>OY755047.1:32258350-32975850 GCA_963576565.1 Aspidapion aeneum | reverse complement strand
GGTGTTATATATAAGCTTTTTGTTATGTTTTGATATACTTTGGTCCCAAATTATTCCATTTAATAAAGTTATTGCTTTTCTCATTTGTACGTTTCTATCTTTTATAGCTTTGTCTAGTGTTCCGTCAGCTGTAATTTTTAGACCTAAGTATTTATACTCATCACAGGACTGAATTCGCTGCCCAGTATTTAAGATTAGATCCTGTTTCGTTACACATATACTCTGTCTTATTGATATTAACCTCTAGTCCCCACTTATTGTACTCTTCTATTAGTTTTCGTGTCATATATTCGAGGTCGTCATAATCCTGAGCCACCACTATCTGATCATCGGCGGTTTCATCCAACGGAATTCCCATGTTTTGGCATTTTCTCTTCCAGACTTTAAGGACCTGTTCCAAATATATCTTTAAGAGCGTAGGCGAGATACAGCAACCTTGTTTAAGACCTTTATTTACTTGAAAGCCTTTGGTTAGTTTTGCTTTTATTTTAACTTTTGCCTAATTATTGCGGTATAACTCTTTGATGGCCTTAATTAGTTGTACGCTAATGTTTGTCTTTTCCAACGCTTTCCAAAGTAGATTTAGTGGTATACTATCATATGCCTTCTGCAAATCTACGTAAAGCAGATGCAGCTCTTGTCCGTATGCCATTTTCTTTTTAATAACTTGGGTTATAAAAATTCTAAACTAGTACCTACAATTACAATAAAGTTTAGAACAGTATGTGCCGAAGAAACCTTCATCTTATTAAAATGATTAAGACTGCACAGTTCTGGATTCAATGAAGTTTAGTTTAAAATCTTTGCCTTCTTCCAAATCTGCTGAATTATACTTGACATCCAAAATATTGGTTAGTAAATTGTTCTTTTCAACGAGAATTTATGAAATTTCAATAATTTTGTTATTGTTTAATGCGGGTCGAATGTTTCTTTTAGTTTTATTTTGCCTGTGTTCGGTCTGTGAGGTCTGTCAGCAACCTGTTCCTGTTTCCTCGGTACCAGCTCCAAGTCATGCTGTCGAAGAGCAACTTCAAATCGAGTTTAAAGCAGAAAAAGAGCTAGAAGAGCACAATTTACAATAATACTCTCAAATAGATATATATATATTTATCGGTTTCACAACGTTCTACGTCTTCCGATACCCAATCTCCACTCGTTTCTGTTTGCCCATAATTCATCATCTAGGCCTCTTATTCTTATTTCACTGTCTATTCCTTCTCTCCAGCTTCTCCTTGGCCGTCCTCGTTTTCTTCGGCCAGTTGGTTTCCATTGTAGTATTTGTTTAGGTAGTCTTTCATCATTCATTCTTTGTACATGTCCGTACCACACCAGTTGTTTTGTTCTTATATCATCCACTAAAGTACGTTCACCCACTGTCATAATTTCTCTTATTCTTTGATTTGTAACTCTTTCTCTTTTTGATTTCCCTGCTGCTCTTCTCCAATAGTCCATCTCCGTAGCGGAAAGCATTTTTTCTGTTCTATTCTTGATTGGCCATACTTCTGAGCCGTATGTAATAATACTTTTTATAATGGTGTTATATATAAGCTTTTTGTTATGTTTTGATATACTTTGGTCCCAAATTATTCCATTTAATAAAGTTATTGCTTTTCTTCCTTGTACGTTTCGATCTTTTATCGCTTTGTCTAGTGTTCCGTCAGCTGTAATTTTTAGACCTAAGTATTTATACTCATCACAGGAGTGAATTCGCTGCCCGGTATTTAAGATTAGATCCTGTTTCATTCCACCGATACACATATACTCTGTCTTATTGAGATTAACCTCTAGTCTCCACTTATTGTACTCTTCTATTAGTTTTCGTGTCATATATTCGAGGTCGTCATAATCCTGAGCCACCACTATCTGATCATCGGCGAAACATAAAGTATACAAGGTGGTTTCGTCCAACGGAATTCCCATGTTTTGGCATTTTCTCTTCCATACTTTAAGGACTTGTTCCAAGTATATCTTGAAGAGCGTAGGCGAGATACAGCAACCTTGTTTAAGACCTTTATTTACTTGAAAGCCTTTGGTTAGTTTTGCTTTTATTTTAACTTTTGCCTTACTATTGCGGTATAACTCTTGGATGGCCTTAATTAGTTGTACGCTTATGTTTGTGTTTTCCAACGCTTTCCAAAGCAGATTTAGTGGTATACTATCATATGCCTTCTGCAGATCCACGTAAAGCAGATGCAGCTCTTGACCGTATGCCATTTTCTTTTCAATAACTTGGGTTATACAAAAGAGGTGATCTGAAGTCGATCTACCCGCCCTGAAACCAGCTTGTTCTTCTGCCTCCATGTCTTTATATTCGCTCTCTACTTTATTTCTTATTATTTTACCGTATATTCTGCTTAGCGTACTAGTCACAGATATACCTCTATAATTGTCACATATATCTTTCCTTCCTTTTTTGTGTATTGTGGATATATATGACGTTTTCCACTCAGTTGGGACTACAGTTCCATTTAAATATTTTTGGAAAAGATTCCGTAATCTCCAAAACAGTTCTTCAGTGCCATATTTAATAAGTTCGGCTGGGATATTTCCGGGTCCGGCAGATTTACCGCTTTTTAAGGTTGTGCACACGTTTTTGACCTCAGAGATTGTGAGGGGTACTGGAGATCCCATCGTTCTAATTATATTGTCTCTTGCGTCTTCCTTGAATTCTGCTCTATCTTCAGTTAAAAGTTTTTTAAAATGCTCATTCCATTCTTTGTCTGGTATTGGTGAAATGATATCTCTGCATGTTTCTTTTTTAATCGATCTTATAGTTTTCCAGCTTTCGGTACTTCTCCTACCTCCTAAGTAAGAATCTATTTTCTGGCACTTTTGCGTCCACGAATGATTTTTCTTATCACTGATCATTCTTCTCACCTTTGATTGCGCGATTTTGTATTCTTGTCTGCTTCTATCTGTCTTTTGGGATAAGTAGGTGTGATATAATTTCCTTTTTTCCTCTATTTCTCTCTCAATCTCAGCATCCCACCAGTATGGTTTTCTTCTTTTAGAAGTTTCTTCCACTAATCCTAGTGCTTCTTTTGCAGCTTGGTGGATGCTTAATGTAATACATTCGTATTCCTCATCTGGGGTTTCACCTGAACTTGTATTAAGTTTTTCGTTCAGTCTCTTTTTGTATAAGTTTTTTACGCTGTCATGTTCTAGGCTTAGTAGATTATATTTACAGTGATCAATTTCTTCAATCACTGTATCATCAAGATGTTGTTGATGCAGGCTTCGGCCTTGATAAGGAAAGAGAATTTTGGACTCCAGAAAATAGTGATCACTTCCGCATGTTGATCCACGCTTTGTTCTGATATCTTGAATTTTTAGTTTTGTCTTTTGTTTAGTGATAAGATAATCAATGACGGATTTCAGGTTTTGTGAGGGTTTGGTCCAGGTATATTTGTGTATTTCCTTATGTTGAAAAAAACCGTTTTGGATTTTTAGGTCTAATTGCTCACATACTGTAATTAGCCGGTTTCCATTGTCATTAACAAGATTTTCTCCATATTGGCCAACTGTCAGATCATTAACTCTGTTACCGGTTCTACTATTTAAATCTCCCAATATGACAATTTCCCTAGATGCACTTACTGCTGATATTTCATTGTGTATTTCTTCAAAAAAATTGTCTTTCACGGCTACATTTGCATCGTCGTTATACGCATAGATTCCAAAAATCGTAAGTCTCATTCCTTTTATTGTTATATTCATTTTAATTAGCCTTTCATTGGCTGCTTCCCAGTTGGTGATAAATTTTCTAAATCTTTTGTTGACCAAAATAGATACTCCTTGTTGGGCATGTTTTTCTTTTGCCACTCCGCTATAGAAATGGTCATATTGTCCTAGGTTTTCAGATCCTTTTCCTTTCTTTTTCGTTTCTGTTAGTACAGCAAGGTCTACCTTCATTCTGCTGCACTCATGTACTATTTCATTCATTTTTCGATTCATTCCTTGTACGTTCCATGTACCAAAAATCACATTCCTCCTCAAATAGATAAACAGGTAAAAGTAACTATCGAAATAACATTAGCTGATTTTTTGTGCCAATTATTTCTTAAAAATTACTTTATAGCAACTTTTATTTCATGCTTTTGTGCTTATTCATCAAATAAATCATCGCGAGTTCGTTAACTCATTTTTCCTGCTATCCAATACTTTTTCTCCCACTCGCGAACGTGACGATCACATAAAGCGATTTTTTCAGGTATGTACGAAGCAGAATAACAAAGAAAATTACGATTTTAAAGAGAAAACAAGAAAAGAACGCTTCTCTGGTTAAAATGTAATTGAAATAAAAATAAAGCAAAACAAAATGATTTCTGTCAATTTTTTAACAAGCCGTCGCGTATGTACGACGAGGGTGAGGCAGTGGCGTAGGCAGAAATTAATCCATGGGGGAGGCTTGAGCGGAGATCGATACATTTTAATATTTAATATAAAAGGAATTTTTCGAGGTGTAGTCAAAGACTAAATAAATTAATTTTCGAGCTAGTCCTCAGAAAGGGATCATGGTAGCCGCAGACATATGTTTCCGCCTTGTAAGGATTCAGTAGTGTGGTGCGACCAAAATGGATGGACAGGGAATGAAATAAAGATGATTAAAACTGAAAAGGAAAAATGAAATGTGGGTACTCACTTTAGAAAACCAACTGCCGAATTGCAGTATCAGCTAGGGTAGTCTCGGGTCTGTGACAAAAATCTAACATCACTATGAAGACAGCTTAAGTCAATCTTAGTTGGTATCCTAAGCTCAGGTTTAATATTAAATATAGAAGGAGTTTTTCGAGTTGTAGTCAAAGACTAAATACATTAATTTTCGGGTTGGTCCTCAGAAAGGGTCATGGTAGCTGCAGACATTTCGCTGCTTTCCAGAAAGACTGGCATAAGTCAAAATATGCAAAATATATTCTTTTGACATCAGGCAAGAGTCAAAGCATGCGAAATTTCATTATTCGAGCCTAAACTTGGCAGAATTGAAAAATATTTTGACACCCAACTTTTTGACTGATGCATTTTTGGGTCTATTAGCAGTATTTGTGGGGTCATGATACGGATTAGACTAGGCAACTAGAAATCTTATCGCCCAATTTACCGTTGCGCGTTGGCTAGCCTAGGATAATCATTTATTTTTTATTTGTGCCTTGTACGAGAAACAGATGGGTGAGTTCTTAAACTAAAATAATACAATAAAAATGGAGGTTTAAAAAGTTGCTGAAAAAGTTCGGATAGTCCAATGGTACCAAGGTTGATCATTGCTACGTATCTATGAGCTCTTTTCTGAAACAATTGCAGATCGCTCAGAACCAACTTTAAGAGCAATTCACAGAATTGTGAACAATTTCGAACAGTTGGGTTGCGTGGCAGAAAGTCGTCACGAAAAACCTACCATTTTAAATGAGCAGCAGGAAGCTCGGGATATCATGATTTGCGCTGCAGTGCAGGGAAATCCTAAGTTGACAAGGTACTAAGTCTAAGTTCCAAAGCAGTTGATACGTCTTCAACCATCGTTAAAAGAGTCCTTAAAAAGACAGGCTACTGTCAGCGTCAGTTATATGTTCGCTGCTAATGTATTTCCTAATCCTAATATGCTAACAAGGAACTTATTACCACCGAGATCTTACTCGCAATGATTTTTTCATGTGGTAGGATTAAAAATTTACGGAGGTGATAGTGATAGGGTATTGTATTGGTATTGTATTGTAAGAAAACGACCAGATTTAATATCGACGAAAATCAATAGGGTAGAAAATTTCGCGTGTTTAATATCGCATTTGATCAAATACAGCAAAATGCACAAAATAGAAACAGACATAAAAATTTTTTATTAAGTGTTAAGTGTTGTTGAAGGACGTGTAAGCATGAAAACTGCCAAAAAGACCCTTCTTTATAAAGGGGATGACAGTGCAGCAGTGCAAGAATTGCAGACCTGTGTGTCTTTCCAGTAATGTCAAAAATAATTGAAAACATTTTTTATGTTCAAGTAACGAATCACCCTAATAGTATTGATTTTTACCTCCCTAGCCCGCATAGCAATGGCTAGAAAAGGTATTATTTTCGAGGAAAATTTTTTTTCGAGATAACGCCGAAAATGTGTTATTTGGGTGTTAGTAGAGTTAAAAGCCGCTTCTATCGTGTCACCCCGTGTGCACTTCATTGCTAAAATGTAAGACACAATTTAAATCATTTCTTACACCCTAAGAATGCAAAATCGACTGGTCGTCCAAAAATCGTCGTGTGCAGGGGGTGGTGGGGGTAGTTATTCCTAAAATTTGGAAACATTTTTTTTTGCATTTTTTGATTCTATAAAGTGTGCTTATGACTCCACCAAAAGCATATAGTAATATTATTATTAGAAACATTTATTTTTCAATGCTGAAAATATCGTTCCCAATGCTTTTATATGGAGTTCCCTATTAAACAAGTGCTCGCCCTGAAAACGCGTATTTATAATAATTTATAATTTGTTTAAAACTCGAGAACCCTTTGCTTAATCAAAAAAACACCTTCTGTAAACTTTGTGTATCAAAGCTCAGGGATCACAATGATTTTTGAAAAATGTCAACCGGACGCGTAGTTTTTTTTTAAAGTAGCAAAGAGTGATGCCATGACGCGACGAACGCGGCGGACACTGACATGGGTCAGATATTTTACAAATGCACAGCGGGCCAAGCGAAACGCGACTCTATGTCTTGAGACACACATAAGTTCGTTTTTCGTTTAACTCTCGTGGTTACATATGTTTAAGTTACTTACTTGGTTTTTTGCTTGTGAATTGCGTTATGTATAAATGTTGTACTTGTGTGATTTGGCCGTGAAGGGCCAAATATGAAAGGCTAGGCGTGAAGAAAAGGGAAATTTAGTTCTGCATAAGAATGTGACTCTCGGCCCTACGGGCCTCCAATTTACTTCTATATTAGTATGTGAATATCGGCCCTACGGGCCTCCGGGAGTCCATATTCAGTATATTAGTATGTGACTCTCGGCCCTACGGGCCTCCGGGAATCCATATTTACAAGGGAAACTACCCACCTCTAGTTTAGTTCTATATTATAATGTGCCTCTCGGCCCTACGGGCCTCCAATTTCTGTCTATATTAGTATGTGACTCTCGGCCCTACGGGCCTCCGGGAATCCATATTTGAAATTGAAACTACGCGCCTCCCGTTAAATTTGATATTGGAACGTGACTCTCGGCCATACGGGCCTCCAATTTATGTCTATATTAGTATGTCACTCTCGGCCCTACGGGACTCCAATTTATTTCCATATTAGTATTTGACCCTCGGCCCTACAGGCCTACGGGAGTCCATATTCACTATATTAGTATGTGACTCGGCCCTACGGGCCTCCGGGAACCCATATTTGAAAGGGAAACTATGCACCTCCCGTTAAATTCTATATTGGAATCGAGACTTTTGATTTGAGCCCCCCACTCTGCTATAGGCATAATATGTCAAAACAGAAAATTTGACATGGTGTAATTAGTTTACACCTGGAAGACTCAATTTTAACGGTAATGAACTATGTATTTTTTTTTTTGCAAGCCTATACAATAGCGCATCTTTCGCCGTCGAGATATTTAAAATAAATCCATATTTAAAAGGGAAACTACCCACCTCTAGTTTAGTTCTATATTATAATATGCCTCTCGGCCCTACGGGCCTCCAATTTCTGTCTATATTAGTATGTGACTCTCGGCCCTACGGGCCTCCGGGAATCCATATTTGAAATTGAAACTACGCGCCTCCCGTTAAATTTGATATTGGAACGTGACTCTCGGCCATACGGGCCTCCAATTTATTTCTATATTAGTATGTGACTCTCGGCCCTACGGGACTCCAATTTATTTCCATATTAGTATTTGACCCTCGGCCCTACAGGCCTACGGGAGTCCATATTCACTATATTAGTATGTGACTCGGCCCTACGGGCCTCCGGGAACCCATATTTGAAAGGGAAACTATGCACCTCCAGTTAAATTCTATATTGGAATCGAGACTTTTGATTTGAGCCCCCCTCTCTCTATAGGCATAATATGTCAAAACAGAAAATTTGACATGGTGTAATTAGTTTACACCTGGAAGACTCAATTTGAACGGTAATGAACTATGTATTTTTTTTTGCAAGCCTATACAATAGCGCATCTTTCGCCGTCGAGATATTTAAAATAAATTGTCGGAGTCTTAAAATATGACTCTTCAAAGTAGCACCACTTTTTGGCAAGTTTTGATGGTTTTTTGACAAAAACTCAGAAAGTACCAAACTAATCTAAAAATTTTTCTCTAATGTTTATAGATCTTGGTAGGCCCTATCGTTAAAATTATTATAAATTTTTCATTTTGACGTCTCTGTTTAGAGATATAGGCAAATAATTGAAATTTAAAAAAATTCTGTTTTTGAAAAACACAGGGACCTATTGCGCGTCAATGCACTAAGTGGGTGACATCTAAAGCCACATAAATTTATTTTGTTGTCGTAGAAATAGGTTCAATCAAGGGCTGCCAAGTCCCCGGAAGTGATGCAGCAAAATCGTTTCTGAGATATAAATTGTCAAAATATAACCAATTTAAGGTTTTTTATATTTAAGGAGCCCTGGAGAGGAGGGGTGCGACCTACAAAAAAGTTTATTTGAATTTTTTTTTGGTAATTTGACCGTAAAAATAATTTCTGTTATTAAAAATTAAATTTTTGTATTTTTTTTTGCCTGATGACGTCACTTACATAAACGGTGCCAGCGAGTCCCTTTATTCGAGATTTAAACTTATCGTAGAGCTCTCACACTAATAGGCATCGACAAACTAAATCGAAATGGATTTTCTTGCATTTTTTCGATTTGACCCTATACGGGCCTCCGGGAATCCATATTTGAAAGGGAAACTACGCGCCTCCCGTTAAATTCTATATTAGAATTGAGACTTTTGATTTGAGCCCCCCACTCCCCGCTATAGGCATAATATGTCAAAACAGAAAATTTGACATAGCGTAATTAGTTTACACCTGGAAGACACAATTTTAACGGTAATGATTTATGATTTTTTTTTTTTGCAAGCCTATACAATAGCGCATCTGTCGCCGTCGAGATACTTAAATAAAGTTAATTGTCGGCGTCTTAAAATATGACACTTTAAAGTGGCATCACTTTTTGGCAAATTTTGATGGTTCTTTGGCAAAAACTCAAAAAGTACCAAACTAATCAAAATTTTTTTCTCTGATGTTTATAGATCTTCGTAGGCCCTATCGATGAAGTTATTATAAATTTTTCATTTTGACGTCTCGAGATATAGGCAAATAATTGAAATTTAAAAAAATGCTGTTTTTTAAAAACACAGGGATCTATTGCGCGTCAATGCACTAAGTGGGTGACATCCAAAGCCACAAATTAATATTTTTACCGTAGAAATAGGTTCAGTCAAGGGCTGTCAAGTCACCGGAAGTCGAGCAAAAAAATAGTTCTCATAAACAACTAAACCGATTCCGATTTGGTTTTTGGTTTTCTCAATAAGACCAACATTGCTATGATTCTTATGGAAAAAATTTTCGTTTTTCCCAACTTTGAAAAAAGAGGAGGGGGAGGTACCCTAAAAGCTTGATTTTAAAAAAAATAGTCCACTTCGAGGGGGGGGGGGTCGAGAGTCACATACTAATATAGAAATAAATTGGAGGCCCGTAGGGCCGAGAGTCACATTCTAATATACAACTAAATTTCCCTTTTCTTCAGGCCTAGCTTTTGATATTTGGCTCTTCACGGCCAAATCACACAAGCACAACTTTTATACATAACGCAATTCACAAGCAAAAAACCAAGTAAGTAACTTAAACACCTGTAACCGCGAGAGTTAAACGAAAAACGAACTTATGTGTGTCTCAAGACATAGAGTCGCGTTTCGCCTGGCCCGCCGTGCAATTGTAAAATATCTGACCCTTCGTCGCATGTCAGTGTCTGCCGCGTTCGTCACGTCATGGCATCACTCTTTGCTACCTAAAAAAAAAACTATGCGTCCGATTGACATTTTTCATTGACATTGTGATCCCTGATCTTTGATACACAAAGTTTACAAAAGGTGTTTTTTTGATTAAGCAAAGGGTTCTCGAGTTAAAACAAGTTATAAATTATTATAAATACGCGTTTTCAGGGCGAGCACTTGTTTAATAGGGAACTCCATTTAAAAGCATTGGGAACGATATTTTCAACATTGAAAAATAAATGTTTCTGGTGGAGTCATGAGCACACTTTATAGATTAAAAAAATGCAAAAATTTTTTTTCCAAATTTTTGGAAAAACTACCCCCACCACTCCCTGCACATGACGATTTTTGGACGACCAGTCGATTTTGCATTCTTAGGGTGTAAGAAATGCTTTGCTACTTTAAAAAAAAAACTATGCGTCCGGTTGACATTTTTCATTGACATTGTGATCCCTGATCTTTGATACACAAAGTTTACAAAAGGTGTTTTTTTGATTAAGCAAAGGGTTCTCGAGTTAAAACAAGTTATAAATTATTATAAATACGCGTTTTCAGGGCGAGCACTTGTTTAATAGGGAACTCCATTTAAAAGCATTGGGAACGATATTTTCAACATTGAAAAATAAATGTTTCTGATAGTAATATTACTATATGCTTTTGGTGGAGTCATGAGCACACTTTATAGATTAAAAAAATGCAAAATTTTTTTTTTCCAAATTTTTGGAAAAACTACCCCTACCACTCCCTGCACATGACGATTTTTGGACGACCAGTCGATTTTGCATTCTTAGGGTGTAAGAAATGGAATGCAAAGGTAAATTGTGTCTTACATTTTAGCAATGAAGTGCACACGAAAATCGGTTCTAGAAGCCTTTTACGCGCTTTTAAACTCTACTATGTATTTTGACCTATCCTAGCAATATCGTCGTGATGTCTCTCTGTGTTTGTGTGTATATTATTTCTGTCCGTAACACGATAGCTCCTAAACCGCTGAGCCGATTTTCATAAAATTTTTAGGTAAAATAGTGTTGTACACTCTTTCGAGCTGATTAGATTTTGGTAAAAATCCATTCATGCTAGTTTTTTGACAATTAAAAAGTTTAAAAAATGGTAACTTTTTAACGGAGAATCGTATTCATATACAGTTTTCGGAATATAGTAGAATATATTTTGTTAAATAATTTGTGTATTTATCAAAAACTTCGTAAGAGCTTTAGTGTCTGAGATATTTACAAAAAACTGTTTTCAAAGCTGATATACTAAAATGGATTCACTTTCACAAGTGTGCTAATAAGTTAGCTAGAAAGGTATCAGTTCCGTCATGGATCCATTTATTTTTTACCCATGTCAATATGGCTCCGGGAGACAAGTGACAACATGGACTTAATTGGAGATATTCAGAAAAAATCAAATGACAAGCAAATGTGTGCCATGGTGTCGCTTGACCTTCAGAAGTCATTTGATACAGTGGATCATGAAATATGACTGCTTAAATTAAAAAACTAAAATGTCCTCAACTCATAAACGGTTAAGCAGTTTCAGACAGAATACAGAGCTCTGAAAAGAACTTGAAGTGCGGTGTGCCTCAGGGGTCAATCATTGCTCCAACGCTTTTTCTAATACACATTAATTCAATATCAAAATTAAAACTTGCGACTTTATGCAGATGATACCTTATTGATTTACTTTGGCCAGTCATTTGACACTTTAAAACCTTTATAAAAAATGACTTAAAAGTTATATCAATATGGTTGATCTCACACAAGTTAGTCTAAACATAAAAAAATTCACTTACATTTTCTTATCCACCAAAAAGTTTACTTTTTCTGAACCTATAACTATTGACCAAACTAAAAAACTAAATTATAGCATTCAAGTTAAATATCTGGGGCTATGCTCCAATTGGAATATTATATCAAATAAATTTTTGCGACCATTATTTTGTTTCCTAAATACAAAGTCAACTTCAGTGCTTGATCGGAGTCTGGTTCCCTAAAAAAAATAAATTTATTTTACCTTTAATAACACTTCACAAAAAAGCAATAAAAATATTTACTTATTACCATCTACATTCCCAACTTGATGTATAAAAAATACAATATAAAATCCCTAGAGGACATCTACAAAACACAAATATGTACATTTATTCACCAAATTGTCAATAAAAATAAAGACTTAACAACAACGCTAAATAGTCGAATTAATGTGCATACTCACAATACCAGGAATCATAATAACCTGGAATACATAAGACCTAGGATCAATTTTGGTGTTCACTTAGTATTTTTCAAAGGCGCTAAAATTTAGAATAACCTACCGTGTAGTCTTAAAAGTCTTGAAATAAAAAAAATTAAAATTAAAAAAGAGTTTCTGATTTAGAATTAATTGAACTGGAAAAAACAATTTCACTGTTTTCTTTGTTTTTTGTTAGTTGAAACCACTCTTTTATTACAATATTTCTTAATGTACAGCGTGTCCCATTTTCGATGGGATTAAATGGGAAACTCGGTTATTATTAAAGATATTGATTTTCCGATTGCACCTTACTGTGCTCTTTTTTAAGCCCTTTGTGTAATCAGATTTTTGCTATACCCCGAGTTTCGCGAATACAGAGAGTTTTTAAAAAAATTAAATTTTTAATAATCCCTTATATCTCGCTTATTTTACAAGATATTTTTATTCTGTAAAACCCTTTTATAGCAGCTTTTATAGAAGAAAATAATGACGTTATCATTTTTTAAAATATTGTTTAGTTTTTGAGATATGGTATTTATCATAAAAAAAATTAACTACGGACCTGGACTTTTTATATTACTATTTGGATTGGTTTGATGCTATTATTACAAACCAATAAAAATGTAATATTTTTTTGTTTAAAGGCTAAAAAAATATTTTCCATTTAAAAAACAATCTGGAAATTTCCAACATAAATATAAATTAAAAATTGCTAACTAACATGTGTGAGACATTGTTGGCATTTTTGAGTAATTTTTCTTAACGCATATGGTCGATTTCTAGCCATTTTAGAATAATTTTTAGTGAGCCATTCACAAAAATGACAAGTAAAATGACCATGTCAATCCCACGCTTTTATTTTTCCATATTGTGTTAAATTTCATGAGTTTCTGTGCTACCATCAAATAATTACTATAATATTATTTTTGTAAATTTTTTACGTTTTTTAATTTATTTATAAGTAAATCTTTTGATTTACGTTTTAAAAGAGATAAACTAAAAATCGTGCAACTAGTGTGTCTTGCAATTTTAATTTATATTTACGTTGGAAATTTCCAGGTTTGGACTAAATTTTTTTTTTAAATATTAAATATTTTTTTAACCTTAAATCCAAAAATAATAAAGTTTCATCATTTAAAGACAATAATAGAATAAAACCAATCAAAATAGTAATAAAGAAAATCCAGGTCCGTATTAAATTTTACCATACCTCAAAAACTAAACCATATTTTAAAAAATTAACAACGTCATTATTTTATTCTAAAAAAGTTGCTAAAAAAAGGTTTTTACAGAATAAAAATATCTTTTAAAATAAGCGAGACACAAGAGATTATTTAAAATGCAATTTTTTCAAAAGTTTTCAAGTATTAGCGAAACCACGGGGTATAGCAAAAATCTGATTACACCATTTTTAAGGGATTAAAAAAAGAGCACGGTAAAATCAGAAAATCGATATCTTCAATAATACCCGAGTTTCCCATTTAATCCCTATGAAAATGGGACACGCTGGCTGTATGATGGTTATAGGAAAAACCCAAAGAACTTTAAGGAACCCTGAATGTTTTTGGAAAAACCTGTGTAAACTGTTGCAAAGTTTTATGTGTTTAATAAAGTCTTGTTTAACAGTTAAAGCCTTCGCTCGCTATCATGAAAAATGCATGGCACTAGTAAATTAGGCGATAGCTGTCAAAGAAGTCAAGCAAAAAACTAACCACGGTATTTACCGAATGAATACCCAATCCCAGCTTAAAATCGTTAATACATGTGTAACAAAACGGGATTTGAGCATAAATGGTATTTTTGCCATTTATAAGTTTTTAAAGATTTTTAATTAAATATTGTTTTGACATCAACAAGCATTAATTATATGCAAGACTAGGTTAAGATTAAGTAAAATTTATGGCAACTCGGCGACTTGTTTTTAGGCATGTTTTCAGGTTCGCTGTATTTTAATAAAAGTTGTATTCGGCTAATATGTCCTTTGAGCCACTAACATCAACATAATTCATATTTTGTAACTGGAAACAAATTTGGTAAACTATTTTCAACTTTTAAGGAACACACTGTAAGATTTAAACTTTACCGAATTTCTAAATCCACGCATCTTTGAATTGCGGTGGTATTTTGTCTCTTTGTCTTTCTCGCCAATGCGAGAGAGCTTAAGATTCAAACCACGGCAACCAAGAGTGTCTGTAGAGAAGAGTGGTGGAAGAAATCCGTTAAAGAAAGCTTAGATTTAGCCCAATCAGCTAGCGGCAAACTGAGAATGTCTAGAGAGCGGGGTATTGAAACTTTCGAAAGTCGTCAGGGATTTTACTCTTTAGTTTGCCTTTGCCTGGTACACTTTCATTAACACTTCTTAAGGGGGGTTTTATTTCAACTGGGGAAATTTATCAATTATTTTAACATTGTATAAAACTGTTAACTTTAATATTTATAATTATTTTGGTCTTTTCTTTTAGAGTTTATTGATTGTAAAGTCATTAATTATTACTGTTTCCAGTGTTTTGAAATAATGTGTTTAACTGTTTTATGGTTTTTTATCAACAAAATACAAACCATTCGTTGCCCTAAAATCGGCATTTTTGATTAATAACATATCCCAAACCTAAACAGTAATATTAAGTAAATTAAACAGTTGATTGAATGTTTCACCCATTCATTCAACGTTTAAAAAGTTGATAAATATATATATTTACAACAAATATATAAAAGGTTTATAAAGCCTAAAAGTTTAAGAAGTGTAAATATTTGAATATAAAAGTTCAATGGTAGTAAAAATTTGATATTTAAATAATAAATATTAGAAGTGAAAGTGTGAAGCTGCAAGAAGAAAATTGAAAAGGTATGTATGATTATCCTACAGTAGTTATACATTTGAGAAAAACGTTTATAGCATACTTTTCCTCCAAGAACCGCCAAATTCCCTTTCGAGATAGTGTAAATTTAATAACATATAGTAACATTTAATCTTTTTATAATTTATAAATGTTGTAAGCTACCAACTTAGGTTACAACTTATATAAATTATAAAAAGATTAAATGTTACTATATGTTATTAAATTTACACGATCTCGAAAGGGAATTTGGCGGTTCTTGGAGGAAAAGTATGCTATAAACGTTTTTCTCAAATGTATAACTACTGTAGGATAATCATACATACCTTTTCAATTTTCTTCTTGCAGCTTCACACTTTCACTACTAATATTTATTATTTAAATATCAAATTTTTACTACCATTGAACTTTTATATTCAAATATTTACACTTCTTAAACTTTTAGGCATTATAAACCTTTTATATATTTGTTGTAAATATATATATTTATCAACTTTTTAAACGTTGAATGAATGGGTGAAACATTCAATCAACTGTTTAATTTACTTAATATTACTGTTTAGGTTTGGGATATGTTATTAATCAAAAATGCCGATTTTAGGGCAACGAATGGTTTGTATTTTGTTGATAAAAAACCATAAAACAGTTAAACACATTATTTCAAAACACTGGAAACAGTAATAATTAATGACTTTACAATCAATAAACTCTAAAAGAAAAGACCAAAATAATTATGAATATTAAAGTTAACAGTTTTATACAATGTTAAAATAATTGATAAATTTCCCCAGTTGAAATAAAACCCCCCTTAAGAAGTGTTAATGAAAGTGTACCAGGCAAAGGCAAACTAAAGAGTAAAATCCCTGACGACTTTCGAAAGTTTCAATACCCCGCTCTCTAGACATTCTCAGTTTGCCGCTAGCTGATTGGGCTAAATCTAAGCTTTCTTTAACGGATTTCTTCCACCACTCTTCTCTACAGACACTCTTGGTTGCCGTGGTTTGAATCTTAAGCTCTCTCGCATTGGCGAGAAAGACAAAGAGACAAAATACCACCGCAATTCAAAGATGCGTGGATTTAGAAATTCGGTAAAGTTTAAATCTTACAGTGTGTTCCTTAAAAGTTGAAAATAGTTTACCAAATTTGTTTCCAGTTACAAAATATGAATTATGTTGATGTTAGTGGCTCAAAGGACATATTAGCCGAATACAACTTTTATTAAAATACAGCGAACCTGAAAACATGCCTAAAAACAAGTCGCCGAGTTGCCATAAATTTTACTTAATCTTAACCTAGTCTTGCATATAATTAATGCTTGTTGATGTCAAAACAATATTTAATTAAAAATCTTTAAAAACTTATAAATGGCAAAAATACCATTTATGCTCAAATCCCGTTTTGTTACACATGAGATCCCTAATGTAAAACTAGGCTATTTCACTTGTACGTACATTCTGTAAGTATATGTTCGTTTCTATGGCTATGCCGTTAAGTATTTTCTTTTGTTGCATTATTTTTGGAGAAAAGTCTTTTGTCATTGTGGGTACATATTTCGAGCACGCATCAAAAAGAAAGTAACACAAAGAAAAAAACCAACAGAAGAAAATCTTAAAACAAATAAAATACAGAGCATTTGCACTCTAAACTATATAAATTTCTGAAATGAATTAAATTTTGCAAAAATCAGTTGGGAATAAAGACCTAAAATATTAGTAAATTGCCATTTTTTATGTGCACATTAAAATAGCGTGTTCTTTCGCCTGGAAACAGTAGCTACTGTTCCCCTGACAATCATATTCGCAAAACAGAGACACAATCTATCTTTCAGCTTTTAAAGAAAATTGGAAAACAAAGACTATAATCTTTTTGTTTATTTTTTAGTTTTGTATCTAAGCGGATACTATTAGGGGTTATATATATAAAATATATATAAAATTGTCAAGTTCTAGTCATTGTGTGAGGTCCCAAATGGCTTTGTTTATCTTTCTTCTTTATCTAGGTGGAAAATTTTATTTTTTATTAATTTTTATATTACTCTAAGATTTTTTCTATATATTTTGTTATATTTTTTTATGTTTTGACTAATTTAAGGTATTTAGCCTAGTTCCTACTGAAACTTTATTATTTTTAACTATTTGTTGTTATGTTTTATATTATTTTAATATGTTTTTAATGATAGTGTTTCTACTTTCTATTGTGTACTTGCAATATTAACATTTTAGTCTATTTTATGACGTGTTATGTTTTGATCCCTTGAAGTACTTAATACTTAACTTTAAAAAAAATCAATTATTTAATTATTAAATTGATTATTATTAAATATAATAAGAAAATTCGCTAAGGTTATGTTGGAAACTGAACTAATAAGTGTAGAGATTAGGAATTGCTTTGTCAATGGTTTTTGCTAAAATTTCGACAATAAAGCATTATTGAATGGAAAAAATTGAATTGAATTGAATATAAGCCACGAAACATATCTCGATGTAACGTTCGCCATCGTATGCTGCGCATGCCCAGTATTTGGCAGATTTGACAGACGTACGTTGCACATTACGCACGACGTAACGTTGCCTCACTTAACGTGTTTACGTACGCAACCGAACATATAAAAATAGATAGGCGGGTCCGACCAATTTCGAAATTTTCATGTCTTGATCAACCTTACCCCACTTTTTGTTTGTTTTTCTCAATGACATTATGAATTTTTATTTTGCTTTTTATTCGTGTATTGTTTGTGGTTTGTGATCACTTTTGGTTCTCAGAATCATAAAGGTCTTAGCCAGTGACGAGTCGTATAGGGGGCCAGAAGGAGCAAGCCCACAACCTCGTTGTTTCTACGCAACGTATCTCATTTGCAAAACGTACGTTACGTCCACGCAGTGCCGTGGCTTATAACCTCTAATTATAATTGTTATTCTTATTGAATTTGCTATTAAAATCTCATTTTAATTTATTTTATCAACAGGATTAAAACTTTCATGTTTTCCATTAATTAAAAATGTTTTTATTTATCTTTTTAAATTACTCCACGTTTACCTTTAGTTCAGTTTATTTGATTTAATTAGAGAATTGGATATACAGCGTGTTCTCAAAGTTGAGTCATTTATTTTAACAGGTTGTAAAACTAAAAACAAGTAATTGTACCAAAAATCATTTATATAAAAGTGGCAGAATAAAGAAGTTATTAACAATTTAAAAAATGTAAAATTTAAACTGCATTTTTTGGCACTCCCCTTAAGGGTCTGTCCTTATATTACGTCACGCTCTAGAGGGGGAGGGGGGTTTTGCGTTACACTCAATGTTTTTTTAATGGGTTTTTCCTACAAATACGTTACGAGGGGGGAAGGGGGGTCAAAACTCCAGAATTTTTACGTTGCGAAATTTAAGGATCTTCCCTAAGTTAAGATTATGTCCACTAGTTCATTGGTTTCATATACGTGTGCCATTTTTATTGCACAAAATGCCAAAAAAACAAAAATATCACGCACTTTAGCGAATTATTTACAACTGGTCAAATCGAAATTCTTACGTAAAATCGTACAATAAATAAATAAATGATGAGTAATTTGTATTCTACCAAAAATGAGTAATACCGAGTAAACAAAACATTGATAAGGCAGTGATCGAGGATATCAAAAAGTCAGGTCTTACAGTTTTCAAATTTTACATTTTTCGAATTGTTAATAACTTCATTAGTCAGCAACTTTTATATAGATGATTTTTGTTACAATTACTTATTTGTACGAGTTCTACAACCTGTTAAAATAAATGACTCAACTTTGAGAACACCCTGTATATATAATGATAATATGTGTAATTTAGTTATAATTTTTTTTTAAATTATAAAATTTTTCGGTATCCTTGATTTTTGAGGTTTGTGGTTTGTTTTGTTGAAAATTGTTCTTATAAAGCGGTTCAATGTTATATCTATATTGCAGTGTCAGAAGACCACATTGGTGTTTAATCTACCTTTCCTAAACACCTAAATAGTTGTTATGAGTTAACGCTTTTTTGTAAATTATTTACTAAATAACTCTCGCATAATTAGACTTCGAGATTTAAAAATCAGATTCAGAAATACCATGAGCAAAAGTATTTAGTATTTAAAAACCAAAAAACCCACTAACATAATGAGGTATAATGATGACGGAACCCCATTATTAAAAGCCAAGTTTTTCACTAAACTATTATAGTAACATTATTGGTCCATATTATGTCCAAACCAATATAAAAAAACCTCTTTATTCTTACAAAATTTTAGTACAATTTTTGGTTTCTTCAAAAAATAACATAAATATTGGGTTTCTCTTTCGAATCTGTGTTATTGGCGGGAAACTACTTTCGATTCCAATTCGCCAATTAAAAAAAATTATAAATGACAGAAAGAAGACGTCCGGTAAACGCCCAGCATGTCCTAGTAAAATTCACACGGAAAATTTTAACCCGAATCATGAACGCATTCCTGAGCTAGCCGTTGACATAAGTATTAATGTCTATCGTTTAACATCGTTGTCCCTTTTTTTCGAAGCAGCTGATGATAGATGCATTTCTATTTGTTTTTTCGAAAGGAAAGTTTGTGATTAAAAAGCAAATGAGAAATCGAGTTCGCGCAACCTGCAGTTTTCTGCTTTAACGGGTATAACGGCTGTTATACGGATTTATTGTGAAAAATATTGTGTTTGTTTCGAAGATTTTTGTCGAAATAAAGCCTATTTAAACAATAGATATATTAGTTATATATATAAAATTAAATTAAACAAATTTTAAATATTAGGCAAGCACGAACAGATTGTTTTAAAACAAATCAACAAAAATAATTTATTGTCGTCATAACTTTGTTTGAATATAATTTATATGATATATAAAAATTTCCTGCCAGAGTGTAAAAAAATTCTTTTTGAACAAAAAATTCCCTTAATATAGAGTTGTTAATATTGAAATAATATATTATATAACAAGGGATAAAAATAGTACTTATTTACCTGAAGTGAAAAATTTTTAACATGAGATAAAAAGTATACGGTTTATCCCGCATTTTTAAAATAAAAGTGTCACATTTAGTCCACAAGTTCCCTAAAAAATTATTAATTAAGAAAAAAAATCGATACTAAAGTGACAAAAAGGGATAAAAAGTTGAAAAAAAAAACGAAGAAACCTAAAACCTCGTGTGAAAAGTATTTCTTATTATCTTTTGATGAATTATACAAACTTTTCGCCTCGTGATAAAAAGTGCTCTACTTTTAACCCTTGGTTTACACGCGATTTTTTACACTTTTGGATTTTTTAAAAGTTTCTGTCAATTTCTTACAAGTTTTATAGTTTTACGTTTTTCTTTTAGGATTGTTTACTTTTTATCTCTGATTTGTCAATTTTTACTTTTTTCTTACAGATCTAATAGTTTTAATGCCGCAGAAAAAAATACACTTATCCCTAAAATTGCCATTTATTGTCAACCGCATTAACTCCAGTAACTCTAATACCTTTTATTTAACTCAACCAAGAACCAATCTTTATAAAAACTCGCCGATAAATAGAATGTGTCAATAGTTTAATTTATATGCCTCTAATATTGATATAGATTCTACTAATTTGAGAACATTTAAAAAACTAGAATTAGAGTTCCAGATGTGTGTCTGTGAGTGTGGGTGTGTTTTACTAATTATAATAGGCATAAGGATATCAGGATTATACTTAGGTTTTTGATGGGTTTGTTTGAAGAGGCCTTGGGGACAACGTTTAGTACGAACCAAACCAAGTTATTATTTTTTTTTGTTATATTTTGTTTTTTTTTTATATTTTTGGTTGTATGGTTTTTATTATTCTATAGCAATACTCGTAATATTATGTTTGTATTATTAGGTCGGTGTCTGTAATTGGCTATTGCTGTAGGCACTGTATTGAATAAACAAATAAATAAATAAATAAAATATGGATATGCTATTTTTTGAATTTCTAAAAGATTTTGATATATCGAAAATGTAAATATACACCGATATTATTATATTGTTATTAAACCGTCGCATCGTCCCAAAAAAATGATTGGTTTTTTAATAATTGCTAAAAAAACTGCGACGAACTTTGTGTCGAGTTCACTTTTAGTAAATATGATGTAAACTTCCTTTTTGTCGTAAAATTTCCTAAAAATTCCCTGCAGTTGCTGTTTAAGTCTGGTCGCTTTTGGTCGGTCTTGTTATTGCATCCGTAGCTAGAGGTGGCTTGCGATTTCACGATCTGTGACTTTGTCAGTGTGACTTGTCTGTCGCAGTCACGTTCTGCTCCAGTCATAACGAAATAGCAGTGACATTTTGTCACAATCTGGAACTGAGCGCCCGACCGAGCTTCCGTCACCTTCGCCATCGCAGCAGAAAGTCGCAATGGCGAGTACCCCAACCAGTTACAGTGACTGTTTGCCGTCCCGCTCGCATATTCATATCTATCACCTGGAATACCGAATCGGATAAGCCCTTGTTAAGCGACGCGCCTTCATAACTAGCACACGCAATCGCGAAAATAAGATGTTAGTTCACCTTCAGCTGTGTAGCGAGCCATATGCTTTTGTCTTATTTTGCAAAAAAGATGAGCCTATTTTTACCCTCAACATATAGTTACCATCACATTGATGATTGTTCATTCAGAGTGAACTTGTCAGCAGAAGAAGAAACGGAGGTAAGTTATATTCACTGTTTAGGGTTCGGTTCGGTTCGGTTCGGAACAATGGTTCGGTTCAGTTTGGTTCGGTTCGTATTATTTTTACCAACTCATCAAAATCAGCTTGGCAATATTTGCGTGATGAAAGACACACACAAAAATTGTGAAAATTGCATTTTTGATATCTAAGTAGGTATTCAAAAATTATTCAATGTACTAAAATATCGCGATTGCACATGCTGGTTATGATGACGCGTTGATAGCATGTGATGGATAAGAACTGCGCTCGAGCTCGCTTGATGCGCGATACCAAGTGTTAGATATGAATATAACATGTGATGGATAAGAACTGAGCTCGGGCTCGCTATTCCAGGTTATAGATATGAATATGCGTCCCGCTCCGGCTATCGCGTCAGCACAGCGCAGAGTAGAGAACAATTTTCTATATTACGATTTCGCAACAGCTCTGTTAAACTGCTAGAGAAAATCACTGCTATTTGTCACCGTGACGCGACTGAAGTAGCCTTGTCTCGCTTTGTCACGCTTCCCAAACTGGGATATAAACTTTGTACCTCTATACAAGACTTTAGGTTTTGTGGACTCTTCTAACGATCATTAACGACAGGAATAAGTCTCTTATTGTCAGTTTTTTTGGCTCGATTTCCATAACTGAAATAAAGAAATTAAATATTAACCAGGGAAGGCAACTATAAACAACCTTAATAGCATCTTGTAAGATAAAAGAGTATCCAGCCATAATAAACATAAAATTTATAATAGCATAATCAAAAATATCGTTACCTACCGAAGTAAGGTACGGTCATTAAAAGGGAAAACACTTAAATCCATCGGAGCCAGAACAACGGATGATTTTAGACGAGTTGCCGGTAATACAAAACTGGCTTAATTCCGAAATGAGAGAGCCTTTAAGATAAAATTATAGAAACCTGTACAAATATTATATAAAATTAAAAAGTCAAATGAAAAGTAATAAACTGAAGAGCGAAGAAAGAAAAACAATGTGAATGCGCAGATTGAGCTGAAGGGAAGGAATTAATAAAAAATATCCGTAAAAGAACTAGGAAAGATCCTTTAGGAGGACTGAGACCAATAGATATTAAAAATCAAAAACGCAAAAAGAGCCTCTAAACTGATTCTGATTTATTTGGATAAACATTTATAACGCTCTCATAAATCCTTACCATAACATTTGATATTAAATCTCCTTTAAAAATATTTTTAACATAATTTAACATGTCAGCAAAAAAATGTTGGGAATTTTTAAAGACCCGTTAATTTTCAAAGCTTGACATTTGCTCTAAGCTGGCTTGAACGCGCAATTCAAGGGGATCCATAACCCCGGTCTTTTACAAGTGTTTGATTTTCTGGGACATCATAGAGTGCCTATATTCAAGATATTTGCGGAAGTTTTGCCGATAAAGTCAATAGTCACAACTATTATCATATATTTATACAGTGGTGAAGATGTGCTAAAGATATAATTAAATATTTCTTCAGATCTTACACACTCCTAATAATACTTATATACATAGTCAACAATACCTTGTAACTTGAGAGAATATATACGTGTGATGTATTCTGATGAGGACGAAACATATTTAGTGAGACTGATTATATCTGTGTCCGTAGTGACGTCAAATCATATCTGAACTTAGTGGGCGATTTTAGCTAAAGCTTCGTTTTGAGATTTGACCTTTCTTAGTAAATGTTCACATTTCATTACTCCTCTTCAGATATCACCATTCATTTCATCTCCGTCCCATATGGTTACGCCAGAACAATGGATGATTTTAGATGAGTTGCCGGAAATGCAAAACTGGATTAATTCCGAAATGAGAGAGAAACCTGTACAAAGATTATATAATATTAGATCATCAAATAAAAAGTAATACACTGAACACCGAAAAAAGAGAAAAATATGAATGCGCAGATTGAGCTGGAGGGAAGGAATTAAGAAAAAATATCAGGAAAAGAACTAGGAAAGATCCTTTAGGAGGACTGAGACCAATAGATATTAAAAAAAACAAAAACGCGAAAGAAGGCACTGATTCTGATTTATTTGGATAAACATTTTTAACGCTCTCATAAATCCTTACCATAACATTTGACATTAAATCTTCTTTAAAAATATTTTTAATATATTTTAACATGTCAGCAAAAAAATGTTGGGAATTTTTAAAGACCCGTTAATTCTCAAAGCTTGACATTTGCTCTAAGCTGGCTTGAACGCGCAATTTAAGGGGCTCCATAACCCCGGTTTTTTACAAGTGTTTGATTTTCTGGGACATCCTAGAGTGCCCAGTGATGAAGATGTGCTAAAGATATAATTAAATATTTCTTCAGATCTTACACACTCCTAATAATACTAATATACATAGTCAACAATACCTTGTAACTGGCTTGAACGCGCAATTCAAGGGGCTCCATAACCCCGGTCTTGTGTGTTTGTGTTTGATTTTCTGGGACATCCTAGAGTACCCATATTCAAGATATTTGCGGAAGTTTTGCCTATAAAGGCTTTGTTTCGGTTTCGCAAAAAACCTTTTTTTTTTCTTTTAATCTAATTTTTATTATTTTTTCAGAACATTTTATTTTTATTTTTAAACCTCATATTTTGGGTTACAATTGGGTATAATTGGGTTGTAGTTTTACTCAATAGGTTAAGTTAAATTTAAAACTTACAAACTAGCTATAAACTATCAATTTGGCATAGTTTAATATTTAAATTCCAAACGCATTTAATAATATATTTCTAATTTTAATTCAATCCTCATATTACTACCGCCCTCTGCATATTTTAATTTAAATCGCGTTTTTATTCTTTTTAATAAAATTAGAATTCTAAATTCTTTTTATTAGAAGTGATGCGATTTTCCTATAGAGGGCGAAGAAACACGCCGCAAAAACAAGACAGAACCTAAAAGTGAGTCGCCATACAGACACGCTCTCGATCGGAATATTTTGAACGATCAACGCTTTTATAACAAATGGTGAACTCTAAAAACCATTAAATTCCTCTAAAACTCCAAACATTTAAACTCGGGAGTGCTGGACCGCTATAGAAGACTTCTGGCGAATCTGGTGCACCAGTTCGAAGAGATCAAGACATCACCGGTAAGTCCCTCTCCTATAAGATCGCATCATTAATATTTTTCTATTATTTCGCTCTTAAATAGTCATCATATACCAATATTATTTTTATGTCTCAATTAAATTTCACTTCAGAAAGGTACGATTTCGCGTGCGTTCATATACCCTTCAAATGAAAGCGGAGGACTTGTTTAAATACAGTCCACTAGGTAAACCACAATTTTTTGAGCTATCGGAGTGAGACATATTTTTGATCACTTCGATCGCCGGATTTTGATTTTTATTAATTTGAAATTAAAAAATCATCCTTTCTAAAGTGAAACGCAGGTAATATTGGTAATAACATGAGGACGGTTTTTTACAAGAATTTTTAAATTTTAAAATATAAAAATATAAATTTATTTACTGCTCGTGTAGTAGGTAACGCCATATCAGTTTTTTTATAAAATCCTTGGTCTCGACAATTTAACAAAAAAGGTTTATTCGGTTGTTTTGGATCACTGATCTGAGGTCACCTCGCTATACACATAAACGCATATATTTTCAGGAATTCTTTCAGTGGTATACTGAAAAAATGACTACGTTTATATCGCTTCTATAAATATTTTTAAAAAAATTATAAAAATATTTTTAAATTATCTTCGCTTTTAAAATAGCTTTGATTTACAGTTTAATTTTAATAAACGCTTTTTATAAACGCTTTTTATAAACGCTTTTGATATTCGCTTTTAATATACGCTTTTATTATAATACAAAATGGCAGCTGAGAAAATCAAGAAAATTAAAGTTTTTCGAGATATGGAGGAATCCAATGTTAATGAAATTTTAGCAGTAGCCCTAGAAGCTAAAACTGACGCCACAAAACGCAATACTTTTAAAATTCGCTTTGAAGAACTTGAAGATATTCGCGCGGAGTTTTCAAAAAAGCATTCTACTTTGCTAAATGAAATTTTTGCTGATAAAAATGAAGTCGAATCAGCTAGGAAAAAACTTCACGATTTTCAGAAAAGTGTCACGCAAATTCAAGAAATTTTTAATGATCTTTTTCAAACTTCTGCACAGGCTTCTAGTGGCAATCGCCGTCTTACCATGAATCCACATTCTCCGGGTGGTTCGCAACAAAATGACAATATGTCTTATCATTTACCGAGGATCGATTTAATTAAATTTAATGGAGAATTGAATCAATTTCCAGCTTTTTATGATTTGTTTAAAAGCTTGATTCACGACAATCCAAATATTCCAAATATGCAAAAATACTCTTTGCTTGTTACAAATTTGGAAGGTCCTCCAAAAGAATTGGTCACTCAATTACCCCTCTCAGACGCGAATTATCCTATTGCTTTTGAACAATTAGTAAAACGCTATAAAAATGATCGCCTCTTAGCCCAAACATATTGGAATGCCATTGAAAACGCTCCAAAAGTTAATTCTGAAGACCCTTTAGCTCTCAGAAATCTACTTGATATTTTTACAAAAAATCTCGAGGCTCTTAAAACAGTTGGTTTAGAACCTGATTTTTGGGATTTTATTTTAGCGCAAAAACTGCTTAAATCGGTTGACCATAATATTCAAACCCGCTTTGAAGTTTTTCACGGAAAAACTACGGAAATTCCTTCCTATAGGAGTATCTACAATTTCTTTGATCAACATTGCAACGCTCTTTTTACTGTAAACGCTAGTTCCTCATTTAATATGGAAGTTTCTCTTAGAAATAAACCCGCAAAATCGCAAAATAATAATTTTAAAACGCAATCCACGCATCAATATAACACGCGACAATCTCCACGTGCCTTTTTTGGTACAAATAGTTCGCCGCAAAATCAAACCCCTCAAAAATTAAAATGCCCAATTTGCACTCGCGATCACGCTTTAAGTTTATGTCCAAATTACGTTTCTAAGTCTCCTCAAGAAAGATTTAATTTTCTGAAGGATAAAAAATGGTGCATAAATTGTACTTCTAATATGCATCGTACTTTCCAATGCAAAAGCACACATTCATGTCGATTTTGCCGGAAACGACATCACAGTTCTTGTCACTTTAATACTCTCGATATAAACGCACCCACTGCCACTGAAACAATTTCATGCGTCGCGACGTCCAGCAGCGAAGCGCGCATACAGCAACAACCAACGGTCGAAAATTTCCAAAATAACGGTGGTGCATGCTATTCGTCTTCTATGAATAATTCCGCTGTACTTTTATCAACCGCGATTTTTGAAATCAAAGATGTTAGGGGAAATTTTCAGACTGTTAGGGGAGTTTTGGATACTGGGTCGCAGCTCTCATTTTTATCCTTGAAATGTGCAAATAAATTAGGGTTACCCCGCGTATACGTGACTACTGAAGTCCAGGGGATTGGTGACACGCATTTACAGTCAAAATTGGGTTCTGTAAATTTAATTATCAGGCCTTGTAATGACACGCAAACTTTATCGGTTAATACTATAATTTTGCCGCAAATATGCTCTTCAGTTCCTAGCAGTGAGATTAAAATAAATGACTGGAAAATAGTTAAAAATTTGAATCTCGCGGACCCGAACTTTTATAGACCGGGAGCTATTGACATTTTAATCGGAGCTGATTTGTTTCCTTATATAATTCAAGATGGACGAATTTTTGGAAATAATCAGGAACCGATTGCGCTAAATACCATTTTTGGATATATTTTAATGGGAAAAGTTAATTCTCTCGCTACGCAGCAAATTTCACAATCATTTTTTTGTCAAATTTCAAATAAAATGCTAAATGATTCGCTTATAAAATTTTGGGAAATAGAAAATATCCCTGAAACGAAACGTATTCTTTCACCTCAAGATGATATGTGTGAAAAAATATTTCAAAATACGGTATCTCGTAATGATGAAGGCCGCTATACTGTAACTCTTCCTTTTCGCGATAATATTGAACCGATTTTTCCAAATAGTCGTGATCTTGCGCTAAAGAGGTTTCTCTCGCTAGAAAGAAGGTTAATAAAAATGCCGGAAACTTATAAAAAATATTCCGATTTTATGGAAGACTATTTAACACTTGATCACATGGAATTAATCGAAAACCGGGAAGTTACAGAAAAAATTTATTACATTCCTCATCATCATATTGAACGCCCTGAAAGCTTATCAACTAAGCTTCGAGTCGTTTTTAATGCGAGTACAGTTATGCAATCAAATAACCAAAACCTCTCCTTAAATGATACTCTTTACGCTGGTCCTAAATTGCAAAAGGACATTTGCAGCATTTTACTTAATTTTCGATTACACGAAGTAGCTCTTTGTTGCGACATTTCTAAAATGTTTCGTGGAATCTTAATTGCACCTCAGCATCAGGATTATCAAAGAATCCTGTGGCGTTCTAATAACTCTGAACCTATTCGCGATTATCGTTTAAAAACTGTGACATACGGTACTACCCCCGCTCCTTATTTAGCTCTTAGAGTTTTACAGCAATTGGCTGAAGATGAAAAACAAAATTTTCCTCGCGCTTCTCAAGTCTTAAGGTCTGACAATTTTGTCGATGACTTTGTAACTGGCGCTAGCTCCGTACAAGAAGCTATTTCGCTTCAAAAAGAGCTATCTTGTTTGCTTAACTCTGGAGGCTTTAAGCTTTATAAATGGGCTAGTAATAACAAAAAAGTTTTAGAACACTTGTCTGTACCCGATATAAACCCAACCGCGCTTTCTTTAGA
Organism: Aspidapion aeneum; assembly: GCA_963576565.1. Lineage (NCBI taxonomy): Eukaryota > Metazoa > Arthropoda > Insecta > Coleoptera > Brentidae > Aspidapion > Aspidapion aeneum. Next base: position 32,947,363 of record OY755047.1, on the reverse strand, counting down.
TACCGACGAGACCACTAAAATTTTAGGTCTTAGATGGCAGCCTTGTTCTGATTATTTTTCTTACTCGGTAGAACCCTTGAGTCGCGAATGTACCAAACGCAATATACTTTCTGAAATTTTTAAAATATATGACCCTTTAGGTTGGCTCGCGCCAGTAACCATTTTAATAAAATGTCTAATTCAAGAATTTTGGAAACTTAAATTAGACTGGGATTCCGAAGCACCTGTTGAAATTATTCGACTTTGGGAACGTTATAAATCGGAACTACCCTTACTCAAAGATTTTCGCTTGCCTAGATTTATAAATAGTTTTTCTGGTAATGCACGCATTGAAATAATCGCATTTTCGGACGCTAGTAATAAAGCTTATGCCGGAATAGTATATTTACGCGTTATTTACAAAAATGAAATATCAGTTTACCTTTTATGCTCTAAAACTAGAGTTGCTCCTCTCAAATTTACAAGTATTGCAAGACTTGAATTAGCCGCTTGTAATCTTGTGGCTGATTTAGTTCACTTTGTTTTAACCACTTTTGAGTCCCGCTTGAAAATACATCAAGTTTTTGCTTTTAGTGACTCACAAGTAGCACTTTCTTGGATAAGAGCGCACCCTTCTAGGTGGAAAACGTTCGTTCAAAATCGTGTTACACAAATTCAAGATAGAGTACCACCCAAAAATTGGTCATACATCTCAACGTCACAAAACCCCGCAGATGTTGCTTCAAGAGGAGTTTATCCCAGTGAATTAATTAATCACAAATTATTTTTTAACGGCCCTGATTTTTTGAGAAAATCTTATGAATACTGGCCTAAAGACTGTGAACAAAATGACTCTCCTGAAACTCTTTTAGAGGAGAAATCATTGCCTAATTTAACTTTAATTGCAACGCAAAATACAGCTCCTAATTTTTTGGACACGCTTTTAATGGAAAACTCTAATTTTTCTAAAATGTGTAGAGTTTTAGCCTATGTTTTACGCTTTTTAAATAATAAATTTTTCTTAAAACCGCCTAATTTAAAAATTAATGAAGATTTTCTGACATTTGTTGAAATAACAAACGCAATTCATTTACTCATAAAAAATGAACAGTCAATTTATTTCTCAGAAGAAATTCACGCTTTAAAAAACAACTTAAAACTAAATAAATCAATGCAAAAATTAAATTTATTTTTAGATCCTTACGATTTAATAAGAGTAGGGGGCAGATTGCATCACTCCTCTCTGCAATATGACAAGAAACATCAAATTTTATTACCACGCAAGAGTAAACTCACCCTCATGATTATCGAACATTTCCATATAAAATATCTTCATGCAGGAGTGAGGACGGTACATTTTTTGCTTAGTCAATTGTACTGGATCATTGCCGCAAAACGCGAAATTGCACATGTTTTATCAATATGTATAATATGTTTTAAATGCAATCCTAAGTCGGTTCAGCCTATGATGGGTTCATTACCGTTTCCCCGCGTATCTCAGTTGAGAGCATTTTTGTACACCGGTGTTGACTACGGAGGTCCAATAAATATAGTCATGAGTCGACATCGTGGAAATCGTACTACGAAGGCTTACATATGTCTGTTTGTTTGCCTAAGTACTAAGTGCATTCATATAGAAATAGCAAGCGATTTGACCGCTGATTGTTTTATTGCTGCGCTTCGCAGATTTGTTGCGCGCCGAAACTACGTATCCGATTTGTATAGTGATAATGCAACTAACTTTTTCTCAGCTAACCGCAAGCTTTTACAGCTTGATTCTACGCGTCCCATTAAATGGCATTTTATCCCGAGTAATAGTCCAAATTTTGGAGGACTTTGGGAGTCAGGAATCAAGTCAGTTAAAAAACACTTGATCCGCTTAATAGGATATCAAATATTAACTTTCGAAGAACTATACACTGTAACTTGTCAAATCGAAGCTATTTTAAACTCGCGTCCTCTCACTGAAATTTCTAGCGATACAAATGATATTTCCGCGCTGACCCCAGGTCACTTTTTATCTCTGGAACCGCTAACTGCCGTTCCTGACGCAAACTTTATTGATATTAAAATAAATCGTCTCACGCGTTGGCAGCTCCTCCAACGAATCCACCAAGATTTTTGGAGACGCTGGCAACAAGAGTATCTCCATACTCTACAACAACGGAGTAAGTGGTTGGAACCCACTTCAACTCCTGAAGTTGGACGCTTAGTCATAATTAAAAACGATTTATTACCGCCCCTTCAGTGGCAACTCGGCAGAGTGGTTGAAATTTTTCCCGGTAAGGATGGGATAAATCGAGTAGCCTCTGTCAAAACCAAGGATAGTTTGTTAAAGAGACCAATCTCTAAACTGTGTCCTTTACCTATTGGCCCCTTGGAAAATGCATAGCATTTTCGGCCGCCAGTATGTTTCGGTTTCGCAAAAAACCTTTTTTTTTCTTTTAATCTAATTTTTATTATTTTTTCAGAACATTTTATTTTTATTTTTAAAACTCATATTTTGGGTTACAATTGGGTATAGGGTTGTAGTTTTACTCAATAGGTTAAGTTAAATTTAAAACTTACAAACTAGCTATAAACTATCAATTTAGCATAGTTTAATATTTAAATTCCAAACGCATTTAATAATATATTTCTAATTTTAATTCAATCCTCATATTACTACCGCCCTCTGCATATTTTAATTTAAATCGCGTTTTTATTCTTTTTAATAAAATTAGAATTCTAAATTCTTTTTATTAGAAGTGATGCGATTTTCCTATAGAGGGCGAAGAAACACGCCGCAAAAACAAGACAGAACCTAAAAGTGAGTCGCCATACAGACACGCTCTCGATCGGAATATTTTGAACGATCAACGCTTTTATAACAAATGGTGAACTCTAAAAACCATTAAATTCCTCTAAAACTCCAAACATTTAAACTCGGGAGTGCTGGACCGCTATAGAAGACTTCTGGCGAATCTGGTGCACCAGTTCGAAGAGATCAAGACATCACCGGTAAGTCCCTCTCCTATAAGATCGCATCATGACCAATATTATTTTTATGTCTCAATTAAATTTCACTTCAGAAAGGTACGATTTCGCGTGCGTTCATATACCCTTCAAATGAAAGCGGAGGACTTGTTTAAATACAGTCCACTAGGTAAACCACAATTTTTTGAGCTATCGGAGTGAGACAGGCTTTAAATATATTTTGCAATATTCACAACTATTATCATATATTTATGATATGATAAATATTTGGTATATATATATATATATATATATATATATATATATATATATATATAATTGATTATTTCGTCAGATCTTACACACTCATAATAATACTAATTTACAAAGGTAACATTACCTACCTAGTTACTTGAGAGAATATAAACTTAAAAAATATATTTAAAATTGTCAATATTAGGCAAATAAAATAACTTAAATAAACATTTTACTTTCTGCTTTTTTCGTACTTTTAACAATACTTGTCTTTTAATTTGTTGAAAATGCTTTCATTGGATACTTTCTTAATTGTTGAATAAGTAAAATTATTTAAACAGCTTTCTAGAAAAGCCAATTATATATCTTATTATCTGCTGAAAATGCTGAAAGTTAAAAAACAATAATCAAATTGAAATGCAGAAGTTTAAAATAAAAATCAAAAACAAAAACAAAATAATTAAAAAGAACGAAAATAATTATCGTTTAGATAAAAATAATATTAACAAAAAGTTGTTTACAAAAATTAAATATTTCCCATCTGGTCAAAAATGTTCCCTTTCCCTTACTAACTGATTTCAGCCGACACAGTAGGAGCTCTGACCCAAAGTATCCAACAAAAAAAATTGGGAAATAAAATTACACTTTTTGAAGAATTTACAAATTATTTGTAAAATTTATTTTAGATACCCGTTTAAATAATTATGATGTATTTGTAAAAATTAATTTTATAAAAATGTAGCGATCCTGAAAAATCTACCTAAAAACAGGTCGCTGTGTTGCCGTAGTATTTTTGTCCTTACTCCGCCCTGTACTTAACTTGTTGTTTCAGGAAAAAAATATATAAAAATATACATAAACTTATGTAAAAACTGTTCAAATTACACTATTAAAGAAAGGTTTGGTACTCTAAAGAAAAATGAATGCCTGTAGGTACGCATCGATTATTCCAATTTCTCGTAGAGTCGGACTTATGGCTTGTATTAAGAGGATCTGGCGGTAACTTTTTAATTAAGAAAAACCCCGTGTCGGTCTTCAGCAGCAACGATCTGAGGGCGAGTTTAAAGGTAATGGAGAAATCATGATGCTTTCAGGTAATAAGGAGGGGGGCGGGTTTTAGCAAAATTTAGTTTCAATTACTGTAAATTTTCCATAATTTTCTCGAAAACTAATATTCAGATTTGTACTTGTTTATTTTGGCTATGTAATAATATAATATTGGTTAAAATCATATCAATTTAGACTAAAAAAATATTTTTGTTAATATATTTTTTTGCTATAACTTATTCCGGCATTGTTGTAAGTTGTAAAAAAATAGTAAATAAAGGGGTAAGATTTTTTCTAATTTATTTGTAAAGTAAAACACATTTTCTGCTAATTAAGAAATAAATATTAACATTTATTTAAATTTATTTTTTTAAATAATTTTAACTAAAACGTTATTTTTGGATCATAAATTTAAAAAAACATTTTTTTATACATTTTTTATAAATAATAACTTAAAAACTTGTTTAACTAAGAAAATCATTTAAACAACTTACCCCCATCATTTTATTTTTTAGTACTTTTTATTGTTAAAAAATGTATTGCAGATATGAATAAGAAACAGTGCGTATGCTAAAAACAGATACTTTTTGCAAATAAACAAAAAAAAATATCAAGATTTATTCAAACAAATCAGTGTTAATTTTACTTATCAAACCAAAATATGTTTTCCTGCTTAAAGCACTTGCTGCTGTCTAGAACCAACTAACTTTTGTTTTTGCAAAATTAGTTATGCTACTACGGACTCGGTATTATAATCTGCCTCGGTCTCCCCTAGGTAACTAAAATTGTTTACTAATAGCAGATACTTATGGTTTCCTTAAATCGGTATTGTTTAGCGGCATAAAAATTATTTCACAATTCTGAAAATTAGGTAACCTGATGTGCAGTGAGCTGACCCGATGTTCTTTACCTATTTGGTCAGCTCTTTCATTAACTCGTCAGTCTTTCAGTTATGTCTGGGTGTAAAAGACACGATTCAAGAGCCTTCTAAAATACTTTTTCTGCATACACAGAGCTATACTATTTATTAAGGCCTAAGTTTTGATTTAAGTTTATAGTCTTAATTTAATAGTTTAAATACACATTGGTTTGGAAAAATGCAAACAAATTTTCTATATGAATGATAAAATGTCGTACTTTAAATACTATGTAGGCCAGAAAAATAAAACTTAAAAAGCATTAAAAGCTGATTTTTCATAAAACTCTTAACTTTGGATTTTTACCTCACTTTAGTACCGTTGGTAATGTATTCCGAGTAAAAGTCGTCCTAAATTTTAAACTTACTCTGGGATTGGTTTCATTCGTCTTATATCTTCAAAACTATCACGCTTTTGTTTATTTGTTTATTTAAAACATAAAATTTTATAATATTAAAGTATAAGATATAAAAAAAATACGATTTTTTATTTAAATCAGCAAAGCATGAACGCGTTTCTTAAGGGGATGCAGGCAAAGCTGAAAAAACCATCCGGTATGTAAATTCTCATATATTTTGTTTTCGTTTTTACATTAATGGCTCTATCCGCTTATTGCAGATAACTAAAGTCTTCTCTCTTTAAAAACAGTTTAGAAAAAGATCTTAGGCGTTTCTTTATTTGCACGTAACCTTGAAATTATTACATTCAAAAATATATTTGATTTGAACCAGTAAATCGCCTCTAAGTACGATTTTTGTTGCTATTACGCATCCCAATTATGCGCACAAGAAAGGAGAAAAGCAAAAGCCTAAAATGAGTTTTTATGGCCTATTGTTGAACTATAGATATTTCTTTAAGCGGTTCTCGCAGCGACGCAATGCCAACGTTTTGATATTCTTTATTTTTGAGGTGTCTTCATATCGTGGACGACCCTCATATCGTAGAGTCCTTAAATCGCATGTAAAAATATGTAAAAATGACTTCAGATTTTTTTATTTTCATATTTTTGAAAATTCTAAGTAGATTTTGACCTCGCTGGAGCAAAACAAAAAAAAAGTATTTGTTTTTAAACATTTCATCTATTTCTTTTATCTGGTGGTCCTCGCAACGCTTGTGACAAGCAGGAGTCAAGCATCCTATGTCCGTATAGGTATCTGCGTGTATGTCTGTCTGTAATGACCAGCGCGCATACCTCAAAAACTGCTTGACCGATTTTAATGAAATTGGGTGCCTAAGTTAGGTTTTGGCTCTAGATGTTCCAATTACAAAAAAGAGTAAAATCCACTGGATATATACCAAAAACGAGGGGTAAATCATGCTCATAAATTGGCAGAGTATGTAAGTTAAGGATAAATGTAAATGTAAACAGGTCTTTTTATGCTTTATTTAAGCTCAACTAATTGGCAAAAGGCAAAAAGTTAACATGGCCTATTCAAGCTGGTGTAGGTAAACAAAAGAAAAGCTGGAAATGAGCTCAGTTGATGCCGGTGGGTCCGTGAAATTGAAATATATAATTAAAATCGTAAAATAACGTTTTTTGTTTGACTGGGACGCTAAAAGGATCGTAAACATAAAAAATGTGTAAAGTTTGATTTTCAAAGCTTTTAAAAATATATTTTATGCACGATATCTCTAATTTAATTGAATGAACTCTATACAGGGTACTATTGAATAAAAGGAGGTCAAAATGCACCCAAGAATTAACCCTTTTAGCATGGGCGCACCCAGGGGGGGGCAAGCCTTTATATATTTTGCACATATTTCATGAGAAAGAACAAAAAATATCTTAAAATTCGACATCATGAGGGTTCGGGCCCCCGCAAGAGACCTCGGGCCCCCCCCCAAGACATATTCCTGGGTGCGCCACTGCTTTTAGTAATAGAATCTTATTCAATACTATGCACCCAGTATATAATACACTGAGTATAGGCCTCGACATACATGCCAAGTAACCAGAGCATCTTCGAGTTATATGTATATACTACGTATTACTTTATGTCCAAATTCCTCAAAAGGCCCGCCGCCATTTTGTGTGCCCCGTCCGATTTAACACAAACCTATTTAAACATTGGTCTTGAAAAAGTTTTTAAGGTATTATAGGGTGTGTTTGCATATCTAATCAAAATGAAAAAAAAACTGTAATTAAACCTCGTACTCATATCTACCGGGTGAGCCAAAACAACTCGGACAAAATGTTTTTTGTTATATTTTTTGAACTATACTATCAATGTTTATGGAACAGAAAGAACTTTGCAGAAAATTGATTATGCTTTCAAGCAGAAATATGTTTTTGATATTATAAAATCTGGGGTGGCTGACAGAATTAATCTCGCCCTTTTCAAAGAGGCTTATTTATTCTTTTATTCCAGATAATTTTTAAAATTCGTAAAATCGCTCTGTTTCGCCACTCTCATGCAACTAGTTACGAATTATTAAAATCGCTTTAGTGAAAATTACAACAGAAAATCGAGATTTTCTAAAATTACGCATAATAATTAAGGTAATAATCAATTAGTAAAATTGTTTGAAAATAAATAGAAATACTCAAAATTATTACCACAAATCTGTATTTTTCTTTGTTAGTGTAGGTGTGTGTTCTCAAGCTTCCGATAACTACGAGAACACGGTAGGTATTATATGGGGATGGGAGAGGAATACACATTCACGATTGTTAGTTGTATGAAACACTATTTATCCATCTACCAGTGGTGCACGACATATAGTGTGGCACTAAAGGTGTCACACGTGGAATTTTCAACAAACAATATCAAGCTAAACTGAAAATCACAAAGGTTAGTTTGAGCGCCCTAGATATAAGTTAAACAACGAGGAGAATTTAGTGGCATAAGGACAAGGAAAAATAAGAAAAATAAGACAACAAAAAGATTTACCTCAGGCTGGACTCGAACCAGCGACCTTTCGCTATCTAGGCAAAAGCTCTTCCACTGAGCCAACGAGGCACTGTTTAAAAATCCACCTATTCGGAAACCGTTACGTCATCTTAATTTTTTTTCTTTGTTAGTATAGGTGTGTGTTCTCAAGCTTCCGATAACTACGAGAACACGGTAGGTATTATATGGGGATGGGAGAGGAATACACATTCACGATTGTTAGTTGTATGAAACACTATTTATTCATCTACCAGTGGTGCACGACATATAGCGTGACACTAAAGGTGTCACACGTGGAATTTCCAACAAACAATATCAAGCCAAACTGAAAATCACAAAGATTAGTTTTAGCGCCGTACATATAAATTAAACAACGAGGAGAACTTAGTGGCACAAGGGCAAGGAAAATTAAGAAAAATAAGATAACAAAAAGATTTACCTCAGGCTAGACTCGAACCAGCGACCTTTCACCAACTAGGCTTAGATATTGTTATCTAATTGTTCAATTTGCTTTTTAACGTTGTTCAATTTGTCATTTTAAAAATTCATCGTGCTATAACTTGGCCAAATTTATTTAAGTTTTTTTCTACTTTAGGCCTTCCGCACCATCTCCTTAAGATGGGTTCATCATTTAAATTACACCCTGCATTTTAGTTATCATATTTTCTTTATAATTTATAAAAGGCCAAGGCCCAAAAGTAGGTATCCATTTCCTGTTTACTGGGTATCCAATCTGAAGGCCTGCGTATCCAAATACACATTATAGTCTAACTAAAGTAAGGCAGAAACATTAATTTATTTTTGTTTTGAAATAAGTAGTCCACAATACACGGACTGGGTTTTCATTCATGGCTTTATTTTGCCGTGACGTCCAACTATTGTCTTTACCAAAATAGAGAATTATTGAAATAAAGCCAGGCTATAATAGTGCCAGGCACAATTTTGACACCTTCACATTGTAATATCAGCTGTGATCTTTCAACACACGACCTTTGTTTACTATATGAACCGGAATAAAGCGTGCCTTCTTTTATTAATTGAAAATAAACGATGAAAGTTTTAAATTCGACTTTGGTATGTCAATTTTGAAGGATCAACTGTCAGTTTTCAATGTGAATGTGTCAAAATAGTGCCTGGCACAATTATAGCCTGGCTGTATTTCAATAATGCTCTAATATTTCAAAGTAATTTCTAACAGTGTGCGCGGGCGCAGAAACCTTTCCACCCTCGGGCTGACTAAACCCAGCATGTGATTTTGGGGAGCTATTTATTTTCGCAAATATTTTTAAGCCTCAGAAAAAAAAATTGCCGGTTATCTAACTCTTTACGTTTACTTTTTTTTCATTCCATTTATTATGAGATGAAAAACGTTACACATGTAAGAATCACTAGACAGTTATTTTTTTTTTCTGTGACTAAAAAAATGTATTTAAAAGTAAATTATGATATTGCCCGAAAAAACGCATGCTTGGTTTAGTCAGTCCAAAGCTTAAAATATTAGGCATTACTTTCAAGAATTTTCGCAGGGAAACTAAAATAAAGTTATGTACAAAAATTCAGCTTTTACTCATCACTAAAAAAACAGACTGATATACTGTGGACTATTGTGGATTTAAATATAGACGGATTTAAATTCTGAAGATTCTTTTAATAATTAAACCTGCCTTCCTAAAAAAGATCATGGGCTTTATCAGCCCATAAAGTAAATTTTTACATGCTGCGAAGCGGGTTCTCATTTAAACAATGAAATTGCAATAACAAATCCGCAAAGCATAATTAGTTGGTTAAAATAGAAAGAGAAATAACACATTTTATAAAAATTAAAAAAATATGCACGCCATGCCGTTTCCAGATAGAAGATGATTTTATGCCCCTGCTTTTCTTTTTAAAAATTTAGAAAGACTAGGTATCTGAATTACTCGAACGTAATTTCATACGTACTTCTAATTTAAATCAGTAATTTTTTTAGAAAAAGTAAGAGCGTTAGTAAGAAGCTAGTCGTAGACAACGGTTTTTGCTACGCGAGGGCTTTTTATTAATCAAGTTGTTTGATAACGAGTTTTTTAATTTTTTCCACAGGAAAAATTAGAAGCAGAAACGGATGGTATTTGATAAGATTATTTCCTGAGCAAAATAATTCTTTTTATTTTTCTAGCCCGCCTAGCAATAGCTAGAAAGGGTATTTTTAGATAATGCCAAAAATGTGTTATTTGGGTGTATTTTGACCTATATAATCCTAGCAAAATCGTCATGACATTGTCCGTGTGTGTGCGTGTATGTCTGTCCATAACACTATAGCTTCTAAACCGCTAAACCGATTTTTATGATTTTTTTGCATCAATATGCGGGTTTCTGAATATAGTAGAACGCGTCTTTCTCAATAATTTATGCTATTACTTCGTAGGAGCATCAGTTTCAAAGATATTTATAAAAACTGTTTTCAAAGCTGATATAGCGAGGAGTCCAATTGAAGTGTGCTAATCAATAAATTATATTACTGACTATCAACACTTCAAAATCCAAGGAGCTGTTAATTTAATTTTTGACTGTAAAATGCGTTGATATTATTGGTTTAAAATGGGTCGCGGAATTTTGTTTCAAAGCAGGTTGTTCAAAAACCATTTATTCAAAAGTAATTGTTCGAAAACATATTCTTCAAACAAAAACTTATTATATTTTCTTTGAACGGAAATTGTTTGTTTTTGTTTAAAAACATTTTCTTAATTTTTTTGAAAAAAACAAATAAACATTTTTTGGAAAATTTTTCTTTTATTATTATTGAAATTTATTATTTCTGCCGTGTAAAGCAGAAGCCTAGTAAGTCCAAAACTAGTGTTTTGGGAAATAGAGTTTGAAGTTTATTTAACTACATAATAACTACATAACTTCCTTGTTTTTCAAGATAGTCACATTCTAGAAAAACAGGCTGGTGCCGTTTTTTACTGCGATTTAAATTATATAAAAATCTCATTTTCGAGTAAGTCGAGTTAGTAGGTTTTTGCTTTGCACGGCAGATTTAGCTCCCCGGGTCGCGTATTTACGTTTCCGTGCTCATTTCACGTCGGCACGGTTTTGAAATAGACACGGAAATGTTACAATATATTTGGGTTCAAATACGTGTTGATTTTAAGAGTTTTGACCTCGAAATGAGCACGGATCTGTAAGAGAACATCGCTCATTAAACTATTACAAAAGCGTATTCAACTGTCAGGTTAAAACGCTAACATAACGAAAGCTAATCAATCAAATCTAACCGAACCGAACCAAAGCAAACTAAACCAATAATTTTTTTCAAAAAAATAACTTTCCTGACTTCCTACCCGGGATCCTAGAGGATGTGAATCCGAACCGAATTGAAACAAACCGAACCGAACCAAAGCAAACTGAACCAACAATTTAAAAAAAAACTTTCCTGACTTCTTTCCCGGGATCCTAGAGGGTGTGAATAGTGTTATAGTTTAGTTTGGTTAGGTTAGGTTTGGTTCGGTTTAGTTAGGATCGGTTCGGTTCGGATTCACATCCTCTAGGATCCCGGGTAGGAATTCAGGAAAGTTTTTTTTCTGAAAAAATTATTGGTTCAGTTTGCTTTGGTTCGGTTCAGTTAGATTTGATTGATTATCTTTCGTTAGGTTAGGTTTTTGAAACTTTCTATTTTCATGTGGTTAGAAATTAAGTGAAAATCATTTAAATCATTAAAATGTATTAATAACAGAACAACATCTGTCGTCGTAGTTGCCGGTGATGAACACTGAACTTTGCAGGTATAGCTAATGAAAGAGTGTCCTTCAAACTTCAAAGAATTTCAAAATCTTGAGTAATATTAGTACAAATACTTTTAAACTGCTCCATAATTTTCATATTAACAAACATATAACCTCAAAATCAAACTAATAAACAACGTGAATCCAATTTAAGTTTCAAATGTGCACTAATAAGTAAACCCCTGCGCTGCGTAATTCAATACAAATCCGTGCCTTGTTTGAGCCTCGGCGCCTTAAAATCAACACGCATTTGTAACCAAATATGTTGCAACATTTCCGTGTCTATTTCAAAACAGCGCTGCCGTGAAATCAGCACGGAAACGTAAATACGCCCCCGGGTCCCCTTTTAGAATGTCGAAACCGGTGATATCATAACATTGGTCAATTGACCGCAAACGTATCCTAACCCGTCTGTTAACTTTTTTTTTTTTGGTAGAAGAAGGTTAGGGGACGTTTCTGGACAGGTTAGGATATGTTTGCAAAGATTAGAAGAAGGGAGTTAATTTAGGAAAATAATATTTTGAAAAATTGTTGTTTAGAAAATTAATTTTAAAGAAAATATTTTCAAAAAAAAATTCCGTTTAAAGAAAATGTTTTATAAAAATTTCTGTTCAAAGAAAAAGAAAATAATTTTTTCGAAGATGACACGACCCGCTTAAAATGATAAAAGGGAAATAATCAGCTAAAGTAATACAAAAAGTATTGACGTCTGGTGCATTTTGTACAGATGGCATAACAAAAAAAGCTCAATGGGGTCATCCAAAAAAATTATATTTGCTTCATTTGCGTTCTTTTGTCTTCAAAATTTATGCCCAGTTAGTTTTTATCCCCGTTACATCTACCAATTTTTTGCGATTTTACCAATTTAAAACTCCAAAAAGACAGGAAACGCTAGTGTGAGGCCAGAGATGGATTTGTCTAGGGCAAATTGGTCATTTGCCGTCGATAACTAGCCCTTTTATTCCAGAAAAAATATTATGTTTTTTTTGTTGTTGGGTGTGTAGTGCCAGTGCAGTAGTTATACGACCGACGTCGACCTTACCTGGAATCATCTAGAGAAACCCGACTACCTCTAAACCTACCGGAGATGAGGAGTTGCATTTCATTTTATTTGTTGTAAACGTTTTTACCTTTAGTACTCTTAAGTCTATTATTGTACTCGCATCAATAAAATATACATTTATTATAAAGCATAAACTCGAAGTGGTTGTTCAATTACTTAATTGGCGCAGTCAACGGAGTTCGAAGTTTCAAACGCATCGCGATCGGCTTATTCGGCTTTAATAACTTTTGGTGATTGGCGATTGGCAGTGTGGATTTTACAAAATTGAAAATCCCAGTCTATCGAAGACCTGTGAAACACAATCATCGGGAACTAGAACAGCATCGTCTAGTTTCGCAAGGATAAGGACTTTTGTGAGGACAAAATCGCCTAGCAGAACCTTGTTCTTATAGAGGAATGACCACCTTCGCTGTTTACCTGCTTATGTAAGTTGCAATTTATGTCTGATTCCGACGATCAAGTAGATATAATTGAGTGGCTCAAAAATTTAAGACTTGAAACCAACCTCCCTCAAAACTTAAACGCACAAAGTTCTTCATTCAGTAATCCTTCTCAAACATTGCAGGCGCGCGAATCTCCGCAATTCGATTTTTTGTCAGCTTCTAAAGAAAGCCAGACCTTTCTAACAAATTTGATAAAAAGTGAAAATTCTAAAATGAGTTTTAAACCAGAATATCTCAATTGCGTACCCAAATTTGATGGCAATCCGAATGATTTATATAGGTATATCAGTATTTGTGACAAAATTGTAGAAACATTTTTAAATACAACCGACCCGGGATGTTTTCAAAATATTTATTTGTTGAACTCGTTAATAGGAAAACTCGACGGCGAAGCAAGTACTGTCGTAAATATTGATTCATCGACTTCTTGGGCCGATATTAAAAACACCCTTATTCGAAATTTTGCTGACCAAAGAGACGACGTTGCTCTTACAAAAGATCTATGCTCATTAAAACAAGATTCAAATGAAAGTTACACACAATTTTATAACAGAGTTTTACACACTCTTAATTTGCTCTCCTCGTACATAAACACCCACATAGGCACTGAAGAAAATAGAAAGTCACGAATTGATTTTTGTAAAAACCTTGCACTTAAGACATTTTTGTCAGGTTTAATTGACACAGATTTGGCACGAGCCATCCGATCCATGAAGCCTCACGACCTAACAACAGCCTTGCAATATGTCACCGATGAAATGAATAGTTCCTATCTGAAACAAAACGTGTCATTGCCTCAACCTCCGTTTAATCACATTCAAACGCCCCAAAGATTTTTCTCTCCTAGACCAAGTTCCATACAATCTAATGCTTATGCACCAAGTCGTTTTTTTAGACAACCGCCGATAACATTTAGGCCTCAGTCTTTTTATCCTCGACCGGCGTACAGACCACAACAAAGATTTGCTACAAATAGTCAAGTTTTTAGGCCACAAAACATAGTTCGCTCCCAACAAATTCCCCAAAAAGCCTTACCGCCGCCCACACCTATGTCAATATCTACGCGCAATAGTTCAAAAATAACGCCAAATAGCAGCTATTATAAACATAATAACTACCAACCTAGCACTTCACAAATGCAAAAAATGGAAGTGGAAGAAATGTATAATACCGAAGCCAACCAACTTTCTCAATATGATCAAACTTTTACAGATCAGTATTACAATGAATAATACCAACAAAACGGTTACTACCCCGAGGATAATCAATTTTGCCTCTCGGAACGTTTGGATAATTGCCAAATCTTTACATCCGAGTCCAGTGATAATGATTTTTTACTATACAACGCAAACGAGCAAACCGATTTAGATGCCGTAAATTTTACAGAAGTCCTCAGTCGGGACACCAAACTATAACACCGCAAGAAATACCCTTTAATATGAATAGCTCCAGTGAGCTACCATACATTATATTTCCGGAACACAACCTAAAAATACTAATCGACAGCGGCTCGACAAAGTCATTTTTAGATCCAAATATAACAAAAAAATTGTACCCGAACCACATAAAAAAAGATCCTTTTGTAGTCTCAACAGTATTTCAAAAGTCCGCTCATCAGTTTAGTGCGCATCTGCCCTGCTCAAAATTATTTAATTTGCCAAAAGCCCAAAATCTAAAAATTTTTTTGTTTAAATTTCACGATTTTTTTAATGGCCTTATTGGGATTGACAATCTGAAAATTTTGCAAGCTAATCTTGATTTTAACTCTGGAATTCTCGCTACACCATATGCAAAGGTCAAGTTACAATTTTATAAAACCAAGTCACAAATAAATAATTGTATTACAATACCACCTCGTGTTCATCAGGTAATAAGAGTATCTGTAAACGTAAAAAATGGTGAGATAATTCTCCCATATCAAAAAATACACAATTGCGAAATCCCAGAATGTTTAACCTCAGCTAAAAATGGTTTTGCCTTGACTACAATCCTAAATAATACATGTGAAAGCGTAACTATGGATTTTTCTTTACCATTTGAAGTAGAAAAATGGAACCGCAAAGAAATTGAAGAAATCAATTTTAATAATATTGTTGAAACGCATGTAACAAAATTGGACTTTTCAAAATTTCGTTTAAACCATTTAAATTCGGAGGAAAAAAATCAACTTTTGACACTAATAAATAACTTTTCAGATGTTTTATCAAGAAAATACGCCACTTACTTTTACTAACAAAATAAAACATAATATACGGACCACCGATGAAATACCAGTCTACAAAAAATCGTATCCATTACCTTTTGCTCACAAAAAAGAAGTAGAAAAAAAAAACAAATGAAACGTTACTTGATCAAAAAATTATGAGACCCAGCACTTTTCCTTGGAACTCTCCATTATGGGTGGTCCCAAAAAAGATGGACGCTTCAGGGGAACAACAGTATAGAGCTGTTCTTGACTTCAGGTCATTGAACTCTAAAACTGTAGATGACCGTTATCCCCTTCCTAACGTCACTTATCTCCTTGATAAACTTGGAAAATGTCAATATTTTTCAACCTTAGATTTGGCAAGTGGGTTTCACCAAATTGAGATGTCAGAAAAAGATATCGAAATAACCGCCTTTAGTACAGAAAACGGCCATTTTGAATTTCAGAGAATGCCGTTTGGCTTAAAAAACGCCCCCGCCACTTTTCAAAGAGTGATGGATAATGTTTTAAGAGGCATCCAGAATGAAATGTGCTTGGTATATCAAGATGATATAATTATTTTTAGTACGTCACTACAAGAACACATTGACCGCCAGATGGAGTAAAACCTAATGAGGATAAAATCCGTTCCATTCTTGATTGGCCACTTCCCTCTACCCAGAAACAGATACGCGAATTTCTTGGCCTTCTCGGATATTATAGGCGATTTATACGGGACTTTGCCCGAATCACAAAACCTTTCACTAGATGCTTAAAAAAAGGCGCAAAAATTGTCCATAATGAAGAATTTTTAACTTGTTTTGACACATGCAAAAAACTTCTTACAAACGATCCTATATTACAATATCCAGACTTTAGCAAACCATTCAACCTGGCCACCGATTCTTCAAGTTTCGCACTAGGTGCAGTACTTTCGCAAGGGCCCATTGGCCAAGACCTTCCCGTTGCATACGCTTCGCGTACCCTTAATGACAGTGAGACCAAACTGAGCACAATTGAACGTGAATTATTAGCTATCATTTGGGCAACCAAATATTTTCGGCCATACCTCTTTGGTCGTCCCTTTTTCATTATCACGGACCACAAGCCCCTCCAGTGGCTTCATTCCATAAAAGACCCTTCTTCCAAATTGCTCAGATGGCGTTTAAAGTTAGAAGAATATAGTTATTCTTTGATCCACAGATCTGGAAAATTAAATTCTAACGCGGACGCACTTTCAAGAATAGAATTACATGTATCAGACACCGACAATCTGGACCAAATATCACACATCGCACAGGTAGACGCCGTTCGACAGGATTTCAGCAACAAGTAGATAAGACCATCACACAGAAAAAAAACAGCAAATAGACCAAACCCAAATAACGACGATGATATCACTATACATACTAATAACGACGAAGACCCTATCGTGGGGATTCCAATAATAGAAACAGCCGTAAACTATGGGGCCAACCAAATAATTTTTTCTAAAGTATTGCACTCTCCTGTAAAACCAAAATTACAAATAGTTTTTTCGACAAAAAGAAGGTATTTAGTTCAAATATCACAGAATAATTTTGAAAATGACATTATCAATATCATAAAAGAAAATGTTTTGCCAAACAAACTTTATTATTTATATTTCCAGGAACCTGACCTCTATGAACCGTTTTGCGAAGTCGTCAGAAAGAATTTTAAATATCCTTCATTACGCTTTAAGAAATGTACAATCAAGTTACTAGACGTTACCGAAAAAAATGACATTCCAGAAATTATAAAAAACTATCATGAAGGAAAAAGCAATCACCGGGGCATTGACGAAACAGAATATAAAATAAAAATAAAATATTACTGGCCAAATCTTAAAAGTTCCGTTCAAACATACATAAATCAATGTGAAATTTGCCAGATTAGCAAGTACGAACGACACCCGGTTAAAGTAAAAATGAATATTACCCCCACCCCAACTAAACCTTTTGAAATCCTATACATCGACACTTATACCGCGGAACATAATAAATTTTTAACAGTAATAGATAGCTTTTCTAAATACGCTCAGGCATACTATCTCAAAACACTGACTGCCTCTGATATCGCCGACAAATTATTGACATTTTTCTCACATCACGGTGTACCAAACCTTTTAGTTAATTTTGACAATGGTTCAGAGTTTAAAAATAGCGTAATTACTGAACTTTTACTTTTACACAAATTAAAAGTTCACTTTATTTCTCCAAATCACCCTGATTCAAATGGGAGTATTGAACGGTTTCACTCAACACTGGCAGAACATATTTGTCTTTTAAATAATCAAGGATTTTCGAAAGAACCTATTACAAATAAAATTTCCTACGCGGTCCTGGCCTATAACCATACTATACATTCAGTAACAAAAATGAAGCCTATGGACATTGTAAACGGTCATATCTCGTCAGACGACCCTTTCGACCAAAATTTAGACCATATTCTCATGAGTAACTATGTTAATGATCA
The DNA here is from genome assembly GCA_963576565.1 of Aspidapion aeneum. NCBI lineage: Eukaryota > Metazoa > Arthropoda > Insecta > Coleoptera > Brentidae > Aspidapion > Aspidapion aeneum. The sequence goes on along the minus strand of OY755047.1, from coordinate 32,929,371 downwards.
TAAAAAAAAATCTAAATTACTGTACTCAAAAATTAACGAAAAACTAGCCCAATTCAAAACGACTTTAATCAATAAATTAAACAAAAAACGCGATGATCCTATTTTATTTCAACCCAATCAAGAGGTATATATACGTAAACATGAACGGAAAAAACTAGGAAACAAATTCTTAGAACCCACTACAACGGTGTCAGTAAACCCAGCAAGTAAAACAATATCAACAAACTCCCATGGAAAAATTCATATGTCTAATATAAAAAGACCGCAAATTAAAAATAAATATGACTTTGGGTAACTTTTATCTTTGGGTTTTGTATTTCAGGTTCGGCCTTGCTTCGGGTCTTGAGGATAAATTGATTATAAAAAAACTGGATAATAAGCTTGGAATAATGCCAATAAAATTAGGAACTGCAAAAACAATAGAATATACCTACACTTTAATTCACTACTTTGATTTAGACCCCATACTGTGGGAAACCAATAAATTAAACTTAAAAGTAAATAATATCACGACTTTAATAGATAGCCATACTGGATATTCCAACGATACACAGAATTACCTAAAACTTTTAAAAATATTACAAACCAGGATCGATACCAAAATATCAGAAATTTTGCCTCATCCCAAACGATTAAGACGTGGGATGATTAACATGTTAGGGTCTGTATTTAAGGCTGTTACAGGCAATTTGAACGCATCGGATGGCAAGTACTATGAAAAAATGATTCATGAGTTACAAAATAATCAAAAAACATTGTCGACGACAATTTTAAAACAGAATTCCTTATCGATTAGTGTTATTTCTAAATTTAATCAAACGGTTCAACAAATAATTCAAAATGAAAAATTTTTAGAGTCCAAAATCAATCAGATTGCTTCAATTGTTAAAAATTCTGGCTACAGAGAAAATTCCCTTTTTATCAAAGATATTTTGCTTCAACTTATAAACTCCTATGAAATTATTCAATCAATCTTGCAAGATGTTGAAAATTCAATTACATTTTCTGAACTAAAGGTCATGCATCCAAGTATAATAAAGTTATCTGATCTTCACAAAGAATTATTGTCTGTGCAAGAAAAAGTAGGAGAACAACAAATGTTATTAACTGTTACTCTTCAAAATGTATTTTTTTATGAAAAATTTATCACTTTAGACTGTTTTATTCTAAATAATAAAATTACTTATCTCCTACACATTCCAATCACATCTAAAGACATTTTTGACTACTTTCATTTATATCCCGTGCCAATACAGTTTGAGAGCAGTTGGTTTAAAGTTGTTTTCCCGCGGAAAATTTTTTTGATAAAAAACAAATTGCAACATGCATATTATCAAGAACCATGCGCAGAAATAACCAGAAATGAATATATTTGCAAAAAAGAAGACTTCAAAAACAGCGAACCCGATAGTCCTTGCAAAATTTCATTAATTGACTCCAGCATGCTCCTAAATCAGCCAACCACTTGCCAGAAAACACAAATTAAATTAGCCACACCAATCATTCACCAACTAGAGAAATCAAACCAATGGATATTTGTTCTTCCAAATGAAGAAAACGCTAAAACTTCCTGTCAACATCAAGAAGAAGTACATACACTTTTGGGAACATACCTTATCAGACTGCCAAACGACTGTCTAATTCAGATCAACCGACAAATTTTTACGAACAACAACAAAACAACAGCAGCAATAGTTCAGCCGTATATCTTTCCTGACATACAAGATGCACCAACTGTTATACATCCGTTGGACCTATCAAACAGTATAAAAGATATTGACTTAGATAGCTTAAACAACCTAAAAAGAGAAATTCGAGAAAACTATCCGCACTTCGAAACATCAAGCATTTATCATGTACCCAGTATATGGACATTACTTGTATATGTAATACTTACACTTATATGTTTATACTTAATCTATAAGCGAGTACGGAAATGCAAACAATCAAAAAACACAAATCCAGTTGTAATTCAAATGCAAACTCCACAAGACAGCATTAACGTAATTCCTTCACAATTAAAACAATGTGAGCAGAAAATTGATCCGGCCAGCATCCACCTGCCCCTGTAAAGTCTAATTTTGGGGTGGAGGAGTTATACGACCGACGTCGACCTTACCTGGAATCATCTAGAGAAACCCGACTACCTCTAAACCTACCGGAGATGAGGAGTTGCATTTCATTTTATTTGTTGTAAACGTTTTTACCTTGAGTACTCTTAAGTCTATTATTGTACTCGCATCAATAAAATATACATTTATTATAAAGCATAAACTCGAAGTGGTTGTTCGATTACTTAATTCAGTTGTCAGCCACTAGACAACATCGATCTGTTTAATTTCCTTTTTGTCATGACTTCTTGGCCATATTAATCTAGGCGATACGTAAATTATTGGACCAGTGATGTCTTGTGGCCTAGTCTACAAGGCGGCTACTATTGAAAGGCACTAAATATTGCACTTTAAGGAGACAATTGATAGTACATCGTAAATCCTAGCCTTTACTTTAGGTATTAGATTTCTAAGTATAAAATAATAAACAAAGAAAATAAAACAATGCGTCCAGTGTATTACACCCACATATCCAATTTTTTTTTATGCACATTTTAAAGTTTTGTCGGCCTATGCAAGTTTCAAATCGGGCAAAGATTAAATTTGGATAATTTTAGCTACTCAACGACCTCGTCAAATTCATTTTTTTTAAGTTATTGTCCAAATTCAAAAGTAGATTTATTTTAAAGAATAGCAATGTATACAGTAACAAAGCCATCCTTATCTTAAATTCTAAATGTTAAACTAGTGGTCACTAATGTAATAAATTAATCCATGACGGGTCTGATACGTTCCTAGCTAACCTATTAGCACACTTCAAGTGAAGCCATGATATATCAGCCTTGAAAACAATTTTTTTTTTGTAAATGTCTCAGACACAAAGGGTCTAAGAAATTTTTGGTTATTACAACAAATTATTAAGTAAAATGTAATTTAGTATACTCCGAAAACCGCATATTAATGCGATGCTCCGTTAAAAAGTTAGCATTTTTGAAACATTTTAATTGTCAAAAAACGGTCAACAGCATTAATGGACTTTGACCGAAGTGTAGTCAGCTCGATAGATTTTTAACACACACACACACACACGATCACGACGATATGCTAAGATAGGTCAAAATACACCCAAATATCATATTTTCGGCGTATGTCTTTAGTAGTAACAATTAAGTACCGGGTGGGCCAAACAAAACCGGACAATTTTTTTTCATTATAAATTTTGAACTATACCATCGATTTTAATGGAACAAACTGCCCTTAGCAGAGAATGGATCAGAGTTTTGACTAAATTTATTTTCTTGTCCGCCATCGCAAAATGCAAGATGGCGGATGAAATGAAATTGTACCCTTCAAAGATGCTCGTTTATTGTTGTGTTATGCACATGTTTTAACTATTTTTTTAAATTAGTAAAAGAGCTGCGTTTTTGCCACGCACACCAAGGTACGACTCAGCAAAATCGGATAGGTGGTTCTAAAAAAAAAATATTTTTGTCTCAACCATTGTTTTGCATATTATACGATTGCCTTGACAATCATGTCTGCATTTATTTCCTTATAAATTCATTACTACTGAAGCGCTTTTCCTTACATTAAAAAAACACTAAAATGTTTTCTGAAAATAAGAATAAACACGCCATTTTGAAGAATCAAGTGTGATTCTGTCCACCATCTTAAATTTCAAGATGGCGATAAATTTTGATCATGTTCTTTAAAAAGAAGTCAATTCTAACCAAGATGTTTTTTATTTCATTAAAATCGGTTTAGTAGTAATGAATTTATAAGGAAATACATGCAGACATGATTGGCAAGGCAATCGTATAATATGCAAAACAATGGTTGAAACAAAAACAGTTTTTTTTAGAATCACTGAACCGATTTTGCTGAGTCGTACCTTGTTGTATGTGGCAAGAACGTAGCTTTCTTACTTATGTATAAAAATAATAAAAGCATGTTCGCAACACAAGAATAAACGAGCATCTTTGAAGAGTACAATTTCATTTCGTCCGCCATCTTGGATTTAGCGACGGCGGACACAAAAATATATTTAGTCAAAACTCTGATCCATTCTCTGCCAACTGCAGTTTGTCCCATTAAAATCGATTGTATATTTCAAAAGTTATCATGAACCTCTAAGTCCGAGGGATTAAAAAATGTTAATAAAAATTTGTTGTTGTGCAATTTTTTTATCATATTTGTGTTACTGATAAATCACACACACTTCTATTTCAGGGGGAGGGGGGCTGTATCTCCCTTGATCCTTTTCCCTAGGTACGTCCTTGGATCACAATGTTCTTAAAAGTCTCACAAAAAGTCCTCCAGCGGTATTCCACAGGAGGCATCATGTTTCAAATACAGGCACACAAACAGATTAAAAATAAAATGAAACTATATAACAGCAAGATAGCTTTAATATGACACAAAAACTTTGTAAAAGGTAACAAAAATAACAAAAACTGTTTAGTTCTAATTATCAGGATAAAAGTGATAAGAAAAAAACTGGTTCATAAGGGGAAAAAATGTACACCTAAAAGTATTAAAAGTAAAAAACAACAAAAACAAAACAAAAGCGCGACCGATCTTACTTTGGCTGTAGCAACGCGAAGGCTAAAACTTTCTTAGCCCGAAGTGCATATAACAAATCGTATATTAAAACAGCGAAGGCGTGCGACATTGCCCGATTTGACAGAGGAACATGCATATTAAAGGCGTTTAAAGTTTTACCTCTTGCAGGGAGTAAAAAAAGGTAATTACATCAATAAAATACTGTAATAAATTCTACGCTAATTATATAATTTTTTAAAATAAAAATCATATGGGACAATAACATAATATTTTTTTAAATAATATAATATAAGTATAAGCTTTTCCATGTACTGTGGTATGTAGCCCTATCGCCCCTACAGGCAAAGCACCCCTGTATTCGATGCATTTGTAAAGTCAAGTTTTAAATGCATTTTGCTCGGTTCAAATTTAATCTTTTCGCAAAAAAATACGCTTTCGCCTAGAGTATAAATCGGCTTTATCTGAAAAATGCGGGATAATTCCACTAATGGAGTGAGTATGACAAGAGTTAAAAAAAATTAAGTACGTGATTTAAATTTTATTTGTCGAAAAAAACAGAAGGCCCAGTTTTGAAAGGTTCTCGGCCTTATTAAATATATGAGAGATAACTTAAGGGCAAATCGTAATACCTAATAATAACGAACTTGCAGTTTGATAATCCCATAAAAATATTATTGCAAAAAACTCTCATAACACTCATTTATGTTAAAGTATTTGCAAAGTCGATTGAAATACCTCCTAATACGGGGTTCTATCGATCATGGAATTTTTCTTGATTCTGCCCTTCAAAAGTTATTAAAATTCATATAAAATGATCCTGGTATAATTTTAACCCTACCGACAGAGAAGAGCCGCGTCTCTTCTCGGTCCGACCAGAAAGTATTTGTTTTCCGACCGACCTAGCCCAGGTGGATGGCCGGCTCCTAATTGGCAGAATTTTTGAAATGCGCTTTTTATTGCTTTGGGGTGAGCCTTTCGGGACCTCTTTAGTCGGCAGTATGCAGAGTTCGAAAATAAATCAGTGTCGTTTCTGTAGGTGTAGGAATAGTTAGTTTTATTATCTATTTTTATTTCTTTAGTTTACGCCATAATGAAATGATATAATTTTAATGAGTATTTCTACCGCCGCCCATGTCACTTTCTATAGAGGATATGCGATGGTCGGTTTTTATCTGTGTTTAATTCTTAAAAAAAGTAATTTATTTTACAAATAAGTTGAGATTTAGAGAAACAGTATAACACTAAATTTCAAGCCCCAAATTTAGAAAATGCTAAGTTGATATATGCCAGGACCAGACGCCATTCTACCCTTTTTCTGGATACTTATGAAGAAACTGGATAATGGAAAAACTTTGTATCTCTTTGCGCTTTTACCCATAAAAATAGAGTGTGGGGAAAACCGGGTAGGAGCCACGCGCTGACACATCAATAGGACTCGGAAACCAAGCAACTATATCTCAAGCAAAAGTGCATATAATAGAGAATAGAGGTATGCAGTAAAGATATTGCCTAAAGGAGGTACCTCAAACAAAAGTACTTAATAAAATTCAAGGGTGTGTGAAAACAACAGAAACAACTACTCCGAGGGAAAATACCCCTTCCGGCATTGAATTATCCTGAAAGTTTTAGGGTGTAATTAAATTAAATGTCAGAATGACGTCGGAGAGTATTTTACAATGTTATAAAAATTCATAATATCATGTCGTATTACAAATATCGTTAAACAACAATCCTTCCATAAAATCACATATAAAATAGCTTCTTGGAAAGCAGCAGAGTTTTTTCACTGATCGAAGTTGTTGGTTTCAAAAACAGTTGATTTGAAATGATTGTAAAAAACCTTTAACAAACTGTATCATTCCAATGTATGCAGCGGTAAATTATATGAGCCATAAACCAAAATTTATATGCATAAAACTTTTACTTTACTTACACAAGTCAGTAATAGTCAAGTAAAGTTAAATCAGTAGTCAAACATATGACGTAGAAGATAAAAATTGAGAAGGTTAATATGTAAGTGGTAATTATTATTATTATTAATAAACCTATAAAACCTTACTTTAAGTTGAATTTATTCCAACAAATAAAACTTCTTCTTCTTCTTCGTAAGCCGTCTCCTGATCGAAGGTTGGCGATCCATCCATCATTATTCTAGAAGCCGCTGCTCTGAAAATATCAGTAGACGTGCAGCCGAACCATCTTCTCAAGTCTTTTAACCAAGAGTTTGGTCATCTTCCAACTGATTTTCTGCCTTCTTTCCCTTAATTATCGCCTAAGCAGCTCATATTTCTCACCTCTCATTACCTGCCCAATCTATCTAGTCTTTCTTTCTTTAATTTTAAAGAGAAGTTTAAGTGGTTTGCGCATTCGGTCAAGTGCAGCTTCATTGGTTATTCTTTGTACCCACAATATCTTCAGCATGCGTCTATACAAGTACATTTTAAACGCCTCAAGTCTCTTATCTGTAATTGAGTTCATCCTTTACACCGTACAACATAATGGAAAACACATAGCATCTGACCATCCACATTCGGAGGTCCAGGTTGATGTCACGGGAGGTAAAAAAACTGTTTTATGTTCATGAACGCCTTGCTCGCTTGTTCAGTTCGAGACCTAATTTCTATTCTGGTATTAAATAAAATGTAATCTTAGGTAATTTAACTGTGTAAGGACACAGTTTTGCCATTAAAAACTCAGTCTTTAAACCACGCTCTTATTGTAAACTGGAGAGCCCGCTGTGCTTTGTTTAGAATGTCATTGTCATATCATGATGCTGTGCTGTCGTCAGCTTACACAAAACCCAACCACTAAAGCTACCTTTTGTTTTACTAGCGTTGGGAATTTATTATTGAAAATATAGGAAGAAATACTTCTAAAGACAATCGAATCGACTTTATTAAAAAGGTAATCAATGTAATAACCTGAACTACCAAAAAATTACAACTCCATATTAAAGTCTGCTATTAAAGAAATTTGTAACTGCAAATTTAATATAAATTCTTTGTCACACAATGTACACTACCCGTCAAATTTGGAATCAGGGAAATCTCTTTACTTTGCATTTCTAGGATCGGTTTAAAATTCATGTAAAATGATTAATCTTATTCTTTCGACAATATGTGACTCTTATCCAGATGATGATTATAATGAAGTCTTACATTAGTGAACACTAATTCCCAATCTTCAGTGTATTCCACAAATTATTCCATCCTCTCAAAAAGATTTTGACAAAGTAATATCCATGGCATTGGTGCATCATGCCCTTTTGCATTGTCAAGACTTGCGTTCAAAGGCAAGATTTCTCGCATTTCAACGACCAGGAAGTCATGCTTGGCTTAATGCTTTACCATGGTATCCTTTAAGTACTCTCCTGGATGATAAAACCTTCCGCGTTTCTGTCGCTTTGAGAATAAGTGTTCCTGTGTTCTTGTGGTCAAACAGTAGAAATTTATGGCTATTATGGATTGAGTTGATACAAGAGTGTAGAAAGGATGGCTCGTCACAGTGAACTAAAGAGCATTTTTCTACGGGCTTCCCTTCAGTTCCAAACCTCTTCTATGGGACGTCACTTGTAAAGATTCATTATGTCATATATGCACTTATCTTCTTAAAAAGTTGGAGAGGTTTGTCGTTTGGGTAATTCTAATGAGGAACTGTTGAACCGCTTTTGCTTTGTACCTTTTCTGTTGAAACACTTGGTCCTTTCGAGGAAGAAGCCAAGCATTTGATTAAAAAAATTAGTAAACAGATAAGGGGTACATTTGGCAGCGATTTAAGAGTTAATTATTTTATTATTCAGAATGTAAGTCTGGCAATTTAGAGAGGCAACGCGACATCAATTCTTGGAACTGTTCCTTCCCAGAGAAGTTTAAATGAACTATATTATATTAAATGATTTTTTTTCTTTGCTTGTTAAATTTTATTGTTATTGTTATATTATATGTTAAAGAATTATTTTATGTAAATATACTTTTACTTAATAATTTAGAAAAAATATAATAACCTTGATTGTGTTAGAGTTAACTAGGCATTTAAAAACTAAGCAATTTGTTTTGTTTATTTCTTAGGTATATTTAATTATATTAATTAAATCCTCGAGTGGAAATTATAATATAATATGGATTTATACCGAGGTATCATTTAAAACCCGAATTCATTCTAGTTTGTTATTTTATTAATCAATTAAATTTTCAATTCTTTAAAATATTACACAGGAATTTATATTAAATAGATATTTTATTATTTATATAAATAATGATGTATCAGAGCAAGTTCAAAACTTAAATATTTAGGAGTAGTCATCGATAACAAACTCAATCGTCTTCAGAAGTTGCATAATAAGGCAATGAGAGGGTTATATTATCATGTGATAAATATATAATTAGCGAGTTAAAACAGTTAAAATGGTTGTCAGTAAAGGATTTTTTGACATATAATCTCTTGGTCTTTGTGCACCGTCTTATTTAAAAAACGAAATAACCTTTAATAGCAAAGTACATAACACAAGGCAAAATCAAAATTTTTACATACCTCGTAGGTATAAAAAAATCTGCAACAAATTCGGTTTTTTCTAAGGATTGTATAAATATAATAAATTACCTAATGATATTTAATTTCTTACCATCTAGCTTTAAATATAAAAAAACAAATTAATTGCTTAGGAGGACTCTGAAAAAAGCCTATTATAACTTAAGCCAGTTTTATGAGAACAAACCAGTCCAGTCTACTTATGTACCTGTATTATAGTGCATGTTAATATAATTATACTTACTTATTTTTTCCTTTTAATGTATTTTTTTGTGTACCTATTTTTGTTTATTTTAATTCTTTTATTTTTAATTTTTTTTATGTATACTTTGTTTAAAAAGGATTTATTTGTATGTTTTAATATAGATTATGTTATGGATTTTATTCTTTAAGTATTGACACAGATATAACTCTCAACCACTTTAGTTAAGTTGTAAAGAAGGAAAGGATAATAGACAGATAATAAGGTGTAGACTATCTTTGAACATAAGACTCTTCAAACTAACTTAAATTCTTTATATATTGAATAATATTTTATTATTTTTTTTTGCAGCCTTGAATTTGTTTATTGCTGTTATTATCTTTTTATACTCTCTCTCTCTCTCTCTCTCTCTCTCTCTATGGATGCTTTGTCTTGTAAAAATAAAATTTCTTGTATGACAATAAAGTAATTTTTGATTTGATTTTGATTCGATTTGATATTAAACAGTGCGTGTTCCTGTTAAAAGAGAATTTAGTATCATGAAACATAATAATGTTAATACATAGTTTAGAAGTATGAAACATAATAATAATAATAATTACATTTTTTCAAAGGTATTGTCAAATATGTTTGTTATTTTAAATATTATATTAAGTAACATATGCCCTCTATTTATTTTTTCTCTTGATATATTTATTTTGTTAGATATGTTTGGTTTTTCTTCTGATAGTTATCTATTAATAGCTTTTTTATAGTATTGTTTGTTTTGAAAGAGACACAGGATAATTTTGATGATCATTTATATGTGAGTGGATCTTGCAGCCCTTCCACTGCCACTACCCGTGGTTTTATTGTGGCTCACTTTTATGTGGTTATTCACCAAGGCCGGCTATCGGTTTCGGTGAGACACTGTTTAGATCTTCTGAATCAATCTGAAGTTTACCGACTTAAACGTGCAATAACCGGACATTCGCACAGTACATGTCTGACTGTTTCATCGTCCTTCATACAGAGACTATATTCGGTCTCTTCTGTTAGTCCCATTCTGTGCATGGGTACTCTCAGTCGACAGTGACCCGTAAAAAGACCATTCACTATACGTATCTCCTGTCTGGTAAGTCCAATGATGTTCCTGTCTCTCTTTCTACAAGGTCCTTTTTTAAACTCTTTAGAGGGAGCCAGGTCCTGTATACGAATATTCATCCAGTATTGTTGGAAGCTATTCTCCTACCATTTTAATATGGTTGATTTAGCAGCATTGTATAATTTCTCTAAGGATTGGGTAATTTTAGTTTAATACTATATTACTTTACTTTTTAATCATTTTATTACTTTGTTACTTTATATTCACATACTTACAATACATATAATAGATATGATTACTTGTACGTTTCTTTGTGCTAAACAAAGGAGTACTAAAAATATTTAATATTTTAATTTAAAAATATAATAAGCGTTATAAAAATAAAAAATTTTGGGTATTCCAATATTTATTCTGAATCGTTTAAGCTATCCGGAATAGCTATACAGGGTAATTTTTGTGTGATTTAAAAAAAAACTTCAAATAAATATGATTTTGAAAATGCTTAGTTTTCGAGATATAAGGTGTCAACGTTTCCAATTAGGCATACATCAATAAGCTTGTCAATTATCAGGAAGAAACTACAGGGTGATATTTTTTCAAGGGTTATTTTAATTCATTTGAGAAACTTTTTGATTTCTTACAATTTTTTTATTTCTAACCGTTTTCCATAAAAAAGACAAAAAAGGAAAATTTGTACCCTGCTAAATGACTTTAATTAAAAATTTAAACTTGTTACTACGTTACATTATTTTAATTTTATGCGAGTTTTATGCGATTTCTGAATAGCAATCGAAAATGCATATTATCCTTTATTGTCTTTTTTCTCAAAACCGGTTAGAGATACAAAAAATTCAAAACAAAAAAGTAATTTTTTGACGATCACATAAACTTACATATGTGAACCCTAGGGGGCGTATTGAGGCAAAATGTGTTATTAGATTATCCCTAAAATCTGGTACACACACATATTGCACCCTTAGAACTAAAAAAAAAATAATTTTAAGTAAACAAAAGATACGAATCGAACCGAACCTCGGTCAATTAATTGCAAATGAATCCTAACCTAGAGTTTAACACCTGACATTTTTTAAGGTTGGGCCTTGCTTAAAGAAATTACCGTATCTGCTCTAGCAATCGCTATGTAGTTACGGCGTTTTCATTAGGCATGGCAGTAAAAGAAATTGCAGTGGAGGACGTTTTAATTGCATGGCAATATCAGAACCGCTCTTCTTTAGGTAAACGTCACAAGCTAGACCCGACCTTTTTATGATTTTGTCCGATTTTGAAAAAAGACGTTATACAGAACTTCGATTTTGCTCTTGTCTTGTTTTAAAGAATGGCATTTTTAATAACGTCTGGTTATTAATAATTCCTGTCCTGCTGTTATGCAATTTTCCTTCATAATCTTAAACGATTTATTATTTCTCACTTATGATAAAGTATGGGGGCCCAAAGAAACATCTAATAGTTTCGGTATAACTGATGCGTATTGTAAGTTCTTATTACATAAATTTCTTGATTTGAACATCAAATTTCAGCAGGCATTCTAACCAGTTAAGATAATAGGGTGTTTGACAGTAGTAAAAAATAAATATATATTTATTTTTAGATATCTGTTTAGGTTCTGGGAATGCTAAAAACAAACTTTTTTGTTTAATTTTTTGTCAAATTCAAAGTTCTTTTAATTAAATAAATTTATTTAGACACGTGATTCAAAACAGAAGGTCTACCAATCAGCTGTGAGTGACGTCACAAAACAGTAAACGCCTCGAACGAACTTATTTTCTGTGTTATTTTTTTATGGATGTTTGCTTTGGTTTAAAATGCGAATTATCGTCCTAAATTAGATTGTATTTTGTGTTTTGCTTATAAAAAACATTTTCAATGGAAAACGGATTCTCCAAAGCCGATAGCTTCAACTTGCTTATGCTGAATTCCTTTATAGTGGCAGGCTTTTTTGCCAACAACAGTGATTTTTGTAATGCAGAATTTAGAAACGTTAAAATGTTGATGTAAATATTTGATGAGTTGTTTTGTATATAACTGAAAGTTTTTTTACGATATTCTTTGCCTACTTTTACATATTTAGATTTTGAGGTTAAGTTATATGTTTTAATTTTTTGTTTAATAAGCCACGTACAATAGATTCAATTAAATACCCAATCATTATTATTTTAAGCATTAAGAAAAAATCAAAAATTGCTTTTTTAAAACAAAATTTTCTAAATACATTTTGTTTCAAAGAATTCTTATGACCCTTCATAAGAAATATGCACTGCCTAATCTTGCATATGCACTGCTTAGTCCTACATTTAGCCTGCATGTGCACTGCCTAATCCTGCATTTAGAGGTACTCCATAATCCTGCCTAATAACTGCCTAGCACCGCCGAAAAATCTGTACACCTTTCTGCCTATTATAGTCGTTCACCCTTTGTAATAAACATAACCTCAAAAATTTTATCGTCATTTACGAAATAGTTATATATATTATAGACAACGTGAGAAAAATTAATAGAAACAATTTAGTTATACTCACATCAAAGTGATCTTCACAAATGTAAAGTGAAGATGTATTAGATAAGCCCCTTGGATCTCTTCGAGCAAGTTCTGGCCACTTTTTCTGTTATTTTACTGCTGTAGGCACATGAATAAATAGTTTTTCAGGTGTTTTTATGCTAGTATTCGAACACTGAGGTACTACACAACACTTATAGGACATTTTTTTACATAAAAAACAGTAAAAACACAGACCAAAAACAAATAAACACTTGAATGCCGTGTATCTGTCCTCGAGTTTACTTCGCTGTGACGTCATTGCAACGCCATGCTAGAAATGAGTGTTTTAGCGGCAAATTCAAATCGGAAATTAGAAAACTTGATTTTGAATGTAGTCATGATAAAATATACTATTTTAATAATTTTGCGTTGCAAATTAGGGATCTATGTATCATTCTAAACTAAAATTTGTCAAATACCCTATTGATAGAGGGCATCTAATTTTGTCGTTTTATCACTAAAAGTACAAATTTCTAAATTTTAAGTTGTGTTATTTTCGTTCTGAAAGTGCAACATGTTCCACTCTTACGAAATATCAAACAAGGCTAATCCAATTCGTAGCATGTCAATAGATGTACTTGGGCGCGCAGATCATCTGGCCCTACTTTGCCGTTTTAAACTAGGTTTTTCTTTATCATCGACCTCACATGCATTACATCACCACCAGTTTAACAGATATTTTAATAAATTAAATGATAGATGTTTTGAGTCTAAACATTTTAATCTAAACTTAACAGTGAATGTTTGCTGTTTGTATCAAATTCTAAACGTGAATCTTATCTTTATATCTAAAAATCGAGGCGTTACAAAAAAAAATACCCTCAAAAATCCCTTCTGGAAAAAGGTCTCTCAAAAAGCAATTGTTAGATAAAATCTATTGAGCGCAAATTGGTACAAGAAATAAGCTTGTAAAAGTATAAGGGTACAGAAATAACACCAATTTCTGAAGGTAACCTTAACGGAAGCATGCAATTTTTATTTATTTTTGTTTGTAGAATTTTACGCAATATACCGAGTGTATGAATAAATAATAATATGACATCACGATCAATTAGGGTACGTGTCTACCAGATATTGATTTTTTTTCAAAAATTTTTTATTTGTCAGACACACTGTGATTATTGTAATATCATCTAGTCAATAAGACTAATTAGCAATTATGTTTTAACTTATTTTACTAGAAAAATTAGATTTAAACTTAGGGTTAACTCAACAGTTCTCCCCTCTTTGAAGTCTGTAACTCACAATTGTGTTGTGTTCATAACATTATTTTGTTTTAAATAATTTATTTAGTTCACTAGCTCAAACGGCTTTATACTTTTTAGTCTTTGAACTGGCATTGTTTTAGTATTGTTTAGAAGCTGAATTGCTTCCACATTCACATGTCGATGGTAATTTTTTATAGTCTCTGCCACAGTTTTGATTTATAGGTATTGTCTATAAAGCAGTAACTTTTTATGAATTGTTAAATTGGACTTTTTTCCAATTAGGCAGTTTATTTTTCTATACCTTATCTGAAGTTCTGCTTTTTTTTCATCATACCAAGATATTTTGCCTGAATTGCATATGGTACGAAAATGTTAATTCTTATTTGTATGTGATTTACATTTTTGTTTGTAAGATCAACATTAATTGATTTGGTTTCATTTAATTTTATTCGCCATATTGTGGTCCAACTGTTAACTTTTGTGACTGCATCCTGAAGTTTTTTTATATATTCTTCAATAGATTTTTTTTTTCCACTATCATCGGTAAATGTTGCTAAGTGACAATTTTGTGGCTTTGGGATATCGCAAGTGAATAATAAATATAAATGAGGGCCTAGTAGGCTACCCGGGGGCATGCCTGCTTAAATTTGTCTTTTACTTGAGTATGAATCTTCCTGTTCTATTCTGAAATGTCTATCAGATATGTATGATTCCAAAATATCCGATTATTGTTTTGGCAGAAAACGGTTTAGTTTAAAATTAAGGCCTCTATGCCACACTTTGCCAAATGTTTGTGCTACATCTAGAAAGACTGCAGAACAAATTTTTCCCTCTTCTTGTGCTTTTTCTATTATATTAGTAATTATGTGTACTTGGTCTATCGTGGAATGCTTTATTCTAGAGATTGATAGAACGAAAGTTTTCTCAGCAGTCATTTGAGAGTTGTGAAAGCTTTATTTCCGTCTATCCCCTATTCCAGCCAAGGTGTCTTTTTATTTCGAATATAAGTTACCTAGGCTACGCAGGGGACACATTTTATGAAAAATTGTTGCGCTTCCGGGAAGCAAATAGGAGAAGGAGCCCCTTAATAATATAACATTTTTGTATTTATAGACATTTGTAGCCTGTCTATTTATATTTGGTATAAATTTTAGAGCTGCGCCCCTTTTTAAAAGCAATAAATATAGCCGAGCGAAAAAACAAACAAATGCCTGTCTCCCTGTGCAACGTATTACCCATGTAAATAAACGCGTATATTCTATTCTATGTAAGTACTACTACTACTATGTCGGCTAAGAACGTTTCTCAACGTTGTCCGACGCCTATTCTTCACCTCCTTTGATCCTGACAATCCTCTTCTGTCAGGTTTTTTTCGATTCATTGATCTAAGGATTGACTGTTGCTATTCCAGTTTAGGACGCCATCTTTTTCAGCGCCCTATTGGTTGCCATTCTAGGACCTGCTTTGGTAATCTTTCATCGTTCATCCGTTATACATGGCCGTACCATATAAGTTGTCTTTTAGTGATGTCATCAGTTGTGCTTCCCTTGATTCCCATTGATGATCTATTCAACATATTCACATTGATCTTCTTATTGCATCCATTTCGACACTTTCCATTTTCGTTTTATCTTTTTCTGTGATGCAACAGGTCGCTATTCCATATAACAGCGTACTTTTCACCGTTGTTTCATATATGTTCAATTTTACATTCTTTTTCTTTCTCTCATCAACATATTCTCATTGATCTTCTTATTACATCCATTTTGACACTTTCCATTTTCGTTTTGTCTTTTTCTGTTATGCGACAGGTCTCTATTCCATATAACAGCGTACTTTTCTGCAAGCTGTATTTCGAGGCATGTAGTTCCTGTCTTAGTTTAGTACGTAACCCTCTATCCATCTGATCACAAAGCAGTAAAACACGTTGTTTGACTAGTGTCTTTTCGTACAATGAAAAATGCCGGCTGGCCCTTCAATACTAAATAAACGATTCTGATTGGCTTGTCTATGAACGTCAACATAGTTCTCTGATCTGTGATCCAATGTATGTTTAATAAAATCGAGACAAGGACCAGCTGACGGTTCGGTCATAAACTCGTTACTCAGATAGGCTTGAACAAATGAATCAGCCGAGTTTGTTATTTCTTTACGCTTTGTACTATTGGCTGTTATTAAGTCTTGAAGATATTTATTGTTATCTGTAGACAGATAAGAAATTTCATTATTCAGTAGATTATTACTGGATTCAAGTTCTACAAGATCATTTTCTAATGTGCTAATTTTATTTAAATGCACTTTCAGTTTCTCTGTCAAATCCAAGTTAAGTTTAGTTAAGCTTAGAAGTTCACTAC
Organism: Aspidapion aeneum; assembly: GCA_963576565.1. Classification (NCBI taxonomy): domain Eukaryota; kingdom Metazoa; phylum Arthropoda; class Insecta; order Coleoptera; family Brentidae; genus Aspidapion; species Aspidapion aeneum. The sequence continues at coordinate 32,912,826 of OY755047.1, read as the reverse complement.
TTAATTAATTTATTTCAATTTTTTAATTTTTATTAATTCTTCCGAGGTTTTCTTCAACTTGTAGTATTTCATCGTCCAAGGTTAACGTTTTTCTTTGAAGGCGTTTTATGTGGTCATCTTATAACTTGTTTTCATGTTGAAGAGATAATTTTAAATCCATAAGATCATTTTCTAGGGTATCTATATAGTTTTCTTTGCGAGAAAGCTCAACTTTCAGTTCATCATATTTCCTGAATAAACAATGTCTGTCATGAATAGCAACTTTGCAAGCGTTGCAATAGAAAATCATAACGCGATTTTGAAGAAGAATAGTATCAGTTTTAGTTAAGGACAAGTTTGCACAGTCTTTACAAATGAATATTTTGCAGCCATCACAATTGGCTCCAAAGAGCTCACCCTCTTTAGCATTTGGACGACGTTTAAAAATACAGTTAGTTTGACATATTTCACATTTGGACGCCATTTTAAACAAACAGTATTTCCTCCTTCCGCCACATCTCTTTGCTGTTTCTATTATCTTGGTATCCACCAGTTTCTTTGCTTGCTTCCTTCAAGCTTTTTACTATGTTTGTATATAACTCTTCAAATGAGTGGTCAGGGTTTATTAATTTTTCATTTAATCGTTTCTGATACAATCTTTGCGTAGGTATAAGTACTCCCTGGTGTAAACCTAAATACTTACTGTCAGAAATAAAAATACGCATGACTACGCCATTGAAGCTAGAAGCACAGCATTGCTCTAGAGAAGCTGTCAAGACCTAACAAGATAAGAACTTCTATTTGAAAATGTGTTACTAAGTGAATACCTAGTAAAAAAACGAATAATAATAAACTAAGATAAAGGCAGAACACATTTTCCATTTCCAGAAATTCCGTAAAGTAAGCTACATATTAAAAAATTAAAACATAACCTCCGTACCTTAAAACGAAAGTGTATAACCAATGTTTCCTTCCTGTACTTACCTATGGATCCCAGACCTGGACAAAATAAAACATGGATAAGGTAACAAAAGCCCAACATTCAATGGAAAAAAAATGTTACATGTAAAGCTAAGAGATAGAAAAAGGAATGAATGAATAAGAAATTAAACTAAAGTAAGGGATGTCAGAGAAAAAGGAGCAAAATTAATATGAAAATTTGCTGGTCATAACATCAGACAGAAAGACGATCAATGGAACAAATAAACAGGAGACCTTGGGAAAATAAAAGAAGTAAAGGAAGACACCAAATGACATGAGCGGATAATTTGAAGGAACATGCGGGAACTAGCTGGATGAACACGGCGATAGACAGAGACTAGTGCAAGATATTGGGTGAGGCCTGTGTTCAAAGATGGATCGAAGAAGGCTAAACGGATAGAATTAAAGAAATTGCCTGGAAAACTCCACTGATGACATGTCGGAAGATCCTACTTTACGTAAGTTAAAAACCAAACAAAACCAATTTTCTCTTATCTATTTACCACTTTTGAGTAAAATATGCACTTTGTATGTTAGTATGAATCTTCCTTTTGATTTTGTGTGATTGCGCCCACACTTTTTTCTATCTTTTTCCTGTATCATATTTTTATAGATATTAAACATTATTTTGGCTTCCTAAGATTTAATCTTTTATTTACGTGGTTTTGTATATAATATTGAGTAGCGATATGGCTAAAAGTGTTACAAGCCACCTAGCCGCCTTTATCCAGGCATCGGTACAAAGTGGAGCAAAAACGCATGAAATTGGATACTCAGAGAAATATAATAAGAAGCTTATCAGGTCAGACTAGGGTTTCTAACAATATTGGGCGGGAAATTAATAAATATATGTTTCTTGGGTATAAAAAGAAGACAAGTCTAAGTTAGAGATTAGTAGAAATAAAATTTCGGATTTCCATTGTCTTTATTTATTTATTTTTAAACACGACGTTTCGGTTAATAGGTGTCTCTAACCGTTTTCAAGTGTAAACTAAACAATCCAGTCCACAGGCTACTACTTACACTACTTGGTGTGCAGTCAGGTGTGACGGCTCGCCCGTTTTTTTAAGACGCTTGTTTTTCTTAAGGAGTGGTTTCCATATTTTATGTACGTATGTCCGTGCTTGATTGACTAAAAACTTCTTTGTTCTGCATTATAAACACAGCTTCAATAAACTTTCGTTTTTGCCAATGCGACTCCGTATACAAAACTTTAGCTTTAGACTATTGCATGATTAGCTAAACCGGATTTTTCAATATCTCCTAATTGGTGCTTTTTAGATGTTCATTTACTCTAACCTGAAGAGGGCATTTCGTTTCGCCTACATATGATTTAACACACTCACACGGAATTTGGTTAATATATTCTTTATTATTTGAGGGATTTTCTGATTCTGTTTTAGTTACAAAACCCCTTATCGTATTTCTAGATGAAAATATTGTTTTTATATTATAGCGTTTGGCTACTCGTCTTATGTTTTCTGAAATCCCTTAGACATAAGAAATGTGGTTTGTTTTTAATTGTAGAAATCGTTGAGTTTATTAATTTCTTGGAATCACCATTCTGTTTTAAGTCTTTTTAATGTTGTAGATTTCTGTGGTTAATTCTTCATAATTACTACAAATATTTACGGCTCTTGAATACAAACTTCTAATAACTCCTTGTTTTGTAGCAATAGAATGATTGGACCTTAAATTTAGGTACTGTCCCGTGTGTGTAGGTTTCCTTTACACAGTCGTTTAAATGTTTCTGTCTATTCGAATCGCTACAAGAATATCCAAAAAAGGTAAGGCCGAATCTTTTTCAATTTTCATTGTGCATTTTGTTGGTCGAATAGCGTTGAGAGGGTGTATGTAGAAAATTCTGCAGTTCGTCATCATTTTTCGGCCATATAATAAATGTCATCATCCATGTATATAGCCATAGTTCTGACTTGACTCTTGCTCTGCTGATCGCATGGTCCTCGTACTATCCTGTTAGCTCCCGCTAAATTTCGCGGTTGTTTGTAAATTTTAAAACCACACAATTGGATGACGGACAGAGTACATTTTTCGCGCATTGGACATGCGCACCAAGAATCAGAGAGATCCTTTTCAACCGCCTCGAGAAAATGGCGTGTTAATTTACTTTCTCCAACTATTACAAATTTCTACACTTGAAATTGCTCGATTTTGGTGTATTGAAGCATAGAACTAGAAACTTCAGCCCTTCAGCTATGTGGTGCCATCATTAGATCCAGAAAGGGGCCCCTGGTACGTGGAGAAATTGGCTGCAAACTGGTGAGTGCTTTGTTTCTGATTTCCGTTGTGTGGTACCAGCAATTAACTATGGACCTTAATTATTTCGTGATTTCATATCAATATATTTATGTTTGTTCGCGCTTTCATTAATTAAAATATATACAGTCCACTGCAGTTATCGTTTTTCTACCTGCGGGCAAACATAAGTGGTCCTTCGAACCGGATTATTTAAATTTTACTCCATACGACGGTATTAATAAGTCGGCCATTTTTCACACACGGCGATCACACGGCCTTGAATTTTGCCAATCGTATTGAACCGAGAGAGATTTTCGTTCGACCTCGGTGTCGGCGCATTTCACCTGTTTTCGGTCCGCTGCTATGGTAACGGAGGGTCTACCGCGTGGTCATTCAGTAAACAAAAATCGAGAAGCAATCAAAACAAACAAGCACGATTTCTATGATTAGATTTGTTCCATATCATTTCGATATATAAAACAATTTTCATCAATTGCGATAAATTAGTGCATATTTTCGACAATTCGTCATTTTTCTATTTCAGAAGCATTAATTTAGCGTTAATTGTATATTTACCGACATTTCTGTGATTAGATGTGTTCCATATCATTTCGATATTTAAAACAATTTTCATCAATTGCGATAAATTAGTGCATATTTTCGACAATTCGTCATTTTTCTATTTCAGAAGCATTAATTTAGCGTTAATTGTATATTTACCGACAATTTCGTCATTTCAAAGGTAAAATCATGTCTATCAAAAAAGCCGTGCAAAAACGCAAAGGTTTTTTATCGACGATTACCGAGTGTTATGTGTTTTCACAGACCGCGGCAACGGACGCAAAAGCGAGAAACGAGTTTCAAGTGAGGTATTCCGATTTGGATGAAACCTTCGATAAATGCATGCTGGCACATAATGATGTCATTATGTTGATAGACGACTCGGGCGACGAGGTGTTTAAAACGCAAGATGCGATCCTTTCAGAAGCTCGTAAATATTTTTATGCGTGTAAGGGGGTTTACTCTAAAATATTTCCGGTTGAGGCCCCATCCTTTTCGGGATCATATGTTCGACAAAACGAAACTCCAAAACTCAAAGAGTTAGGTATTCCTATATTTCGAGGTGATAAAAAATTATGGCCAAGCTTTTTCGATCTTTTTAATAACATTATAGATCAAAATCAAAGTCTAACGTTCGAAAACTTCAATATTTATTTTCATATCTCGAGGATGAGCCTTTAAAATTGATATCAGGGATTAGCTTATCTGATCAAAATTATAAAATTGCTAACGACAAATTAGTCAATAGATATCAAAACAAGCGAGATCTCGCAAATGATGCTTTAAGCACAATTATGAACTCTACCTTAAAAAACGAGTCAGCAAAAGAATTGCGTAATTTAATTGACATCTTTTCAGAATCCCTAGAAATTTTAAAATCACTTAGCTTTAACGTTGACAGTTGGGACTTTATTATTTTTTTCATTTTGTTAGAAAAATTGGATATTCCGACGCGTTCAAATTTGGAAATGAGTCACGCCAATACTAATACCAAAATTCCCACTTTTCAGTCACTTTTTCAATTTCTAGAAAAAAGATGTAAAGTTTTGGAATCACTTCCTCAATCAACAGCACCCAAAAAGGTGCCTACCTATCAAAAATCAAATTCTATGCAAAATCAGTTTGGGCAAAAGCCTACCTATAAATCATCCAATTCGCCTTTTATAGGACTGGCTGGCACCTCAACTAATTCAAGTAAGGGAATAAAATGTTTCCGGTGTAATCAAGGTCACGTGCTTTCGAAATGTCAAACATTTCTTGACCTCTCGCCTATCTTTCGTCAAGCAGAAAAAATTATGTCTAGCGTGTTTTCATCCTTCGCATGGGGTAGACACGTGCAAATCAAAATATTCATGCAGGACTTGCAATAGTAAAAGGCACCACACTTTAACTCATATCTTAGAAACTAATAAAGAGTCTGGAAGCCAAGATACTCGTCCTGTCATTCACACACCACCTGTCAATAATCTTCATATGTCATTAAATACCTCAGGACCTTCAGGTACCTTTCTTTTATGCACCGCCATAATAGATGTTATGGACGGTTGCGGAAATTTTCAACCTGTGAGGGCACTGCTTGGTTCTGGATCACAGACAGGATTCATCAGTGAAAAGTGTATTCAGCGTCTTAATCTTCCTAGGCGAAGTTACACCACTGAAATATTCGGATTAAATCAAATGTCTTCTTTTACTTCCAAAGGGCTCGTTCAATGTCACATTAAGCCACAAGGACAGGTCACTCCTTTACTTAATTTCGAAGCAATTGTCGTTCCACAACTATGTTCCAATATGCCTACATTCACTTTGAACGATAATCAGTGGAAACACTTGGAAAACCTTAAACTTGCCGACACATCTTATTTCAAATCTAGACCTGTGGACCTAGTTATTGGTTGCGAGCTATTCGCACAAGTATTCAAGGAGGGCAGGGTTCTTGGACAAATAGGGCAACCTTCAGCCCTTGAAACCATCTTTGGCTGGGTCGTCATGGGAAAAGTGGACGAAGTAGGTAGTCTTACGGAAAGAACCAGTTGTTTTTTAACGAGTCATTCACCTCCTTTGGAGGCCATTATCCCTAGGTTTTGGGAAATCGAATATTTCCCTAAAAAACAAATCTTATCAAAGGAAAAAAAACAAGCGGAATCAATTTTTACTGCGAGTGTCGTACGGCAACCGAGCGGTAGATTCATGGTAGATCTTCCGTTTAAAGATAAAATAAACCCTGACCTAGGAAATACTTATCCGCAAGCTTATCGTAGATTTTTACTTCTAGAAAATAGATTACTCAAAAATCCTGATCTGTACACTGCCTATTCTAGTTTCATGCAAGATTATATCGATTCTAATCATATGAGTCTAGCTTTACCTAGTCAACCAAAAGTCGACGTATCATGTTTTTGGCACATCATTGCGTACTAAAGCTGGAAAGCTTAAGTACAAAATTAAGGGTAGTCTGGGATTGTTCGGCAGTCACCCCAAAGAATATTAATCTCAATGACACGTTGTTATCTGGACCGAAACTTCAAAAGGATATTGCTTCCTTACGTTTCGTCTTAATCCTATTGCCTACATTGCTTATATCAAACAGATGTTCCGTCAAGTCCTTATCAATCCTTATCACCGTCCTTATCAAAGGATATTGTGGAGGTTTTCTCCACAGGACCCACTTTCAGTGTGGGAACTTTCTACTGTCACTTTTGGCATGACATGCTCACCTTTTCTAGCCATGCGTACCTTAAATAAGCTGGCAGAGAGAGAAAAGGAACGTTTTCCTATGGCTAGTACTGTTCTAAAAACGTCAATTTACATCGACGATATCTTGGAAACTAGCCCTTCGCTTTCTGAAGCTCTTTACCTTCAAACGGAACTCAATGATTTGTTGAAGTCGGGAGGATTTGAACTTAAAAAATGGGCAAGCAATTATCCTGATTTATTGGCAACATTGCCAGAATCCGATCGTCAAATGCCTCTCTCTTTTGACAAGGAGGAACCCCACTTTATCAAAGTTTTAGGCCTTCAATGGCATCCAAATAACGAAATTTTTTTTTACCAATGCCGAATGAAGGACAAACCCCCAACTAAACATTCTATTTTATCTATCATAGGAACAATCTTCGATCCCTTAGGTTTTCTTTGTCCCTTGTTGCTACAAGCAAAATTTATTTTGCAACAGTTGTGGATATCGAAAATAGGCTGGGACGAAGAACCAGATTCTTCTATCATCGACTCTTGGAACAAACTTCGTTCTGAATTCCCGCTTCTTTCCAATATTCAGTTACCCCGACAAATCAAACTGTCAAAAATCAATACCTGTCAAATCATCGGCTTCTGTGACGCTTCAATTCGAGGTTACGCAGGCGTCGTATATTTTCGTGTAGAAGAGGAAAACAATATATCTGTTTCTCTCATATCTGCAAAATCTAGGGTCGCGCCTATAAAGTCACAAACTTTGGCTAGGCTAGAACTCCTAGGCGCATTTCTTTTAAGCGAATTAATTGACTTCGTTTTATCTAGCTATGAAGGAAAAATAACTTTTACAAATATCGTTACTTTCTGCGATTCGCAAGTCGTATTGCACTGGCTTTCATCCCCTCCTAATCGCTGGAAACCTTTGTTGGAAATCGAGTCAGTAGAATCCAAGAAATCATTCCCTCAAACTGATGGCGCTACATTCCTTCTGCTTTAAATGCAGCCGATATTGCGTCATGAGGGGCCACCCCCTTACAGCTCATTTCACATGACATGAGGTGGAACGCACCGTCGTTTTTGTGGTCTCCCGAAAACGAATGGCCCGATTTTCATAAATCAAAAATGCCGATTGATTTCGGAGATATTAATCTGGAGGAAAAGCCAAAGGTCTGTTGCAATGCGATAATTGACGTTAACTTCTTAGATAAGCTTCTTATCAAATATTCATCTATATCAAAAATTCAACGTATCATTTGTTATGTCCTTCGAATAGTGAACCTTTTTCAAAACAATTTCTATCAAAAACCCACTAATCTACCGGACCAAAAAATTATTTTTGAAAATATTGTTTTTCCTAACACCGATGAGATGCAAAGTGCGTTATACCTTCTTATCAAACGCGTGCAAAACACCCCGTCTTACTTTCGAGTAACCATCGTTTAACTAATCTTCTTATCGAGTCCACTCATCGACAATACCTTCATCCTGGGTTTAAAACATTACATAATCTGCTTTTACAGCAATTTTGGATATTATCTGCCAGACGGGCAATTCAAAGAACCATATCCAAATGCTTGCAATGTTTTAGAATCAACCCTAAACCCTATAGACCGACCATAATGAGTTCACTTCCCGCTCATCGAATCAATCAACTTAAACCTTTTTCGAGTGTAGCTATCGACTTTTGTGGACCTTTCATTGTGATTCCTCATCGTTACCGTGGTTGTAAAGCTTTCAAATCGTATGTCTGTGTGTTTGTCTGTACGGTCACATATTGCGTGCATTTGGAATTAACCATGGAACTGTCCACCGAAGGATTTGTAGGTGCATTCCATCGATTCATTTCCAGACGTGGAAGCGTGACGCAATGCTGGTCAGATCAGGGCAGTAATTTTATAGGGTTTCGTAACCAATTGCTTGATTACGCAAGAAGTGCGTCCACCAGACTTTCTATTCGTTGGCATCTGGGACCCCCTCTCAGTCCACATTTCAATGGCCTGGCAGAAGCTGGCGTCAAAAGTTTTAAAACTCACTTTGTTCGAGTTGTCGGCGACCAGAAGTTGTCTATCATGGAAATGTCCACTCTTACATGTCGCATAGAAGCTGTACTTAATAGTCGCCCTTTATCTCCTTCCTCTTCAGACCCACACGATCTTCAACCTCTTACTTATGGGCATTTTTTGACCCTTGAACCCCTTAATTCAGAAATTCTGGAGTCAGATTTGTCCGGGGTTCCCCTAAATCGGCTCTCGAGATGGAAACTAGTCCAAAAACTACATAATGATTTTTGGAAACGGTATTCTATAGAGTATTTGCATACGCTACAACAGCGACACAAGTGGGCTGATTCTTCCCCAAATATCAAATTAAATGATTTGGTTATCATAACGAGTGACCACATCCAATCACCTTTGAAATGGCCAGTCGGTCGGGTTCTCCAATTGCATCCCGGCGGAGACGGTCAAGTGCGTGTCGCGACGGTACAAACGGCTACCGGTGTTTACAAGCGGCCAGTTGTAAAACTGTGCCTCTTGCCGAATTAAAAGTACTTTTAATTTTTTCTACCTATTGAAGTCAATTATTACAATAGGTAATTCTTTATTATTTTTTTTTAATTTTGTTTGTTTGTTTTGCCTTTTTCGGGTTTTCGTTATCTCTAAATAAACTTACGCTACTTATCTGTTTTTCATTCATTTATATTTATCGGTCGATCATTTTTCTTATATCTATATCTGTCCGGCTGATATTCTAAAATTGTGTGTTTTGGAGGGCAGTTATGTTAGCTCCCGCTAAATTTCGCGGTTGTTTGTAAATTTTAAAACCACACAATTGGATGACGGACAGAGTACATTTTTCGCGCATTGGACATGCGCACCAAGAATCAGAGAGATCCTTTTCTACCGCCTCGAGAAAATGGCATGTTAATTTACTTTCTCCAACTATTACAAATTTCTACACTTGAAAGTGCTCGATTTTGGTGTACTGAAGCATAGAACTAGAAACTTCAGCCCTTCAGCTACGTGGTGCCATCATTAGATCCAGAAAGGGGCCCCTGGTACGTGGATAAATTGGCTGCAAACTGGTGAGTGCTTTGTTTATGATTTCCGTTGTGTGGTTCATATCAATATATTTATGTTTGTTCGCGCTTTCATTAATTAAAATATATACAGTCCACTGCAGTTGTCGTTTTTCTACCTGCGGGCAAACACTATCCCATGTAGATGGCTGCTACCACTGGCGAAAGAGACGAACCCATTGGAAGTCCATCATTTTGCGCTTAAAACCTATTTTTCACTTGAAAGTAAGAGTTACGGAGACAGAGCTCCAATAGATCCATTACCGGCTCCACCGATAGCATTGTTATCTCATGAAGTGTATCATCAGTTTGTAATTTGTTTTTGATGATAGTAAGTTACTCATTTATTGGCACGTTGGTGTAAGGATTTTCTTCATCACAACTTACAAATCTATCGTCGGGATCCAATTCGATCATTTTTAAAACCTCGAAAAATATTCCGAGTTTTTGACAAAAGACCTCTACTAGAGATTATTGTTTTTGCTAAGCTAAAAAGATTGTGCTTAGTTGTAGTATATCAGAGTAAGAGGTGTACTATGAAGAGTCAAAGTTATACTACAAATATACAGATAAACTAGTTCATTTCATTCTTTTTGATACAACTTTTTACAACTTTTTTTCCTTGGCCTATACTGTTTGTTATGGTAAACAGCTAATTACTGTTAAAAAGTTATCTCAAAAATTAATAATAATTAAAAGGGACGGTAAATCATGAACCTTTTTGTCTTGAACGTTTATTATTCACTGTTCGTGAGGTGAGGTGAGATGAGCTCACCAAATCTCAAAACGGCAGTAAGATGAACATAAGTTCACCAACAATTGTTGTGGTGTTTATAACGTAACTTTTACCTGTCAGTTTTGGGTGAGCTTTTTCTAAATTGTGAAGATCATTAGCATATATTTTTTACTCATTTTGATCCTCTCCAAAACAAAGCTGACCACCAAAAGTAATGTTAGAAGCACTTCCGAGGATTCATTTCCCCGTGAAAAAAGATGATGAACCCAAGATTACCGATGGACTTAAGTTTACCGGTGATCTTAGGTCCACCCGCGAAAATAAATTTTCGCTTCCCTCACGTGATGGGCAGTAAAAAATAAACGCCCTCCTCACACCTCGTGGACTATTTCTACATTACCAAGGCTTGTAAATATAAAGTAAAGCTAACACAGGTAACGAGCGTTGACCAGAACGTCATCTGATAAAAATAATGTCTTCTTTTTGTTATTTATTGGCTACAATCCATACAGCATACTTTATCCATATACGTAAATTACGTATATGACTTTATCCCAGTGACGTACAGTACCACTTCGATTTTCTGAACACGTATCAGTACAGTACTGCCGACTCGAGTTTTTATAATAAATGAGATATTACAAAATATCCTCCTCCTCCAAAAAGGCTAGCTATTCTTTTGGGCAACAAAAAGTTCTCCTAAATCAATAAGCATACAATAGTCTGCATTCGGTCCCTTCTATTAGCCCTATTCTGTGTATGGGTACTCGTAGTCGGCAGTGACCCGTAGTACAAGCTCCTTTGATGAACACTATAGTAGTTTTGGTACATTTAAACAGTATTGTTGAAAGTTGTTCTCTATTCATTTTAATATGGTTAATTTAGCAACATTATATACTATCCCCAGGTTCGGGGGCTCAAAAAGTCGGCAGATGTCGCTTCCCTCGCTGCTTGATCTGCCGGCTCATTTGCCTCATGCCCAAAATACCCTAGTACCCATATTAATAATACATTTTTAAGGCGGCCAAGCGCATTTAGATTCCCAGCAACTTCTTACGATTTTCGATGAGGCCGTATAGGAATCAGGGGTTCTTAAGGCTGCTTGACTATCGGAGAAGATTTTGATTGTCCTGTTGGTACAGTCGTGGTCAGTAATTCACACACAGTTCAATGGCTACGAATTCGGCCTGAAATATAGTAGCCAATAATTCGCCGAGATTATCTTTAATGCTTACAACTTCAGATCCAACACCTAGCTCGATACTCTCCTTTAGTGGTAGAGATCCAAGTTCTTTCTTTCTAATTCTAGTAGAAACTTTTGGCAGAAACATTGAAAGGTCTCTTTATTGCGCATACTAAAATGTGTTTAAATTGCGAGTTTTTTAATTTTGGGTGGTAATATACAAACAAATTTTTATTTCCACTTTTCTTAAATTGCGTTGCACTGTACCCTACCGCGTGGAAGCCCAGCCAGCTTTCAGATGGACAGACAGACACCTGTTAGCTTTACTGGATACAGATGTCATGGCCATGCTCTATTTATCGATTGCCAGGGATGGATCCAGTAGGTATATCTGGAAATTGAACATAAAAGATAAAGTGCCTTTGTGTTAAGTCTGACTTAGAATTATTGCTTCGGTTTTTGGAAGGAGCTTAAGACCTTGAGCTAAATATACAGGGTGTCATTGATAAATTAAATTCTTACAAAAATTTCCTATAAACATGGGTTAGAGGCATGTAAACGCCAAGATTAAAATACATTTTTGCTTAATAATTATTGTTGGCTTAAAATAAAGACATATTTTTGAAAAAAAACTGATTGTCATAAATTTGGTGATAGCAAGAAACTGTTTGCTAAATCGGACAGGTTAGTTTTTGCAAGGTTCGGGGGTTGTTTCTCAAATATTTTTTTGAGGTGGCTTTTTTTGTTTTTCTAAACTACGCATCCTTTTTCACTAAACGCATATTTGAGAAAAATTAAATGTTAATTAAAGGAATAAATTGATGATTCATTAATAATATTGTAAAGGGTGTTGAATTGAAGTACTAAATTTAGGAGGAAGATAGTACTTATCAAATAGATAAAAAAGTTTTAAATTTTAATCTAGCTTACCCTAACCTAACATGTTTATAGAAACTTTTTTTATCAATTTGAGTACTAACTGTCATCCCCTAGTTTAAGCCAGTGCACCCGTTAGATTGGGGTTTAGCTTCAAGAGTAAATATTTAGAACTTACTCATAGAAACTCTTCTATCTAGAATAATTCAAGCCTTTTCGTGTGTTAGAATAATAATTGCATTAGTGAATCCCATAAGGGTGTAAATAAGATAGGGAAAATTACTGTTATTACTTTCCCCTTATGTACATGTTAGATAAAATAATTCTAGCTTAGGCTGCTTAATGTATTTAATTTTGTAAGGGGGCTTACAAATAAACAAAGAAAATAAACCAGATATTAACAAATGGAAACAAAGTCTTTTACGCTCATCAACAAGTGCTCAATTCAAAGATTCTAAAGAGACCTCTTAAACAAAGATCTACGCTACAATAATTAGACTGGTAGTGATATATGGGTGCGAATCATGGTCATTTACAAAAGTAAATTAAGAAAAGTTAACAATAATTAAAAGAAAAAATTTTAATAAGATTTTTGGACTACTGCAAACAGAAAATGATTATTGGAGCATACAGATAAATTATTAAGAATAACAGCTAATAGAAAGCGCAAACATCGTGAGATTTAACAAAAGTTGAAGAATAGCTTGGTTAAGGATGAGATAAGAATAACATGAAAAATATTGAACTGTAGAAGTGCAGAAAAGAGAGTAAGAGGAAGGACACGAAAAAGGTAAATAAACTGGTGACGTGCAGAAAGGACAGTAAGAATGAGGACTTGAAAAAGGTGAATAGATTATTTTAAAACATGACATCAAGAAAATGGGAATAAGAAGGTGGCTAAAAATCGTATCAGAGAGGGCAGAATAGAGGCCTCTGGCCAATCAGTACTTGAGGACGGGCGCTGTTTTCACAAAATGCATTCCTGAAGCTCACAAGACAAAAAATGAAGCTGTTCCTAGTAGAGGGGTCAAAGGTACACTAAAGAAGAAATTGATCTACTCGGAAAAGGACTGAAAGACGACGTGCGTGACCGGATATAGCATGCCTGGCAGAGATTGGCTCTTCCATAGAGGATATTGCATTCTACCATAGCTTTTGGCGAGGAAGTAGGTAACTAAATACTATATATGCAGGACCGAGGACGTAACTACGGAATATTTTTTTGATCCTGTAAAGCACTTAGAGATGCAAAAAGGGAGAGCGAAAAACCTCCTCCAAAATATCTGAGCTGGCCTAATATTGTGACGATTATCTCGAAAAGGCATTAAATATTTCTTATAGTATAAATTGAATGTGGAATTTGTGGTTGGCGCAGTTTAGTCTAAACAATTACACAAACACCGTGATGGGTTCATTGCCTTGGGTTCCTAGCACAAAAACTAGGTTAACGCTGACCCAGCAGAAATCGAATTCATTTCGGGGTTTGCTATAATTGACCAATAGAACGGCTCCATGCTGGACTTTGGCGAGGACGTAGAAGTGTCACGCCAAAGGACGGACGTGGTAGCGGAACAGTGACGGTGGCTATGTGGTGCTCGTGGCATTCGGTTTTGGGGATTTGAAAATTAAGCACCTCAAGTGGCCCACGCCAGGGAATCCGAAGGGTACAAAAGGGTGATAGCCAAGTAAACAGGGCGGAAATAAGTGTAGTTTCTACAAAAAAGTGAAGTGCAGTGGCGGTTATACAACTAATAGTAAGTAAATTATACCTGTATTATCAACCTGTATAAATGAGAACCCAAAGTAATTATTATAGCAATTGTTAACTTAAACCAATAACCTGTTTTCTCTGGATAGCGTTTCTGGTCCCTGGATCTTTTACTTTTAAAGAAACGATCCCAAAGGACCCGAGACCTTCGCGGCTTTTGCCAACCCTGTTGACACAATCCGGGCGTTAAAAGTGGTCAGGAGCCTAATAAGTAAGCTAGTATGGTCTTAGAAAGCGACGAGGAATTGGTGCCCTGAAGGCCTGTAAGGCAGCGTGTCAATATCTATACGAAGGACAGGGACTGTTTGGGCTGCGCTGGAGAGGTAGTCCCTCTTGTTTAAGACGGTTGCATCAAGAGTCATAGACTGGAGATGGTTTTAAACAACTGGTCCTCATAGGGCAGTCAGCTCTTACACATGGCTCCACGTGCCACACTGCATCAACCTACAGGTTGACTGCATCAACCTACAGGCCAAACTATGTAAGGGAAGCCAGATATGGTGAGAAAATTAATGTTAGGAAGCAGTAACACTAAAAGTAATTGTTCAGCGTACTTCTAGATATAGAAACAAAACGGCAACAAATTACACAGTTAACGGCGTGACAAGGATTGTTTTAACGGTTTTAATGCTGCGATGAGGAAGGCAACGGGAAACCACCTCATTACCCTCCCCAGGAAATATCATCATCATGACTGGAAAACCAAAAGCCCAGGCCCTCAATCCCCGGCAGGTCTTAAATGACCAGAGGGTGCTAAGAATCTCCGGACCAGTCATGAAGAAGATTGCAACTTGGAACGTACACAGTATGTTTCAGGCTGGAAAAGTCCACAATATCATCAAAGAAATGGAAAGATTAGATATAGAGATCTTGGGAGTTAGTGAAGTAAGATAGCCTAACTCAGGTCAATGCCAAATAGACGACTACCATGTCTACTACGCAGGCAATGACGGCAAAAACCACTATAACGGCGTAGCAGTCATTTTAAATAAAGAAACTCAAAAATCGGTAACCTCTTTTGTCCCTATATCGGATCGAGTCATATTCCTTCAACTAAACTCCAAACCCTTTAACGTTAATATTATTCAAGTATACGCTCCAACGAGTAAATATTCAGACGACGACGTAGAGGCATTCTACGACCAGGTTCAAACTGCCCTTAGTTTTACAAAAAAGTCAGAGATCACCATTGTTATGGGAGACTTCAACGCAAAACTTGAAAACGCCCCAAGAGAAGGCATTGTTGGAAGGTACAGTCTTGGTGTATCAAATGAACGTGGAGATCGCCTTTTTCAGTTCTGTCAGGAAAAGGATTTTGTCGTGTCAAATACTTTCTTTAAACTTCCAGCCAGACATCTTTATACTTGGACCTCTAAATCTGACACTCCAGGGAGTATCATTAAAAACCAGATAGACTTTATATTAATTAATAAACGATTCAGAAACTCTATTAAATCTGCAAAAACTTACCCTGGCGCAGACGTAGGCTCCGATCACAATCCAGTTGTGGCCAAATAACAAACCCAGACTCAGGATCGACTAACTTCAAGATAACATGGTAGCAACTAAACTTAGAGACGAACTAAACAAAAAGCTTAAAAATATTAATGAGTCTGTCGAGCAAGATGCAGAATTGGTCTGGACAAATGTTAAATGTGCCATAGTCGAAAGCACAAGACTTTTAGGTAACGGTGAAATAAGAAATAAAAAGAAAGTTTGGATGACCGATGAAATCCTGGATTTGACGGATAAAAGACGCAGTAAAAAAGGCACCGCTCAGTACCAGGAAATAAATAGAGAAATAAAAAACAAGATAAGGTCAGCAAAACAAGACTGGATAACACAGCAATGTCAAGAAATAGAAGATCTAGATGCAAAACATGACACTTTTAACTTGCACAAACGCATAAAGGAAGCTGCCGGATTATTTAATAAAAAACAAGCTGGAATCCTTGTGGACAATCAAGGCAAAATCATACCGGATACCAAAGAAAAACTAAAAGAATGGTGTTGCTATATAGAACAACTCTTTAACGATAATCGATGCAAAAAGCCAGAAGAATTCTCAGATCAAGGCATAGATATAACACCAGAGGAAGTACAACATGCAATATCTTCAGCTAAAAACCGAAAAGCGGTAGGGCAAGACGAAGTATACACAGAGGTTTTAAAGCTCATAAAAAACGAAGACTCGCTAAATACGCTGGTGAAACTTTTTAACTTGATTTATCGCAGTGGTAAAATCCCTGCTGACTGGCTAAAATCAACCTTTGTTACACTGCCTAAAAAACCTTCAGCAAAGAAGTGTAGTGACTATCGCCTAATCAGCCTTATGAGCCACATGCTAAAAATATTTCTAAAGATTATCCATAAAAGAATTTATGGAAAATGCGAATCTTTTATGGGCGACACGCAGTTTGGATTTCGTGGAGGTTTCGGTACAAGAGAGGCCTTATTTGGCATTCAAGTCTTAGTGCAGCGATCTAGGGATGTGTCCGTGCCAGTCTTTGCCTGTTTCATAGATTACGAGAGAGCGTTCGATCGAGTCCAACATGAAAAGCTGATAGAATCGCTAAAAGAAGTAGGTCTAGATGACCGAGATCTAAAAATAATAGCTAACCTATACTGGAATCAGACAGCTCAAATAAAGGTTGATGGCCATTTATCCGAAGACGTCCAAATAAGAAGAGGTGTGCGTCAAGGTTGCATATTGTCTCCGCTGTTGTTTAATATCTACAGTAACAAGATAATAGAGAATGCACTCCATAGCTGCGAAGAGGGTCTGACCATATACGGCATAAAAATCAATAACCTACGATATGCTGATATCACTGTTATAATAGCAGACACACTGGAAGGACTGCAAGAGTTGCTAAGCCAAATTTCCACCAAAAGTTTGCAATATGGGCTTAACTTAAATGTTGGAAAAACAAAATGGATGGTCATAGCCAAGGAAAAGAACATCAGAGGCATATTGGAAGTTAATGGCCAACAAGTCGAACGCGTCGATTCATACAAATACTTAGGTTGCCAGCTCAATGAGAATTGGGACAACATGCAAGAAGTCCGTGCAAGAATTGAACAGGCCAGAGCATCTTTTATCAAAATGAAATCAGTGTTGTGTAGCCGCGATCTTGATACCACTCTCCGAGTTCGTGTACTTCGTTGTTATGTTTTCAGCATCTTATATTACGGCATGGAGGCATGGACATTGGCTGAGGCCATGTGCAAAAAGTTGGAGGCATTTGAGATGTGGTGTTATCGTAGAATACTTAGAATATCTTGGATGGACAAAGTTACTAATGTGAATGTCTTGCTTAGAATGCGTACAGAGCTTGAAGTTTTGTTCACTATTAAAAAAGAGAAAACTTGAATATTTTGGCCATATTTTGAGAGGTGACAAATATAAACTCCTGAAATTGATAATAGAAGGCAAAATTGAAGGCAAGAGAGGTCCGGGTCGTAGACGAATATCATGGCTTAAAAATCTCAGACAATGGTATGGAGTTAGTACTACGACGCTTTTCCGAAAAGCAGTGGACAAGGTGCAGATCGCGCTGATGATAGCCAACGTTCGAAGAGAGCATGGCACTTGAAGAAGAAGAAGGACAGGCATACTCCTCGGCCAAAGATAGATTACACTGAATGGAGTTCCCGAAAAGAGCGGGTTATTTACCTAGTCGCTAGGCCTTCAGCTACCTCATCACATCGTAAAAGAAAGAGGTTACCCTGACCGGTCGAAAAAATTGAGGCCGACGCTGTCGAACAGCCAAAACCAATTACTGTCAACGTACAAGAGCTAAAACGACTGAATAAAGAGGAAGTAACTGTTGATCCAGAAAGAGGCAATTACATGTTTTATTACACTTTTTGGATGGATATTAAAAGCGAACACTGGAATACAAACGAAGGGCTTTAAGATAAATTGGGAAAACAATGGTAGTTAATAAAGAAGAGATTGTTCTTTAAAGTAGTTTTTTGCTATCTCTCTCGCCATGTGCTATCTTTTCGGTATAGGTTGGTTATCAGCATAGCTATTTAATTCTCGGATGCAATTTCTTCAAAAGTTCCCACCGAGAAACATCTAAATCTTTATTGTATACTGTTTTATTAATCATAAAAAAAATCCGTCTGGATAATCAAACAGAAATTTAATAATATTTAAACTTATGTTTTTGGTTATTTTGCTTTCTCTGTATTTCTCTTCCTTAGTGCTGTCTCTGCGATAGAAGTCAGTAAATAGCATAATTTTTCTATTTTTTTTAAGTGCAGGTAATCATTATGAATGTTTTAAAATGTTTCATCGAGGAACATCCTAACATTTCACATTTCACTCTGGTACAGCGAGTATATCTAATGTCTGTTTTTGTCAATTATAAAAAATCCTTCTTGACAGGTGAACAGAAATTTAATAATACTAAGAAGAATTTTCATTTTTGTCTCTCTCTTTCTCTGTACTGTCTCCGCGATAAAGGTTGGTGATCAGCCAAGCTATTCTTGATTGAACATTAAAAAATTATTATAATTATATTTTATGGCTTTTGGGAGTATGAAAAAATCCACAAAATATAATTAAATAATTATTTTATTACCAGGGATACGAAATGCTTAATTATTAAAACCTCACTCCTAATTCCTATTCTCTAGGGCAGCGAGTACGTTTATGCCTGTTATTAACTAAACTAATAGTTTAGCAATTATTTCTCTTTTTTTTCTTTCCCTCTATGCTGTCCCAGCCATAAAGGTTGTTGATTAGTAAAGCTATTCAATTCTTGGATACATTTACTTCAAAATGTCGCATCGAGGAACATTTTCGAATCCTTTTTGTATTTCCTATTCTTTAATATAGCGAGTAGGTCTATGCCTGTTTCATCAATTATAAAAAACTTCGTCATAACCACCAAACAGAAATTTAGCAATATTAAAATTAATATGTTTGATCATTTTTATTTCAATTTTTCTCTTTCTCTGTGCTGTATTTACGAAAAAGGTTGGTGATCAGCATAGTAACTCTATTAATTTAAAATGCCTCATCACGAAACATTTAAACCTTACTGCTCCTTCCCGTTCCCTAGTGCAGCAAGGACCTCTGTGCCTGTTTCATTAATTATTATTACAAAATTTAGATTTTTTCTAATTTTATTTCCTTTCTATTTCTTTTTCTCTTGTCTTCGTAATAAAGGTTGGTGATTAGCATAGCTGATCCATTTCTGGATTAAGGTCCATAAAAATGTCTTTCTAAGAAAGATTCTAGCATTTGTCATTTTCTAGTTCAGCGAGTTTCATCAATTATAATAATATAAAAGAAAACTTTATTCTCCTCCACTAAATTTTTATTTGTTTCTTTGTCGGAAAATACTATAATATGGTTTTGGATTATAAGTATCCCATCATCAGCTGAAACAAGTACAAAAGACAATTTAGGGTTTATGACTTTAAGTACAAAATATAATGACATGTTGTATATTGCACACTAATCTAATTTAGCTAGAAATTATTCCGAAACACATTGTACCATTAATCAGATTAACTTGTGGACGGGTAGTACGTCAAAGGAAATCATACAAAGACGGGTATCTATTTATAGAAACGAGGGCGCAATAAGAGCTGCTCACTTTTGGAGAAATACATTATTTAAATTTTCTGAGTCTCTCATCTTTACTTGCTAAGACCAAAATGTAATTTTCGAAGTGGACTATTAAATAACCAGTACCACTAAAATTAAGAGTGGTGTACCACCAGTTTGTGTCCCTTCTATTATCTTAGTCAACGCCCTTTTCAAAGAAATTTGGGTAGACCAATTTTCGAGATTGGCTAGGCAACGCAGTTACCATTCAATTCGCAGCAAATAGGAAAATTGCGACCTGTCTTATAAATGGAAAAGGGTAAACAAACATTCGTGTTTTAACCTTTTGACCTAATATAATTGAAAAACTACTTACCGTTAAAATTCGTTCCGATATTGATTTTTAATTAAAGTTTGAAATCTTTTAACGATTTGTTGGTTTAATTTAACTTTAAATTAACTATCTAACTATATCAGGTCATCTGCTAAAAATAATGTCTTCAAGGCATCACTTTTTTGACGACTTTTTGTCGTGTTATATATTGGCTACTAGGGCATTTTAACAATCAGAAAAAGTGGCATTCTATGTTTCACTCTTACATATATACAGAAAGCAATAACTTAATGCATAAAAATGAGTAAGTCTATTGCCAAGTTTGCGACTATCAGCTCAGTCGTATGGAAAATGCAGCATGTCTTATTCAGAGCCCTTGGTTTAGGTGAAACTGGAAGAGGCCTTAAGTTACAAAGTTAGGATTTGAAAGTTTTGGTAACTTTATGTATTGCTCAGAACTAATTTTGACAAAGGCAAGTATACACTTGTTGCCACGTCAGTGATTTGAAGTAGTGTGCAGCCGACGCGACGTCGATAAACGCAGGAATAATTCAGAAATTGTAAAAATCTGAAAACATTTTTTAGCTAGTTAGAAAAGGTTCCAAAGTCTGTAAAATTTATTTTAATGGTATTAGATTAATAACCTGTTTTTCCGATAGACAAAAACGCTATCTTTAATCCCGTTAGAAGTATGTTTTTATTAAAGTTTTAGCCACTTTAATAGTATAGCGAATTACCTGACAAGCAAGTAAAGTTTGAGTTAGTTGACGTTAACTTGATAGTAATTCTGTCGATTATATTAAATTATTAATAGACAATAATTATTATAATTAATGACTTGAATGTCATTATGCATTAAGTGAACACTATGTAATATCACAAATAACTGCATAAACAATTTAGAACAGTGACGACACAGTCAAACCTTAAGACGGTTGGCTAGTGTTGAAAAAACATGGTCACTTTGTATTTTCTTTAGTGTTTATTTTGTTTTTTGAGTTAAAAGTTTGACATTGTCAAAGATTTGTAAATAAGATATAGAATTTGAGAATGTCACAAAAAATAGTAATTTCCTATAGTTTTTTATAGATACAATATAGATACGATAATATTTTTTTTTCATTTGGTCACTTTAAATGGAAAGCGTCCTCCAAATAGCAGCATGGAAGCAGCGAGCGAAAATCAATTCACTTTGCCTTTTGTTTGGTGTTTATTTTGTTTTTTTTTTAGTTAAAAGTTTACTATTGTCAAGAATGTGTCAATAACATATAGAATTTGAGAATGTCACAAAAAATAGTAATTTCTTCATAATTTGCGATGCGACATTACAGCATACAGAACAGGAAGTTTTTGATAACTTTGACAGCCATTGTGGTAGTTGTTAACAACCATTACCACCCGCAGCTCTTATCAGAGTTTTTAAAACACGTTTAAATCTATTTGTAAAGGTCAAAAGATTAAAAACTTACCTTTGTTCATAGCTTAACTTAACTGGTGATATTTTGTCACTTTTGGTGCAAGCCGCACAAAACATACAATAACCAACAAAAACTACCACTATCATAACAAAAGAGCTCCGTGAGCTTAACGGGAGTGCTTACCACTACCACAATAAAGTGCTAAATAATTATTCCAAAAACTCCATAATATTGTGCTAATCTTAAACAAGCATGTTGAAGAATAATTAAACAAAGTTCAGCGACTTGCCGCAGTCAACTCGCCGTGACCAACTCTCAGCGCTTGTTTCGCCCCATTTTGTCTGGTGCTCTTTTTAGGGGCGTGCGGTCCCCACTAAGCAAGGGAAGCCTTGCTTCCCTTAAGAAATCAGACATAATAGAAATAAATTCTTAATAGCTCACTATTAAACCTTGACGTAATTAGCGATAGTCCTGTAGGTGTGGTGCGACTGTATCAGAAGCAGTATATTTTGCGCGTACCTATGTACAAGAAAAGCGATAACTTATTTTATGTACATATTTGTCTATAATAGAAGGGCGTATAAGAAAAGACAACCATGTAAGCAGTTGTCTTTGTCGTAGGCTTAGAAAACGAATAAGAATTCATTGACTGCCGGTCTTAATTTGACCCGAGAGCAGCATGGCTTTCGCGACAACCGCTGCCCGCTCCTTGCGCTCTACCCCGCAGATACAATTGGTTCTCTCGTTATCTAAAACATAATGAGGGTTCAATGCATGCAAGCCCAATTCGACAATTCAGTTCGCGCCTCGCAGTCTGTTCCATTACTTACATACGCATTTAAGATTGGCGTGCCAGCAAGAGGCTTCTGTCTCAGTAAAGGATATTGCAACGGCCGTTAAAACTGTAGAGTTGTATGATTGTATAGTGTGTTTTTTGATTAACAAAAAGTTTTCTTCCTAAAGTTTTAATAAAAAGATAAATCGGTATCATAAATAACGGTAGGTTAAAGCAAGAAATTACCGAAAAATAGAAAGGATAGAAAAATACAAATAAGCAAGTTTAAAAACAAATAGCTTTCCTTGTCTGAAATTTCCTGCGCTTCTCTGACACATAACCCATCTGTTGTCATGACAATAGGTGTGAAAACTTTCAAAACGATTAAGAGAAAATGCATTTTAATAATTTTTTGCCATAGTTTTCTTTTCTATGCACATATAAATATCGACCAACCTTCTGCAAATGGTCGTTTTTACATAGCGGCAGTTCTAATAGGGTTTTATCAACAGTAACGGTTTTACGCATTAAAATGAGTTACCGTTAAAGTTTATTTGCGTAAAGTTTTCTCGTAAATTCCGACATTTTGACATCGTTAAACCGAAAATATAAAGATTTTATGAGTAAAATATGAAAATATAGTCCTCGTGAAGCGTACCGACTTGCAAACAAACTTTCCATATTACATGAAAAAGAAGCCGCCTTTTGAAAGACCTGTTTGCTCATTAAATTCACTTCAAACCTTCGACTGAATTTACCTTTAGGTGGCCATCCATAAATTACACTGCCCAACAGACAAACTGATGCAAGATATGTTTTTGTAAATTCATAGTCGTAAAGATGCCCTGACATCAACCACCGTTGCGTTGGTTTTCCCAAGTTGGTTTGGTTTTCCAAAAACAAATTTAAAAAAGACTATTTTTTATAAAAAAAAAATAATTCTTTTGGGTAGACAACTTAAATTTGGGCTATAAATACAAGATCAATGCATCTTTTAGTACGAATAAAATGTAAAAAAAATACGGAGCAGTTTTATGGACATACAGCAAAATAAAAGTGAAAAAGAAGACATATTACCTTCCTAGCCCACATAGCAATGACTAGAGAAGGTATAATTTTCGACAATTTTTTTTTTCAGATAACGCCAAAAATGTGTTTTTTGGATGTATTTTGACCCATCCTAGCAATATCGTCGTGATGTCTGTCTGCGTGTGTATATTATTTCTGTCCGTAACACAATAGCTCCTAAACCGCTGAACCGATTTTCATAAAATTTTGAGGTAACATATCGTTCGACAGTCTTACGAGCTGATTAGATTTTGGTCAAAATCCATTAAAGCTAATGACAGTTTTTTGACAATTAAAAAAAAATGGTAACTTTTTAACGGAGCATCGTTTCAATAGACTGTTTTCGGAATATAGTAGACTATGTTTGCTCAATAATTCGTGTTACAACCAAAAACTTCGTAGGAGCTTTAGTTTCTGAGATATTGTCGCACACCGATATTTACAAAAAACTGTTTTCAAGGCTAATATATTATCATGGCTTCATTTGAAGTGTGATAATAGGCTAGCTAGGAAAATGTCAATCCGTCATGGATCCATTTATTTTCTATAAGAATCGAGTATCTACTAATCTATACTAGAAGCTAACCAAGAAAACTTTTTTTAACCGATTGTCTTTGGTGTTCTGTGTTGGAATAGTCCCGTTGCAACCCCCAGCAGTAATCTGTGATTATCCCATCGACATTAAAAAATACTAGACAATATGCTGAAAACTGTTATATATATATATTATGTATATTATATAATATACCTTTGATGTTTTACAAATATTTTTAAAAGTAACACAGCACGGCCTAGTTATCGTAAGATGGGTGTATTTTTTTTTTAATTTTTATTTCAAATCCGAATACCTCTGGAACTGATAAAACTATAAAAATATACCTACAAGACCCTCTTTTAACTGTAATCTAAAAAATCTAAAAAAAAATATTTATCTACAAGATCTTTTTTGTATGTATTGTATTTAGAAATACACCTGTATACAGAGGGACTTTTTTGTTTGTTTAATAGCTTGTACATTTATATGCTAATATTGACGTTCATAAAAGTTACACCAAAGTTTCTTTTTCACACGGAAAATATAAAAAAAGTTTTTTTGTAGTTAATACTGAGGAAGTAGTTACAGAATCAGTGGTTCATCCTCAACAAAAATCCGTATTATTATTTTTGGTAACATAATTTTATTATTATTTTGTAGACCTGTGTTATGTAACTTAAAAACCGCTCCTTTTCTTTTTACAGGTTAATGGCGCGTGTATACTGTTTAAACTTAAGAAAGTTACTAATTTTGATTAGTTCTACGGTGTAGAATTTAATGTACTGTCTACAAATAACTAACACTGCACACCGCTTATGGAAAAGTCAAAGTGTCACCAATTTGAACAAGTTTGGGAATGTCGTATATCTTGAGAGGATAAAAAACAGATATGTATGTATTAATAAGATACCACGATACGTCCGATTTCCGTCTAAAGCGTTCCAGCGTTGCCAAAGGTAACCTGGATATTTATCCGCCTCTTGACTACTGCGATCACTTGCGCCTGTAGTTATTTAACTACAGGCGCAAGTGATCGCAGTAGTCAAGAGGCGGACAACCTGAAACATTTCAAGAATTATTACATGACTTGATTTTTAGTCCACCATACAAGAGGTTATTTAAAACGTAAAAATTTAATTTTTTAGTTTTATTAAATGTGAGTTTTGGATCCTAAATCACCGAAATTGGCGAATAAAATAAATTGTTTGTTTGAATACACACGATAAATCAAGAACACCTCAAACGATTTTAACCCAACGATTTTGGTTAAAAAGAAAGGGTTAAAAGTATTATTTAACTAATTTTACTTTAAAAAGTATCAGCTATGCATAACTTTACTTGTATTGATTTTTGTTTAAAAATTTATTCATTGTTCTGGAAAGATAAAAAATGTCTAAGGTGTCTGTTTAGCATGAAGAGATTTTTGCTTCCTCCGGTGTATTTTTTCGGATTCAGACTTTTTTTTACGTTTTTAGTTATCAATTAAGTTTGCTTTTAAGTCTATTTTCGCCTGCGAGCATTTAAAGCAATGTTTTCTAAAAATATTGTCTCCGACGCATTTTCTCAAGAAATGACTGCTACTTTTTTCAAATTTAAATTTTGTCTAGGAGTAAGTACTCAATCAGGTGAGCGGAGTTACTTTTAAGGCTTCACGCCACCTCTGCCGTCCCCCTAGAGTCTCGCCACCCTACCGCGATCCCTACCCATGCTGCGTCACTGTAGTCCACCATTACCTTTTTTATGGTTGGACTAAAATGCGTTAAAAAAACTAAAATTAAATAATAGGTAGCTTACCTGTAGATTGATAAGTTATCTTTCAAACAAAATTGACTGTAAGTGAGTGAAATATTTACTTTTAGAAACAAGCAAAATTGTAATGTATTATTCTAGTTGTGTATCACCATTATCACCCCGTTAAATGAATGCACTTACATAAAAATGACTAAATTGTCCTTTCGCGAATTAAGTCTCGGTTTAAACTGATATTTTTGCTAAACCGGCAATGTTAGTTTTACGTTTTTCTGTTCTCACATGCAATCGTTATGGCCCATACAAAAATCCTACCCTAGATAGAAGGCTGGCCACGCTGTACAAAATGTATGTGGCCGATTTAATTTACAAACAAAACTTTATCTGGGTATTACGACACTATTAAGGAAAAATGTTTTAAATAAGAAACCACTGCATTTTTCCAAAAAAATCACTAATTTGTCAATGATTTTTGGGAAAAAAATAACAATAGCAATAAAAGCAGTCGCTGCTTTTGCCAAATAGCCGCTTTCAAACAGCTAATTTTGAATAGCAAATGAAGCGTTAAAAATTTGATAATGAAAAAAAAAATATTTGCAAAAATAAAATACCATTTAAGATAACACCCCTCGTCTATTTAAAAACGGCACACCAAAATCCTAATTTTTGAATTGGGTTACCCGGAAAGGGAAAATTCTCCACCGCGGACCCAACTTCCCGCCAACCCAATTTGCTGCCCGACCAATTGGCCGCCGCGCCGTCGTGAATTAAGTTAGCAATTTTGTTTATTTCGTATAGTAATTTTTTTAAACATATTTCTAAAAAATAATTGAAAACAAAATAATAATGTTTTTAGGAAAAAACTACTGTGTCAAAAAAAAATTTAAACCATTTTCTTAGTAAGTAGTTCTTTGAAAAGAAATTTATTTTACCAACACTGTTTTTTTCTCTTTCCAACCAGTCATAAGATCGTTTGCTAAACACATAAGACATTGTGATTAGAACATCGAAATCTACAATATAATTGAATTTGATTAACCCTTAACGGGCTTCGAGGTTTTTAGTCACGTTAAATGTGTCGTGGGCTCAGACCGACTCCATCTTTTTTTTTAGAGGTATTGTATCAGTTATATATATTTTTTTATAAATATTTCAATGGCTTATGATAGGTTGAAAATAATCACTATCCATTTTCAATATTTTACGTTAAAGGGGCAAAGCTTAAACTTTCAATTTGCCAATTCTACCAAGATGTGAAGCCTAATTGCTATTCTGTTTAACCGACAATGGCAGTTAAGGGTTAATGTAGTGACAGTTTTATTTTGACATATCACATAAGTGCTGTGCAGGGTCCTTTTTTTGTAGAAAATACTAGAGACCCTGTATGTATGACATATTTTTACTAAAGAGAGACGCGACAAACCCATTAAAGTCACTGAAATAAATATTTTTTGTTTATGTTATTTTCTTGCCAAATTCATTGGCGTTTGTTTCGCTTAAATAATTTAAATGGTCAGCGGTGAGTGACATCAATCATCATGCAACATTTAAACAAACACGTTTGTCCGCACCCCCTGTATAAGTTTTGTTATAAAACGTTTATTTTTATTTTCCAACGCTTATGAATTAACAAGGACAGAAGGTTCGTCTCTCTCTTAACATCGCTCGAGTATAGAGAACCGATCACCACCCTCTCGACAAGGGCCAGGTATCGAATCCAAGATGGCGGCCAATGAGGCCACACATTCGGTTAGGTATAATTCGTTGAAATTGATGAATTTATAGGATTGAAACTGCAAATAAATACAAATAATGTATTTTGCAGTGGCAAGTATATTAAACGATTGAAAGTTTATGGATTTTTGGTAATTACTATATCCATATATGTAGCTATTCATAAATAATAAATTATTTATTATTGGAAGATTAGCACACTCCAAATGAACTCCATGATATATCAGCTTTGAAAACAGTTTTTTGTTAATATCTCAGAAACGAAAGCTCATACGAAGCTTTTAGTGATAAGACAAATTATTGAGAAAAATGGTCTACTATATTCCGAAAACCGCAAATGATTGTCAAAAAACTGTTAGTAGCATTAATGGATTTTGCCAAAAATCTAATCAGCTCGTTGCAGTGTCGAACACTATTTTACCTGAAAATTTTATGAAAAGCGATTTAGCGGTTGGAAGCTATCGTGTTACAGACGTACACACACACACACACACACTCACATACATCTCGACGATATTGCTAAGATAGGTCAAAATGCACCTAGTGGCGGATCCAAGATTTCCTGGTGGAAGGGGCCAAAGTGGCAGCAAATACCAAGCTATTTATTTTAGTAGTTTTTCGTAGGTCTGAGCTGTAAAATTTTGCGTCAAAAAGTAGTTCAAATGCGCCACAGGCGAAAAATATTTTGAAAACTTTAGTAGATTTTGTTAACAAGTTTAAATAAGTGATGCGGTAGAACTAAAAAATAATTTTTGTCTGGAGAGCGGGGTGCCCGAGCCCCTTTGCCCCCTGCAGGCATCCGCTACTGAATACACCGAAATAACATATTTTCCACGTTATCTAAAAAAAAAGCCATTGCTGCCCGGGCTAGGCAGCGCCATATTGAATTTTGCCTCAGAAGTTCCTCAGCCTTATATACAGGTCGTGGTGGACCGATATTTTCATCCTTTGATATTGACTTAAATAAATTTGACTTTGAAGAGTTTGTCGCGTCTGTATATCTTTAAAATATGTCATACATACAGGATCTCTAGAAAATACGTTATAATTGGTTTATGTACAATCAAGGCCAACACAAAAATAGAGGCCACGACCCTGAAAAAATCAGCTGTTCTCCCGGGGCTGAATTTTACATTGGGTCTTATGGGAGGTCAGACGTTTTTTTATGTTATTTTCAAAATGGCACTACAGATTGTCGCAAAATTTCAGTGAAATATTCTCAGACACCATCCCGATATTCCACCAAAGGTTTGTAAGGAAGCAACATGATTAAAAGGTTAAAATCTTCAAGATTTAGCATTTCTTATTTTGAATTCAAATTACCCGCCATTTACCACATGCCAACTGTTATATTTGACATGTATTTGACTTTGTCATCTGTGATTGTCACATTTGCTTCTGCTTTAAACTGAATTATTGTGTGAGCTAATGAAGCGGCTATGAAAAATTAAGGATTACTATACATTTAAAAAAAATTGTTCTGCAAGAATAAAGTAAAAACAATCTCAAAAACGGCGTTATTTAAAAAAAAATTAAATATTCATGAACCGTCATTTTAACTTCAATATTTTAAAGACAATCAGCTGTGTCGTAACGTGACCATCAAAAAAAAATCAGCCCCGGATGTGACGTCAACAAAGTGGAGGATCGTGGCCCGTCCGTTTTGATAGCCCTGGTACAATATAGAACTTCTTCTCTATTTCTGATAATCCTACTAGCTACCTGATTTTTGAATACATCGGGGAAAGTGGCTTTCAAAATTAAAGGAACAATTTATTCTGCACACTTATGCTAATCTAGATCTGCCTAGCAGCGATTCGTGATTCTAATTTATTTTAAACCCCAAAGGATTACCTACTAGATTAAAACACAATTTCTATGGTGGCGTTTCGAGCAAAAGTGAAATTATAAAAACATCTTGCCCCTTTAACTTATGCTAGTTGTTAATTAAAGTATTAAAACAAATAAAATATTTTTTATACAGGGTGTCCCATTGGATGGCAGCCGGATTTGTTTCAGAAACTACTATACCTTGCGAATTCATCTAAAATAGGCTTTTTGTTTGTATAGCTCCCGCTAGGGGGCAGTGATAACATCTCCCGACTAAAAAAATTGGATTTGTTGACGAAACTCTATAACAAAACACACACAAATTATAACATATTCATATCCCTTAAAAAATTCTACATAATTTGCACCTCTCACACGTAGGGGAAAGGGGGGCAAAATGGGATACTTAAATTTATAGGCACCATTGCGTTCGTCATTTGGAATTAAGTTGGCTAGATATGTTATCCTTATCCAGAACATACTCCTTACGCTTAGTCCCAATTTTTCTTAAATCATTCTTCATCTTGCTAGAATATCTTTATCGTCTTTGTTGTAGCTAGGGAAGAATTTTTTTTTAATATAACTTTTTAAAATACCCACGTAATTTGTGCTTAAAATTAATCAGCGCCGCGCAAGCTAGAGACGTAAGATTTCTTTTAAAAAAGGGTCAGCACAAAAAAAACTTTATAAATCATCATATTAAAAAACTTTTTACACGAAGTCGATATCTTTCTTTGTTTAAAAGTTAAAGGAGGGGTCCATTTACGTCCTTATTGTATATTATTAGAGACTTTTTGTAAATTCCAAAATACTTTAAACTTTATTAAATACTGCTAAACCTCAACGCGGTTGGGTCAAATGAGTTGATGATCATTATAGGTTGCTGTATGTTTATTGTCCTGTTCCTCATTTTTCATTCAATAAAAATATAACATTTATTGCGACCTATTTTGGCCGACGCGAACAATCATAGAACATAAGTGTCTCCATCAAAAAATGCAGCTGGGTTGCGAGCAAAGCACGGATTTGGGGTTAAACTTTAGCAACTCAAAAGTCGTTTTATGCATGGGGTTTGCCTTAAGACAAGGCTGGTCCCGTGATACATGCGCAACGTTGTCAAAGTAGGTCCTTGGTAAAAGAACGCGTTCTCTAGTTACGTCTATAAATCCAGACACTGTACCTATTGTAACACACCATTTACTGAGACAGAGACAATGGGTTGCAAGCGGGAAAAACTTTCGGAAGAGAAATAGGTATGTCATTTGCTTACAGGAATCAAGAGCGGATTATTTTTATAATAATATAATAAAGTAGTTTTTACCCATATTGGGCAGCGAAAATAACCCTCTCTACGCCACCCGGGAACGCCTCCGATTGTAAATTCACCCCCCCCCCTCAGCGTAACTTGGATAACATGGACACAACCAGCTATAATGTATTTTTTTTCATGTTCATTTAGTTACCTTTAGTATAGTTCCACACAATTAATATTTTAACCAGAACTCAATATGTGATCCACCCCCACCATTTTTGTCGGCCTATGTCTGGTCGATTTTATTTATTTTTAAGTGAGACCATTTAAAGCCAAAACCCAACCTAAGTACCGAATTTCATTAAAATGCGGCAAGTAGTTTTCGAGTTATGCGCGTTTGTCATTACAGACAGATATACAGACAGACCTACAAACAGACAGCGCGACAAAAAAGTTTCAAAAAATCAGCTGAAACGCAAAGATATATAATTTTTTCTTAAACGGAGCAACTTTTTTTTCTTATTTTTAGCAAGATCAGTTACATTATACGTGTGAGCTAAAAACCATACGAAAAATCATAAAAATCTGTAACAAATCTCCTACACAAAAAACAAAACAAACAAATAATGCAAAACTATTAGGTGACAACTCAGCTGATAAAATTCAACGATCTGTCATAATAAGGCCAAGTTACACAAGGTCCTAAACAGTTTTACAACAGGCAGTGATTACAGGATGCTCAGAAGAAAAATCTGCATTGATAGCAATTTCGAAGTGAAAAGAGATAATAATAAACAACTTGACAATAACCACTTGAGTAAACTTACACAAAATAGCTAGATACACAGAAAGATTAAAGAAACTCAAAACTTAAGATGCGAAAATGAAAACATAGATGAAATAAACGATACGTTCACAAGAGCTATGACCAAAGTAGGAAAAGATATCGCACAAAAAGATAAAAGGAGAAAATTGTTTATCGGAAGAAATAAAGATACGTATGGAAATAAGGCGGAACCTGGAAAAAGAATGAAAAAGGTCATCGATAGAATTCACAGAAAAAAAATAAAACTGTAAGAAAGATGAAAAAAAGTAAAAGAAAAAACCACCAAATAATATAGAAAATAACAGAAAGATGAAAAAACTAAGGCAGATATGAAATAATTAAAATAAAGGATTTGAACGGCATAGAAATTAACTTTGATTGTAAATAAATATTACACAACTATTCTATAAAGAATTATACCAAATAAAAAGGTAACCATCGCAAGAAAGCATGAAGAAACTCGAAACAAAAATAAAGAACATAAACTCACAGCTACAACCTATCCTTCCTGTACTTATCTATGAATACCAGACCTGGACACTTACAAAAACAAACATGGATAAGGTAGCAAATGCCCAAAGATCAATGGGAATACGAATGTTACATGCAAAGCTAACAGATAGAAAAAGGAATGAATGAGAAGTAGCCAAATTAAAATGGAAATTAGCCAGTCATAATATCAGACAGAAAGACGATCGATGGAACAAATGTATTATAAAGTGGAAACCTTAAAAAATAAAAAAGTAGAAGAAGACCTCAAATTAGATGGGTCGACGATTTTAAGAAACATTCGGACACTAGCTGAATGAATACGGTGACAAAGACAAAGAAGAGTGGAAGATATTGTGGGAGGCCTATGTCCAAAGATGGATCGAAGGTTAAATAGATA
The DNA here is from genome assembly GCA_963576565.1 of Aspidapion aeneum. Taxonomy (NCBI): domain Eukaryota; kingdom Metazoa; phylum Arthropoda; class Insecta; order Coleoptera; family Brentidae; genus Aspidapion; species Aspidapion aeneum. The sequence continues at coordinate 32,880,743 of OY755047.1, read as the reverse complement.
GATAAATAGACATGAATAATGCATGACTTTATTTGTACCGCATTTTACGGCGGCGCATGCGAAGGTGTCAATATACTTTTAGCATTATTACTGCTAGACTTTATTACACTTCCAATAAGTCTCTATTATGTCAATCAAAAGGACAAATTGAGCGGTCTGGCAAAGGCCTGGTGTTAAACCAACAATAGGCCTAAATTAGTCACTCGTTTAAATATATTTTATTTATTTATTTACAACCCAGTAGTTCTTTGATCTACTACGCGCGGGCAATAATTCTCACTTCCATTCGTTAATATCTAATAGTATTATAAGTTGTTAGGTTTTGTTTATACTAACTTTGTATTTGTGTTTGGCTCAATAAAATAAAGGGTGTTTGGTGTCTTTAAAACAGGTGTAACACCAGTTGAAAATATTTTGATTAACGATGGAGATGCATACTTCTGGGTAAATATTTTTTTGTTATTTTACCCAATTTTTATAAAAGTATTGGATAGTTTTTTATATTATCCAATGTTCTCAAAAAAGTTCAACGTTTATTCTTAAACAAAGGTTGACTAATAGAATAAATTTGTCTTTGTTTAGGAAACCGTGAAGTATTTTCACACTCATGAGACACATTAAAAGTTTCCAGAGCGCTTGTGTTGTGCCTTGTTTTCTTTGAATGCCTTTCTTGCTTGAGGTTTGTTAAATTTACTTAAGACTCCACTTTATATGTTTGAATTATGTTAACAGAGTTATCACAAGCCAAATCGGTTGTAGTCAGAGATTCGTAAAAATATTTTCCTTGGAGGCCAGGTAATAAAAGTATTCACTGCAAATGCGCATGTATCTATGATTTTTTTATGAAAGTGATAATGCTAGGATTCGTGAGGGTAGGTGATACCCAAGTTTGCAACTCTGAAATCTCTTTGCTACTACAAGTGGCAGGGAGGGGCATTTTCCTCGCCTAAATGTTGAAAATAATTTAATAATTTTCTAATTTCCAAACAAAACAATCATTCAAGTTAGAACTTTCTACTTATCCTATCTACATATTATTATACCATCGATACACTTATTTCTAAAGATATAGAATTATTGTAAAGGATATTGTTCGTGTTTTCCATGAATTAGTTTTAAGAAGAAAGTATGACACAAATATTCCTCTCCTTTGTAAAACACGATGGTCTTAAAAATAAAAAGTTATTGCTGTATTTAAAGATAACTTTTTGTGCATCCTTAAAAACGAGAAGACGGCAAATCCGTAACTAAAAAGGTGGAACTTCAGTTTTACAGTGCTTCATCAAGGTCGGTATTTATTATTTCCCTGTACCTGATAGCAAAGTATTTTTCGCTTTTGGAACCTGTGGCCAATATCTTGCAATCTAAAAGTTTAGATTTATAACAATGTGGAAATCACATTAAAAATGGCCACAAAAAGTGATATTTTAGCTGAAGCCAACACACGTTCTGAAATCCTTGAAACAGAGTCACAGGTGCCTAGGATAGTTGGGCGACAGCAAAATCGTTGAACGTTCCAGCAAATAATACCAGAATATTGAAAAATATCTTTATTAAAACCTCGATAGCCTCTGATAATGTCTGCATTGCTCATCTGATAAAAAAGTAACCAGCTTTTGACTTATTGGCACTAACTTTGTTTGTTATGCTGGACTTGATGATGAGGCTAAATTATGGTACAACTTGTGGAGAGGCAAAAATAGTTTGCAAGTCAAATTTTTTTTTAAATAACCGTATTTTTTTTGCCATCAGTAGAAACCGCTCTATATATTTTGCCACCAAAAAAATGGTGATCTTTAATAGAACGATTTTTTTAGAGGATAGATTAAGCGGTTTATGCATACTGAGTGTACACCGGAAATTAGTTTCAGAAAAAATAAACAAGTAGAAGAAGAGGATGTAAGTAAGATTTGCTTAAGATCGTGGAAGTTTCGTTTTACTGTAATAGGTCAAGATTTGGAAAAATGATGTGAATGTATGTTCGTTTTATATTTTTAGTTTTTTTTTGTTATTTCAAAAAATAAGTCCCCCCTAAGTTTTATGCTGCGTACGCCCATGTTCTGAAAGGTAGATATAGATCAGTTCGGTTCAAACACAGTTTTAGCATTGACGGCACCAGCTATGCCACCCCAACTTGCAACTTAGGAACGTACACACACAAGTATGGAGTTTTACTTTATATATCTATTATAACTTTATTAAAAAAACCCTTAATATTATTTTTGATCGTGTTTATGATTTTCTAAACAGAAACTGCTCTCAGTGTTGCCGAAATTTTAAAACATTTTAATTTGCCATGTTCCTTAGTTAGACAAAATGCAGGAGCGTTTAAAACACATTGGCAAACTGGGCAAAAGCTCGATAGCAAAAGAGTTGTACTAAAGTGTAAAAAAATTAGAAGAACAAAAGAAAATTGTAGTTTTCCTAATCAGTGCGCAAAGTCATGTTTTCCAGCAGTCAAAATCAGTTAGACGCACGACGCTAAGCGGAGTTTGGATAAGCTTTAATTGCAAGAAAGTACTTTGCGCACGTGCCAAGAACTAAAGTTGGTGGCTGTCCCAGTAAAAAAAATTAGAAAGGGGTCTGTTTTGTAACCAAATTCTTTCATAGTGATTTAAGAACTACCTAATGAATTAAATTCTCAAAAATACCACCGCTCGGTGCCATTACCTAACATTTCAGTTGTCAATCATTGCAGGGTGGTGATTATTTTTGCTCGTAATTAATCCAAAGTGATCTCTTAGATGGCCATGCGAATAAATTTGGATTTTTGTCTGCTTTTAATAAGCGGTCTTGGAAATAAAACATTTAAAACACTCTCACAGGCAAAGTGTTATGAGCTGGGCAACCATCTTGCATAAACCAAATTTGGTTAAAATCAACATTTGGGACTTGTCGAATCGTAGGAATGATATGGTCCAGCAACAGAGCTAAATAACTTCTCCCTCGTAAATTACCATTGTTAAAAAAAGGACTGATATTGTTACCCAAAATCCCAGTCCAGACCCAAGCTTTTGAGGATACTGGGTCCGTTCCGCAGTATGTAAATGTTTATTTTTCCGTGACCAGTAATGAACAACGAAAGTTGTGACGGCCATAAATTGAAAACGAAGTTTTGTCAGTAAAAGAAATACTTTTAATAAAATGTTCATCCTGATTCGCTTTTTCAATCATGACTTCTCCACACTCCATTCTTCAAAACTGATCATCTGGAAAAATTTCTTGCATTTTCTTTACTTTAAAACTCCGGTATTTATGTCGTTTCAAAATGTTTCGGACAGTTCTGGGCAATTGCTTTACTGAAAGAGAGGGGCAAGGCTTCTGCTGCGGCATAAATCATAGTTTCACGCCGTTTAGTTAGTTAGTACAGTTGCCTCTCCACCACTGTATTTGTGGCAATAATTGACACATCCTGTTCGTTGGAAATGGATAATTTTTTTGGAGCGTGCTACGGGTTGGAATATTTTTTATCTTAAACGCGGCAATAAATAAATTTTCCACATCTTGACAGGTATTTCCCCGGAAATACCATTGAACGATCTGTACTTTTCCCTGAATGCGAAATGTAATACGTGGCATGGGTTGAGCTAGAATTTGCATAAAAAACAAATACCTTCTTCTCACCTGTTTTGCTGTGCGCGACGGAATGACAAAAAACTTCATGAAGACGAGAGCTCACGATATATTTCCCTACTTTCCCACTAGCAGCCCGAATACGGGTCTCAAACAGCGAAAAATATTTCAAGACAGTGCCAAAAATATATTTTTCTTCCTTTTACTTCTCTCTTACACGCGTTAAACACAAAAAGCAGTCTATGAATCCTAAAACTTTTAACCATGCTGTATATATATTTTGGTTGCTAAGGAAACATACAGCAGATGACACAAAACCTCGTCTGAAATAGGGTAATTTAGCTTTAAAATAAATGTGCAGGAAAGTGCTAATTTGCGTACATAAAAGTGTGTGCACACTTCTAGAAAGGTCAATTATTTTTAATATACCATACTTAGTTCTGGAAACTACTTATATTTCACCTCACAGACTACAATGAAAATGTTTTTAAGAAAAATATAAAAAGTATGTTGAAAGTTTAATTGTAAATATGCGACTATCCAAGGATTAATATCATTTCATTTTATTGTAAATTTTAAAAGTTACAAAAGTGATATTTATATAACAGTTTTATGGATCAGAAAGAGAAAATCTCATGTTTTTTTTTGGCTTAACGTCACTAAGGCCTTGTCTGCCAAAATTCAGAACACTTTGATTGAAGTAAAATTTAAAGTAAAAAAAAAAGAATACAAATATGTATTTTTGTACCAATATGTACTTAATACAAACCAATATATCGATATTAGTATTTAAAATTAAAAGATATTTTAAATATTTCCGAGATTTTAGGTGCGTGGAAGAGTAAGGTTATTTTATATAACGATACCCTAATTCTGATACGTCGTAACCCACAAAAAAATTAAAATTCATATTTTTGCGTCAAAGGTTAGTAATTATGCAAAGCTATATACTGCTAAATCCTCGCAACCAAAAAAATATATAAAACGGTCATTCCCACGATTTCTAACTAGTCGCATAATGCTTACGCTATGTAATTTGCTTCAAACTTTTCTTATTTCTGTAAAATTTTGTTGATTTGGGTTACGACGTATCAGAATTCGATATCGAAGTAATTTTGTTAAACAGCCCTTGAATATTTTGATGATATTGAATTGAGATGGGTATTTACGTTGTATCTATTTAGCCTTCGATCCATCTTTGGACATAGGCCTCCCCCAATATCTTCCACTCTTCTCTGTCTGTCACCGTGTTTATCTATCTAGTTCCCGCATGTTTGTTCAAACCGTCCGCCCATTTCATTTAAGTATTCGTTCGATCGCAGTTCAGTACGGTTATATTGCATCGTACCTGCATGATAGTGCTAACGAGGTCAAAGTCGGAGTTTGTTTTGTTTACAATAAACCTCGCGCGCGAGATACCTGTGTTGAGAATCTATATACAATGTGTATTATAAATAATATATCATGTTTAAAAGCAAAAAAAGTGTACCATCACCTGTGAAACTTGTTTTAAAAATTAGCGAAAAGCCCAAACAAAATCAAGAAAAAATGGATAATGCCGAATTATTTCAGGATAGCCATGCTAGAACACAAAATGAAGAAGTTTTATATAGCGAATGGAAAAAATCCCAAAACGAAAAAAATTCACTTAGTGTACAAGTGGATTATCTCCGAAGTCAACTGGAAAGTATGCAAAGAAAATTTGCAGATTTAGAGACAAAAGTCACTAAAAAAGAAGAGTCTGACATGGACTACATTACTGATGAGGACGATCTGGCAAGAGAAACTGAGTGGATCAGACAAAAGGAAAAGGTTGGAAAAAACGTCGAATGGATACTTCACTCTCACCACCACAACAAAGCTCGGGCACTGGAGAGCCCTCCAATAAAACACAAAATGAAGAACCCCCAACTAAGGTTAAAAAAGCTCCATTACCTCCACCGATTATGGTAAATGGCGTAAATAATTTTAATGATATTTATGAAAAGTTAAATATCATACAAGGAGTTAAAATAAAAGTTTTAAATAACGAAAATATTAAAATAAATGTACAAGACGCAGACAGCTATCGGCTGGTTACTAAAATGCTTAATGAAATAAAGCATCAATGGCACTCATACGAAAACAAACAAATAAGGCCAATTAGAGTAATAGCGAATAGGCTACACTTCTCATGTGACCCACAAAAAATTGTAGCTGATCTACAAAAAAAAGGTTTTAAGGCACTGGAGGCCAGCAACAAACTTAAATGGAGAACAAGACAACCTCTTAACATTTTATTACAAATTTTTGAAATTTCCAGTATCCTTGGGATTGAAGTGGAAATAAAAGCACTAAAAACCTCAAAGTTAGTCCCTCAATGCAAAAGATGCGAATCTTATGGACACACGCAAAAATATTGCGCTAAAGAACCACGTTGCGTAAAATGCACGGGGAAACATCTTAATGTAGAATGCCCCAAACCAAAAGAATCTGAGCCAAAATGCATCCACTGTGGAGGCAAGCATCCTGCTAACTACAGAGGATGCCTTGTTGCTTTGGAAATACAAAAATTGAAAAATAAACCTAAGAAACCGAATCTCATACCAAACGTGAGTACAAATAGACAAAACCAACAGACAAGAAACACAGTCACACAAAAGTCTGTGACAAGGACATACAGCCAAGTAGCAGCAACAGCTACTATACCTGATATTAATATCAGTAGTCAAAATACTATGGAACAAACACTACAATTAATTTTGGAGAAATTGAACAAACTTGATGAGCGATTAACTAAACTAGAAAGTAGCAATAACGGAGCTACCAATATGCCTCAAAATGGTCAGTAATCTTAGAATCCTAGCTTGGAATGCCAATGGTCTCTTGCAACATCAGCAAGACTTGCAAGTTATTCTAGACATAGAAAAAATTGACGTCTGTCTTGTGTCAGAAACGCATTTCACTAACCAGTCTCACATTAAATTTAAAGGTTATAAAGTGTATCATACAACTCACCCTAGCAATACTGCACATAGGGGAAGTGCTGTAATAATTAAAGAAAATATATCACACTATGAGGAGATGGGATATAAAACCATAGAGATTCAAGCTACATTAGTAAGTGTAAAAACCAAAACATATACATTAGTCATAAGTGCTGTCTATATACCACCAAGGCACTTACTAAAGAAAAATCAATATCTTAATTTTCTCAGAAAATTAGGAAACCGTTTTATAATTGGAGGTGACTTTAATGCAAAAAATACCTACTGGGGATCTAGACTGACGAATTCTAAAGGAAAAGAACTTTTGCAAACTATTAGTGAATATCAATGTGAGCCGATATCAACTGGTAAGCCCACATACTATCCAACAGATCCAGGAAAAATTCCAGATCTAATTGATTTTTTTATAGTAAAAAATATATCTTTAAGTTTTGTAGATATAGAAGAAAGTTTTGATTTACACTCAGATCATTCACCTATTATTAGAATAAGAAATAGAAAACCATACTCTTAGTAAAGACATAATAAAGAAAGAAGCAAATATCTCACTAGTTAATAAACTGACTGACTGGATTAGTTTTAAACAAAGTCTGTCAGAAAAAATAAACCTATCAGTACCATTGCAAACGCCAGAATAAATCGATAAAGAAGTTGATTATTTTGTTACAAATATTCAACAAGCAGCTTGGGAAAACAGTCCAAAACCAAAGAGAATTTTTAAGGGAAAAAACTATCCAAAGGAAATTAGAGACCTTATATTGGAAAAAAGGAAACTAAGAAGAAAGTGGCAACAAAGCCGTGATCCTCGGGACAAAACAAATCTCAACAACATGACGCAGCGCATTAGGCGAGAAATTCTAGTAATAAAAAATGAATCATTAACCATTTTCTTAATGAACTTACAGATGATAAAAATACCGACTATTCCCTTTGGAAAGCAACTAAAGATTTTAAAAGACCAATTATCCAAATTCCACCCATACGAAAATCTAACAACCAGTGGGCAAGGAGTAACGAAGAAAAAGCAGATATTTTTGCAAGTCATTTAGAAAAAACATTTCAGCCACACGAAGCACCAGATGAACACTTTCATTTAAATGAACCCCATCAAATCGAGGACCATATTAAGCTTACATCACCAAAAGAAATATTAACAGAAATCAAAAATATTAATTCGAAAAAAGCCCCAGGGTATGATCTTATTAACGGGGTAGTCATAAAACAACTCCCCAGAAAAGCTATCGTAAAACTATGCAACCTAATTAATGCGTCTTTTAGGCTTAGGTATGTACCTAAACTGTGGAAAGTTGCAGAAGTTATCATGATTCCAAAACCGGGAAAACCACTCCATGACGTGTCATCTTACAGGCCAATATCTTTGCTGCCAATTATATCCAAGCTCTATGAAAAATTATTGCTTAAAAGAATAAAACCCATCATAGAAAGACAAGAAATTATTCCATCTCATCAATTTGGTTTTCGAGACAAGCATTCCACGATAGATCAAGTACACAGAATTACTAATATAATAGAAAAAGCACTAAAAGAGGGAAAAGTTTGTTCTGCAGTTTTTCTAGATGTAGCACAAGCATTTGACAAAGTGTGGCATGAAGGCCTTAATTTTAAACTAAAAAGGTTTCTGCCAAAACAGTATTCGGATATTTTGGAATCATACATATCTGATAGACATTTTAGAGTAAAACAGGAAGACTCATACTCAAATTTAAGAGAAATTCAAGCAGGCGTGCCCCAGGGTAGCGTACTAAGCCCTTATCTATACTTATTATTCACTTGTGATATCCCAAAGCCAGAAAATTGTCACTTAGCAACATTTGCCGATGATACTGGTTTATTGACGGTAGAAAAATCTATTGAAAAATGCATAGAGAAACTTCAGGATGCAGTCACCCAAATTCACAGTTGGACCACAAAGTGGCGAATAAAATTAAATGAAACCAAATCAATTCATGTTGATTTTACAAACAAAAATATAAATCACATACAAATAACAATTAACAACATTCCAGTACCATATTCGAATCAGGCAAAATATCTAGGTATGACACTTGATGCCAAATTGCGCTGGAAAGCACATGTTAAGAAAAAAAAAGAAGAACTTGAGATAAGGTATAGAAAAATGAACTGGCTAATTGGATGGAAGTCCAATTTAACAATTCATAATAAGTTACTGCTTTATAGACAAATACTGAAACCAGTATGGACATATGGTATTCAACTATGGGGTTGTGCTAAAGAGAGTAACATTCTAGTTGTACAGAGATTTCAAAATAAAGTATTAAGAAACATTGTGAATGCACCTTGGTACGTTCGAAATAGTGACCTTCATCGAGATCTAAAAATCGAAACTGTAGCAGAGACTATAAAAAAGTACGCAAAAAGCCATGAAGATAGACTCCATCGGCATGTGAATGTGGAAGCAATTCAGCTTCTAGACAATACTATGCTAGTTCGACGACTAAAAAGAGTGAAGCCGTTTGAGCTAGTAAACTAAGTGAATTACACATAAAACAAAATAATGCCATAAACACAACACAATTGTGAGTTACAGACTAAACAAAGCGGGGAGAACTGTTGAGTGAACCCTAAGTTTAAATCTGACTTTTCTAGTAAATTAAGTTAAAACAAAATTGCTAATTAGTCTTACTGACTAGATTGTAATAAAAAAAACACAGTGTGTAAAAAAAAAAAAAAAATTCATTTAAGGTATTCCTCTACTTCTTTAATTTTCCGTAGGTATCCAGCTTACAATACGTTTGTTCCATCGATCGTCTTTCGGTCTCATATTATGACGGGAAAATTTCTTTTTAATTTTGCTAATTCTCCTCTAACATTCCTTACTTTTGTTATATTTTGTTTGTTGAAAGTTTGTTACCTTAACCATGTTTGATTTTGTAAGTGTCCAGGTGTCGGATCCATAGGTGAGCTAAAAAGGGCGTCTCTGAAAACTGATGGAAAATCTTGTGACAAAAAAAAAACAAAAAAAAGGTCTTCATGTCGTTAGTTTCCTTTGGCACCCACTCAATTGGCCGTTACTGGCCCGACTTAATAAAGCTAAGGGCGCTTCGGCCACCTATGAAGCGCCACTACCCTCGGGGCGGGGGGGGGGGGGGGGGCGACGAACCCCCCGCGCCCCCCTCCACGCTACGCCGCTGACAGGAAGGAAACATTAGTTATACACTTTCGTGTTGAGGTGCCAATCTTACTCGTCTCTTGATTTCAGGTGTTTCGTTTTCTGTTTTTCATTTAATAACTTGTCTCAGATATATGTATTCCTCTAATTGTTCTAATTTTTCTTGGTTTATTCTAATCGTGATACCTTTATCTGTGTTTGTTATGATTTTAGTTTAAGTGTAGTTTATACTCAAGCCTATATTTTTAGCTACAGTTCTTCCATCAGTTTTATTAGTTCTTCTTTCTTATCTGTTATTGTATTTACGTTACTAGAGCTGTAATAGGTATTTACATCGCTATTCCTGAAACGGTACAGGTCGACACAGGAAATTTATAGTTTGACTACAAAAAATTGTACGGAAAATGATTGTTTTTCGGTCAGGAAAAAAAACAATTTTAGGCTTCTTTAACCTTAAAAAATTCATACAGTTTGTTATATTTATTTAGCCTTAACGATAATAATATATAAGCAGAAGCACTCTATTTATATACACTGCACAAAGCGCATTGTCTAAAAGTTTAGCCTTTGGATATGCGCCAGTTACATTATGATAGAAATAACGAAAAATCTTCATAAAGACAAGATTACGCTTTAACCAAAAATAGCAAGACCGCCAAGAAAAGGTATAAAATACCTTATCTTATTATCAAAAAATTAAATTGGGTTATTCAAACTACTTAAGTATATCTGACGTTTATACCCAGTTCCCAAATTCAGATTCCGCTGCGGTGCCAAAAAGCTGTGTTAAGGGGGATTTACATGGGGATCTCATTTTTTTTATTTACGTATATATTTAGGGATCTGTTAAACAAAAAAATTATCAAAAAAGGTGAGGGACATCTGCTTTTTCTATGAGGATTATTCATAACTTATGTAACGCAAAATTTTAGGATTTTTGACGCCCCTCATGCCTCGTTCGTCACGCATTTTCAAAAAAAAAAAACATTCAAAAATATTGAGTGTAATACAAGGCTAAATCCCCTCTCCCCACTTTCCCATGATTTAGCCAATGGAATGGAAAAAAAATTGGTGCGAAGTCTTCTTCCGCTTTTTTCAAGCTAACAAGTGAATGAAGCGTGCCAAATCATGTCTCTATTGAGAAAGCCTCCCAAATTTAAAAAAATAAAAAATAAAAATGCAGGCGTGAAAAAATTTATTAAAGTAAAAAAAAATGTTAAGTTAGATCACTTAGATTGGTATGCGGAAAATGGGATCCGAGTGGGCTTTACCACTCAACTCTAATTCTGAACGAAATAGTCGTATACGAGCTTTCAATGATTCGAATGTTAAATATCCGTATACGTTTTCAAGTTCTCCAATACAAATTTCAAAATGAAAGGTTCTTGCTAGTTTGGAAATGTTTTTCTAAACTTGGCTAATATGGCTGCAAATAACTCTTAGGCACAGTGCTAATTGAAAATAAATAATTTGGCTGGAATAGCAAAGTTTAAAAAAACATTTCCAAACTAGTAAGAACCATTCATTTTGAAATTTGTCTTGGGGAACTTGGATTTACTCTTATCTCAATTCTTTTTATGGAATACCACTTTTATGATAAAAGTATTTTTCTGTTTACACAGCCAAATAAAAACACATTTTTAACACTGTTTTTGTAAAAAATACGTTGGAAAATTATTTTTGTATTAAACCAATGGCCTATTAAAGTTGGATTCCTTAAAAATAGTACTAAAAAATTAAAAAAGCCATGCCATTTTACAACAAAAAAACACGATCAAACACATCCGTTTCAAATAGAAATAAACAAAAAGATTTAAGTTGGACAACTTTATATTTTAATTTTAATTTGGTTCTGTATAACCACCTACAAAGTTTCCCATTGAGTTTTTACTTTTATTTTTATTTTATTTTTTATATAAATATATAAATCCTGCAATAGTGCTTAATTTGCTTATATTATTCACTGCACCATAAAACTATCTTTGAAAATCAAAAAATTACCAAAAAAAATCAAAAATATGCACTTTGTCATCAATTCCTGAAAATAATCAAATTAGCTAAAATAAACAATTTCTTGAAAAACAAAATAAAAAAGAAAAAAAAATCGTGAATTTTGGGTTTTTCGATCGTTTTTCGATGCAATTAAGTGTTTTAGATATTTTATTGATAAAATGGAGCTCAGAAGATCCAATGGTAGGTGGTAGACGCTTTTTACTCATTGGCCGTCGGACGGTGAGATACCACCATGCCAGAACTGAGTAGCGCTAAGTGGTATCACCACGTTCCGCTACTGCGCTGGCAGTCCGGTTCCAACAATGAGTAACAGATAGCATGATGGCGCCTCCAGGATCAAAATATTCCGGAGGTAAAATACCCGACCATTTGGATCTCCGGGCGTCGGTCGGGTGATCCTGGGGGTCCTTCATGCAAAGATATTAAAAGAAGACCAAAAATTCAACTCAGAATTGATTTTAGCAATATAAGAGGATTAAGTACCAACATGAATTCAGTTCACCAACATCTTGAAGAACAAAGACCTGACATCCTTGTTCTCACTGAAACTAAAATCAGTTCTGCAACACCTATTGTGAACTATCTTTATCCCGGCTATGACTTACACCACCGATTTCGACATAATTTTGGGATCTGTGTGTACATTAAAAATGACCTTTCATGACAACGAGAGGAGAAGCTAGAACCAGTGCATCTCGATATCATATGGCTGAAATTCACCTCAAAGTCATCGACCAAGTTCATTTGCTGCCTCTACCGACCGCCAAGTAACACCGAGTATCAAAACTTTTTTGCGACATTATCCGAAAACTGTGATAGTATACAGTCTAACAATCCACATGCGGAAATTGTTTTTTTGGGCGATTTCAACGTCCACAATATACCCTGGCTAAAACACCACAACAAAACAGATAATGAAGGCAGGGAAGCAGAAGCTTTTGCCATAAGTTGTGGTCTAACGCAGCTTGTCGATGAACCTACCCGTATCTCAGAAAAGAGGAAATTTGCAGCGCTTTTAGACTTGTTCCTAACTAAAAATCCTGACTTGTACACAATTCAAGTAGATCCCCCACTTGGTTCATCCGATCATAAACTTATAAGAACAAAGTGCGAAATGTTCATACCGCCAAGCCAACAATCACTTCCTCGTAAAATGTGGCACTATAAATCGGCAAAATGGAATGACCTTAAACAGTTTTACCTGGATTTTCCATGGCAAGAGGTTTGATTTAAAACAGCTGATCCCACTATTTGATGTAATGAAATAACAAAAGTAATCTTATCTGGAATGGATGCATATATCCCACATACAACAAAACGCAGAGCTAATGCAAAAGCTTGGTTCAACAGCCAGTGTCAAACGGCTGTGCAGAAAAAACACAGAGCATATAACCTTTGGAAACGACAACAAACCGCTCAAAACCACAAAGAATTTATAGAAGCCAGAAATAGTTGCAAAATTACTATTGACACCGCCACAGAAACATACAATCAAAGAATAAAAACCAGGTTGCTGAATTGTCCAAGTAGTTCTAGGTCCTTTTGGTCTCTTGCAAAAGCCGTTGGATCAAACTTCACCAAGTCATCCATACCACCACTTACAGATAGAAATACTCACTTAGCCACAACATCAGAGGAAAAAGCCAATATGCTGGCCAAAATCTTTTCTTCCAACTCAAACCTAATAGTGCCAAATGGAAAAACTCCTCCGTTCATTGAAAGGGTTTCCCACAGTATGCCAGAGGTACCCTTTTGTCACAGAGAAATACGAAAATCCCTTAAAAAGTTGGATACAAACAAAGCAATGGGTCCAGATGGCATTCCCGCGATAGTACTCAAAAATTGTGCTAGCGAACTCACCCCAACTTTAACAAAATTATTCAATTTATCTTATAGGCAAGGAGTATATCCATCATCATGGAAGTCTGCCGCAGTACAACCCATTCCAAAGAAAGGAAAAAAGACAGATCCGTTAAACTATAGACCAATTGCTCTACTTTTGGTGATATCAAAAGTAATGGAAAGAGTTGTGAACAATCACCTAACCAAGTACTTGGAAAAGTACAAAATTATCAACGACAAGCAATACGGATTTCGAAAATATAGGTGAACTGGCGATTTACTTACACTCACTTATGGCAAAAAGCGATTGAGTTGCGAGGTGAAACAAGAACAATTGCCTTAGATATATCTAAAGCATTCGATAAAGTCTGGCATGAAAATCTGCTCAACAAGCTCAAAGCAACGGGATTGTCTCCAAGACTTTGCACTTGGTTTGAAAGTTATCTTAAGGATAGATCCATTTATGTTGCACTGGATGGCCGGAACTCCAACTCTTACCAAATAAATGCTGGTGTGCCACAGGGAGCAATCCTTTCGCCAACACTTTTTCTGATTTACATAAATGACCTCATAGATAAAACAGTAAATCCACTTTATTGCTTTACAGATGATGGCAATGTAGTCTCCTCAGTCATACCACCCACATGTCTCTCCGCACGTGAATTCCATTACCTTAGACTAACTCAAATATCACAGATAAATAACGACTTGGAGATAATAGAGGACTGGGGCAACAAAAACCTTGTACAGTTCAACGCGCAGAAAACCCAAGCAGCCCTGGTTTCAAAAAAGACCAGCACCGGTGAGCCAAACATCATGCTATCTGGAAGTGCTGTCGCATTGCAGAGCCAGTTGAACATCTTAGGAGTCACTGCAGAGACCAACATGTCTTGGCACAGTCACGTGGCAGATATAGCTAAAAGGGCGTCCCAAAAGCTTGGGGTGCTATTTCGTACAAGACATCTGTATACACCAAGCCAACTGCTGACACTCTACAAAGCCCAGATTCGACCAACTATGGAGTACTGCTAACATATATGGAGTGCGGCACCCAAACATACCTTAATGCTTTTGAACACCGTGCAAAAACGAGCTATCAAGCTGATCAATGACCCCGCACTTACCCGTAGCTTGGATAGTCTCGAACATCGAAGAACTGTGGGCGATCTATCTCTCTTCTACAGGTATTATCACGGAAAATGCTCTGAAGAGTTGGCACGTATGATCCCCCCGGGAGTAGCACCTACTAGGCGAACACGTCAAACAGACGGTAACCATCAATTTATTGTCAAAATAGAGGCACCAAGAACCTCATTATATCAGAATTCATATCTCTGGAGAACAGCATCGCTGTGGAATAAACTCCCTGCGACAGTTTTCCCTGCAGGTTACAACCTGAACCGTTTCAAAACACACCAACATTTCCGCGCACTTGCCGCTTCTCGAGTGTGATAGGGATCTCCTTGCGAAAGGGCATACCCGTAAAAAAAAAAATTCTATTTTTCATTTTCAGATACCAAATAATGTGTCAAATATTTAATAGTAAACAAAACAGGGCACAAATGACTATCACGCGGCTGCGAATCGCCTAACAATGAAGCATATACAAGGTCGATTTTTATCACCTGCCGCATACGACCTCTATGGTCGCGCGACAAAAATCGAACAAGACCCAAATGTTGGGTTTTTTGATCTAGTCGCCTCGTTTTGCCGTGGGGCGAAAATCGACCCATGTAAATCCCGCCTTAGGGTATAGACAGACAGAATATTAAATGAGAAACATAATAAGCGTAGAGATTATTGGTAACGTAATTATGTATTATTACTCGTGGTAGGTTTAGATGTTTTTCATTAATTTTTGTTAGAAAATATTAGTAACCGTAATAAAAATAAAGTCTGTAGGCAGATTCTTAAAAAGATAAAAGAAATTGAAATGGATATTGCGAGGACACAGTCAAAAGACAAAAAGAAAACGAATGATTGTGGGCAAATCATCAAAGGTTATATATTATTATATTAGTAGCTCGTATACTAATCGGGAGATTTGGCTTTGTTGGGAACTCCCTATTACAAGCCCAACAAATCTAATGGTCAAATGATGATGTCTGAAAAGGAAAAATGAAACGTGGCCATTTACTTAAAACAGACCAACTGCCGAGTTGCAGTATCAGTCACGTGTTTGATGCAAAATTTGACGGCACTACGGAGACAGATATAAAGAAAAAAGAGAGGGACATAGGCCGGGGTTTACGTAATAAAAGTAGAGGTTATTGATAACGCAATTATGTATTATTACACATTTTAGGTTTAGATAAAAAAATATTTTTTAATTAGTTTTTTTTAGAAAATGTTAATAACCGTAATAAAAAGATAGTTTGTGGGCAAATCTTCAAAAGGAGGATATCAGTAGCTCGTATATTACCCAAGAGTTTTGGCCTGGTTGGGCACTCCTCAGAGTGTTAAGGGACGATGAAGGGTGATGTCTGAATAGGAAATATGAAACGTGGGCATTTACTGAAAACAGACAAACTGGCGAGTTGCAGTATTAGTCACGGTAGCCTCGGGTTTGAGGCAAAATTTGAAGTCACTACGGAGACAGATATATTCAGTATTTTTTGACGTCTTCTCGTAAAAGACGCTAGGAGTCTAAAAAACTTTTCTTTAATACTGAAGTAAGGAAATTTTATTTAATGCAACCGGAGTAGAGAATAAAAAAATATTTTTAGGTACTTTAGTTCATTGTAAAATAGCTTTATACAAGGGCACATACTGTCAACCAGTGAAATTGTATTTCAAATTATTGACAGTCACTTCGGTTATCAGAAGTCTGAAAGGCAAGCTGGAGTTACAACACACACCAAAACTACTTAATTGAATTTCCCGTGTAGGGGATTTTTATGAGCTAGTTAAAAGTAGGAAACCCAGTTTGAACCAAACAAAAAAAATAGTGGACCTTACCTGTGTCCTTACACATGCGTATTATAAATAAAATCTATTTACTAATATCTTTATAATATAAATTTTGACAGAAAAAAATACACCGGCAATATAAAAAGTCCCTGACTGTACATAAATAAAAAGAGAAAAATGCAATTTGTCCGGGCCGTTGGCGGTTCTTAGATTGGTGGTGGGGTTTAACAAGGGGAAAAATTTATGTTTTTGTTGACTTGTTTTATTAGAAAAGCACTCAACGAAGAAATCCCCTTTGGTAAAAAGTGCATACAGAAAAAGGCTCACAGGGGAAAAACTTAACTTTAAAAAAATAATCCCTAAATCTCGATGCACCGAATTCAAATACGGGGTTTGTTTTGCCCGTACATTCCCAAAATTTCTTGATTAAAGTAGTGCAATATTACACGGTGAAGTTGCGAAAATGGTACGTTTTCCAAGCCATCATATAAATTTACTTCCTTAAAAAGCAACGTTGACATAAAAAATTTCGATATTTTTTTCCCGCGGCTTTCGCATTTTTTGAGTCTGCGCGAAAAATTGCAATATTTTCATATAATAAGGACCCTGGATAAATAGGTTTGATCTACTATACAGTATACATATCACTTTTTTATTTTATGTGTCGGTGTAAATATTACCTACGCCCTAGGGTAAGAAAAAATATCTTATTCTCCACGACCTACTATACTAGTCTAATGGCCCATTTATGCTCTTAGGATAATTATGAACCTTGACGTGAATCATAAAAGGTTTTAAACAAAATTTATGTATAGTTACGAAAATTTCCAAAAATATTAAAATAGTACACAAATAATAAAAAAATATTTTCATAATTTTTAAAGTTTTAATTAATTTTATTTAAAAAAATTTAAATATTGTTATAAGGGTGCCCAATAACTTAGGAGCCGTAGTGCAGCAGTTGATAGAGGAGATTATTTTTGATAAAATCGTTTATATTACATGGGGGTAGATCAACACTCATCTGTTTTTAAGATATAGAATTTTTAAAGTTAGAGGAGTAGGGGGAAAAGGGCCTTACAAAAACAAATTAATTTTTCACATAATTCTGATCAAAAAATGTATTATTTCCTTTTTTGATAAAATTACAAGTTGAGGAGATACAGGCTGTCAAAATAACCTACATAAATGTATAAAAAATAAAAATCTTTAAAAATACTTATTTTTAAAAAATATCAATAATATTTTATTAATATGTCTTTATAGTGACTTCTTTTTATTAACAAAAAATATAAAGAAAAATATTGCGTTTAATTCGCATTCTTAAAGCAAAAGCAAAAAAATTGATCGCATATTTTTTTTTTTTATATTTTTATCTCCACTTGGTCATGTTCTAATACATGACTTTTAAAAAAGTCATTTTAAAAAAAGTGTAAAAATCGCCAACTTAGATGCATCGTATCTCGAGAAAGTTGCCCCATTGCCCCAAAGTTAGACACCTTGTATACTGCCCTATTTCTTTGAGCAAAATTAAGATGATCAAGTAACCTGTAACAATAAGTATCATTCTAAATCTAAAGACTTACATTTATTTCAATATGATTTTTAGATAGGTACGTCAAAAGTTTTCTTTGTCTGATTTCCCTATGCGCTGTTGTATTATGTGCTCTTTTTCCTTTGCGCGATTTTTTAGCGCACGCTTTACTACGCGTGCGCTTTTTTCTGTGTAGCCTTTTTCCCTGAGCCTGAGTAAATATTTAATATTCTTTTTTTTTGTGCGTTTATTATCTGACGTCATGCCCAACACGGTATATAGCAGAAAGCTATACAAGATTATCCTCCCGGAGAGGGAGAACTGGTTAAAGAACAGGATCAATTTTTCAAATAACGGTAGCTTCTGGTATACCGATGGATCCAATATGCCATCAGGCGTTGGATCTGGAGTTGTTAGTATCCAAGAAAGTTTCGAGATTAAACATAGTCTCAGCCAATTGGCTACTATATTTCAGGCCGAACTCGTAGCCATTGAATTGTGTGCACGTTGGATGATTACTGACGACGAATGGATCAACAGGACAATAAATATTCTCTCCGACAGTCAAGCAGCCTTACGAGCGCTTGATTCCTATACTGTCCCATCGAGAACCCTGAGGAGCTGCAGGGGTTCGCTGAATGCGCTTGGTAGCGTGTGTCATTAGTATGGGTACTAGGGCATTCCGTGCATGAGGGGAATGAGGCCGCAGACCAAGCAGCTAGGGAAACGGCATCTGCCGAATTTTTCGGGTCCGAACCAGCTCTGGGGATATCATACTATGCTGCTAAATTAACCATATTAAAATATATGGAGAATAGCTTCCAACAATACTGGATAAATATACCAGACCTGGCGCACTCTAAAGAGTTCATTAAAGTACCTTGTAGAAACCGAGCCAGGAACATCATTGGACTTACCAGACAGGAAATAAGTATAATGACTAGTCTTTTTACAGGACACTGTCGACTGAGAGTACCCATGCACAGAATAGGACTAACAGAAGAGACCGAATGCAGACTCTATATGGAGGATGACGAAACAGTCAGACATGTACTGTGCGAATGTCCGGCTATTGCTGGTTTATGTCAGAATACTTTCGGTAAACCTCAAATTGACTGAGAAGATCTGAACAGTGTCTCACTCAAACTGAGAGCCGGTCTTTTTGGAGGATTAGGCATACAGTGGTGAGAAACCACTTAAAAGTGTGCCACAATAGACCCACTGGTTTTTGCAGTGGAAGGGCTGTCCAGTCATATATGAATCGTCATCATCATCCCCAGACTTTTGTTCCGGAACCGTCATTGGTCCGGGCTGGATCATGGTGTTCTAGTCGCCTCTGTTTAAGGGCACGCCACAGCTGCCTTAATCCGGATACAGAGATTACGTCTATTTATAATTACAGCAGCTAATTGCAGGTGCATACTCAAAGGTAAACATCAAACAGCCATCGCTAGCGGCAGCCGTAGCGCCCGGTTTCAATTTCAATACAATCCATACCTTGTATTCGGGTCATGGAATATTTGAAGCAAAAAATTTGCGCCAGCGGGCACGTAAGGTCATGGTTTCGGGTGTTAAAATTTTCAATCAATTAGTCTTTTGTATTTGATAGATGTCACCACTTATGAGAAAAGCATACGGTATCGCGTACGGGCATTATTCTTAATTTCTCTTACCAATAACGTAAGTTGAGATTTATATAGCGTCTCTATAGCTTTGTAAAATTCACGATGCAGTATTCCAAAGAGCCCTTAAGGACGAAACAGTTAACTATCAATACTTAATAGGTGTCCATTACATCTTGGACCCTCGGCCCCGTGGGTGTACAGCTTTCGAGCTGCCCAAGGAAAAATACAAGAGAAACAAAATCTTTATATGCCCGCTTAGCCACGAAAATTTGTTGTTTTCATAATTCACGGGTACTAACTTTAAAGTAACGTAGTTTTTACCAAACGTAAGACGCTGTCGTTTTTGAGATTATACGGTTTCTTTTTTTTAAATTGTTACTCTGGCAAACAGAGTGAAGGAAGACGAAACAAGCGAGCAATGTTAGGCTGAGGACGAGAACATGGCTCATTTCCTCACAACATGTGAAGAATACAAAAAGGCAAAGAGAAAGGTCTTCAAAGAGGAAGCCTTTAAAACGAAGGACCATCTGAATCTGAGGTTGCCCGATATTCTGACATTTGTACAGAAGACGGGCAGATTCCTTGGCGAAGGGAGGATATAGTAGTGGGGATGGTGGGGGGTTAGCTAAAAGGGCGCTTCATGTGCCCTGGCCCCAGTCTTAGAGTCACTACAACTACTGACATGTGAAGAGCACAAAGAGGGAAAGAGAGAGATCTTCAAAGAGGAAGCCTTTGAGAAGCAGGACCATCTGAATCTAAGGTGGCCCGCTAATCTGACATTTTGTACAGAAGGCGGGCAGATTCCTCGGTGAAGGAAGGACAGTAGTGCAGATGCTCGGTGGTTAACGAAAAGGGCGCTTTATGTGCCCTGTCACCAGGCCTAGAGCCTACCCCACACTACTACCACTACTACTAGGCCTTCTGTGACCCAAACGACTAATTTTGAATGAAAATAAAAAAGGGTTTTTTTGACGATCTTAATAGGCTTCCATACCACGTTATGGATGGCTAACAATTTAGTAAAACATTGTTTTATAAAAGAATTGCTACAGAAAAACCTTTAGTTGAAAAC
Organism: Aspidapion aeneum; assembly: GCA_963576565.1. Classification (NCBI taxonomy): domain Eukaryota; kingdom Metazoa; phylum Arthropoda; class Insecta; order Coleoptera; family Brentidae; genus Aspidapion; species Aspidapion aeneum. The sequence continues at coordinate 32,860,036 of OY755047.1, read as the reverse complement.
ACATTTGGTAGGAATTTAAATTAGGTAAGAAAACACATTTCATAGAAAAACAAGTGGTGAAACATATAATTAGAAAAATATTTAGTAGAAAATACATTAAATACAACAAATTATGGTAGAAAATGCATTTAACAGAAATTTTCTTCTATCAAATGTAGTTTCTACCAAGTGTTTTTCTAACAACAGTGTATTTCTAGCAAATATTTTTCTGCCAATTTTATTTCTTAACATATTTATGTACTTTCTATCTATTTTACATTTTACAAAATGTTGTCCGAAAAACCGAAGAATCGGTTCAGCCAATTAAAATTATTTTATTTTTCGGTGTCCTTAACAACCTAACTTTTAAATAGTTGTTAAGAACTCCCTTATCCAGGCATTGTCAAGGTTTTAATGCTTTATCTGCATGACAACGATCTGTGTACATATAAAAACCTATGAATTTATAAAAGCTTTTTTTATAATTTTTGTTTTTTTATGTATTCCGCAGGCTCGAAGAAAAAATAGTGTTCCTAACTCTTGCAAAAAGTGTCTTTGCCGCACTTGATTGCTGGCTGAACTACTTTATGCGTTGGTCGGTCAAGTGCAATCACGTTGATAGGAAATATAATATTGCCAAATATTTTTGTACCAATATTGCGTCAACTATTCCCTATTTGGTACCTTCCCTATAAGTGTTTGTTTAATAGACAATGGCGGCGCGTGGTGTAATAGAAAGTGCGGCGCGTGCACCCAAAACAAAATTGCGGTGCAGGCGAAAATTTTTTTGAGTGGCACGCCAAACTTTTTGGTTATCGAGTGGGCCATTATACCATATAATTTAGAGAGAATAAGTAAAAAATAAGATATTTGGTTAGATATTACTTATCTATTATTATTGTTTTTATAAATAAATATTAAATGTATTATATCTAGTTTTTATATTTCGCGTTTTGTAATAAAAATGAAGGCGTCTGTTCTTTTTTTAAATAAATTCAATAACAAATTCATTAAACTTTTTTTTAATATTTTATATATATATATATATATATATATATATATATAACATTGCGAGGGCAGTTACTCTATTTTCACTTCTTGTGGAAAAGAAGAAAATTTAATTATCTTTAAATATTGCACGCTAATGCTATTAGAATTAAATGGCCCGCCCGACCGATGATGACAAGTCTAAGCGCACTAATTTAAAGTGCACATGAGGTGCTGCAACAGACAACGCTAATTAAACTCGCGGGGGTCATCACGGGGTTGCGCGCGGCATCGATACTCGCAATTTCTGCATAAGAGCCCAACCGAAGGAAGACCCAGATTCTATGTATTGTAAAATTCTATACGAACAAGTCGTCCTCTCTTTCTAAATTTAGATAGAATGCGATATAACATCTACGGTGCATAGAATTTGGTCCCACTAAACCGCGGCGTAATTTGGCCCATGCATCCACCATCCACCGCATACTGGTTTGAACACCAATACAAACACAGACACACCGGGTATTAATTTCTAGATAGTATTCAAGTCTTTAGTGAATTTGTTTTGGGGTTTATTGATACTTTATGATGAAATTATTAATTAAAGAATGATCAAATTTTAATATTGTTTTAAGTAAAATTTGGGATTGCATGTGCACATGTGCACTTAGGTTAATAGCGGCAGGCGATTTTTCAAGTTGGGGTTTATTATCAATAGTTTTACTTTATATTTTAAATGATTGTTAAACCTCTCAAAATAAAGACAATTGGCAACTGTCATTAAGTCATGGTCACCTTAACTAAAAGTCTTGACCTGCCCTTTTAAAAGAAAAAACTGATAAAATTACTTTCTGGACAAAAAATTGTTCCCGTTAAATTTGCTTGTTTCTAAAAAAAAGTAATTTAACTAATTTAAAGTATATTCGTTTTTTTTTTTAACTCAACGTCAATAATTTTTTTTATACAGTTAGTTATGACAAACGTGCTTTCCATTAGCGGATTGCCACCCACCAAACTTTTAAGTAATCTTTCTTTAAAAAGGTCGTAAAGGTAAAGTTTGATAATTAAGTTAAATTACTTAATATACCAAAAACAGAGATGTGGCTGCCTTAAGAACTTCGCTTATATTATTTTCCCCCTAGTTAAGATGTTTACATTAGGCTCGTAAATGGATCTCCATAAACTTATACTCAAATGATAAACTTTGATCAAAAGCAATTTATTATTGTACACTTAACTTATAAAATAAATTAGATTTATTTGTGATTACACGCTTAATATTGTATTACAGCCTGTCCGATTATTTTTTAAAAGACTTCATGTTTTAAATAAATACAGAGTGTCCCATAACAGGTGTCATGTCTGATAAAAAAGTTCCTATAATGCATGGGTCAAAACTCTTTCTTTGTCGAGATACAGAGCATCAAAGTTGGCAATTTTTTAAAGTTTTTTGATAATTGAACTTTTTAAAAAAACGCATTAAAAATATGAAATTAGGTAGAGTCGTGTATGAGAACAAGAGCAATAAATTAAAATAAAAATTATTTTGAAAAAAAATGAGTCGGTCAATTTTTTGTTTGAAAAAAATATTTTTTTGGTATAAACTTTTATAAATGCCATATTAAATGCAATGTTTGTTTTAATATTTTTTGTTAATAAAAATAAGTCTCTAGCGAGACATAATAATAAAATATTATTGATATTTTTTAAAAGAATAAGTAAATAAAAAGTTGTTTTTTATTTTGATAGCCTGTATCTCCTCAACTTGTAATTTTATCAAAAAAAGGAATATCACATTTTTGAATCACAATTAGCTGAGTATTCAGCTGGCTGTGACAGATTCTTTTTTTTTTGTAAAACTCTTTTTTCCCCCACTCTAACTTTAAAAATTCTATATCTTAAAAAGAGATGTTATATAAAAAAATTTATCGGAAATAACCTCCTCTCTCACCTGCTGCACTATGACCCCTAAGTTATGGGACACCCTGTATAGTATCCGTTAAAAATTATATAAAAATTAAACAACAGCAGTTTTATATATAACCTGGCCTTCTCTTTTTTTATACAGGGGATCAAAAATTTAGATTCCACCTTTTTTTTATCAAAATCATTAATTTTACAGTTTTCTTTTTACAGTTGCCTTATAACAATAAAATTTGTATTATTTTCTTGTTAACTTGTAAAGGATGTGTTCAAGTTTTCCTTAGATGTGCCACATATATTTTAATATTAGCAAAATTTTGAATAAAATTGGTTTTTCATTTTATTTTTCTGAGGGAAAGAAATGCTTCTTACTTACTTTTTCAACAATAATCGGTTCCTTGGTTTATATGCTTTTGATTTTTGTCGCTATATAAAACGTGTACATCTAATTTTTAAAAAAACTGATACTGTCAAAAAGTTGCCAGAATTTGATTATATTTCAATGTTATTCTATCAAAGTCATGTCAATACCGAACCAGATTTTTATCAAATTAGCTGTACATAGCGATAGCTTACTAACTAAGCTATACATTAGACTGGCCACTAAAGATGGTCAAACTCGCTAAATTTTCGGGTTAATGCTCGGGTTAATGGCATTTTAATACCAGTAGTGTAATCGGTAAAATATTTTATGGGTAGAAACCTGCATAACTGTGTTATGAGCACTCACAAAAATTATTTTTATGTGATAAATAAAGGGAGTTTTTTACATCTACCTGATATTTTTTTACAATATTTAGGCCTTTCCGCGCATGCGCTGTTTGAAAAATGTATTTTATGCAAAACTTGCCATATTTGAGCGACTCTGTACAAAAATTCAAAGCAACCGAAAATATTTTTCATTATGTTCAATAGCAGATATACTGAGGAACCGATTATTATTGCAGAAGAAGAAAGTAATAGGCATTTCATTCCCTCAGAAAAAAAAATAAAAAAACAGATTTTACTGAAAAATTCGCTAATAAGGACACTTAAAAATATTTTACAAATCTTTGGAAAACTTAACGAGAAAAAAATAACTGATGTATTATTCCAATTAGATACAACTATAAAAAAAATTGTAAAATCAGTGTTTTTGATAAAAAAAAAAGCTGAAATCCATGTCTTTGATCCCTTGTATGGAAATACAGAGCCAACTTAAAAATATTTAAAATACATTTTTGAGTTAAGGGGATTCAGTACTACAAAAATACTAAAAATAAAAAAATCCGTAATATAGGAGCAACCAATCTGTATGGTTTTTAAAAGAATGACCTTATAATTAGGTAATAATCTGCTGATATTTATATTAGCTCACACCATTATGTTCCATAATCTGGAAAGTATGAATGTCATGGGCTGACACTGTGCATGCAAGTACTGAAAAATAATGGAATTTCCTTCGACAGGTCGCCGGTTTGGCTTTACAAGCACATTTAAAAATAATTGTCGGTATTGACGATTGTAAATGGAAAGTTACGATACATATGGAATTTTATATGAAAAGGCACCTACCTCGGACTCTCTTGCGGCTCCAGTCAACGTTTAAACGTCCAGTTTTTCACCTCAAAATTCACTTTTTTGGGAACGTGATTTTTCTAGTGTCTTGTTGTGACGGTGGTTGTTTGCGCACTCATCGCGGCGCTGCTTGTCCTCCCACGTGTGCGGTGCCGTGAAAACCCATATGCATATTTAAGAGCGCGAAAATTTAAATTATTTTAAATGCGCAGAAAAGGAAAATAAAAGTGAAAAATAGGAAATTCATTGCTTGCACCAACATTTTCCGGCCGCCAAAACACGTGTGTTTTTACTTAGTTAAGAAAATGAAAGGAAAAAAAAATTAAATAATATTCGCCTATTAGCAATTAAACGATACAATTTAACATTAACCCAAATATGCATTAAATTATGCATGTAAATTAAAATTAAAAGAAAAGAAAAAAATACTTAGAAAAAATTAAGAAAGAAAAAGAAAATTTTGCCTTGGCAAAGGACATAGTTTCACTACTGGTCGACGATATGTTCCTGTAGCTGTTTTAACGGTCACAACACGAATATGACCGTCTGAGCCAGGGTGTACGTCGACAATTCGCCCAACAGCCCATTGCAATGGCGGTTTTTGTTCATTTTTTACCACGACTAAAGTATTTAGTTTAATATTGTTAGAAGCCTCTGTCTATTTAGAACGCTGTTGCAAGGTGTTTAGGTACTCCAAGTTCCAGCGTTTCCAAAAATCGGACTGGAGCCTTTGCACCAGCTGCCAGCGGGACAGGGTGTTCAACTTGGAATCAGAAAAATCGGGTTCTGGTACGGAATTCAACGGTTCCAGGGTAAGAAAATGACCAGGGGTCAGTGGAAGAAAGTCATTCGGATCCATACTTTGGGCATACAGAGGCCGGCTGTTTAGTATGGATTCGACCTGACACAAAAAAGTAAAAAACTCTTCATAGGTTAACCGTTGCTCACCTATTACACGTTTTAAATTTGCCTTGGTGGATTTAACTCCTGCCTCGGCTAGTCCGTTTAGGTGCGGACTACCAGGACTTGAAAAATGCCAGGTAATTTTTAGACTGTGACATGCTTCCTGGGAGTACTGTTTGAGTAAACGATCAGCTCCCAAGAACGCGCTACCACAATCTGAGTAAATGTCAGAAATTCTTCCTCTTCTTGCCACAAATCTCTTAAAAGCCGCAAGAAAGGTAGGGGTGGAAATATCGGAGGTAAGTTCTAGGTGAACTGCCTTTGTTGCGGAGCAGACTAAGACAAGAATATAACCTTTGGATACCTTTGCACCTCGGTACTTTCCCATTGTAATTGGAAAGGGACCACAATAATCTATGGCAACATGTGAAAATGCCGTTACTTGAGAGATGCGTTGAGCAGGCAAGTTGCCCATGATTTGTACGGAAGGTTTAGGATTTAATCGATAGCATAAAATGCAATGAGAAGTTATACTCTCGATTGCATAGCGAGGGGAAAGGATCCAAAATTGTTGTCTCAAGAGGTAATGCAACGTTTTTTGACCGGGATGACAGTACCTCTTGTGAGTGTACTCAATGACAAGATGAGTAAGACGGTGAGAACGTGGTAAAAGTAAAGGGTGTTTTGCTGAATAAGAGAGTTCGGAAGAATGTGGTAATCGACCCCCCACTCTTAAGCAGCCTTGTGTATCTAGAAAAAGTGAAAGTTTACGAAATTGTTTAGGAAGTAGCTTTGCGTCATTCAAACGTGAAATGAGATCAGCAAAGATGGAACGTTGAACATGCCGAACGAGAACAATAAGAGAATGTTGAAGTTCTACTTCGGTAATATTTTCGTTAGGATATTTAGATTTCTTTTCGGTAAGGCGAAAAATATAGAAAATTATGCGTTGAATTTTCTCTAGGGAAGAGTAACGAGAAAGAAAAGTATCAAGCATGTGTGGTTCAACTGTGCATGTTTGAAATACTGATTTTCGTTCTTCCAGAATAACCTCGCTTTCCGGAGGGTCTGGACAGCGAAAATCATCAGGCCAGCTCTCTTTTGGTAGCCTAAGAAAACAAGGACCTTCCCAATACAAGTCATGTTTGACAAGTTGATTAGGCATAAGACCGCGCGAAGCACAGCGCTGATGGAATATATTTCCAGGCCGTAGTAGAAATGGTTTCTTGAATGTGACAGATACGGTTTGCCACAAACGTTTTAAACCTGTGAGGTGAAGCCGCCAACCAGCATAGAACCACTTGGGAATCACACCATGCACAGATTTGGTTGAAGTTAAGAATATCTGAATAAGTGTTTTGAATAAAGGAAATTAGGTCGCAAAGTAAAGTGGCACCAAGAAGCTCCAGTCGCGGAAGACTGACTGTTTTCACTGGTGCGACCTTAGATTTGGCCATTACAAGAAAGGTATGGATTTCTCCGGAAACTGACTCCATTCTGAAATAGACCGTAGCCGCGTAACCTATCATAGAGGCGTCTGAAAAGCCGTGAAGTTCAATGCTACGTGGTTGATCAATGGAAAGGCGTCTAGGTAAATGAATATTTGAAAGATTTGGAAGTTCGGTTCGAAATTGATTCCAAACATTTACGATATGCGGAGGAGGCTGAGAATCCCACTCCAGCTTCTCCTTCCACAGATCTTGCATGAGATGCTTAGCAAGTAAAGAAACGGGAGAACAGAAACCTAAGGGATCACAAATTTTCATGATTTGAGATAAAATACCTCGCTTGGTGCATGGTTTATCTTCTGGTACGACCAAGTAGGTAAACGAATCTGAGATAGGATTCCATTGGAGACCCAATATTTTTACAAAATTAGGTTCGGATTTGTCGAAACGAATGGACATTTGTGTTTCTGATTCTGAGAATGAGGAGAGAAGTTCCGGACTGTTTCTCGCCCATTTTTTAAGTTCAAACCCTCCTAGGCGCAACAGGGAGATTAACTCCGACTGAAGTTCTTTGGCAGAGGCCACAGAATCCTGCCCAGTGAGCACGTCGTCGACGTAAATCTCTTTAAGAAGCACCTTGGAAGCATTAGGATACCTTTCAGACTTAAGTTTAGCTAGTTCTTGTATAGTACGAATAGCTAAGTAAGGTGATGACTTAAGTCCATAAACAACTGTTCTTAAGGAGTAGGTTTGGACAGGATCATCCTCAGAAAATCTCCATAGAATATTTTGATAACGCGTGTGCTCAGGAATAATTAAAATCTGTCGGAACATTTTTACTATGTCAGTAACAAAGGCTACAGCATGAATTCGAAAATTAAGTAGAATTTCACGGACATCATTTTGCAGTTTAGGACCTGCGCACAACGTCTCGTTGAGTGAGACACCTCTGGGACTACGTTGAGACCCATCAAAGACCACTCTTATCTTCCCAGTGTTCCAGACACTGTGATGAGGGATAAAGTAGGAATTATCCAAGACATCTTTAGATATAGGCGTAGGAATAGGTATCATGTGACCAGTGTCTAAATAATCTTGCATAAAATCTTTGTAAGCTTGATAATTAGCTGAGTCTTTGAGAAGTCTAGCTTCCTGAAGCTTGAAACGTTTTAAAGCGATTGGATAGGTGTCACCCAACTGGGGTTCTAAGTTTATGAAAGGTAATGGAACGACGAATCTACCTACCTGAAAATAATTTTTCGCACATAATATCCTCAGGACTGTGCTGAACCTTATGTGGAACCTACTCTATCTCCCAGAAGCGCTCTAGGCAGATATCCAGAGATGGTTCGATGGAAGTGTAACAGCTTATGAGTGATTGTGGATTTTGTTGCTTTGAAGTTTCAACTTTACCAATCAGCACATAGCCAAAGATGCTATTAAAAGCACTAGGTTGTCCACGCTCTCCGTGGATAACTCCCTCTTGTAAGAGATGCGGGAAAAGTTCACAACCTACTAGGACATCAATGGAACTTGGTATATGGAAGTTTTGATCAGGAAGTTTGATATTGCGAATGTGATTCCACTTGCTCGAGTCGACAGCGCAAGAAGGAATCTCTGTACAAAGTTTTGGAAGTACTAAAGCCTCAAAATCAAAGGTAGGTCCCGCTTGACCTTGAGGTTTGATAAGACATTTCGTCTTACCTTTGGTATTGGAAGATGTCATTTGATTTAAGCCTTGAATAGAAGTAGAAAAGAAGCTTTTCGAAAGACCTAAACGATTTAGACATTTTTCTGAAATAAAGTTTGCCTCTGAGGCAGAATCGAGTAAGATACGAACTGGTTGGTAATGTCCCCTTGAGTCTAACATGTCAGCTACAACGGTAGAAAGTAGAAAAGTGGAATTTTTGGAAATCATTGTCGCATGACAGTTTGTGGAATGGCTTCCTGACACAGGGGTGCTATTGGAATTGGAAAGTGGAATATTAGCGTTCTCTGGAGGATATGAATTAACACTCACAGAGGGCGCTACTGGTTGTGGAACATGGAGAAGACTATGATGTCTGGCTCCACACGTGATGCAGTTGTAGGAGGAGGGGCAATTCACGGTCTGGTGAGCAAAATGTAAGCAATTTTGACATAGATTCACCTGCCGAACATAACCCATCCTTTCCTGTGGACTTTTGTTTTGAAATTCGATACATTTCGATAATGCGTGATTCGAAGAACATAGGTAACATTTTATTTTTGGATTAAAAGTTCTGTTCTGATTATTTTGTATTTGAGGGTTGCTGCGTTGATTGCTATTTTGTAAAGTATTTTGTTGATTTCTTGAATTTGAACTTTGATTTGAAATAGTTGTATTGAAAGCAGAAGGTGAATTAAAATTATTAAAACTGTTTCTCTGAAAACTGTTCTGTTGAGAATTACGCGTAGTTTGAGGTTATCTAGGGGTTTAATTTTGCCTACTAAAACTGGGCATTTGCACTACAGATTCGAGCGCAACGCAATGATTTTCTATAAACGTGTAAAGATCAGTGTAGGACGGAATTTCTGAATTGTTTTTCTCTCTACTATAGTAAAGTTCGAAATCAGTCCTCATCTTGACTTCAAGTTTTGAGAGCATCATGTTAAAAGTAAGAAAGTCCCATTCTTTTGTAGGAAAACCAAGCTCATTTAAGATGGCTAGATTCTCAGAAAATGTATCCAACATGGAACGTAATTCTTTCTCAGAACTGGATTTAGTTGAAAGAAAGTTAATAGCATTCAAAGCGGTAGTAGCAATAATTCGTTTATTTTGATACCTCTTTACTAAGGTTTCATACGCAATGTGATAATTGCTATCTGCGAGGGGAATGGTTTTTACTAGAGAAAGGGCTTCATTCAGAACAGAACTCCGCAATTGTTGAAATTTCTCTATATCACTTAAATCAGAATTTTGATGTACCATGACTTTAAATAAGTCAAACCAGTGTTGCCAGCTTTTATAATTACCATCGAAAATTGGCAACCTTGGTTGTGGAAATGATCTTGTATTTGACCTCTGAACATTATTTTGTTGGTTAGGGTTGCCTACGTAATTGACAGGGTTGGCCCTAAAAAGGTCGTAGGAAATACCCTTACATTCATAATAAAGGTTGTCAAAGTCTTTTCTAGTTTTATCCTGCTCGTCAAATGAAAGTTTAAACTCTTCGAGAGAGCCAATAATTTGGTTATGAAAATTATAGAATTGAGCATGACATTCTTCGACGTCTTCATATCTGGATTTAAACAAAAAGTGAAACTCTGTATCCGAGTTCGCTTTCAAAGCTACCTCGTGAGCTTCCGCCATTTGGTTGAAGCTCAAAAGTCTTTTGTCGCAAAGTTTTTTCTGTTTCTGCGTAGACATTTTTGTTTTTGAAAGTTAATTTGTTTTTAAAATTACCCAAAAAAATGCTTAAAATATAGCTTAAAATATAACCCGAATTTTAGCAAAAATTAAACAATTTTATTATTTTAATTTTATTAACTTTTTTCGAAAATTTTGAAATGAAATGTTTGTAAGTTTGTCTGTATGTTATTATTTGAACATATCCTTAAAAAAAATTTTATGTCTCACCAAGGATTGAACCCCGCACCTCTCGATTCCAAATCGCACACTCTGTGCATACGACTAGCGGTCCAGTCTGAAAGTTTCTAAAAAACGTCGGTATTCGAAGAAACAACGCGCGGGATGACCCTGGTGACGGCGACACTTGCACCTGCGCGTTAACGCGACACCTGTAAAATCGATAATTAAAGGAATGTAGATGGAAGAACCGCCATAAAATTTCACTTTCGGCGTATTGACGCCACTTTTACTGAAAATGTAATGAACAAAGCGATCAACTTTGATGAACTAGTAAACTATACGAAATATGTGCATTGGATATAGCTATTTTTGAACGGTAATAAACACTTCGATCAACTTTGAAGGAACATATCACCAACCGGGCGTAAATCAATATGGTCTGTTTGATTTATTACTGATTGTAGAAATAATTGAAATTGGAAATAAATTTTGAAAATATATAGAAATTTGGAATTTTTGTAGGAAATTGCTGAACCACAGGAGTCTAGGTAGTTTGGAAAACTATTAATTTGGAGAGAAGGACCATTAAATGTGCGTGCAAGTAGTGAAAAATAATGGAATTTCCTTCGACAGGTCGCCGGTTTGGCTTTACAAGCACATTTAAAAATAATTGTCGGTATTGACGATTGTAAATGGAAAGTTACGATACATATGGAATTTTATATGAAAAGGCACCTACCTCGGACTCTCTTGCGGCTCCAGTCAACGTTTAAACGTCCAGTTTTTCACCTCAAAATTCACTTTTTTGGGAACGTGATTTTTCTAGTGTCTTGTTGTGACGGTGGTTGTTTGCGCACTCATCGCGGCGCTGCTTGTCCTCCCACGTGTGCGGTGCCGTGAAAACCCATATGCATATTTAAGAGCGCGAAAATTTAAATTATTTTAAACGCGCAGAAAAGGAAAAGAAAATGAAAAATAGGAAATTCATTGCTTGCACCAACAGACAAGTATACTAAGTAAATAGTGTTAGCTATGGTCATCGTGTCAAAAAAAAAGTTGCTCCGATTTTAAGTTTTGTTTTATATATCTTTGCGTTTTAGATGATTTTAAAACTTTTTTGTAGTGCCGTCTGTCTGTATGTCGGGTTGTAAAAACCAACTTAAAAACTACTTGCCCGATTTTAATGAAATTTGGTACCTAGGTTAAGTTTTGGCTCTAGAATGAGCTTTGGTGCCCAAAATTGGCGAAGTATTAGCTCACACTATTACTATATAAGTAGTGTGAGCTATGGTGATCCTAATTTTTTCGAGAAAAAAAAAGTTGCTCCGATTTCAAAAATTTTTATATATCTTTGCGTTTCAGATGATTTTGAAACTTTTTTGTTTTGCTGTCTGTCTGTCTGTCTGTCTGTATGTCTGTCTGTCTGTCTGTCTGTATGTCTGTCTGTAACGACCAACCCGCATAACTCAAAAACCGCTTGTCCGATTTTAATGAAATTTGGTACCTAAGTTGGGTCTTGGGCCGTGATGGTCCCATTTAAAAATCAACAAAATCCACCGCACGCAAGCCAAATAAAATGGTGGGGGTAGATTCCAAAAATTAGAGTTTATGTGAAAATATGGCGTGTGTGATATCAAACGAAAGGTAATTAGGTCTGGAGTTAAACAAAATTAATTTTAGTTTATTTAAAAAAAAAGGTGGGGGTAGATGTTAAAAATTAGAGTTTAAGTGAAAATATGGCGTGTGTGATATCAAACGAAAGGTAATTGAGTCTGGAGTTAAACAAAATACATTTTAGTTTTTTTTTAAAGGGTGGGGGTAGATTTAAAAAATTTGAGTTTAAGTCAAAACATGGCTTGTGTGGTATCAAACGAAAGGTAATTGAGTCTGGAGTTGAATAAAATATATTTCAGTTTTTGATTATATTAGCTCACACTATAACTATAGTACCTAGTGTGAGCTTAGGTGCCCATAGATTGGCAGAGTATATTGTAACAAATAAAAGAATAAAAAGTTTTTAACAAAATTTATATTCATAAAAGTTTGCAAAAGTTTTCAAACAACTTAATACTTTAAGAAAATCTAAAGCGATAGTTTGTATTAGTTCCAAATTACGTAATTTGCATCAGTGCAATAATCCCTATCGTTGCTATTCGTTTCCTATTGATTAAAAGTCGCCAGCCGCATTGATTATTCTAAAGGTAATAGTCCAAATAATAGTTTAATTAGACTGACTTCAGGCCAAATTACTGCAGTTTAGCTTATAGACGACCAATGGAACGTTTAATTCGATTAATCTTGGAATAGCTCTTATATGCTGTGTTCAGAAATGCTATGCAAATTTGCTTGGCACCTACTTACGTAAATCTTAAATGCAAATGTAAAATGCAGCTGATCTAAAATCAAAAAATACTTAAACCAATTTTTTATAAATTTATATTGTTACTTTTGTGACAGCTAAGATCAGAGTGTCAGATAAGTGTAAGATAAAATATTGCAGTTGTTGCTTTTAATTTTCAACAAATAGATCATAACAAAAACATTTTGTGTAAAAAAAAGCCAAGTACGCGAAAATGGCATTCCGTAAAAAGAATTGAGATAAAAGTAAAGCCAAGTTCTTTAATACAAATTTTAAAATGAAAGGTTCTTACTAGTTCCTATCAGCCTTCCAAAGCTCAGCTCTTTAGCGTTTCTGAAAGTGGACAATGTTACTTTTACATAACTTTACATTTATAGGGGAGGAAAGTAAATTAAAATGTTGGTGTTTTTGAATTTTTTCCCATGGTTTTATCATAGTTTCTATCAGCCTTCCAAAGCTCAGCTCTCTAGCCTTTCTGGAGGTGGGCAATGTTACTTTTATATAAATTTACATTTACTAGAGAGGGAAGTAAGTTAAAATGTTGGTGTTTTAAAATTTTTTCCTATAGTTTTATCGTAGTGTCTCTCAGTCTTAAAAAGCTCAGCTCTCTAGCGTTTCTGGAAGTGGGCAGTGTTACTTTTACATAATTTTACATTTTTAGGGGAGGGAAGTAAATTAGAATTTTAGGGGGTTTTAATTTTTTTCTATAGCTTTATCATAGTTTAGGCTTTCTAATGCTCAGCTCTTTAGCGTGTCCGGAAATGAGCAATGTTACTTTTACATAACTTTACATTTAGGGGAGGGAATTTTAATTAGAAATTTGGGGTATTTTAATTTTTTTCTATAGTTTTAATATAGTCCCTAGATCTCTAGCATTTCTGGAAGTGGGCAATATTACTTTTACAGAACTTTACATGGATAGGGAAGGGGAGTAAATGAGAATTTTGGTTTTTTTTCCAGGGGTTTGGTCATAATTTGTATCAGTCTGCCAAATGTCAGCATTGTAGCATGTCTGGAAGTAATTTTGATGATCTATACATGAGTGAGTGGCAATTTCGATGTTTTTTGAAATTTCGTTACTACTTTACTACCTTATGGAAGTTGTTAACCCCATGAAGATCTACGCCAGTGCAAAGTTTGAGATTGGTAGCTCATTCAGAAGTAAAGTTTTAGATAGGTCAAATATGGGCTGAAATGTTTCAAGAAAAGATGGAACGGCAGCGCGAACTTGGCGAGGCACTGCCTCTTAAAAACTTTTCTTCTGATTATTTCTAATAGCCAGGGCTCTACTGCATAATGTTTTTATGCTGTTAAAATGTTCTTTTTAATCTTGTTTTTATTTATTGAATGTATTGGTTATTACAAGTAACCATAGTTCCAACAGATCCATCATTTTCCAGTTCTAGCCTCTGAAAATTACATACTTGTTTAATTAGACTAGACAACAATCAGTATTTTTAATTGATTTATTTAAAAAAAGTTAAATCTTTCCTTACGATATGTCGAGTTCTTTTTTTTAGTCTGTGCTTAACTGGGCAAACTTTTTTATCGTAAATAATAATTACAAGCCGGCTGCACCGCGCGGGACAAGGTTCAATTTCACCCGTTTTTCAGCGGTTTATGGGTGGCTGTTCTCGTGCGGGGGTGGGAGAAATGTTTGTTTTAGTTAACGTCGGCCATATTTATCGTGCCAAACCGTTCATTGCCCTTCCTACGTGTTGCCGGTTCTATCCTTAGTGAAGACGTATGAGTTGTTTTTGATTTGGGGTACGTCAGCGTCAGTAGTTAAAAGCCTTGCCGGTCGCGTGTCCATTGTTTGTCTTTGTTTTTGTGTGTTTTCAAAATGGAAACAAATAACGTTGATTATATAATTAACTGTGCAAATTTAAATACGTTGACATATGAACTTCGATTACAAATAAAATCTTTAGGGCCACATAGACCGGACCTAAAAATCCTAAATATGAACCAAAATTTTGGTGCAAATAATAAAAAATTATACGATGCTGAAAACTGGTTGTGCGGTTGTAAAAAACGAAATGCATTTTTTTTTGCTTTATTTGTCTTATTATAAACAATCCACGAAGTGATCCTGCGTGGGAGGCAAAGGGAATGTGTGATATCAAGCATTTTAGTGAAAAGTTAAAGACACAAAGTAACTACTTATTTAAATAACCACATAGAATTTTCTATGCTAGGCAAGACTGATATTAGGTGCCAATTAAATAGTGCCTAAAGGCAAAACATTACCGAACAAAATAAAAATGTAGCAAAAAATAGACATATACTTAGTAGGTTAATAGACTGTGTGTAAAATTCTGTGGGATTTTTAAGGTTGCTCTACAGGGCCATGATTAGTCTGAAACTGGTGCTAATCCGAGCACTTTGCGCATGTCAAAGAATGGCGAAAAGACTTTATCTATAAAAAAATATACTAAAAATTACACCAAGCTGCTTGTTTGTAAAATGCTAAAATAAAATTGCTTAGGTAAGTTTTTTTATCTCCTTTTCCATGCAATATAAATTTCTGCTCCCCCAATTCATAACGTTACCAGCCAGCTAGAATAAATTCACTAATAGTATGAATTAAATAAATATGCCTGAATTAAAATTTTAGAAAAATGGGAATGTACAAAGAGATAAAGACTTCACAATTTAATTTAATATTTTAAATTTAATAAAAATATCTAAATATAAAGGGGATTTAAAAAATAATAATAAAAAGTCCGAAGGATATTTAGCATTTTTCTTGTTAGGAGATATTAAATTTATATCTAGTTGTAGAATAGTTTTTGTAAAAGAAAGGCCGGATTAGAATTTTTTAATGAAAAATGAACCTTTTTCCTTATGAGTATGTTTAGTTTATATTGAGTTATATAAAATGGCAGACCAATGGACTAAAGGCAACGTTAGTTGTTTTCTTAGTTTTGCTATTTATAGATATAAACGCTAACAATATCTGATCTGACACCTAAGATGCTGGCATCAAGCATCTCAGAAACTAAAGCATTGATCAAATTCCAGTTTACACACACAAATTTAAAAAAAAAACTCCAGATTAAAACGACATTGCGTTTGTAAATTTTGGAACCTTAAAAGACGATATTATTTAGCTTCAAAATCTTCTTTCAGTTAACCAGCGATTAAGGAAAAGCAGACCAACGCACAACTAAATCACTCATTTATATCAAGAAACATAGCCTTTTTACCGTTAACCCAAACAAACATTCAAACAATATGTTTCCTAGTCATTGCATGAAAAAAGCTCCGTCAAAATCCGTTTGGTGATTTAACAGCTACATGCACCCAGATAAATAGATGTCACCGTGAGAGTCCTAAATTGATTATTATTGTCGACATTCACAGGAGTTAAGGGTTACTATTAAGATTCATCACAGGTGAATGTTTACATTAACCAGAGTGTGTTTGGACTTTTACAGCAACATAGATGTGATATGGGTATTAAGTACCCAATGTCTATTTTCCAACCTTTTAGTTTATTTAGTAAAACATACACCTAACTTAGAAATGTATGTAGATAGATTCTATAAACTTTGTAAAACTCGGTATTAGGAAATTTAAATATATTTATTTTTTGTTAATTGTTACTACAGGCAGGATGACGTTCCTCGCGTAACTCGACAAAATAATAAAAATGCATATGTATATCTATAGATAGAAGATACTTCCGTATACGTATACCTTATAAAGTATTGAAATAAATAAATACAAAGTTACAAAATACAGATATAATTAGGATGGGAAACCACACGCGGTTTTACCCGTTCTACTTTAAATTAAAAGAAAACTAGGCATTCTTAAACCTTCCTTGAATGCCAAAAACTACAAAAAATGTCAAAACAAATAACAAAAACTTACAATCCACAGTTACCTTATAAAAAGTAGACATTATTTTGAACGCTCACAAAACTGGCATTTCAAAATTTTGTTCATTGGTGATTGGCAGTGTGGATTTTCTAAAATCAATCAGATTGCTTTAATTGTTAAAAATTCTGCCTAAAAAGAAAATTCTCTGTTTATCAAAGATATTTTGCTTCACTTTATAGACTCCTACAAAAGTATTTAATTATTTTGCAAAATATTGAAAATTCACTTACATTTTCTAAACTAAATGTCAAATTATACGACCATCATAAAGAATTATTGACTTTGTAAGAAGAGTGAAAGAACAACAAATGTTCTACTGTTTGTCTGCAAAATGTATTTTCTGTGAGAAAAATTTATTACTTTACACTGTTTTTTTTTATAGATAAATGAAGTACTTTCTTATATCCATTCAAGTCAGTTCAAAGTGACTTTATTTAAAAAAGTTAATAAATGTAAAACTACAACAAGCATACTATGAAGAATCATGCACAGAAATACCAGTAAATGAATTTGTTTGCAAAAAAGAAGAACTCAAAAATAACGAAAACGATAGTCCATGTAAAATTTCATTAATTGATTGAACCTGCTAAAAGAAACAAATTAAATTAGCCACACTAATCATTCACCAACCGGAAAAAACAAACCAATGGATATTTGTCCTTTCAAACGAAGGCAATATTCAGAATTCCTGTGAACATCAAGATGAAGTCCATAAACTTTGGGAAACATACCTGATCAGACTGCCAAACGACTGCCCAATTCTGATCAATGAACCAATTTTTACGAACAACAGCAGCTTTAGTTCAGCCGTTTATATTTCTTGACATACAAGATGCACCAACTGTTACACAGCCGTTGGACCTATCAAATATATGGACATTACTAGTAATGTCTTACTTAAAAAAGAGATACCAATCCAGTTGTAATTCACGTACAAACTCCACAAGAAAATATTAATAAACGTGGAATTTCGTACCCGTGAATTTAAAAATCAAACAAGTTTCGTGGCTAATCGGGCAAAAAGGAGTTTTTGTTTCCCTCATATTTTTCCGTGGGTAGCTTGAAAGCTTAACCTCACGGGGGTCCAAGATCGAATGGACACCTAATAAGTGTTGACAGTTAACTGTTTCGTCCTTATGGGACTCCTCAGAACACTGCTGGTCAATGTGACAAATCTTGCGAAGTTAATTAGACGGTTTTGTCTCTAATCAAATGTAAATAGTGAGAAAACTATCGCAAGAAGCGCCATCTACGAGGGAAACAAAAAAACAAAAGCAGGCGAAAAAGTGCTATACAAAATAGATCAATGAAAAGATAGAATGCAAATAAAAGAAAACAGCTATAGTCCGTGACCTACGACAGCTCTTTGTCTATCAGGCCGGATCAACGCATATTGCATTTTTACCCGTCATCAAGACAGTGAGCGTCAATCAACGGAATTTTTAAGCCAAATAATACTAACAAATTTGTTAAATATATACATGAGGGAAACAAAAACTCCTTTTTGCCCGATTAGCCACGAAACTTGTTTGAAAATATTGTTATTCCTTCACAATTAAAACCATATGAGCAGAAAATTGATCCTGCCAGCGTTCAGCTAACGCTGTGAAGTGTAATTTAAGAGTGAAGGAATTATACAGCCGATACCGATGTTACCTTAAACCCTACACAGAAACCTGATTAAATATACCTACCGGAGGAGTTTTTCATATTGATATATTGTAAACATTACTAGTTTTAACACTCTTAAGGCTACTTTTGTAATAGTAATATTAAAATATAAAGCAATACATAAAGCATAAACTCAAAGAGGTTATTTATTAGTACTTAATTCGTGTTAGCTTTCCTTCTTGCACCTTAGTGCAAGAAGCATTTAGAAATTTTACCTCTATACACGTCCTGTATATTTTAGTTTAGATTGACTATATATTATATTTTTAAAATAAAGATATTTATGTATCTATCGCCAAAGAGAAAAAGGTATATAGGTACTTAGTTATCTGGAATCACTGGAAAAATGTATATAGGTACCTAGTTATCTAGAATAGTAATTCTGTTAATTTTTATAACCACCATTTATATCATCAAACAGTTTGTTATGCATTCTGGCTTGATCTGCACAATATAGATTTTAGAGACTTTTTATTTAAGCTCCTGGTCTTGGTTTAAATTATTGTGATTGAAATTTTAACTGCAAAATAAATAGAAAGCATAGCTGCTTTTGAGCTAGCGTACAACTATATCGAATATTAGAAAAAATTGCTTTTGAAATAGCAGTTAACAATAGGTAAACCAGTTCAGAAAATTTGGAAAATTGTATATTAAGTGGGCCAGTGGGAGGACCTTTTTTGTATAATTTCTTTTTCGGAGGTTTCAATTACCGCTTTGGAAATGTCTAAAGCTTTAATTGAAACAAGTTGTGCAATCTGCTGTTACAAAGCAACTACTTAAAAGCTTCAAGTGCCTAGCACTAGTTAAGGTTGCGGTTGGAAACGTCAAATTTTTGTTCAATTTTTATTTTAGTTGTTTTACGAGACAGAATAAAACCAATTTTAAATTGATAAAAAAAATTTGGTGTTTTCTACATATGCTAGCAATTAAAGCTAAATAAAAGTGCTGCACCAGGTCTAATTCTAAAAGTGATGCTACTCTGCAGCCATTATGTCATAAATTTAATAGAAAACCGATTCAGGTTGTGGTCCATTCATAACCAGGACAAAATCTAAATAAAAGATTCCCAAAGTAAGTACCGATGCTTAGGTGTAGAATGTATCAATTGGTTTGTATCTACAATGCACGTTGCAAACCACTTGATAAATACACATTCTAGCGTGCGAAGCTACAGCACAAACTCCTTGTTAATTGGCTTAGCACGCTAATGGCTTAAAACGTAGTATTTAGCAGGTATTCTTCGAGAGTTCGTAGCTTAAGCATACATTTACTTGTAATTTGCTTAGCACGTAAATGGCTTGAGATGTAGAATTGAGTAATAAGGTACTTTTAAATAAGACTAATATAGTAAAATTTTGTTTCAGGATGCTTGGTAGTGCTGCTTCTCGCTACCGATCTAGAAGACGAGCATCTGCCGCAGCTATTAATTGGGGTAAGTTTAATTAGAATTAGCAAACATCCTATATATTTTTCATATTTGCATCTTCTAAATAAGCGTGCTCTTTCTTTATTCGGAATTCGATAAATTTTATACAAAGGTAATAAAGTTAATTCAGTGGCGTACGCAGAGGGGGGCTAAGGGGCTGAAGGACTTTCCCTTTAATCCTTTCATTATGGTTCTACTTCACCCTGGCAAAATCTAGGATTCTAAAAGCATACAATATTTCCTTCATGCATTCGGGATATTATCTATGATAATTCAAGTAGTATTGCTATAGTTTTTTGCTAAATTTTTATTTAGCGCATATAAATTTACACTTAAGTAACTAGAACTAGAACTGTTGCTAAACTTTATAATTTTTTTATATAAATTGTAAAAAAACAAGAGTAGGTACGTATTTTTATTAAGATAAAAGATATATTTTAATTTTTTTAAAGTTGATTATTTTTAAGGACTTTAGGTTTTCTACATAGAGTATAGGCGGTAAATTGTATATTTTGTAAAATTCATCTTATAATATAAGGCGGTGGTGAAGTTATCAACCCTGGGAATCTCAAATTGAGATTACGAACATCTGTCTAATATGTAATTTTATTAACTGGGTATGTAGTAATTTTATTAACTGGGTATGTAGGGCATCCCTACTACAGCTAGGTACCTATAATTAATTACTCATATAAATAAACCTAGTTAATTTTGGAAAATCTCTGATCGGATAAAATTGTCATAGTCGAGAGTAAGTTTCATAATCGAGAGAAAGTGTCATAATCGAGAGTAAGGTGTCATAATCGAGAATAAGTTTTCATAATCGTGAGCAAAATGTATTAATCGGGGAATAAAGTTTTAATTTTTTATATTTTTTTCTTTACTCTTGTAATATTGTATTATATATATTTTTTTAAATTTTATTTTTATGGAATCCAACTATGTATAACTTTTTAAAAGATTTTATGTTCAACATATTTTTTGGAAGTGTACTATATATTTTGGCACCTAAGTAGGAATAACTTCTTTGAGTTATTGTCTACTAGGGATTCTGTAAATTATTTCACGTTTTCGGGTGTTGTAGCTCTTTGAACTAAATTGGACTTAAATTTATGTTGTCTTACGGTTAAAGCATAAATAAAATATTTCCTAATGTCAAAAAATGTTGTCTCTTAATTTTATTAAAAAAAAATAAAAATATTTAACACAAAAAACATGGCACTACCAATTTTTTTATCTTCAGACGAGAAACGATAGGTTTTATTAAAAATTATTTTAATGCACCATTTCTGAATTTTTTCCAAGCTGTCCACATGACTGTTTGTTGTTCCCCGCAAGCCAAAATACCATATGTTAAGTGTGGTTCAACAAGAGCTTGATATAAAACTTTTAACTCTTTTATTTTAAAAAATGATCTTAAATGTTTAAATTTATGCAATAAGGATCTGATTTTGTTGGTTACATATTTTATGTGTTCATCCCATCGAAGATGTGCCATCAATAAAAATACCAAGATATTTTATTTTTAGCGTTTTTTCAATTGTTATTGGTAAACAGTCACAGTTTTTGTTATTATATAGGTTGAGTTCATTGTATATTGGTAAGTTATTGTTGTAAGACGTAAATGGTAAAAAAAAGGTTTTTGTAAAATTAACAGTTAAGTTCATTTGATTGAGAAAATGGATAATTTTTCTGTTTCTCTTTGAGCTTTAGATTTTAGGTTTTCCCAGTTGTCTGCAGTAAAATAGATAGCCGTGTCGTCTGCAAAGCTAATCACTTCACCGTCTATATCTATATCAAAAAGTCGACTAAGATAGATATTAAACAAAATTGGACCAAGAACTGTTCCTTGTGGAAAGCCGATTTCTAATGTTTTAGGATCGCTAGATACATCTTGTAAGTTAACTGTCTGAGTTCTTTCTTCTAGAAATTCTTTAAATAGTTTGTGTGTTGTTCCTTTTATTCCTATATTGTCTAGTTCGTCGAGTAGTCCTTTGTGTCCAACAGTATCAAAAGCTTTTGATAAATCTAGAAATACAGCTAATGATGGTTTTCTACTTTTTAAGCTTTTATAAACGTGTGTAGACAGACATTCTATGGCATATTCTGTGGATTTCTGTTTCCTAAAGCCAAACTGGTTATCCGATAAAGTTTTTGTGTTTTCAAGATATTCATTTAGTCTTTTTTTGATAATTTTTTCTATGACTTTTGTGAAATTCGTTAATAAAGATACTGGTCTATAGCTTGAGATGTTATTTTTTTGTCCTGTTTTAAATAGTGGTTTCATGATTGTTAATTTTTATGGTTATGGAAAAATGCCCAAGTTAAAAGACTTATTTATAATTATTTTTAAAGGATGTGCTATAGATTTTGACATCTTTTTAATTAATTCGCTTGTGATACAGTCTATACCCGAAGCTTTTTTATTTTTTAGTTTATTAATTGTATCCAGTATTCCTTTTTTATTAGTTGCTTTTAGTTTAAAATTCTTTTTTTTGCTTGTTTGCTGTCAGTTTTGTTGATTCTGTTGCTGTTGTCTTATTTATATAATTTTTAAGCGAAGAAAAAAAAAGAACATAAATAAAATACTATGTTTTACTTAGAACTCTACTTATCGGACGCCCGCCAAACTTATACCAAATACAAGATGGCGACTTAAATTTAAAAAAACAGGACAATTTTGGAAAACTGACAATATATTTGTAAATCGTTTATGTAAAACTAATTTCATTTCGTTTGAATCATAGCGCACTTTTAGTAAATCTGTTAATTTAAGATTTTAGAAACTTTTTTTCTTAGTCAGCAAACATCGATAGAATTGTTCATTGATCAATTCTAAGCAAAATTTATTATATGAATATGAAGGGGGGTTGTAATGGGTTTTGGCGCAAAATACAAGAGAAGAGATTAACAGAAGGAACTTATTTTCTTAGTAATTAAACTAGCAAAAAGGTATACTTAAGTTAAAGGCTTATATTTCTGGCAAGTGAGAAAGGATTTCAAATAAGCGCCCTTATTTTCTTAGTTGTAAAAATTTATGAGGTGATAGGTTCTATTAGAAACAAGCTTAAAATACAATCTTGCTGTTATCTTAAAAGGCTCAAAAGCCTTGTTAGACTTATCTGATGCTTGTCAATTTGACATATTCGATTATGTTAATGTGTCTTAGACCCACGTCCAAATAAGAAGGAGTGATTAGTTTGCTTATTTTCAAACTAAAAGTTCCCATGCACATAGGTCCGCAAACGGTTCCTTGCCTATCTACACTGTGTTAAATATTTTTTTTAGTAGCTTAACATTAAAACCTAAATTGAGCTGCATGGTATAGGTCATAGTCATTAGGCATCCCAAATAATAGGTATAGGCATTAGGCATCGCATATAATAATAAGAGTCCACAAGAAAATGTTTTTTTCAGCGGGAATGCTTCTTCTTTTCCTCCCCTTAAACCTTGTGCGTCATTGGTAGATTGTAAGCTGCAAGATAAATTCCTTATTCTATTTATAATTATTTTTTGATCTCTTGCAGTTTTTTTATACCAACGACCGTTAACAAGAAAGCAATTCAATATTTGTTAAAATGGCTCTTAGAGAGTTTGGCGGGGATTTCGTGACTGTAAGTAACAGCCGCCGCTATATGCATTTTCCAACTTTTTAAATCAGCCAGACCTATTTCTATTTATGGACTAAAAAGATAAGGGCACAAATCAGACCAATTTTTGGATCTGAAAATTTTCAGCCAGAGCTATATTTCACCACTTGAGATAAGCCAGACTGCTTTTCTTATAATTTTCAGTATCTCTTCTTCTTGGTGTAAAAGATTTAGTACTAAGAAAATAAGCCGACTCATATAATTTACTAATCTTTTAAACTCATCGGCAAATCCTTATTATTGATTATTATTATTAACGGAACATACTTATTTATATACATCGACTAAGAAAATAAGTTCCAAAAAATATTCACGGACTTCCCTAGTATTATTTTTATTCGTGGTTTGAGAACAAGCTAGGAAATAAAAACTAACTTATCTCTTGCAAAGTTAACTAGTTTTCTGTTCCTAATCTGTCCTCAACCCACAAATGAAAACAAAATAAACTATTAGGATACAAAAAGGAACCTAAATAATTGGATCCATGATGGAACTTATACCTTTCTAGCCAATTAGCACACTCTAAGTGTGAACTCCATGCTATATCAGCCTTGAAAACAGTATTTGTAAATATCTCTGAAACGGAAGCTCCTATGAAGTTTTTAAATAAATTATTGAGGAAAACGTGTTTTACTATACTCAGAAAACTGCATATTGGTACGATGCTCCGTTACGAAGTTAGCATATTTTCAATTTTTAAACTGTCAAAAAATTGCATTAGCATTAATGAATTTTGACTAAAATATAATCAGAGTTTTACCGTATTATACACTATTTTACCTGAAAATTTCATAAAAATCGGTTCAGCGGTTTAGGAACTATTATGTTACGGATAGACATACACATACACACACACACCTAGACAGACGTTACGACAATATTGCTAAGATAGGTCAAAATACACCAAAAAAAAATATTTTTTTGACGTCATCTCAAAAAAAAAAATCTAATACCTTCTCTAACCATAACTGCGCGGGTCAGAGAGGTAAAAATATACTCGAACATAGTTTCTTTGCGTCACACAACGTGTAACAAGTAGTAACTAATTATAATGAGCACAATTTTTATGATACAGAAAATGATAAAAGTTCGACAGATGTCCAATAAGCGGCATACTGATGACTGATTTTAATGGAAAGGGAATTACTTGGGTTTTAAACCTTGCAGGGTAATTGGCATTAACACGCAAAAAACACGAAAGCCTCCAAGCAAGTGAAGTATAATGTCTTGTCGCAAAATCTTGGAGTAAGGAGTTTCGCTTTTGTGCGCGAATAAGATAAGAAATTTTCAGAAACACTCAAAAAAGCAGTTGTGGTTCCATTGTTTAAGGGGGGAGACCAACATAACCCATCAAATTTTCGACCGATTGCCTTATTGCCTAAATTAGCTAAAATAGTCGAGAAACTGGTACAAATTCGCTTAACAGCTTTTTTAACTAAAAATAATCCGTTAAATAGTCACCAATTCGGCTTTCAGGCTGCAAAAAGTACCGACGACGCTATTTTTGGCTTTTTGGAAGACGTTTATGTTAAGCTTAACTCTGGTGAGAAGGCTGCTGCTATATTTTGTGATCTATCGAAAGCCTTTGATTGTGTGAATCACAGAATATTGCTGCAAAAACTGCAAAAATATGGAGTCAGAGGCATAGCTTTAGATTGGTTTCGCTCATATTTGTCTGGGAGACTTCAATCAGGTTTTTTTAACGAAGAAACTTCAGTTGAATAAGAAGTTGATACAGGTGTTCCTCAGGGTGCAATTTTGGGCCCAATATTATTTTTGGTTTTTGTTAATGACCTACCAAACATTGACATTACGGGCAAAATAACAGCTTTTTGTGACGATAACACAGTTCTTTGGCACAATACTGATATAGACAGACTAAATATTGATGTTCAGAACGATATTTGTAAAATAAAACAATGGTGTGACGCAAACTTTCTGTCCTTTAATATATCAAAAACACACATTTTAAATTTTAAATGTGATATAGGTGATATCACACTAGAAAATGAAGTTTTATCAAATCCAGAAATAAACAGATTTTTAGGTCTAACAATCGATCGATGTTTAAAGTTCGATAAGCATATTGCAAACCTTCAAAGTAAAATTGCTTTAAACTGCTATGCTGTGAGAGTGATTGGTGATAACCTTGGCTTGGATGTTGCCAAAAATGTTTATCACTCGTTGGTAGAATCGCATCTTCGATATGGCATTTGCTTTTGGGGATCCTGTTCGCAGTTTTTAATAAATTCAGTTTTTGTCCTCCAAAAAAGGGCAATAAGGAATTTGTGTGGAGTCAAAAAGCGCATTTCTTGCAGGCCTCTTTTTTTGAGGCATAGAATTTTAACTTTGTGTTATATTTTTATTTTAGAAACTGTATGTTTAATGTTTAAAAAGTATCGTCATGAATTATTATTACCTAGACAGTATAACACTCGTAATACTTTTACTCTTAATCTTCCCATACCTCGCTCAACTTTGGTTAAAAACTCATTTATTTACAATGGAAAAAAGCTTTTTAATCATTTGCCAGTTGAGTTTAGAGAAATAAAAAATCTAGGGAAATTTAGAAGAAAAACAAAAGATTTTTTAGCGAGCAAAGCTTACTATACTTTGGAAGAATACTTTGCTGACTGAAACTATTTATTTTTATATTTAGGTTTATCTGACAAAATCTGACACAGATCGTGGGGTTTTGATTTTATTGAATGTAAATTTTGACGTCGTTTTGTTTTAATCAAGTTTTAGCTTTTTATTGTGTTTACCAATTTTTATCTATAGTTTTAAGTTTGGCTTACTTTTTTTATTTAAATAATTTTAAATCAATAATTTTCATTGAATTTAAATTTTGGTGTCGTTATGTTTTAATCAAATTTTAGATTTTTCTTATTTTAACCGATTTTTATATAGCTTTAAGTTTGACTGATTGACTTTTTTTTATTTAAATAATTTTAAATCAATAATAATTATTTAGTGTTCAATAGACTATAATTGCATAAATGAGGCTTTTGTCAATGTCTACTTTGGTAAACTGACTAATAAAGCCAATTTTTGTATTTGAACTTAAATAAAATTATGGCGTTAGCAATTAAAAGTAGGTACATCAAATGTTAGTTAAATTTATTTTTAAACTTTATTTAGTTTTTCTATTATTGTTATTTTGATAGGGATTAATGTATCTCCATAGTTTTAAAGCTTTTAGTTGGATATTTGTACTTTAGATAAGCAAGGCTTTGTCAATGTATACTATTGTATTCTGACTAATAAAGCTAATTTTGATTTGATTTGATTTTGATTAAGAGAAAATCTTTTTGTATTAGAAGTACTATATTTTATTATGAATCAGACTAGTTTTTGCGTTAAAAAAAATTCAAATAATTTAGAATTAAGAATTAAAGAAAGCTATAAAAACAGCAAAAAAAGAGTGGTAAAACATAGGGTGTCCCAAAAATATACCGACAAACTGTAAAGGGTGGTAGGGGCCATCAACAAACTTGCAAAATCAATCTTCAATATGTGACTTTAGAAAAAATCTATTTTTTGTTATAATTTATAGGTAACACAGATTTCTGGACAGTTTACAACAACCAATAAGAGATACGTTAAAATTGGTTATAATATTTTTATAGCTCGTAAAATTTCCAATTTATCGATGTATGACACAACTACAGAGCTATATTAGCACGACTAAAAGCAGTAGTAGTAGTGGTGGGGAGACGATTTTTGGTCTAGCGACGAGGCACACGGTGCGCGCTTTTCGCAAACCCCAATTTGTCCTAACATCATAATATCAAACTGACACCTCTTTGTCGAGGGCAGGGATCTTTATACTGCGTAGCAAGTATACACAGTGGACCCACGCTTTTACACCCCTTCCGAAAGGTGATTTTGCTACATGTTAGACTTGCATCTATCTAACGTGGCTATCGTCCCAGCAGAACTATAGACGATAGACTTCTTTCCTTTTCAGCGTCGTCGTGAGAGATTTATGGTGGCGCCGTCCTGGTTCTGACTATATAGCACTTATAGCGGGCTCTTGGTTTATTATTTCTGGTTCCTCGGCTGGCTGCCTTTCAGCTCCTGGACTACACCTGCATATATTCTCGATATTCAATGTCGACTTATATATTTTGCGCGCATCGCATCGCATGCTTATTCGATGACGGCTGTTAAACGCTGAAAAGGAAGTCGGCGACAGGGCGACATATTTTTTTTTTGTTTTGCATTGTTCGAGACGCGAGTCTGGTACCTTCTGCATGTGAAGCCGACGACCATACCACGGCACTACCCGCCTTAGATTAGAGGGTAGATGATTAAATTATCTACGAAAATGCAAAAAAATGGCGGATTTAAAAAACTAAAGGGAAATTAATCCAAATTTTACATTTTTTGAAAAAACGCCACACTTGGAGGGGGTATTCTACATTTTTTCTAAAAATTTCGATGTATCAGACAATATTATATCACAAATAGGCAAGCTGGAGCTAAAAACGGTCTATATTAAACCTGACTACTAAGTAAACAATTTTAGAATCATTGTTCCAGTATAATGGAAATTTAGACGCATGCCAATTTTTAACTATATCATTACCGTATTATAACTACAATAATTTTATTTATTTTTTGTGGATTTTATAGCTATTTTTCAACTTTACGACCTACTCACTAAACGTTAAAATTTTTATTTTATTTAACGATTTAAAACAAAGCTCTAGGAAAAAAATGATTGCCAATTTGAAGAAGTAATATTAAATCAACTGAAAAACAAAGTTGCAAATTTAAAATCAAATAATAATAAAAATTAAGTTTTAAACAAAAATCTAATGAAAGAAACATTTTCGGTCATAGGATATCCACTTTTAAATCTAAAAAACACGTGCTTAAAAAACGGAGAAATTCCAAAAATACTCAAACTCATATATTACACCTGTACCAAAAGTTAAAAATAGTAAAAGATATGATGAATTAAGACCAATAAATATTTTATGGGATATTGAAAACTTATTGGAAGAAGTGGTATATGACCAGTTTTTAAATTTTATAGACAGCAACAAAATTTTCGTACAATAACAAACAGGATTTAGGCAAAAACATTCTACAGAAATTGCAGTACAATAGAAACATGGAAAAGAAGTTTTGAGAAAAATGAAACTATTGACAGGGATAGGTTATTAAAAAAATTTATAAATTTGGTCTAAGGGGAAAAGTATTAGAATGGTTTAAAAATTATTTATGCAACAGGACACAGAATTAGAAAATGTAGTACATTGGCTTTAAATTCAAAAAGCAACTTAACAAATTTTGCAATTACAATAAATAATGAGAAATTAGAAATTACAAATTCATTCAAATATCTTGGCATCATTATAGATTCAAAATTAAAGCTTGATAAATACTACGAATATATTATATCAAAAATTACCTAAAAAATTGGGCATTTCGGAAGGATTAGTTATTATTTATCATTTTTTTCTAAAAAATGTGTTTACAATACAACAATATTACCACATTTTTCCTACTGCTCAACTATATTATACACAGCGAATGAAAATATTTTAGATAAACTTCAAATATTACAAAATAGAGCAATGAGAATAATTCTTAAAGCAGATAAATACACAAAAATTACACTAATGTTAAAAAAATTAAATTGGCTTAATGTAAAAAATTGCATTTTCTATAATGTTTGTATATTTATTTACAAAATTTAAAACAATCTACTACCAGAACAACTTAAAGATTTTGTCCTCCAAAATTCAAATTTCCATTCACATTATGCAAGATACAAAGACGATTTTCATTTAAATAATTCCCAAAAATTATTTGTCCAAAAATCAATTTTTTGTAAAGGTTTGTCAGAATTCAGTAAATTAAAAAACTCAATAAAAAATGAAAAGAAATTAAACACATTTAAAAAAAGTTTAAAAAAATATTTATTTTCAATGTTTGTTTAATTATAGTATTATTCATTTGGATGCAGGTAGAATAAATTATTGTGTTACAGTTGAAAATATTACTTAGTCTATAATATTTATATAGCTAACAATTAGATTTTAATGTAATTTACTTTACTATTATTAAAATTGTAGCATATTCTTGCTAAATAAAGTTTTAAAGTTAAGTTAACAGCTCAAACCCTAAACAGCTTATCATATAAAATACTTTAAAATAGTGCCATCTAACGCATCTAAATAGTCAAAATGTTAATTCTAGTAGCATGAATTTGCAAGATTATGTAACGTGTCATTTTTACGTTTAAGGCAACGTTACATATTTGTTTGTGCAGGTAAATAATCAGGGCTCTTCGACCCGTCTTTCTGTACACAAATTAAGGGTATTTTATAGAGCTAGGTTTGGAGGTTATATAGTGTCCAAAAAGTTACCTTATAAAGGAGACATTCCATCGAATTACTGTGGACACTACGCACATCGCATTATCTGGACATCGTAATTGGAATTTAGGATCACAGGTTTCGGAAAAATCACATTAAAACTTTTGATTGTTTGTTTATCTGGGGAATTTCATAGTTTCATTGACGTTCACGAAATTAAACAGCTGGACTGCTGGGGAATGGCGGCGTTGCCGCATCACAAATGGTTTCAGTAACAGGAAGGAAACATTTAGATGAACATTTCATTCCCTTACGTTTATTCTCGAGGATATTGGCACAATCCGAACCTCATAGCTAGTTGTGATAGCACGAAAACATATTTAGGTCCACGGTTTGACCAGTAACAACCGAGGCTCCGCCCACTTTGATATCTTTATTAATTTGATAAAGTGAAGATAAAATAAATACGAGTTATGCACTTTCCTAAATGGAAGATAAACGAGGAATAAAAACCAGGACTAAAAGAGTAAACAAAATCGTATTTTTATATTATATAAATTTATATATAATCATAGTTATGTAAAGTTAATAACTAGCTCAGTTAGTCGGATTGAAGGGTTTGTAGGGCTGGCTAGTGGTGAGCAAACTTAACATCTGAACACTCTTGTGCCGAGTTTGAGCAGTAGTTCAATGTGTATTTTTAGGTTCAGGTTCAGAAACAACTTTATTAATGTAGAAATGTTTTACAAAAATGGCGTCAAACCATATGAATCATAGAGAAAACATTTATAAAGAGCAAAGGTAACTTTTGACTAAGACTGTAACTAAAATACAACGAAATTCTACACTTAGTACAGCTTTACTCATATGGGAATTGGTTGAGTGTTCGAATATTTCTGGGTTTGATGCAAGCTCTGATCTCCAGTAATTGATTTTACAGTTGATGGTTTCAATGCTGAGCTTCTTATAGTCCGTCTGGTTATTTTCCTTCTACTTGCTATGTTGGCAGGGGGCCGGTAGGCAAATGTTCGGTCTATGTATGAAGGGTGTCTCGACGTCCTTGTTATAAAAATTTCAACCGTGGAAATAGATCCGACAACACCTCAATGCGCGTTTTACGTATTTTTCAATATCCCCTTGGTCGGTGCTGCCCCCTATATACCGGTACGGGACTATTGTTGTGTTTCCTCATTGGTTAGTTTGAAAACCGCGGGTTTTTTTCTTCCAGTCTTGCAACCGAAGTAGAGATTTTTTGGCGAAAATTTTTTTTTATAAATAGCTTTGCATCCTTATTTGAATCTAACCGGGAAAATTAGGTTGGTACTATGCGTTTTACCGTCCCCACTCCCCACCAAATCTACGAACGGTTTCCGGTGGCTTCATTATTTTGGTATTCTCGACGGAGTGCCTGGTCTCTTGCTAACGAATTTTGGCTGGGTCGACAACAGTTTCTGGGATCGCCTTTGTTTTTGGTTATTGGCACTGCAGCGACTGCAGGAGATATCCCAGAAACTGTAGAAGTGAGTCCGTCGTGTTTAGGCGAATCCTGAAGTGACGCTCATACCCTTTTGAAGGGGATTTAAGTCGGCCTACGCCATTTGAACGGGACAGAGCAGTGGTAAGTTCGATTTTATTTTTTTTCATTTTTTTTATTATTTGAGGACTCTTCAAGATAATATTTGCCTCCCAAATTGTAATTATTTTTCGTGTAAAATGTACTTTTTCGACAAGAGACATGGGAAATTTTTGGAGTTTTTTTATTTTTTTTAAGACCACGTTTTTGGATAAAAACTATATATTGGTTTTCTCCTTTGTCTACAGCCCTGTCAATTCCATCGACGGGACAGTTGGGCTGGACGCTGGTGTGAAGCCAGGTGGAGCCAGTTGTAACCCTGGGAAAGGTACGTTAGGGTTATTTTAGTTCATCTGTTTAAATCTGCTTTATTTTATTGAGTCGACATGGGGTTCTCGATTTAAGTTACTCGGTGTAGGGGAACTTCGTGCAAAATTGACGAATTTCAGGAAACTGAAACATTTCATTTTCCACAGGGTTCTACGCTCGGGCAAAGATCCAGCACACTTTTCGAAACCATGTGCGGCCCTAGTACCATGTGCTAGTTAGTCAGCAGGGGAGGCGCGGACAGAATAGGACAGGACCCAGTGCAGTGGTGAGGAGATGTCTGGACAACAGAACTCCAGGTTTACAAAATAAAATATTTTTTTTTATTTACTCATTCAATAAACCAGGACCAAGGTGGGAGCAAGTACACCCTTAGATATAATATTTGTTTTATATATATATATATATATATATATATATATATATATATATATATATATATATATATATAATTTTCACCATATAATTTCAACATTTTTGTAAACGCAAGATAAGGTATGACGTCATAACCTCAGTTTTGCGGCATAATTAAGCTAAGGTTAAATTGCTATTGCGTGCCATTCTGGCTCTGACTGGTTTCCTTGTTACACTCATTTATTTTAAGCATGTTTCCAATATTAACTTCAACTTCAATCTTTAGAATAAACAAGATGAACTAAATCTTTGCGTTATTTGTACAACCCAATGACCGACTTGCAGAGACAAAAGAGAGATGAGGTTATATTTTTTTTAGTGTTTCCTTACATTGTTTTACCTCATGGGGTGGATCTCGGACTGGGTTGCTGTCTGTCTCATTCTACCCAATGTAGAATGATGACAGCAGATATTTGATCTAGATCTCCCCTATGACGGAATAATTTTGGAAGTATATATATATTTTTTTTTAACAATCATTCATATAACTGAGTCCTACGCTACTGACTCAGATGTATGTACACTATGACCTGTTAAAGGAGTCCATCTACCTGTAAAGTGCTTCTAGTTTTGTCATCTTAATTCAATCTTTTAGAGTTTTATTCTGTTTATTACTCAATTTTTTTTGGTTTTTTAATTACACAAATACTCTGGAAGCCTCGGAAGTAGGTAGAATTTCATTGTTTGGCTACAACGTTTGGGTTGAACTGTATTTTATTTAAGAACTTCTTTGTAAAACATTGGTATTAAATAATGTGACGCACTTAAAATTTTCTTATTTCTGAACCCCCCCTTCTCCACTGTATAAAAGTTACCGGGCATATCAATGTTTTACCTAGCTGGAAAATACAGTTCTGCTTCCAGATATTTGTTTAATTATTCAGTGGTTTTGTTGTGTCACAAGCTGGCAAATTGGTATTATTCTAATTACAGTGTCACAAAATGGCAGCAACGTCTTTAAGTTGCCACAAATGTCACACAACGCATTTTAAAAGGCCACAATTACTGTTATTGGGGTGTGTGTGAATTTATGGTTAACACATTCGCTGCCGGCAAAAAATTTGATTGTTTTGTTATTTAAAAAATCAAGAACGCGCCTGGCATGTACTTTAATGCCTCTAAAGACGCAGAACGCGCGAGGCGCGTTTTGGTAACTTGGTTAACAAAACTAATCTAAGAACATGTAAACCACTCACTAGTTTTGGCATCCTGTAACAAAAGAACTAATCTAGGAACATAGTCTTGGTTGGCGCTGTTAGAGACCAATTAAAAGCTATGTTACCTTGATTTTGGACAGCAGTTGTCGTATCTTCCTTAGCCTGTTGGCCTGTGAGTGCAAGCGTAGCAGGGGTGAATGAACTCTGAGGGTCTGTTTCATTACCATTCATTCGCCACTGCTTTCACTACCCATCGTAAACTCAGCATCGCGTTTACTCTAGTTCACAAAAGGGTCAGGTTCTTGATCAGCAGACTCCCCCAATATCTGCGTCTTTTTCTGGTAGGTTTGTGTGTGTGTGAACAATTATTATTAATGAACTCTTATCTGTTATTGTTTGCAGAAAACAAATAACTAAAAAACATGGCAAAAACAACAGTAAATAACTTAAAATAATGGCTCCTTCAACAAGCATGTGTGGTGTGCCACAAAACGCACCTGGCGCGGGCTTCAGCCATTTTCGTCTTCGATTTATGAAAATTACGCACTATGACAAAAAAGTTACAATTACCTACTTGATGTGTAAATAAGAAAAAAATAATGATATTGCTTATCTTATTTTTCAAAAAAGGAGAGATTTTGGAACATTAAAAATAAATATAATAATAAGTTGATAATACGCGTTGACTTAGTAATAACAATAACAGTAGCGTAATTTGAAAAACGCGACAAAATGTCCCTATTGTATCTTTCTCATCTTTTGGCTTCCATGCCTTATTGCCTTTTATCATACAACCTTTATCTTATATGGTATGTAATAGTTTAAAATTTGCTTCGCAGGTGTTGAACCGCCCTTGAAGTTTTCTTTATCCATATTGAAAATAACGGTAAAAAATAAAGTTAAAGGAATGTGAAACTACTAACTTGACATTTGTGTTATGCTTATCTTTAATGTTCCAAAATCTCCCTTTGGTTGCACTGGAAGTTTCTTTGAAAATAACGGTAACAGCTGTCAAATTTGCTGTTACCGTTATTCTTAATAAGGATAAAGGTAATTTCCAGGGCAAACAAAGAGAGATTTTGGAACATTAAAAATAAACAGAACTCAAGTTGGAAATGCGTAATAACTCAGTAATAATAATAACGGTAACGAAGTGTGAAAAACGCGACACAAAATGTCCCTATTGTATCTCCCTCATTTTTTGGTTTCCCTGCCTTATTACCTTCTATCATACCACTTTTTTCTTACATGGTATCTTATATTTTAAAATTTGCTTCGCAGGTGATGAACCGCCCCCTATCGGTAGATATGCCCGAAGAAGAAGAGCAGTGGGGGTTGTCGATCACAAATCCTGCGCTCTCATACAAACCAGACTTAAATTGGGGGATATTATGTAAGTAGATTTCCGTTGCCACTAAACAACTACCAAACTGTTTATTTCAATTCGCTTTAACTAAAGCAATTAAATATTACTTTTGGGAAACCAGCTATTTTTATGATACAATTGTCGTATACAGAGTGTCTCAAAATTTTTGGGGAGTTCACGTAATTCTAGGAAAGATAAAAAGATTACCCCTACTAGAGAGATTATTATTCATAAGATTATTAACGAATTTTAATACAGCAAGCCGTTTTAAGGGAATGCGTAAAGTCTGCGATTTGTGAGAGGGCAAATAACTTTATTATTTGTGAAAAATGCATTTTGGTGCAAAAAGTTTCTTTATAGTTTTTTTTAATATGGAATCCAACTGTCAAATTAAATTTCGTCTGTCACTTTTAGTTTTTAAGATATTACAAAAGGGAAATTTTTTTCTTAAAGAATTTTGATTGAATTTTTAAAATCTGCGAAATTTTTTTATATTTTTTTATTTTTAAATACTTTTATTTAATAATTTCCTAATTTGATAATTTAATAATAAGGGAAGGGAAGCATTGATATCACTGAAAGACAACTGATGGTACGGCCGTGTACAACGAATAAACGACGAAAGATTACCAAAGCAGGTCCTAGAATGGCAACCAATAGGGCTCAGAAAAAGAGGGTGTCCTAAACAGGAATGGCAACAGTCAATTCAAAGATCAATGAGTCAAAAAAACCTGACAGAATATGATCCTCAGGACCGAAGGAGGTGGAGAATAGGCGTCGGACAACGTAGAAAAACATTCTAAACCGACATAGTAGTAGTAGTAGTAGTAATAATATTAAAAGCCCAGTGAATTTAAAATATAAAATAAGAACAAACAGTAGAAAATATAATAACATAAAGAAACAAAAAATCATTCCATAAAGAAATAACTATTTTATGTAATATCTCAAAAACTAAAAGTGATATAGTTTGACAGTTGGATTTTTATCAAAAATTTTATTAAAAAAGCAATTTACACCAAAATAAATTTTCATAAATAAAAAAATTTTAATTCATCGTCTACAGTTAATTTTAAACTTCTAATTTAAAGTTAGTTAATATATTACTCACTTCATAGCACTTATAACAACACTAAAATACAGTTAAAAAGAATAAAAACAACAATTTCAATTACAAATATCAGTACGCCTCACAGTCTATTAAATACGAAATAAATCCTTGAGGCCACTCTTAAAAGAGCTTACATTTTCGTTTAGATTTGCAGGAACTTTAATTAATACATTTACTCGCTTATGAATAATAGAATTTGATAGAAGGTTTATACGACTCCTCGACAATGTGATCATATTGATTTGCCTTGTAGAATGAACACGGATAATAAACCTTGGCGGATTGGATTTGAGCAAAGTAAAAGCGGCAAATCAAAAATGGCTGCCGTTCCGGCTTTTCTAACCACTGACATTTCGTTATCTGGTTTAGAAATGTCAAGGGCTTGTCAACCGCTGGTTTTGTTTATTTTTTTTTTGCTAGTTTTTTTAATTAATTTTTTTAACTTATCAAAATTAAAATTAGAATACAGTGCACTGGTATTATAAATTAGCGGCAAACTATTCAGATTTTTTATTTCACGATTTTGCATTGTTTTAATAGGTGGAATTAAATGTTTTTTTGGTGAGTATGTATTAAACTAAAGTACAAGGAGCGCAACAGATGCTTTGGCACACAATAGCTTAACCTTCTTAAAATACGAATGAGAGCTGCAATTTTTTTTAAACAACAGCATATGATTATCCTACCTTAATCTCTCATCATTGTACAAACCAAAATAATTTATTACTTACCGATATTTTAAAAATTGATTATTATTTATTATAATTGGATTTCTGACACAATTTTTTTTGGGAAGATACAAACACGTAACTTAATTTGTCAATGTTTAGTAAGTTTATGAGATATTAGCCAACCAGAAATTAATCCAAGATCTCTTACAATGTTACTCATTATTAAAGTAAGTCAAAAAGGAATCGTCAGCATATAATTTAGGTTTACCTATTAATTTCAAGTTAGTTTGTGTAAGCCCGAGGATTGACCCTTGTGGTATACCACAAGTGACAATCCTCTGAGCACTTGTTACATCGTTGACTGACACATTGTTTTCTACCAGACAGGTAGTTTTTCAGAAGCTGATACAAAGTACCTCGAAGTTTAGACTTCTGAAAACCTCCGTAACTTAAAAACATTCGGTTTTTAGCTTTGAGGTTCTCTTGGCAACCGAGCTTCGTAATTGGGGGTCAGTTTTTTCCAACTTCCTTAAAAACACCTGAAACTATAAATTTATTCCCTCCTTCTCGTCAGCTGATTTAACCATGAACTTGTCTTTTTGTAAGCGGCAAGGTATACTTATTTAATTGTTTGTTCTCTGCAGAAAAAATCGCTGGCTGTGTAAAGCCTTAATATTGCAAAAAAATTACACATCTTTAGTGTTTCGAAAAATTTAACGCCAAGAAAATACTTTACAAAAAGGTTTTTATTTTGGTCTCTTCGCGACGGGACCGGGGTGAATAAAATTTGCTAATTAAGCCTTTTACCACATTAAAATCCGCAGAGTCGTCGAGTTTTTTCAAGTGGCAAAAAAGAGAAGAGAAGCTGTTTGAAATTTTAGCGGAAAAGAGTCAGAACCGTGGTAATTATCATACACTTTTAGTGGCGTACGCATAAATTCATCCAGGGGGGCTTAAGTAAACACACTAGTGAAATCTTGTATAATCTTTTATTCAAAATCAAATATTTACATAATAGGGCTGTTTAACGAACTGTTGCGATCAGCTGAAATTGCTGATAAAACGGTTGCTGAAATCAAATCATAAAGCTTTTTGCTTTTTGATTTTTAGCGTTTTTGGACAGCGCCAAATATGTTGTTTTATTGTTTGAAAATAATTTTGTACTATTCGTCATAGCAACATTAATCACATGGTATACCACTGATAAATATTTGTCTAGCAGTTTTTGAATATAAAATCGTGATTAAAAGTTTAAAGTTTTGGCTTTTTTCGATAAAATTTATTAATTAAAACTTTACATCAACAACCGACGTTTCGGCCATGGGTATGGGCCATCTTCAGGGCTTAGATGATTATTTATGGATTCAAAATTATAAATATAGAACAAAACATTATTTTGTGTGCAACTTATAATGTTATGTTCTATATTTATAATTTTGAATCCTTAATCATCTAAACCCTGAAGATGGTCCAGACATCGGTTGTTGATGTAAAGTTTTCATTAATAAATTTTGTCCAAAAAAGCCAAAACTTTAAACTTTTAATTAAATCAGAAAGTGGACATGATATAAAGTATTTCGTTAAGCCATACATGCCAAATCAGCCAATAAAACATGGAAATAATAATCATGGACGTCTTCGTACCCAA
The DNA here is from genome assembly GCA_963576565.1 of Aspidapion aeneum. Classification (NCBI taxonomy): domain Eukaryota; kingdom Metazoa; phylum Arthropoda; class Insecta; order Coleoptera; family Brentidae; genus Aspidapion; species Aspidapion aeneum. The sequence continues at coordinate 32,822,096 of OY755047.1, read as the reverse complement.
TTTTTACCTGACGTCATAGGCTCTGACATTTTGAAATGTATTTGCGGGAAAAAGAGAATATTTAAGACGTGACGATGTAAAAATGAAAAATGATATGAGCCCCCCAAGCGCACCCTTCCCTGATATACGACACTCCTTTTAAAATAATTAAATTTTAGGAAAAAAAAGTGACCCACGATCGCTGATTGCCATATCTTTCTTTTGGTCTCGGATCGTTTTCGTCTTATTATCTTTTTTGAGTTCCCCCTTGATCTTCCAAGCTGCTTCAAATTCGATTATTTTATTAGACTTTTTTCTTAACAAGGCGCTAGCGCCGGTCTGCATACTCATTAACGTAATGACCAGAGTGTCCTGGGATCTAGCCAGCAACACTTTTTGCCTCTTGTGTCTCTGCAGTTTATTGCTGTTCTCCAAAAATAGTTCCTTGAAATAAAGTTACTTATCAAATCGCTTAGACTATGCTTCTACTCCTGAAAATATTTTAGATTTGGTGTACCAATTATTGGCAGGTTACGAAAAATTCGGTTGAATGACATAGAGATTTAATATATAATATATATAATTCGAAAGAATATAGCATAACATTTAAAAAAAAGCTTAATTAGAGTCAAACAAAAGAAGTCACAATAAAAGATAATGAATTGACAGAACAATTTGAGTTAATAAAAGTAGTGCCCCAAAGATGTATTTAATGCCGCAACACTGTAATATTTATGTTGAAAAAGTATTGTAGCTAAAACTAAACATTTAAAAAAAGGACAAAAGTCAATGGAAAGCATAAATAATAATTGGATATGCTGATGACATAGTGTGAAATGCAAATCAGCCAGATCATTTTATAGTTTGCATAATAATATCGCAAAAAAAGGCAAGCAGACTATAAAACCCAATATTCGACTAGACGGGGAAGTTACGAAAATATCTTAAGCGGCGTTAAAACTTATAAAGAAAATAATAAATTGGCTTATTAAAGCCTTTCAAATGTTGCCTCAACGTATGTATATTAAATGTAAGAATATCAGAAACTTTTTAGAAAGGCGGGTACAAAAAGTTATCTTATTATCCTAAAATCCATTTCTTTGTTGCCATTGATGCCACTAGTCAATGAAACATAGGATTATAACAGCGGTCAGCGATCCCACATAGCACAAAAATCACATCAACGTTAAATTCACGTGAATAAAAATAACAACGTTTTTTTTTTACTTGAAAACAACCTCATACCATGTAATATTTATTTTGTTAAATCTACATGCTTAAACATAACTTAAAAACAAGAAGAAATCAAGCTATAAAAATGTACTTTTTGCTGAAGTTTCTGGTGCTGTGTATATAACGTGTTTTTTACCCTCGTTATTTTCATGTACCAAATTAACACTTGAAAAGTCCTCCACAACATGTTCTAAAACGCCACTAGATTAAGACTTCTCAAACCTACTGACTTTCTGCGTCTTTTTTGGTCACGTTTTTTTAATAACTTTTTTTAACGTAAAAGAGACGCGAAAGGAAGTTATAAAAGTTCACTAGTTTAAGACTACAACACTTCAAGATAATTTTAAAGATGGCGCTCAAGGCAAGACAAATTATCTATGTATCTATCTATATACATTAAGTTTTTTTTAAAAGCTAAACAAGATTTATCAGGTTAATTAGAGATGCGTCGTGATCGTGGATCAGAGATCTGTCCCTTAATAGGTTTTTGGAGTTTAGAGGCCAAAGCACTGCCTGATAGATTTCGTCAAAGTGAAAAATCCCGACTATAGGTGGCGATGCTGCTATTAAAATCTCAAAAATATTCCATAGAAAAACCATGCAAGTCGCGTTTTAGAATTGGTGTAGAAAAGGCGTGAATCTAATGTGATTTTAACGTTGATAAAACTCACTTGAAATTAACGTAAAAACATTGCTGTTTTAATTTGATAAAGGCGTTATTAAAACGCAGTTTTCAGCAACGTTATTTTTTATAAGGTTAATGAATGACCTATTAAGCTTGTTTTCACATATGAAATAAACGTTTTTTTCTAGCAGCTTTTAAAATCAACGTTTTTTTTCTCACGCCTTTTTTCCGTGTTAAACACGTGATTGTGCTATGTGGGATGATGCCACAAAATTAGAAGAACCGAATTGATTATAGTTATAAGAGATATATTTTTCTCAAAGCCGAAAAAGTGTAACATCTACAGTGGGCTCTTTGGAATAACTCCCCTTTTTATGTATGCGCATGAGCGTCGGTTTATCCTCATGCGCGTTGCGTCATTTGCATCGAATTTTAAAGGGACTTGACAGTGGCAAAACTAAATAAAAGATTTAGATCTTGTTTTTGAATGATAAAACATATGATTATGACAGCTATCAGCGATAATCCCAAAAAATTAGAAGAACCCAATGGATGACAATTACACACACAAATTTAATGAAAAAATTTTATCCAGGAAGTCCCTGATTTCATGACCGCGAGCATTTACGACGTGACCGAGGCAAAACTAAATACGATTTTGATCTTGTTTTTAAAAAAATAACTGGTTTTAGACTACATTAATTACAGCACCTTTCGCCATGTCCCTCCACAAGGCCATCCCAACTAACATTTATAGTAGCGGCTACATGTTCTAAAGGCTTTGCTACTTTCTTAAAGTAGAAATGTGGTGATCCCAACCAAAATTTGTTACTTTTTAGTTCTAACTACTATTTAGTATCAGGAAATAGTAGATGTTTCGTAAAAACGACCCTCTAAACTACTTCTTAGGATTGTTTCTTGATAGTCGATTCTGATAGTCTTCTCTACCACAATAGGACGTTGCTAAAGTTTTACTTTCTTTTTAGTCGTTATTTCGTAGTCGCCCTGACTTTTATATCCTACTTAATTACCACTGGAAAGTTAAGCTTCATTGGAGTCCCAAACAAGTGTATCCGACAACTACATTATAACTTTAATTTTTACCACAAAAGTTTGTGTCATCATAGTAACATCTGATGTAACAATGTAGACAAAATAACTTTTTGGATCAACTTTAAAGCCGCAACTACTTTGACTTTTTTTAATGTCGATCTTTTAAAGTAATCTATCCTTCCTGTTTCTACTTTGAAAACGTAGACTTTTAGAAGTCGCATCTTGGTCGCACACATTCTTAACCCTACTTTTTGTGGCTCCTTTTATAATATGGGAATATTAGGAATAGTTTTACAAATATTTTTTTACCAACTTTGAGCAGTCCATTTTTTCGAGCTCATTGCTTGACCATTTTGCAAAACAATCAAAATGCAAAATATTGATCCAAAGTATCAAGTACCGCACACGGATTTTAAGAATTCCCTGGTCCATGCTTTATCTCCATCCTTAATCTTTTACGCTACTTGTTGCTGTTCTATTCTTGTACTGTCTTTACGGTCGTTCGTGGGTTGTGCTGTGGCACCATCCTATCGCCATCGTAACCCTCTTGTGCGGACTAAACCGAATTCGTTTATCTATGCCTCTTGTGTTGACGTGCCGTGTCTCACTGTGATTCATTTTATGTGTTGAGCTTGGGTATTTGTCTTTTTGGTTTTCTTCAAATTTGTGCTGTTGTTAAAGCTTGGTTTGAAGTGAATAAACTTAAATTTGTGCTGTGTTTTGTGCCAGGCTTTATTTCAATAGGTCCCTAATATCTAATTTATACACGGCCCCTAAAATAACCTCTGCGATATGCTAGACTTCATCTAGGAACTTTTGCGCTGTTTGCGGCTAATAAAAAAACAAGTTAGATATATCGTGGTTACAGGCGTATTTCTAAGCGATCTAACAAGTCTCAGAGATTGTTTTTTTACTTGTAGGGCTTATAATAATAAAAATTACTGAATATTGACAAAGCCAAAATATCTAAAAACAATAAAAAATACTACATACGAATTGTGAGAGCAATGCGTAAATAAAAAAAGTAACAATAAGTTGATTTCATTGATGTTACTACGTTCTTTTAGTTCCTTGACCAACACTTCCCAGAAATTCTAGAATAGGGATCATGCTCTCGACTGCAACATACATTTTTAAAAAACTCTTTTTATTGGCACTTCATTTATTGTTCTAATGGAATTTAATTTATCTTGTTTTTGTTATAAAACCTACCACAAATTCACGCTCGTACATAACCTATAAGCAGTGGTGCTGTTGTTGACAGAAACGGCAAATGACAAGTGGCGACACCCCAATAACTTGAGGGTAGTAGCAAGGCCAACGTCCATTTTGATAGCCCTGGTAGTAGTTATACTTATCGCGTGGTTCCTATCACTCTGTAGACGTTTTCCAGTGGCGAAAGCTAGTTAATAATACGTTTCTGCAACGAAGGAGTAGAAATTCGAGTGTGTTATCTAGAACTATAAAGGAATGCCGACATAAAAGTCGTAAGTGACACGTTGCCGTAACTTAGGCTCACTTTCAAGTAACCCTTTCGACTATCAGGGAATATAGTTTGGGACGCCATGTTTTTATATAAGAAAGAAAATTTAATATTTTTGTTGTCGTTTTATGAGCCCATATTAAAGAGCTATACTATTTTATAAACACATTAGTTGAAGCTTACCAAAAATGCTCTTCTTAAGCACCATTTGTTGGAGTTAACTGTCGATTATGAAAACATAACCTCTAAAATCACAACACAAAAATTCCATCAGCTACCAGAAAACGGCTCAATTTTACGGGCGCACCGGTTTTTTGCAATATTTATAATGCATGTTATACAAAAAACTTTGCGTCGCACTCGAATTTTGATCCTCAGCTCGTAAATTCTCACCCTTTTGGATAACATAGTACATATTATAACCATAACCAAACAAAAAAACTAAGCGAGTCTGTTTACTGTTGTGTCCACTATATTGTGTAACAATTCTACCAAAAAGAAACCCTTATATTATTTGCAACTACATCGCAACTTTTATGCCATTACGGAAAAAAACCAGCCTCTACGACGTAGTAGATACCTGGCTATGACGTAGTAGTGTAGTTGTTACTACAGTGACTTTAAACACTTGGCCAAGTAGTTATAACCAGAAATTGGTTCCCCACTTAGGGAATTAGAACGTCGCTGTATGGTATACTGAGACGTAGCGGGAGTACGTTGCGGTTACTTTTAAGAAATTCTTTCTAGTTGGGGTTTCGTCGTTACAACTTTAAATGTTTGTTGGGATATAAATCTCAAAACAAAATATGGGATAAATTACCATCTAACAATTATCATATACCTAAAAAAAATTAAAATTTTAAATGTAAATTTTAAAATCAACAATTGGGGTTATACTATAAATCCATTACCCAACGGGCATCGACTCCATGAGCCTAATTTATACGAATTTGTTTGAGGGCATCAAAACTTTTCAAGAAACCGTTTGGCACCGATAAAATCATCGACGAGATAACGAACCCACCTTTACTAAGAAGAACTTCTTATCAAAGAAGTAATAGATAATCCCGAAACTATAATGCAATATTCCCAAGCGAAAAATAGGACGCAGATGATCTGAAAGAAAATGAAATTGTTACTTAGCTTAAATTACTTAAAATAATAATAAAAACATTATACTAATGCATATGGGACCTGAAGAAGAAGAATATGAATCATCAGCCAAACATGACAGAATATAATGTTCATCAGCTATTATTAGCACAGGAGGATGATGTTGTATTGCTTTTGTAAAAGCTTTGGTGGTTTTGAATTTCTCCAATGCCCTTCATAAGGATATAAATAATCCTTGTTTGAAACAGGTCCCGACAAGCTGGAGGCACCGTGATCCAAGACAATCCACGACCAGTTTCGGCCTCAATAGGCCCTCCACAAGTAAATATAGGTGAAAGTTTCTTATAGAGCAAGCTGTGTGGAACCCTCAGAAACAACCACATCGATAGTAGATACCCTACTGGTATTTAAATACACTACTGGGTTAATAAATTCATCAGAAACTTAATAAAGTTTTGTGGTGTTCACTTCATCAAGAGTCCTTCATAAGGAAACGAGTACTTCTTATTTGGAACAAGTCCCGACAGGCTGCAGGCATAGTGATCCACGACCGGTTTTGGCCCTCTTGGGACCTTCTTAGGTGGACGTAGGCAAAAGCTTAATGTAGAGCAAGCTGTGTAAAACCATCAGAAACAACCACATCGATGGTGGGTACCCTTACCGGTATTGAATTACAATGCTTGTTTGAATCTTTCGTGAAGGATATAAGTTTTGTTGTTTGGAACCTCTCCCGATAAGCTGCATACGCAATGATCCCAACCAATCTATAACTGGTTTCGGCCTTATTGGGCCCTTAGGTTGTTTTTGTTGTTTGCTATTTAACGTCAGATATTATATTAAAATATCGTTTATATCCAGACCTCTACAAAGAGCATTATAGCTCCTTTTTCTCCCTTCTTGTCCTAATGATCATCTATGTGCTTTTGCATCTAAGAAAATATAAAGAAGGAACCAACCAAGTAGGAACTCAAAAGCAGCCGATGATCCATAGCTAATGAAAAATTAGAAGCCAACAATTTATCTAAATTGGGTTTTGCCTTAAAAGCGATGGTGGGATCGCGTGCGATCCTCATTGATTTACCTTCAGATTTATCAAAATTAAAGCGTTTTACGCGAGGTTTTACGTCGTCGTAGCGTCGAGCCAGTGAAAATTTACAACTTCAGATGCAGTATTCTTTTTTGCACAGCAAAACAAGTTTTAAAACTTTGATATTACTTTGTTTAATTGATATTTTTTCTTTCATCACAAGTGCTTGCGCTGAAAAGCATATTTAAAAAAAAGGAAAAACTTGAGATAAAGTATAGAAAAATCTAATAATGAAATATTTGAACATTGAAGTACTGACAGGAAATTAGGAGACTATAAAAAAGGACACAAAAAGATAATATTATAAAGGCAGTTAAAAAAGCGGGGAGGACTGTTTGGTGAAGTCTAAGTTTAACAAGTATTATATAACATTTATAGTAAATAAGTATAGTTAAAAAAAATTGTGTTCCATTTTTAATGGATTAAATGAAAAGCTTAGATGTTATAACACACATAGCAATAATTGTATTTACACAGCTCCTAAAAATGGAGTCACATGCGTAGGTTCTCGTTTATTGGAAATATTTGAAAATTTCCTAATTACAGAAAACCTTATTGGTGCTAATTTTAAAAAATATTTTAGTTATATTTCCATTTCAAATATTTTATAGAATAAGCAAGACTAAGATATCCCTTAAAATCTTCAATATGAAAAAAACTACGGAGTATGGCCATAATCTTTTTAAATCATAAAATAAAATTAGTTTCAAACCATTTAAAAAAAATCAAAAAGTAAGATAAAGACCACAGATCGCTACCTTCACTAACAGTTAACCCAGATTCTCATTTAATTTCAAAACTGGAACATGGAAACAATTTTTTAAAATATTTTGCTTTATATTCAATGCATGTTCGATCCAATAATTTTTTTCCGTTCCGACATCGGTTGATTGATTTCTTGGATTTACGAAATACTTTCGGCATAAAAATTGTGTGCCAATCAGGATTAGATCAGGCTAACAAGTTAAAGAGGTCCAAAAAAACAACGAACATTTGGTAATTATTAAAGAAACATATATCTATATTTAGGTCTTTTATCTCAAATAATGTAACTATTTTATAGTCGATTCGAATTATTTTGAGACCACTTTTATAGGCTGGGTTGATACAATGCAGATACACACGTCTTAGTTCATATAGAGACATCTTTGGAATCGTCGATTAGGGTCTAGTTATTATTTAAGAAAACTCTAACTCACTGTTTATTAGGGCTATTTTGCAGAGACGTGAGAGAATTGTTTATATTTTCCTTATTATTGTGCCTGAGATGATCAACAAGAATTTTATCAGGACTTAATGGCATACAATATTTTATCGCAAAACATTTTAATCTCAAAATGGATAGATAGCGCTTGTTATAACAACTTATTGCATTATGAGTCTGACGTTTTGGATTCTATTTTGGTAGCAACTTTGACTTCAGTGTTCCCACATTTATTATTTTTATTTTTATGCTTGAATAGAGTAAGAATTTGAATTGGTACACTTTCATCTATGGCTGGCACAATTTGGAACACATGCAAGCGTTGTCTTTTCAGTTTTGCATATACAGCTGGAATAAAATAGTAGATAACTTTTAAAGACTTTATTGTTTCTCAAGGTATTCTCTACAAAAATTAATGCAGTTTTGCATGCGTTTAAACCAGTTGTCAAAGCTGTAATTTCACTCGTTTGTTGGTACTGTCAAAATTGCATTCTTAAAGGCGTCGACTGCTTCTCTGGCGACTGACATCTTTGACTACGCAGTCGATTCTTGATTTTCTGAAAAGTATAGAAATCGTTGGGACTTGGGTCGAGACTGTATGGAGGATGGTCCAACAATTCAACAATTTGTTGGGTTAAAAATTCAATGGTTTTTTTGTACTTTGTGCGAACTGGTATCGTCTGGAGGATAATTCGTCGTTCGGGGTTCGGTTTTCGAAGCTCAGCGATGACTTTCAGCAAATGGTGATGTGCCAATCGGCAGTAAAAGTCCTTTAGTCTTCCAGAGGAATTGTTGCTACATAACCTGCTTTGGAGACAAATGTCGGAACCATCTTTTTGGATACACTTCGAGAACAGATGACTTTTGTTGGCTTTTCTTCATCTTAGAACACCCAAACAGACTCCTGAGTAAATAAGTAAATCCATGATTCATCCACACTGACAATGCTGTACACGTTATTGGAGTTTCCTGCATCAAAGCGAGAATTGTGTTCTTTCTGTTCTTCAGTTAACAGAAGCGGTATCCAGCAGGAAACTAATTTTCTTGCCTCTGATTTATTCATGCAAAATTTTTTGAATTGATATGTTTGGAATCCCCAATGACGTCTCAATCTCGCGATATGTCACACGTCGATCTTCCGTGATGACCAATGTGCACAGCCTTGATGCTTTCTTGGTTGACAGCCGTTTTTGGTACACCTGGCCTTGGATTCTCGCTAAGGCTAATACACGCTTGAATTCTCCATACCAACGCGAAACTGTCGACTGATGTTGTGCTTCCTTACCGAACACAGAAATCAACTCGGCAAGACAATCTGAGATAATTTCCTTCGAATGTTTTAAAAAATTATAGTCCAAAAATGTTCTGGGTTTAATTCCATTTTTCAACTGATTCGTTAACTTAAAATATTCACTGTAGCTATAAAACTATATGTATCGCACTGGCGTTTTAAATTTAGGTTAGGTAAAGATTAAGATTAAGTTTTAGTAATGACATTCGATCAGTGTCACTCTCTATGTTCCTAAATACAAAATATACGAGACAGCTCTTGTACAAACAAAAGTTTTGGTAAAATTCGTAAAAATTACAGGCACAAAAACGAAAACTTGTACTTCAGAAAATACGAGAATGATCAGCTGATTGAAACAAAACATGGTGAAACTCAGCGGCGGTTTGGGTGCAGAAAAACAAGGGTCTAGGGCAGCACTGCAGTTGTGATCGGACTTCGAAAGCTCGAGTGTCCTAACTGGCAAACCTGCCTGCCTCTATTTCAGTGATGCAAACAGCGCAAACCCCGAAAAAAACAGTGCTGCCAACAGAAGTGGGGCCAGAACGTCAATCACATGCCGCGGTGATTTTTAGATTTTTCAGCGATATATTTCAGTAATCCATTTTGAGGTTAGTAAGTCCGTGGCTTAAGCGTATGGAGGATGAAGTTACCCCCCCCTCAAAAGCCTAGAAATAGAAAATTATAAAAATATGTATTTCCCTATTTTATAGTATATTATATCAAATAAAAGGGAAACAAAGTATCCCAACCACCCCACGGCGATTTTTTGTATACTATAAGACACTAATATTAGCATGCCATTTTGAACCTTAATTTTCTCTTTAACTTTTAATATTAGGGGCTGAGATATTCAAGATGGCGGCCAAAATGGCGGCGGAATTTTAAATTGCCGCTGGAAAGCCCAAATTGTCACAGGTGTACATTCAAAATATATATTTGTATAATTAAAAAATAATAACATATTATTTATTTTTTTTAATGGTAGCAAAAACCTCCAAAAACCCCCCCAGACCCCCCAAAATCTAAAGTTTGAGGTTTTTTCAAATTTTCTTAAAAACTAAGCTTCTAAGAGAAAAATGTATAATATACTTTATTGTAGATAATAAAATTTCCTTTTCACCATGGCATAACTTAATAAAGTCAGACTAATAACAAGCTATCCAGCGGCGTCCGTTAATTGAAGTAATTTAAAAAAGTTGAAAAAATACCTATGTTTTTTCCAAGATTTATTTAATTTTTTTAAAAACTAATATCTACAGAAAACCACGTATTACATTTTGGTATACTCAATAAAATTTCCTTCAAAATGACGTATAACATGATTAAATCGGTTTTAGAAATAAAACTTCAGGGGCATCCGTAAATTAAATTAATTTTGAAAAAACAGAAAATAAACCATTTTTGTTACATGAACAAAATTAGATAAAATTTTCTCAAAAACTAAGCTTAACATCAAAAAACTTGTTGTACACTTTTTTGTAGACACTGAAACTGAAACTGAAACTCGGTGGGGTCTCACTTATAGCAAACTCTCCAGCGACGTCCGTCAATGGGGGTGATTTCAACAAATCATTAAAAAAACATGTTTTTCATACGTTTTATTCAATTTTCTTAAAAACCAAGCTCTTTATTAAAAAATATGTTCTATACTTCATCATAGTCAATAAAATGTCCTTTCAAACGATGTATAACGAAGTAAAAGTTATTTTATATTTACCGCTCCAGTGGTGTTCTTAATTTAAAGAAATTATTTAAGATTATAACTAATCAATTTTGTGTCTTATTAGCTTTTCGGTGGATAATAAAGAGCGGCGAATAAAAGGTCGAAAGTACAAAAGGTCGAAAGTACAAAAGGTCGAAAGTACACAAGGTCCAAAATACAAAATTTCGAAAGTACAAAAGATCAAAAAACAAAAGGTCGAAAGTTCAAAAGGTCGAAAGTACAAAAGGTCGAAAGTACAAAAGATCGAAAGTACAAAAGACCAAAAGTACGGCCGTGGGTCTACATCGACTGGACAGGTCAATTCGACTTAATACGGTAAATTTGTATTTTTAACATTTTGTTTTGTCGATTTTTTTTCGACCTTTTGTACTAATGGGAAGCTAAGTTAGCCGCCTCCAGATGATTACCGCTTACCGCAGTGTGGCGCGGCGAAGCCAGTGGATCAGTGATTTTTACTACTATGGGGCCTGTTCATAAATTGCATAAGTATAAGGCAAAAAATTATCAAACTCTTCCTAACAGGTTGACAGGTTGGTTGCAATAAGATTCACCACTTTATTTTTAGTTCCATATGCTTAAAAAAATAACCAAAAACACCTGTGTCAAAGTTACTACTGTTACTTTCTGCACAAAAATATTGCTTAGGGGGAGCCATGGCCTCCCCTTATAAGCACCGGCGTTTTTTTGCTTTAAAGAACTTATTTAGATAAATCAAAATATTTAATCTAATCAAAAAACAGTTTATTTTAATTTGGAAACATTTCATTTTAGTAGGTATAAATTACGAACCTTTTTGAAGTATTTATCATAACATTAACCTCACTTTGTAATATATCATTAAAAAAAAAATCTTAGAAAAGATATTTAAATATGCAAGAGAGACTGATTATTTCAGTTATTTTTGAAAATAAGTTTATATTAGTACGCCCCTGAAGCCTTAAATATGGCAACAACCCGACATTTTAATAAAGTATTAAAAAAAATGTTATGTTCTACAATAAAGTGTACTACATATTTTTTCCTAAAAAGTGTAGTTTGTGAGAAAATTTTGAAAAACCTATAGTAAACATGTTTTTTCTAAATAATCCCAATAGACGTACGCCACTGAAGAGCTACTTGCTTTTCCTAACCTTATTGACCAATACATCGTTGGAAAGGGAATTTTATTCTCCACAAAAAACTGTTCTTTGCAATTTTTGATAAAAAGGTTAGTTTTCGAGAAAATTGCATAAAACTGAAAAAATTAACAGATTTTTGGGGGTTTGGGGGGGATTTTCTCCGTCCCTGTCGATTTTTCGAGTTGGCAACAGAGATATTCGGATTCAGCGGGGTCAAATTAGGGGGAAATGGTCTGTTACCAAAAAGTAATCTGATTTGCTTCTAGACCGAAAACGGAAAGCCTTTTAAAATAATATGCACTGACTATATAGCTATGGACCTTCACTAACTTTGTTAAGTATACTACACTTTTATTTGACTCATAAAACACGGCGTTTTCTGATAAACCCTCTAATTCTGTGAATCTGGCAATGGATAATAATTAACACAGGGTGGAAATAAGAAAGACAATAAATTGTTTTTTAGTAATCTTTATTCGCCCCCAACGCTCGCTTACAAGTAGAACATTAACCTTTATTTGGCAATTTAAGAAAATTGTGTTTCCCTGTGGGGAAAATAACCCATGCACAGCGTGTTTCAATAAAAAGAAAATATCTCACCAATTAATGGAAAAAAATACTGATAAATTGAATCAAATCCTGAAAAAAAAGGATTAATTGACAAACATTGCTTCGCCGAAACCAAACAAAATCAAGAAACATGCTGAAATCATTTACATATAAAAAAGTCCATCCAATATGCCAGGGATCCACGAAGCTATATTTGGTTTTGATAAGGTGGGTGACAATAAGTGAAACACGCGATATTTCAATGAAAAATCTTTAACGCAAATTGAGCAACAATATAAGAGCTTTTCCATAAATGTTTCGTCAAATTTATTCCAAAAATAAGGAATCTTAACCCGTTTCTTTGGGATTTTTCTTCGCTCACGAAATACTGTTTAATATCATACCTATTCATACAGTGCGAACACTCAATTTTCTCGGTTATTTTATTGGAATAACAACAAATAAGCAAATAACGTAGTAAGTCATTTTCCATTTTTTTTACGCCACTGATAATTAGCCTATCAGATGTGGTTGCTTTGAAAGATAAAGGTGTTTATTTTTTTACAAACTTGATTTTTGTTGTGATTTGATTTAATATAAATTGTAAAGGGTACCCGTGTCTGCTTTTGACGCCCTACTGTACCTTACTCAACGGGTCTTAGCCGCCACTATCTAAAGAGTTTAAATTAAACTGATTAATATACTTTTTTACATCTTTTGACAAAAAATATTGGTTGCATAAAAAATTTGTATTTAAAATTTTGTCATACATTGATAAAATTCTTTATTCATTAAAAAATACAATATGTCATATTAAAGTTTTAGTTTGGGATGGCTGAGTGAGATATGGACACGGATTATGTTAAGTTAGACTAGGAACGTGACACTTCCATCAACATTAGCTAATCTATCTTACGTAGGTATACCTTTTGGTCCATTGTAATACCACGTGTGCGTAAAAGAGTTTGCTCAATTAAATCAGCCACAGCTGTTTATAAATTAGCCACGCACGCCAAGCTCTATGTCCATTAGTTTTCGGGCGTAACATATAGTCCCGAAAAATCCATAGCAATCACACAACAAATGCTTTCTGCTCTCAGGTTCCTCCTTGTATCTGGAACTGCGGCAGTAGTTCTCCAGTGACCCATAATAACAGAAGTCAATTTCCTTATTATATGTTTTTCGCCACTATATGCTACAGGTTTTTAGCTCTACCCATCGCCTCTCTGCTAGCTTTACAACGGTGCTGTTTAATGTAAGATTTAACCAGGCTTACTGAGATGACCACCTTATAAGTTGGCTATCGTCCTTGACTGCACCAACCTTGTCTAGTTTATCACCGCCTCATTTCTGAGTGACGTGAAACTCAGCATACACGGTGTTCCAAAGTAAATCTTGAAAGCTAACTTTTCAGCGATACCTATGCCGAAGTCAGTAACGTAAAGCTCACTCGTAAAACGTGGGCTCTTCTTTGGTAAAACGTAGCAAAAGAGACCTGTTCAAAACGAACGAACGACATCCCGTCCTTGTTGGGTTTATTGATGAACTAACGTGTGTTAGATGCTCAGTAAGATGACTAAGAATTACTTTGGGACAGGTGGTATTATAACCTAACGTGGGTGTTTTAACTCCTATAAATTTTTCTTGACACCTATTCTAAGTACCGTTGGATGCGATTGTTATTTTGAGAGAAGTAAACTATCCTTGTAGTAAGTCATATTACACACCTCTCCCTTTCATACGTAGAATGCCGCACCGGCGCCGTATACATCGTTCTCAAGCGATGTGACTGTTTATTGGATACTTAGCATTTCAGTAAAAGTGATTTATCACACTCAATATGATCGTACTCTTAACCCCTTAATCCACTCTGGTGCACTATTCTCGTACTTGTACTCTTTGCGTGTTGTACGAAATGACTTGTCTCGACCAATGGCATAGTCGCTCGCTCTTCAGAGTTGAGTGAATTTTACGCATTTAAAGTTAAATCTTCTGCCCCGTACCGTGTGAACGTTTCCCGGTCGTATCGTAGTAGAAGCTTGGAGGTCTTTTCGCATAGCGCTTGACGGCTCGAAGCTTATTTTTTATATTGCCATTGGCCAAAGCATGTTATAGGAACTATAACATCGTTTAAGTACGAGAATAGCTAGCCTGATATCTTCAAACCAACTTTAACTTAGTGGTAGGGTTGCCAGAAGTCCCGTATTTTTCGGGATTGTCCCGTTATTGAATGGGTTATCCCGCGTACCGGCCAACGTATTCACGGGACGTCATTTATCCCGTTTTTCTAACTGTAAAAATATTTAACATTTTTAACTTTTATTCCATTTCCTTATACGAACATATATAATACTCCAATACCAACAGTAACTTTAATTTCGAAAAGCACCCATTACGTAATAGCAATATCAAGAGCATGTTTCACTTTCTCGCGAACCAACTTGCGGAATTTGTAAGGGATAGACTTTTGCAGTTTTCTGTTTGTGTGTAGGTATATAACTATTTCATAATGTTTGCTTCAAAATCCGCTTATTGTGTTATATTATGTAAGATAAATTTGCTTATTTTTTAACTACAGTCCCGTTTTAACCTACAACAGATCTGGCAACCCTTAGTGAACGGATGCACTAGGAGATGAGTTGCAAAAAAATGTATACTCCCATATAAACTATAAAACTCACTCAAATTTTAGTTTTTTAACGAACTGAAAAAAAAATTGAGTTAGGTTTTCTTGCGAATACCAGGTATAAAAAATTATATACCTACTTGAAAAATTACTTATAAAAAGTTTTGCCATCAACTAAAAGCTTTCCCGAATTTGAACTCAAATGCTTAACTAAAGATAATTCATCCCTGAAAATCGCAAAAAGTTTGGTGCAAAAGGTGTTTTTTTTTTCATAAAAAAATAAAACTTTTTATTTTGTTTTAAATAAACGTACAAGAGTAATTAATGCTATTTTGAGATTCAAACACAATCATGCATTAAGTGTAAAATCCTGACCAATGAAAAGCAGAGTGTTTAGTCCTTTTTGTATTTCAAACAACGATAGCTTCTGGTATACTGATGGATCCAAAATGCTATCAGGCGTTGGATCTGGAGTTGTTAGTATCCAAGAAAAAGTCGAGATTAAACATAGTCTCGGCCAATTGGCTACTATATTTCAGGCGAAACTCGTAGCCATTGAACTGGGTGTCCGGTGGATTATTGACCACGAATGTACCAACAGCACAATGAAAATCTTCTCCGACAGTCAAGCAGCCTTTAGTATGGATACCAGGGCATTCTGCGCACGAGGGAAATGAGGCCGCAGACCAGGCAGCGAGGGAAGCGGCATCTGCCGAATTTTTTGGCGCCGAACCAACCCTGGGGATAATATACAATGCTGATAAATTAACCATATTGAGATGGATGGAGAACAGCTTCCAACAATACTGGATGAATATACCAGAACTGGCTGGCTCACTCTAAAGAGGTCATTAAAGGACCTTGTTAAAAGAGAGCCAGGAATATTATTGGACTTACCAGACAGGAGGTCCGTACGGTGACTGGACTTTTTACGGGTCACTGTCGGCTAAGAGTACCCATGCACAGAATGGGAATAACAGAAGAGACCGAAGGTAGACTCTGTATGAAGGATTAAGAAACAGTTAAACATGTACTGTGCGAATGTCCGGCTATTGCACGTTTACGTCAAAACACTTTCGGTAAACCTCAGATTGATTCAAAAGATCTGAACAGTGTCGCACCCAAACTGATAGCGAACCTTTTTGGAGGATTAGGCTTTCAGTGGTGAAAAACCTCTCAAAAGTGAGCCACAATAGACTCACTAGTGGTCGCAGTGAAAGGGCTGCAAGGCCCACTCACATATGAATCATCATCATCCTTTTTGTCATAGGGAATTTTTGCCAACCCCAGATTCTGTGGGGGAGACCATAGAGGTGTGGGATTCGGAGTGTTTTCTTTCCACCTGGGGATCATTTTCGTTCGTTTTCAAATTTGATGTGATTTTGAGGGGTATTGGCATTAAAACACCACGCTTGCCAGGCGTGTTAGTGAGTTTCTATTTAGCCCCCATTTTAAGACAGACTGTGTTTGCAACCGCTCATTCTGAGTCAGACGCTGCTGTGTTTGATCTTTTATAATTCTCCTAAAAGAAGGGTTACCACCTACGCTTTGTTCGCCGTACCGAGGTCCTCCGCCATTCATGTGGTCTTCTCCCGTATCCCTGGGAAAGGGACCCTAGACAGGTGCTTACCCTTCGGGTCAGAGAGTACCTGGAATCTACGGAAGGCAGAGGTCGATTCAATTCCCCTGATAGACATCTTAAGAGGTATACCGGTTGACATATTTTAAAAAATTTAGGTTGGGTTGGTATTAACCCTGGGTGCGCCCATGGTTAATAACAACAACTTTTTGTCGCAAAAAACGCGCCACAATTTAACGTTAACAAACTGATATTTCATGTTAAACTAACCTCAGTTTTTTTTCACAAAACTGTATTTTACAAGAAAAATAATTTTAAACTTGCCAAAACATTTATAAAAATAACTACAAATATATGAGAATATTCATAAAAATAACTACAAAAATATGAACTTAAAATACTAATCAAGTTTTAATTGGTTGAAATGTTTATTGTAAAATAACCACCCAATAAACAGACACCCATAATAACCATGTTCATTTATAGATATTATTCACAACCGCGTGACAGGTCGCTACTGCGCCGTCGTAGAACAACATAATAAAAATAAAATATTGTATAAATGCCTCGCGGTGTGCTTCAGTTTCCAGAGGCAGTCCCAGACACCCAAAAAGTTTTGATTTATGAACATAATATAGTTGAAACCAAAAACCATGTTTCTCTTCTTTGTTTAACACACCAGATCTTGTATTTAGACTTGAAATGGGAATATATAATATCTTATTAATTTTTGTTTATAAATATTATTATTATTATTTAGAAATATTAAGCCATTTATTAGAGTTTTCATGCGTAAGCTAGTACTTGTCCTTCATTAAAAATGTATATTTCAATTTCCTTACAAAACTTACAGTAGAAAATTATCTAATAGCGATCTTTGAAGTTTGAATGTAAGTTATACATGCGAAACCTGATACACATAACAAAGAATCAACAAGTTTCCAATAGTGAACACACTGTGGAGACATTCAAGTTTTTAGGCCAATTTTTACATTTCAAACTTTTAACTAAAGTAAAACTACTGGCCAAGGTCGCCTCCACCATAAGCCATGAAAAAATAAGTTTAAGATACAAAATAGAAATTCAGAAAAGTATTTAAAAAATTATTTTTAAGAATGTTAAAAATAATTCCCTTATTTTGCATAAATCATACAAAGTGTAGGTTTTTATAATGAAACTTTAGTTGATGGCAAGTACACTATAGCACACTAACTCTTATGTAAACTTGATCAGATGAATTAAGATAATCGAGATTATAATATTATATTTATAAACACCTTTCCGGGAATTTTTATATGAACCAAAATTAAATAAATTTGTCCGTCTAAAAACGAAAAAGTGCCCACAGTGAGCCTTGCCGCCAATACTTTACGCCATCTACCGAATTAAGGCAAATCTAGCGCTTTTAAAAGCTGATGCGTTAAGCTTTATAGTCATTAAACGATTTTTAGTCAGCTTACATAATCGATATCTCGTAGCTGTGTTTCGTATAGTTGATGGATTTTATTGAAGCCGCCACACGTCGCGCTTCGCCGTCAATAAATAGATAGTTGTAACAACAGCCACCAGATGTCCTTAATTTTTATATTATGTCTAAGCTGCGTTATTATTGATTTTGGAGCCTTTTGTTACGTTACCATTGAGGGTTGATGAAATATAATTGAATAATTAGAGATAAACGCAGGTAGACAAGAGACGTAAAAGCAATAATACAAAGTTGTATCCTTATTTGTACACGTAACGTATAGGTGAAAAATTGCAAAATATTGGACACATGCAGTGGATATGCATTTCGCATCGCGTTCTCGTAGCGGGATAAATCCCGCAATTTTATTGGTCAAACTTGCAGACGATATTAGACACTTTGTATCTCGTTACCGTTGTCGTAAAGAGGTAACTTCCGCAATTTCGTTATTCGGGCGGGCCACAGTGGGCTTCTTAAA
This sequence comes from Aspidapion aeneum, assembly GCA_963576565.1. Taxonomy (NCBI): domain Eukaryota; kingdom Metazoa; phylum Arthropoda; class Insecta; order Coleoptera; family Brentidae; genus Aspidapion; species Aspidapion aeneum. Next base: position 32,803,490 of record OY755047.1, on the reverse strand, counting down.
TGGGTAAAATGGCAAAAATCATACCTTGCAAACTGCAAGTCTAAAATTATAAATTTTAGTACTTATGTTGTTAGTAAACTACTATCCATATTATATTCCATTTCGAATTTTAAAGCTAGGCAGTGACGGATCCAAGATGTCCAGCAGGTGCGCCTAAAAATATATTTTTTTAGTACTCTCGTTCATCTGCAGTGCATATGGTCCATATTTTTAAAGAGTAAAATGCTTAGACAGTACTTTTGGGTACTTTTTTAAAATCTTAATTAAATGGCGCACAAGGAACTAATTATATTTCAAATTCAGCCTTTAAAAAATTAGGCCGCAATAAATGTTTAAGACATTGATCATTTCTTTTTATGTGTGTAAAATGCTTAATTATATTGCTCTCCTTTGTAATAGTTTTTAAACTTTTGCTTAAAAAACTCCTTGATTAAGAAACGCAACTGTTATAATAAACAGAGGTATAGAAACAAATGCCCCGTAAAAAATCCGATACAAAATAATTCAAATAAAACATTTTTATTGTTAGACATTTCTTATCACATTGCCGTTCGCAAAATGCTGAATAGCGTATCCGCGACTATAATTTTTTGCTATACAGGTCGGCAAAGTGTGCGGTCGGTCAAAACTGTGGCTACGGGCTGGTTAAACTGTCTACTATGCCTTTCTATCTATTTTAAAGAACTGTTTTTGGTATACTAACGTAACTTGTTGACGTTATGTAATATGTCCCGTAGAGACCGGTTCTTTAAACTTTCTGAATCAGCTCGATTTTTCAATAAGATTTCATTTTTAAATCTTTAAACAGATTATTTCGTTGCACGCATCAATGAGAGTCTGAGAATCAGCAAATTTACACCATGTTAGATCAAAATACGAAAACTTTTAAGCAAAATACATAAACAAAAAGGTAGAGTTATATATTGCGAACAGTGTTTCGGTTCATTGAAAAATACAAGCAGCGATATACCTTACAGATTTCACAACGATACGTACAACAACGTAATGAATCAAAAGCATCATATTATCTCTGCACCTAGGCAGTGGGATATGGATACGGATAAGAAAGAATCTGCCAATCATCACACTATCCGTATCCAAATATCAGCGAATTTAATTACCTTATTTTAAGAATGGCAGCTAATTAGTCTGGGAAATATTCGATACAATATTATTACAACATTATATGTCTGTCTGTACCTACTGCAAAATCTCCAAAGCTAACTTTTAGGTAAGGAGAAAGTATTTGATACATAAGGATACGTTCATTCGGGGGGCGGTCAATACTGTGCCTACGGGCTGGGTAAAGCGTCTACTATGCCTGGCTGAAATACGTACATAAAGCTTTATGCTACCTAGCCACTAGCATTTCTATCTATTTTAAAGCACTGTTTTTAGTATACTAACGTAACTTGTTGACGTTATGTAATCTGTCTCGTTCTGTCTCGGTCTTTCTGAATCAGCTCAATATTTCAATAGGATCAATGAGAGTCTGAGAATCGGCAAATTTACACAATGTTAGATCAAAATACGAAAACTTTTAAAGAGAATACATAAACAAAAAGGTAGAGTTAGATATTGCGAACAGTGTTTCGTTTCATTGAAAAATACAAGCAGCGATATACCTTACAGATGTCACAACGATACGTGCAACAACGGAAATAATTAAAAGCATCATATTATCTCTGCACCTAGGCAGTGGGATAGGGATACGGATAAGACGAATGAGAAAAACTTCTTCATCTGCCAATGATCACACTATCCGTATCCAAATATCAGCGAATTTTAATCATCTTAAGAACGGCAGCTAATTAATCTGGAAAATATTTGATACAATATTATTACAACATTATATGTGTGTCTATACCTACCGCAAAATCTCCAAAGCTACTAAGCCGATTCTGATAAAAAAAATTATTTTAAAGTAGACTTTTAGGTAAGAGAGTATTTGATTCATCAGGATGCGTTAATCCGGGTGGGCGATCAATACTGTGTCTACGATCTGGTTAAAATGTCTACTATGCCTGGCTAAAATACGTACATGTAGCTTTATGCTACCTAGCCACTAGCATTTATATCTATTTTAAAGCACTGTTTTTGGTATACCAACGCCACTAGTTCAGGTTATGTAATCTGTCCCGCAAAGACTGGTTCGTTAATCTTTCTGAATTAGCTCGATTTTTCAATAAGATTTCACCTTCAAATTTTTTAACAGATTATTTCACTGCACGCCTCACTGAGAGTCTGAGAATCAGCAAATTTAGCCAATGTTAGATCAAAATTCGAAAACTTCTAAAGAAAATACATAAACAAAAAAGCAAAGTTACATATTGCGAACAATGTTTCGGTTCATTGGGAAATACTGCAATGGTTTGAATATGTTACAAGCAGCGATATACCTTAGGGATGTCACAACGATACGTACAACAATGTAGGGACTTAACTCAAGCAACATATTATCTCTGCACCTGCGCAGTGGGATATGGACACGGAAAAGAACCAATGAGAAAAACTGCTTGACCTCCTAATGATCACACCATCAGTATCCAATTATCAGCGAATTTGATGACCTTATCTTAAGAATGGCAGCTAATTATTCTGGAAAATATTTGATAGAATATTATTACAATATTGTCTGTTTGTCTGTACCTTCCGCAAAATCTCCAAAGTAACTAGACCGATTGTGATAAAGTTAAAAGTTTACTTCAAAGTAGACTTTTAGGTAAGGAAAAGTATTTAGTTCATTGGGATACGTTTATTGTGATTGGGATTTATTCCAAATTATATTTGTGCTTAAATGTTCAAATAGATATATTTTTATTTTATGCAAATGTAGCTTTTCAGGATTACGTTTATATTTAAAATTATACAAATCTTGCAATGATTTTTAAAACAAATACATCCTATTACTAGTAATTGTAATGAAATTTAATATAAACTGATTTTAGATTGAGAAATAATTACCTAAACAAAGGGAAATTAAAAAATTATTAGGTGTTTCATTATTGTTGTACTCGACCTACTTTAGACACTTTGTCGTTATTCTCCAAGCTTTTCCCATGTTATTTACAATTTTTTGAACCATATGCAGTTACCCTTCCATTTTTCATTATTCTTTAACCGAAGAATTAAAAGTTAAGAACATCTATAAAACTTAATTGTCATAAAAAACCAGAACCCCGTCAGTGTCCACATACAAGAGCCTCAACAAAACCAGGTTTTTATCTAGTCTGCATCCAAAACCCTTTCTCCCTGCTCCGTATCTCTCCTTTTCTTAAATGCTGTCGTTTTAATAAACGTTAGCAATAAGTTGAAGTTCCTAAATGAATCTGAAATTCATCTGATTGTTGCCTTTAATGCTATCAGTCGATGGACAATTATTAATGAATTTAGTGATATTTGCAGAGTTTTTGATGTAAAAAGTAGACAAAGGTTGATTGACATATTCAAAACACACAAAGGTGAAACTGAGTCACACAAGAGATTTGCTTTAATACTTTCCCCTGTTAACAATGTTTTTTACAAACTAAACTAGACTCATTTTTGAACAAAGAATCTGAAATCTTGTGTCTTCCAGTAGTTTTGTCTGCATATCTGCAACTTGTTCTGTTGTGAGAATTTGCTTGATCTTTATCTTTTCTCCAGTAACTTTTTCTCATATAAAGAAGTGCTTTATTTCTGTATGTTTGATTCTTCTGTGATATTGAGCATTTTAAGTCAGTTTAAGTGCGGCTAAATTATCCATTTTTAGAATTGCCACTTGGTTAAAATTCATCACAGATTTAAATAGTCTGATCCAGATAAGTTCTTTTGTAGCTTCATTTGCAGCAACGATTTGTGCTTCTGTTATAGATGTGGTAACCATACTTTGTTGTTGGCTTAACCAGGAAACTATCCCTTCAACAAATCACTATAGCATTGTAGTTGGATTGGTAGGCCTGTTTTGTATTTAATATTTATAACATTAAAGCACCTACAACCTGTCAATAAGGAAACGATTTATTTTTGTTCACTTTCCCCGCTTTTTGCGTTTTTGAAATATTTTCTATTGGATTCGTGAGTGGTCTGCAGCTTGTAAAGTTAATGCGTTCAAGGATTTTTCTGCTATAAGCTTCTTGACTAATTTTCTTCTCTACTGTTACTTTTCTTTCAATTTCTAACCCTAAGAAATATGTAGCTGGTTTAGACATTATTTGAAATTCAGCCTTTAATTCTTCAATAAAAGCTTATAATTCTTGCTAGCAAGTTGCTGCAACGAGACCGTCATAAAGTGAGATTACAAGTTTCTTGTTGACTATATCACTAACGTATATGCAAGAATCAGCTTCACTTGTTTTAAATCAAAGTTTTTGTATTAATGTATTGATTCTGTTATACCAGCATCTTGGTGTTTGTTTTAATCCATAAAGAGTTTGATTTAACTTGCAAACCATATCTTTGCCTTGATTATAACCATATAGTTGTTTCATAAAAATATTTTCTTGTATTTTTCTATAAAGAAATGCAGTATACTGCTGCAAGAAAATCTTTTTTACATGCTGTGATACATAAACTTGATCGTACTGTAGCTAAACTTGTTACTGGACTTAAGGTTTTAGTATAATCTATTCCTTCCCATTGTCTAAACCCCTTAATGACTAATTTTGCCTTGTATCGATCAATAGAACCGACACGATTAGTTTTCAGTTTATAAGTCCATTTGCATGGCAATGTTTTTGCGCCATCTGGTAAATTCACAATTTCCCAGGTCTTATTTTCTTTTAAATAATTTATTTCAGATGTCATAGCTTATATCCAGTCCTCATTTTCTCCACTCTGTATACCTGTTATTCTTTGAGGTATTCCGTGTTGACTTAAAATAGCTCTTGTATCATTGTTCTCAAATTCTCCTCCATTATCAAAAACTATTTCTTTGGTTTTATGCCCTTGACTTGTAGCATTAGCAATCATATCTCTCAATGCAACTTTTGCATCTGATTTCGGTTTAAGAATGTATCCTTTTCTTTTGAAAAGCATTTCAAATAGACCGAACATATCAGCAAATATTAGTTCTCCCGGTTTGCTTGCCCATCATTTCTTTTGCCAAAAGGTAGACGATGGGCTTCTCTATATATACATGTTCTAATCGAACGTTGATTTTTAAATAATTTTTTAATTTTTCTTGAACATGTCTACCATCCTTTTATGATATAGCTGTAGTAAAGGACTATTTTCTGCAACATTTATCTCAAACTGACTAGCTTCTGCTTCTGGTGTTTTTGGTTCAATTGCACATTTGTAAAGTGTTCCTCCGACTTGTCTGGTTCCTGTGATGAAAGCTTTTCCTCCATTTCTTGTTATCATTTTGTCACAGTAGATTTAAAAAAAAACTTTTTGAATTTTTATCTTGAGTTGTCAGTACAGAAAATAGATTTTTGGAAATTCAAGGTATATAGCCGACATCAGTAAGCATTACTTTTTCGTCCTGGATTTTGAGTTTTCGTTAAAATTTTTCCTTTCCAAGTGTTTGAAGTACTTCTTTTCCAGCTGTTTTTACATTTGATGATGTTCCAAACTCTTCATAGCTTGCAAACCATTCTGGAGTATTGACTACATGTTTTGTTGCTCCATTGTCAATCCACCACGTATTCGTATCTAATTAACCAAATAAGTTTCTTCTGATATCATCAGCAGTTTGATATTTTCGGTAACGTTTGCGTCTGGCTGCCTAGAATTTTACTTTTTAGGTGGCTTACCATCAGCTATCCATTTTCTGCATACTTTGATCCAGTGACCTTTTCGTTTGCAATAACAAAAAAATCAGATTTTTGGTTAGCTGGTTTATCTTTGTCCTGATTTTGTCTTAAAACGAGAGCTTCTTGATTACTACTGTTTCCTTGTTTTTATTTCTTTGTAACACTTATTTTATAAAAATAAAGGGGTTTTCCATCATCTTTGGTAATCAGCATCCAACTAGATTTGAAATTTGGAGCAAAGTCAAAATAGTTGATCTTTTAAAGAAGCCTCAAACTGAGACTGTATGTATCATATGGTGCCAGGTATCATATGGTGACTTTTTATCAATTACTTTTTGATAGACTGCTAACAGTATTGGAAATGATGCTTTTGACATAACTATTTGTTTTTCTATAATAAATCAGTAAATATTCCTTTTTATCTGTTTCGCTAGCAGTGTCAGCAATAATATTAGGTTTATTTAGTTTACCTTCTATAACATCTAAACATTTTTCATGGTAGTCTAATATATCTCTCATCTTACTTTTCTACATTGGCCAGTCTGTTTCTCCAGTCAACTGCCTAATATTTCTTATTTCCTTTCTTATAGTCCATTTTCCTTAGGAATTTTTAGTGCTTTAAACTGTTCAGAATTTAACAGAGAACATGTAAAGGCCCACAACCTAATGAATTTAGTGATATTTGTTTTTGCTGTATTTTTTTTTAAATTTTACATTGATATATTCAAAACACCCAAAGCTGAAACACTTTAATTAACACAATAGATTTGGTTTAATAACTATGACAGGCATCGGCATGCAATGAGGGCAACAAAAACTTCATACATGTTATAAGAGATATATATTTCGATGGTTGAAAGCTAAAAGTCATAAGAGAGAATTTTCAAACTTTACAGCAGGGCCACTTAAAATATTATTTGTCGCTTAATTTTAAAAAACCAGGATCCATTCTTTTTTCATTTGACTTAAGCGACAAAAAAATCTTTGTAGAAGCCTGAATATTAGCTCATTCGACGCAGAAAAAAATGTAAAAAAATGTCAAAATGTAAAAAAAAATAATGTGTCGCTTATGCCCTTTTGCCTTTCAACCATCGATTTGCACTTTTGGGAATCATCATCCGATTCGGCTGACATTGGACTGATCAAAAATATAAGATCTTAAAATATAGATAATTTTTGGCACTTTTCGCCACTAGGCCATATAACATAGAATAAAAAGATTTGAAGTTATGATATAAATCCATCCATCAACAGGCATCGACTTCACGTTTGATTACATCAGAACTTTTCAAGAACTTGTTTGATTGCATTGATTGCCTCGTCGATAGCATCAAGAACTCGTCCTAATCATGCAGGAATCTATATTTACCCAAATCTCTCTGCCTTTCTTTCTCTCTTTGTCTTAAGTTTAACATTAAAACCACTCTCTTAAATTTCTAAGCCACTATATCCTTTTTTCTACCTTACGCGTAGAGACACCGTAGTGGCCACTGTTAATTTTTAACGAATTGGAGGCTGTAAATTTTTTATTAACTCTCTTATTTTACGTGTAATTTTTCAAGTTGCCTAGGGACTCTTTTACAAATAGGCATACTTAGTAAATTATAAATAAGGGACAAAAATATACCGGCAAGATTATTAATAGAGGTATTTGAAAGACACATCGCAATCGCATAAAAATATTAAATAATAAACTTTTACTAAAGCACCTTTGGGTTAGACAGCACCTTGTGCAACGAATTTACTGTGGTTTGGTGCATTATTGCTTTTTTTAAGTATTTTATTGGGCCGTAGTTCAACCTATCACTAATAACAAATGGTTGATTTTATTCAGTATTATTAACAAAAATTTTTTAATAAACAATTTAAAAAAGCGCTTTTTAAAGTTGAGTAGATATAAGAAATCAAGTTTCAATTATATCTCAATTTATCTGATCTTGTACCAAAGAGAACTTGTTTCAAAATCTCGAGAAGAAACAGTGGGTTGGTTTATTGCGCGGCGACTTAAATTTAAAAAAGTTAATTTTATTTCAGTATTTGAGAATACTATGGTAAATTTGTACTGTTTTAAGAGTTTATAATACTAGACTCGCATGATAGTAGGTCACTCTCTGCTCTCCGACTTAAAAGCACTGTCGCAATTTAACATTGGTCGGAAGCTCAAGTGTTGCACTACGACATCATATTCAGTCTGCCAATCAATACTAACAGAAAGTTACTATTTAAAATGTATTCATTTGTCAAAAAGAATCTCACACGTTCCCTAACGTTCAGGAAAATTCTATCTGCATCACGTGTAGCACGTATAGGATACAATGTGCAAAATTTTAATTCCTGGTAATAGCTGAAACCTAAACCTAAACTTAAACCTCTTTAGCTAAAACATCGCCACCCAAAAAGAACAACAGAACGTCTAAGAATATAGCCTTTTAACCCTCTTGATATCCATTAAGACAGACGAGAGAGAGACGTATTTTCTTGACTTGAATTTGTCTTGTCTCGTCGTCTGTCTTCTCAAAATTTGGAAACAATACGAAATAGTGAGTTGTTACGTCCTGCGCCAAGTTATACTATTTTATTAAAATTTATTGCAATATTTAATTAAAACGTAAAAGGATAATTTTATCTGCATCACGTGTGGGGTGGATACGACAGTCAACGTGTTATATTTTAATGCCTGGTTGACAGTTGAATTTAAACCTCTTTAGCATGAAACAGCGTTACCCTGAAAGCGCAACGGGACGTCTAAACTCAAGACTCCTGCGACGCTCCTGCAAAAGGAGATCGCGTGGCGCAACGACGGCTGCCGATCCTGACGTTCGGTCGTTACCGGTGCCCAACAACCCTTATGATCAAAGTTCCTTTAGCTCACACTTGCAGATTGACATTTTTATCTTTTGCTGTATAGTTTAGCTTTTTCGAATACATATAACATTTAGTATATATGCCAACTAGCAGGAGTCTGTTCTGGTCAAAATTCGTATATTAAGTATTTACATTTTTAACTGCTTTTAAATCATTAATTTCGACTAAATTCATATCTATACCTAAAAAAACAATATAAGAATTTAAATAAACTTTATTGCGGAATTTCGCTAGTAAGTCATAACTCCGAGACCAAACTTTCAACCCGACCAAAACTTACGCGTGATTTATAAAACCAGTTGAGTTTCGAGGTTGAGGTTAAAAGTTCACAAGTTGAATATTAACTTATTGAAACATGTAATTGCATTTATAAGCAATAGTCTATGGACACATCGGCCTAAAAGGGGGTTTCGTGTGCAAGTCGTGCCAACTTTTTGCCGATAAACCAAGTTTGTTAAGGGCACTCCATAGATCAGGTTTTGACTTGTTGTCATTCTGGTAAATGCGTTTTTTTAAAGATGGCCCCCAACACTTTTTTTTGCACGATACTTTTTAAAACGATGTATCTTTCTTAAAAATAGTCGTAGAGGGTTACAAAAAATGGCAAATGAATCAGTAAACACCCGCAATTAAATAACTCTGTATTATATTTTTCAAAATTTTGCTTCGTTTTTTTAGAAAAAATAAAATCTGAATTTTTACGTTTTTTTTGTATAGGTAGTAAAGTTTAACCTACATTTTTAATAACAACAAAGCAAAATTTAAAAAAAAAGTTTAAATAAAAGTTTTAGTTCTAGTTTTAGTATACAAGTCTTATATAGATGTATATTTTATATTTGTTTCAATAAAAAAACCATTTGTTGTCACGAAAACGACTACCGAAGGTGTATTACCATACGCGACGCCTATAAGGCGGCGCGCGGCTTTACGCAGCTGAGGCGTCTAGTAAAACAGGTGATTTCTATTATTATTGTTATCATTGTTTGATGGACATTATCAAACAACTATTAAAAGGTTTAGATTCGTGGGTTATAGGGGTAGATGTAGAGAAAACACTTTGGTTTTTGGCGACGTTTCGTGGACAATTTCCACTTTTTCAAGCCTCAAATCTCTGTGTTACATCCAGGATGTCCGGAAGTTGGAGAACAAACATTTTAAAAATGCCATAGTATCTCATAAAAAAAATTATTTTTGTTTTTTAAAATAAATATATAGGAGGCAAATTTATCAAGTTGTTTTGACAAAAAAAAATTAAAATTTAAAATTTTTTTTTGTCAAAAATCTAATTGAAAATTGTCCACGAAACGTCGCCAAAAACCAAAGTGTTTTCTCTACATCTACCCCTATAACCCACGAATCTAAACCTTTTAATAAAAATGCAAGGGGACAAATCTTAGGAAAAATTATTAAACAACGTTGTTATTGTTAATTTTGAAAGTGAATATCAATCGACGAAAGTTTTTACAATATAGCGCAGATGCTAGAAGTAATTGAGTATGCAAAATATGAGGACCGCAGTTTGACAATGGATCCTAGCTAAGAATAGGTCACAGACTAACGATTTGGATGTTGCTGGGCAAGTTTTTGGTCCAATTTTTTTTATCCCCCTCCTTATATACTCGCGTTCCAATTTCTGAAAATGTAACTAAGTTGACGCCCTAGAGACACAATGACATAGAAATGGATCAAAAATGTGTAAAATCTAATTTAAAAATAAAATTATATTAGTTTTTTTTTAAATTTTAGATGCAAAATCCCCCAAGACTCCCCAGACTCTCACCAAGTCCTGAAATTTTTAGAAATTTTTTAAAATTTTCTTAAAAACTAAGCTTAGGGAAAAATATGTACTAATCTTTATTGTGGACCATACAATTTCCCTTTTAACAATGTAGAGGTCAGTGGGGTACGACTAATGACAAACTCTCCAGCGGCGTCCGTTTATTGAGGTAGTGTAAATAAATTTAAAAAGAAACATGTTTATTACAGGTTTTACCCGATTAAAAACTGAGCTCTATATTAAAAAATATAATACACACTTTGTTATAGACAATAAAATTGCCTTTTAAATGATGTATAATAAGGCAATGATAGTTTTATCCATAACAATTTAGGGCCGTTCGTAAATAAAATCAATTTTGAAAAATTACTAAATTTATCAATTTATCACTAAGTTTTATCCAATTTTCTCAAAAATTAAGCTTTTTAGAAAAAAAAGTATTTCGCCGTTTATTGTAGAAAATAAAATTTCCTTTTTAACAATGTATTAGTCGGTCGGTGACAAACCCTCCAGCCGCGTCCGTTTATTAAGAAAATATAAAAACATTAAAGAAACCACATAGGTTCCTTTTAAACGTGTATAAAAATGTAAGATTTATCTTCAGATTAAAACTTCACAGGCCTGTGCAACTTAAATCAATTTTTACAAATCACCAAACAAATTATTTATGTTACAAGTTTTTTTCAATTTTCCGAGAACCTAAGCTCAATTGACAAAAATGTGTTTTATACTTTATTGTAGGAAATAAAATTTTATTTTTAAAAATGTTTAAGTCAGTGGGGTTTAATTAATGACAAACCCTTCAGCGACGTCCGTATCTGGTGGCCAATTAAAAAATAAAATAAATAAAATCATTTTTGTCATTTGTTTCACCCGATTTTTTTTTTCGAATATTAAAAAAATAAATTTTTTAAAAAGTATGTTTTTAATACATTTCAAATCAAGTAATTTAAGCTTTGTTGTATTAAAATCGGATAAAAAATAAAAAAGATACAATTTGTTTTTAAATATGCTTTTCCGCCATATTGAATCTGCCATATTTAAAAAAAAAACGCGATGATCACAATGACAATAAGTCTAAACCTGATCTGCTAGGTATGTTAAACAAATTTAAGTTACTTTCAAAAAGTTCTTATGGTTTTTATTAAGAGCATAATTTTTAAATATACCCCAAAGAACCCTATTTTTTTCCAGTTATTTGGAAATAACTTGAAAACTTATTAACGCATTGTAACACTCGAACCAGGTTTGAATAAAGAATCCAAATAGCAATCTTTTTTATTAAACTTTTTTTTTCTAGCTCCAATAGTTTTATAAATAAAATAAAAAAATATAAAAAATGTACCTTTTTTTTTAAATTTTTTAATTTTTTTGACAAGTACAAAAAAAATACATATTTTCTAATACATTTATAAATAAATTACCAAGCAAGTATTTTAAAGTTTGTTCCATGAAAATCGGATAAAAAGTAAAAAAGTTACAATTTTTTTAAAGATCCGCCATATCTTTCAAAAAACGCATTTATCAGAATGACAACAAGTCAAAACCTGATATATGGGATGCCCTTATCAAAGTTAGCTTATCGGCAGAAAGTTGGCACGACTTGCACACGAAAGTTGATTTGTCCATAGACTACAAGTTCAGTTGAGGTTCACTAGTAGAGCTGGAGATGACCATATTTTATGTTGAAACTCCGTGAGGTTCACATCTACAAATCAACATGTACTATTTGATCACATGATCCTATTAGCTTTTTTGTCAGCTTTCAGCAGACCAATAAAAATAAAACTTCAAACTGACTTTATAAATGCTTAATTCTGAACTTCTAACCTTAAACGACAACCTCAATTCCAACTCAACCTAAACTGCTTTTTTGAATTCAGCTTTACTTCTAAGAAGTCCAAAGCTAACAACATTATTAATATAAGAATATAAAAACTAGTATTCTGATTTATCAAGAAGACGTCAAATTGATATAGTGCAATTTAAATTTTAATGTTATAAACTGAAGAGGACAGATCCCTTAATAAGATACAGGCGGGAAATTCTGAGAAAGGTCACCTCGGTTATTACAGGTCGCTACTTCTGGGGAATAAAATGTGGTGCAAAAGAGATGGCACAACTCAATCTATCTCCCTCTGTTATCAGCACTTTGTTCTTACTGGGTGGTCTTTATTGTTAGCAATTTTACCATGAACAAAATTTTAATATTGCAAGAAAATACGGTACTCGTCTGGTACGTTTAACGAAATCGACTCCAACCCGTTTATAATTCACACCCTTTCATTGGGTTTCTATTGTTACCGCTGGCTCAATTAGAGTCCGGCTCGTCCACAATTCACACCCTTTTATTGTCCTTCTATTATTATCGCTGGGCTCAAGCATGATGACTAGGCACGTTTCATACACATTCTAAAATTCAAAAAGAAACAGTGGCATATCATTTACACTTTTCTAATTTTTTAATAAAACTGTGTGGAGTTCCAATTTTGAATATATAACGAATGGTTTTGGATCTTTGCAATTTTTAGAAAGTCAATTGGTATTTTTGTAGGTTTCTAGATTCGTACGCACCTACCTAATGAAATAGGTAGTACATATATAATATAATAAGTATAAAAGTTTGTAAAAAATATTTATTTTTTAAGAAAAATAAGGTATGGAGTTTTCCAGCAAAAAAAAGCTTAGGAGGAGTAAAACATAAAATTAATACCTAATAATGATGAACTAAAAAACTATAGCACGCCACTGGACAGAGAACGATAGCGCTAATTGAAGCCATCTCTATTGCGCCTCATTTTATTCTAGACACCAATAGTTGTAGGGACAAGGAAAAACCTGAAAGCCAAAGACATCTGCTGTGAAAATGTACTGGCCTTGCCAGGGTGAGATGTAAGGCTGTAGGTCTTCCTTACTTTCAAGATCTGGAAGAACTGAGGGACATAAAACAAGATGCGCTCGCAAGATTTATAAATAGCTCTGGCTGGTTTAATTAAGGTCTCCCTCATATCCACACAGAAAGAGTTAAGGTTACTCTCGTGAAATTATTTTCATAAACATGTGGTATCAAAAAGGACCGGAATGTCTACGTGAGACCACCTTACCAGTTAGTGGTCCGTCACCTTACCCGACCTAACTTAACCAACAAAATTTTAGACTTTATATAATTCAGATAAAATAAAAAAATAATTATCAAACAGATTTTAAGATTGGCCACGATGAAACTAGAAATCTAATTAATTAACAAAATCCTAGTTTTTGGCACGAAGACACTTACTCCAGTATAAGGGAAAAAAGTACCAAAAGGCAATTTTTGTTGTTTACCTGAAATATTTCGTCGCCGGAAAAATGGCACAAACTTGCAGATGTGATGACAAGCTTGAACAAAAAGATGTCGCATTAAACTATACAAAAATATTCAAATGAACAATATATACTTTACCACACTTCATGATTAAGGTTAAACCTCTCGACATAACGTTCTTTACAAAATGAAACTGGAACATACACGTTAAAAAAGAAAAATTAACTTGACCTAAAGTACATAGAGAAATATTTAATGGTCGGTAAACAACGAAATTAAATAGTCAGTTGAAGAGCTTAGGCGATTTTAATATCCTGAGAACTAGCCTTCCAGTATTAAGACACAAACAGTAGGCAGAAGTGTCCAAAAATGTATTTTAGCTGAGTGGCTCAATTGGTAGGGCGTTGGCACGTAATGCCACAGGTTCGAAGTATGATTCTCGAATATAAAAAATTCAATGCAGCTATTATAAGGTGTTTATCCTTAAGTTACAATCATTGATTATTTTATGTATTTTTTCTGTAAAATGCGTTCCGAAGCAGAGAGACCTAGGGTTCAAAAACCTGAAATTTTGCATTACGTAATTTAAGAATATACCCTTAGAAGACTCAATACAAAGTACTAGCAGAAACATGGTTAATATTCTGTAAGCCTGTTTATACTGAAGCAACTCAACTAGACATGTTTATAAAAATTCACTGAGACAAATCACAACAAAAATAATAATTGTTAAATGAATATATTAAAGCTGTTATTTTCAAATTATTAAAATAGAGAGTGTCATTTCCTAAATTATGTTACAATATCTAATAAATAATTGACGATAAAACACAAATTCTACTGTAAGTAGATTTAAAGTAAGTTAACTTGCACCAGTAAGTACAAAGATCTATTATTTAGCAATTAAACTAGAATTCAAGTCCTAATTCTATAGAAGCCCAGAATCCATTTTTTAATACACTTCCAGGACAAATAACTACTTTGGGTTATGTTAGCGTGCAATAGCATAATAAGAATTAAGTAAGTCAAATAGTGACGTTTGGAGGACCAATTATGGCTGCATTTTTCAACCAATATGTTTCCTTTTTTCCACTGTTTCTAGAAGCAGTAGTGGAAACTAGTTATGTCAATAAACAACAAGTAAAATTAAAGAAAGAAAAATAAGAAAAAAGTTTTTCTGTTTCGGCCGGGACTCGAACCCGGGATCTCTTGCTCTGTACGCAAACGTTCTAAACATTGAACTACCGAAGCCATAGATAAATTTTTGGAAAACTTTCATCTATGCAAGAGTGCGGTGTCTCAATACAAGAACGAGAAACTCTCAGGGTATTAATTTGACCAAATCATCAAACTGATTTCTATAATTCTTCCCTCTCACTGTCAAAGGTATGAAAACTCAAAAATTAGACGTAAAGTTTTTGAGTTTTCATACCTTTGACAGTGGGAAGGAAGAATTACTTTACGCCCAATGTAGTTATGTCAAGTTAGAATACCCATCAGCGGTCCAGTATATTTTCGTGTCCGCCCAAGGAACCATATAAGCACTGGCAGTTATAAAAGGGGGGCCATGTACGCCGGGCGTTCTGCTTGCGCAGAAAGCGACAGCAAAGTAAATTTTTACCACAAACCTCCCAGTGGTGTTTGTGTTACCCATGGTCTCCTGCCACATTGGTCATAAGATCTGATAATGATATCAGAATATTATTTTGGATAAATTCGCTTTAGTTTAAAATTAAGGCCTTTATACCACATTTGTTCTATATCCAGAAAGATTGTAAAACAAACACCCTTTTTAATTTTTTTTTTCTATTAATATTAATAGTTCTTGGTACTAGGTCTATCGTGGCGTACTTGTCTTGAAACGCAAATTAATGGTATTAAATAATTGGTACAATTGGTTTTATTTTTTTTTTAAGAAGGTTTGTTTAAAGATCTTGTATATACCGAGTGGGCAAATCGGATGAGCTACCAATTTGATAAGATATGGTTGTGCAGGTGCAATAGATATCAGACATAATTTAAAAACACATTTTGCTCTCTTGCGCCTCCTGGGGGCAAAATATATATATATATTTTTTGACAGACAAAGCATAAGGTACGTGACGGCCAATCTGTGTGCCAAAATTCATTATTCTTGCTTAAACCGTTTAAAAATAAAAGAAAATTTGGCACCCTAACCTTATTTTTTGACTGAGATAATTTTGGGTCTGTTAACAGGTCAAGCACTATTGGTGGGATCGTTAGTACTGGAGTAAAACTGGTGTTGTAAAATCTTCATCAAAAAGCCCACGAAAGACGCTATGGCACCGGACTAAAATGTCATGGGGTGGTTTTCCTGGTATTGGAATCATAATAACTTCCGCAACTTTGAAAATTAAACCGGGTAAACCACCCAATAGGTCAGAAAAGCAAAAGTATATGACAAAAGGAAACTAAGAGGCATTCGTACAATTAGCAACCCCCTATAATACTGAAGAAGTGAATCGGGCGCGACATAATGCGCGATTCCTAAGTAAAAAACTAGAAAAATTCCGATAGGATCGCGTGAAAAAACGCGTGTTTCGATCCATCTTGGTGAACAAAAAGTAGCTCGTAGCTTTGTCGTAGCTGTAGTGACCTAAATCAAAGAATCAAGTACGGGTTTTAGCTTACTTTTTGCTGCCTTAAAAATGTCGTGTGCGGGGTGTATATTTAGCTTAATAAGTGTGCACGGTGTGAGGAAACTACCCTCCAAAGGAATATAGATTCTACAATGGAGATATGTTCCACAGCTAAACGGATTCTAAAGGTTTGTAGCTGAATTTTGCTGCTAAATAAACTTGCATAAAGCGTAAAGTCCTTCACTAGCGCAGAAGTTTCATTGACCTCATTTTGGACAGATCAGAGCGTGAATTATTATTGGCATTTCCCAGTTTTAAAGCTGATAGTTTTGCAAGCATTTCCATATTTTATAACATAATTGAATTTAAAATTGATTTTTCCGCACTAGTTCATTTACTATAGTTAAGATGTTCGATATTTTAAAGCAACATTAATAGTGACCATTTTAAAAGCAAAACACTACTATTTTAAAAAAATTAATAGATGAATAAAAAAATATTTATATAAAATATATGCGGACTATATAACAAGCTTAATGAGTGTGGACGATGTAAGGACACTACCTTTAAAAGAAGATAATAATATATTCCAGGATGAATATTTGTTTTGCAGATGAGACAGACTTTAAAGGTTTGTATTTTGCATTGCAAAGCATTATTGACATTTTTCAGTTTTAAAGCTGACAAGTAGTCAAAATTAATTGTTCCTAACAACTCTATTCAAGCGGTCATTGTTGAAGCATGTGACGTCATAAATGAGCTGTTTTCTTAGTGCAGTTAAGTTGCGTCTGCTTTTTGGCGTATGACTGGATTTATTAGTAATTTGTTTGGCTCATTTTATTTGAGATACAGATGCGGCAAATACTTGGTACGGTTTTTATATTGTTAAATTTATCGCCATTGTAAGCGTTACAATGCCATTTATTAAAGAAATTGTAAACTCGAAACAATGGTTTATAAATATGAGAAATATATATTTTTTTTAACAATTTTTCGCGGTAGATGTCGCCACTTGTGTGAAAAGCATACGGTATCGCAGACATTATTTTCCATTTCACTTACCAATATCATAAGATGAGATTTATATACCGGCTCTATAGCTTTACACACACTATACTTTTAAGTGTCACATTGACCATGCAGTGTTCTGAAGAGTCCCTTACGGACAAAACAGTTAACTAGGAACACATAATAGGCGTTCATTAGATCTTGGACCCCTGTTGGTGTACAGCTTTCGAGATGCCCACGGAAAAATACAAGAGAAACAAAATATTTCTATGCCCGCTTAGCCCCGAAAAATTGTTGTTTTCTTTATTCACGGGTACTAAATTGTACGTTCGTAGTTTTATTGGCTCACACTCCACTGAATCGACATAAAACGTCGCGAAGGCGGAAAAAATGCAATATGCATTTACCAGACCTGAGAGACAAATTATATCATTGTCTTGGGTACTGTTTTTCATTTTATCTGCCTACCTTTTGTTTTTACTCTGGTATTTTGATTTGTATTTGGTAGATGTCGCCACATGTGTGAAAAGCATACGGTATCACAAGCATTATTTTTCATTACTCTAACCAATATCTAAAATGAGATTTAGATACCGTCTCTATAGCTGTACAAAAGTGTCAAATTGACCATGCAGTGTTCTGAACTGTCCCTTAAGGACGAAACCGTTAACTATTAAGATTTATTAGGTGTCCATTAGATCTTGAACCTCCGTAGGTGTAGAGCTTTCAGTAAATCTTTAAGTTAACAACAGTCGAAAAATAGAATTAAGCCAAGAACATTTTTGGACTATAATTTTTTACAACTTTCGAAGGAAATTATCTCAACAAGAATGCCTTACCGAGTGTATTTCGTTTTTCGATAATAAAGCACCACATCAGTCGAGAGTTTCTTGTTAATACTGAGAATTCAAGCGTAGACGGATTATCCTTAGCGTCGATCCAAGGCCAGGTGCACCAAAAACGGCTCACACTCAGGAAAACATCGATGCTGTGATGGAAGATCGACATGTGACATATTGCTACATTGAGGCTTCATTGGGTGTTGCAAAGACTTCAATTTAAAAAAAATTGCATGAGGAATTAGGGGGAAGGAAATTAATTGCCCGCTGGAAACCGCATCTGTTAACCGAAGAACAGAAAGAAGCTAGAGTCAATGGGTGTCAGAAAACCCTAGATCGCTTTGAGGCAGAAAACTAGAAAAACGTGTACAGCATTGTCAGTGGTGATAAATCTTGGATTTACTCATTTGAACCTGAAAATAAACGTTAGTCATCTGTTTGGGTGTTCAAAGTTGAAGAAAAACCAATTAAAGTCATCCGTTCTCGAAGTGTATACAAAAAGATGGTCGCGACATTTGTCTCAAAAGCAGGTCATGTAGCAACAATTCCTCTGAAAGATCAAAGGACTGTGCCACCAGGACAATGGAAGTTCGCACAAATCACAAAAAACCATTGAATTTTTAACCCATCATGGAGAACACGAAACAATAAAGTGTTTAAAAGTTTTCAAATGTTTAATTACAGCTGTATATGCAAAACTTAAAAGACAACCCTCGTATTAAACCTCCAATAAAACATTTATAAAGCGAAATATAGACTTATAACTTAATATAAAGCTTCGTTTTCACCACGTTGCTTCTTTCCAAAATGTTCCTCAAAATTACTAAATGTTTTAGAAAGAAATCGGCTGCCCGACATTAAAACGAAGTAACTGCAGATTTATCAAAACCGAGAAAAATCAATATAAAGTTTTAAAAAAAAATAGGAGTAAACCCATGGTCTAAATTATATCTGAACCAATTTAGAAAATTCTTATACTAAAATGTGTGTAAGATTACGATTATATAAATTTACAAAAAACTCGATTTTTCCAAGAATGTCAGTTACTTTATTTTAATTTCGGGCAGCCGAAATGTTGCTTATAGCTTCTTGTCGCCATTTTTGCTACAATTTCTATATCCTGCACCCAAAAATGTTCATTAAAGTTGTTGTATGATGCTCTATGTTTCGAAAACCAACTGCAATTTTTTAAAAAACAAATTTTTCGATTCAATTGACATCTTTAAAAACATGTGGAAATACATGTGCCTGAGCGGCCGTGTGTGACTATAGTAACAAACCATGATTTAACGGAAAGGTATGTACATACCTTTCTTTGGACTGTGACGTCACGATAAATGCCACTGTTGCTAAATTATCTATATTTTATTATATTTTTTACCCAACTGCAGCACGGCGAAAGGAATGGTAATGTTTTTCGCTAGGGATATGTATGTATGTAAATATGTATGTTTGTGTCGCGCTAGAGGCTAAACACCTAAACAGATTTTCACAAAAAAGGTTTTTTTTTTATTTGTCAAACACACTGTGTTTTTTTTTTATTACAATCTAGTCAGTAAGACTAATTAGCAATTTTGTTTTAACTTAATTTACTAGAAAAGTCAGATTTAAACTTAGGGTTCACTCAACAGTTCTCCCCGCTTTGTTTAGTCTGTAACTCACAATTGTGTTGTGTTTATAGCATTATTTTGTTTTATGTGTAATTCACTTAGTTTACTAGCTCAAACGGCTTCACTCTTTTTAGTCGTCGAACTAGCATAGTATTGTCTAGAAGCTGAATTGCTTCCACATTCACATGCCGATGGAGTCTATCTTCATGGCTTTTTGCGTACTTTTTTATAGTCTCTGCTACAGTTTCGATTTTTAGATCTCGATGAAGGTCACTATTTCGAACGTACCAAGGTGCATTCACAATGTTTCTTAATACTTTATTTTGAAATCTCTGTACAACTAGAATGTTACTCTCTTTAGCACAACCCCATAGTTGAATACCATATGTCCATACTGGTTTCAGTATTTGTCTATAAAGCAGTAACTTATTATGAATTGTTAAATTGGACTTCCTTCCAATTAGCCAGTTCATTTTTCTATACCTTATCTCAAGTTCTCCTTTTTTTTTCTTAACATGTGCTTTCCAGCGCAATTTGGCATCAAGTGTCATACCTAGATATTTTGCCTGATTCGAATATGGTACTGGAATGTTGTTAATTGTTATTTGTATGTGATTTATATTTTTGTTTGTAAAATCAACATGAATTGATTTGGTTTCATTTAATTTTATTCGCCACTTTGTGGTCCAACTGTGAATTTGGGTGACTGCATCCTGAAGTTTTTCTATGCATTTTTCAATAGATTTTTCTACCGTCAATAAACCAGTATCATCGGCAAATGTTGCTAAGTGACAATTTTCTGGCTTTGGGATATCACAAGTGAATAATAAGTATAGATAAGGGCCTAGTACGCTACCCTGGGGCACGCCTGCTTGAATTTCTCTTAAATTTGAGTATGAGTCTTCCTGTTTTACTCTAAAATGTCTATCAGATATGTATGATTCCAAAATATCCGAATATTGTTTTGGCAGAAACCTTTTTAGTTTAAAATTAAGGCCTTCATGCCACACTTTGTCAAATGCTTGTGCTACATCTAGAAAAACTGCAGAACAAACTTTTCCCTCTTCTAGTGCTTTTTCTATTATATTAGTAATTCTGTGTACTTGATCTATCGTGGAATGCTTGTCTCGAAAACCAAATTGATGAGATGGAATAATTTCTTGTCTTTCTATGATGGGTTTTATTCTTTTAAGCAATAATTTTTCATAGAGCTTGGATATAATTGGCAGCAAAGATATTGGCCTGTAAGATGACACGTCATGGAGTGGTTTTCCAGGTTTTGGAATCATGATAACTTCTGCAACTTTCCACAGTTTAGGTACATACCTAAGCCTAAAAGACGCATTAATTAGGTTGCATAGTTTTACGATAGCTTTTCTGGGGAGTTGTTTTATGACTACCCCGTTAATAAGATCATACCCTGGGGCTTTTTTCGAACTAATATTTTTGATTTCTGTTAATATTTCTTTTGGTGATGTAAGCTTAATATGGTCCTCGATTTGATTCATCTGGTGCTTCGTGGGGCTGAAATGTTTTTTCTAAATGACTTGCAAAAATATCTGCTTTTTCTTCGTTACTCCTTGCCCTTGTTAGATTTTCGTATGGGTGGAATTTGGATAATTGGTCTTTTAAAATCTTTGGTTGCTTTCCAAAGGGAATAGTCGGTATTTTTATCATCTGTAAGTTCATTAAGAAAATGGTTAATAGATTCATTTTTTATTACTAGAATTTCTCGCCTAATGCGCTGCGTCATGTTGTTGAGATTTGTTTTGTCCCGAGGATCACGGCTTTGTTGCCACTTTCTTCTTAGTTTCCTTTTTTCCAATATAAGGTCTCTAATTTCCTTTGGATAGTTTTTTCCCTTAAAAAGGTGTCGTTGAATTGCTGCTGATTCCGAAGGTGCTACAGGCTATATTTTTTTTTAACAGGAATCAACATGGCAGTCGTTAGACGCCATTTTGTCACATGATGTAGGCTTTAAGGCATAGAAATTACCTAAATTTCAGGCGATTTTAATGAAATTTCTGCCATCACCCATTGCAAATTTTCTTTAATTTGCTATAATTCCTTTGAATTCCTTCCTGCTCCCACCCATCTCCCCTCCTGCCATTCCCCCCACCCTCTTCAGAAACCATATTCTCATAATTTCGTCAAATATAGGGCGATTTTAAAAAAACTTTCTGCACACGCTTTAGGATTTTTTTCCAACACCATTTTACTAGTTTCCCCCTCTCTTTCCTCTTTCCTCCCCGCCCCCTTATTAGTAATAGTTGTAACTCACAAATATAGAGCGATTCCAAAAATTCTTTCTGCACACGCTTAAGATTTTTTTCAACGCTATTTTACTAGTTCCCCTCTCCCTCTCCCCTCCCTCACCTTTACTAAATGTTTGTAAAAACGCACCTATCGACCCTTTGGGCATAGTTCAATGTTTGACACAAATGCATAATTTAGGTAATAATTAGGTACCTGATGATGATGATGATGACTGATTAAGAATTAAACCTAAAAGTTGGAAATAAAAAAATAATAATAAAAAAACACTCTACTGCTAAATCTGCTGGTACCTACTAGTCGCAGTTGGGTACAAACGTACCCAATATCCTGATTCATGAAAATACAAAACTGTATAATTTCGTAAGTGAGCTTTAGGCATAAAAACTAAAAGTAGAAGCACGTCGTACATTATAGGTACACCTATCAATTTTGTGCCCAACTGCGACTAGTAGGTACGACAAGTAGATTTAGCAGTTGGGAGTTTTTTTTTATTTCTATATTATCTTCGATAACATTCTCTTTTGTTTTAAACCATATTTTATTAAAACCAATTTTGTAATTTTAAATATGCTTTAAATTAGCCTTAAAACGTCAACGGTCAAAACAAACATAAACGTAGGTCACGATAAATCGCGCTATAAGTTGTTAAATCATTCAGATACTACGAGTATATAAAACATGACGCTTTTCTTGTGATGCCGTTCTTTCGCCCGTACTATGCGCTGCGTACCAAACGCTAGGATAAACTCCATAAATAAATGTGATTTATTTGTCGCTTATTGTATAAACTATGAACTTCTGTGACGAGAAAGAGGTCTCACGAATTCCAAGTTATTTATAATTAATAAAAAATTTCACCAACTAACGTTGTCTTCTAATCCTATAATCTTTTAATTCATTGCTGCAACGGCCTCAATAGAAAATTAAACATAAAATTGATTTTTCTAGAATAATGTTAATTGGCGAGTATATGTTTGAATTATAGCAACTAGCATTAAAATAACCGGCATCGCCCGGGTTTTTTGCCGCTAAGTTAGGTTAGGCCAAATTTAAGATAAGAAATTTCCTATATCCAGCACAGCAGCTCATAGAATTTGTGTGCCAAATTTCATTAAAATCGGTTAAGATTTGCCGTAGCAAAAAAACCCTGTTCTTTTATACCGGGTGTCCCAACTAAAAGGTAACAGAGGTGTTTTTGGGTATTATTCGTGCGAATTTGGAGAAACGCTTGTTTTGACACGTCGATTTTGTTTGCGAGGGGGACACTTTTTAGCACCATCTTCGAGAGGTATACTTTACCCCAGTATTTTGAATAGGGAAAGTGGGTCTAGTGATACCTTGTTTTGAATATCTTGAATATCTTTACAACCGTTTAAAAATTTTGAAAATCCATAGATTAGTTTTTGATTGAAGTTAAAAAAAATCTTTACATTGGAATTACTCAAAACTTGTTATTTTGAGATACGTCTATTCGTTTTGTTAACGACGAATTTTTGTAGTTTGGTGCACCAAGTAGACGCTGTTGCTTGCAGGGCATTCTCGCTAAAAGAGATAAACAGAAGTATTGGAAAATGTCAATCAGTGCAACTTTGGTACACCAGGTTTTTTAAATTAGTTTAGACGGCAAACGTTTGCAGTCTAACTTTGGGACATGTACCAAAGTTACCTCAGAATGTTGCAATTTTTTATTTAAACAAATATATATTTTTTGTAGGTGTGGTTAATTTTTTTCTTATATTATCAACACATAGCCAAAATATAACTACATATGATCGGTTTGGCTGCACAATAGAAAGTTTGTAGAGTTTCCATAAATGCGCGAAAACAGCTGTAGCGGTTCAAAAATTACTGCAGTTGTAAGAAGTAAGGCAATTTCGCCAAGCTTAATTTTTTTCTTAATTATTATCGTATGAACAAGACTGCGTACCAAAATTGTCATATTTACTGCGCGAATATTTGTTTAAGGTTTAATGTGGACAAAAATACAATATGTCCCAAAGTAATACCCAAGTCACAAAGTTACCTCGGTTTACGGTACCTCCTTCATAGCAAATCAAACAAGAGCCAGTATTAAAAAACACCCTATATAAAAATAATTTTATACTAAAATTCTCATAAAGTTTTTTAGTAAGTTTAGTATTATTAGCACAGATAAAAACGCATAAAGATATCAATAAAAATGCAATTTTTCACTTAGTTCGAGATGGACTTCCAACGAATTAAAATACTGTTAGTTTTTTTTTGCCCTGTTTGACAACAAACAAATATTTTAGTAATGTGATCAGAGTGTCCCAAAGAAACATGTTGTGAAATGTGATAAAGGCTTAAAATATACTAGAAAGAATAAAAAGGTACAGTGTTTTTAAGTTTCATCATAAATGTCATATTTTCCTTTTTCCTCCATTGCCTCCATTTTGCGCAATTCCCACACGAACGCCATTGGTCAAAATAAAATAAAAACTTTACACATCAAAAAATTTCTTTTCATAAAAAAATTATATTACAAATATTAATAAAAACATTTTTTTTTTAATATTTTACATGTCTCTTGAAATAAGATGTTAGCGACATATATGCGTGCCAAATTTCATTACTCTAGCTAAAATCATTTAAAATAAAATGTCTTTTATTTAACGAGGAGAATTTAGTGGCATGAGGGCAAGGGATAAATAAGAAAAATAATTTACCTGGTTAGCAAAAGGTCGCTGGTTCAAATCCAGCCCGAGGTAATATCTTTTTATATTTTTTTTCTTAATTACTCCTCGTTACATAATTTATACCTGGGGCGCTAAAACTAACCTTTGAGTTTTTTATCGTTTATGATGTTTACATACTCTAGGCATACCGGGTGGGCCAAAAAAACCAGACAATTTTTTTTTAATTATAACTTTCGAAGTTAACAATTTATTATAATGGGACAAACTGCACAGCAGAGAATTAATCAGAGTTTTGACTAAATAAATGTTTTTATTCGCCGCAAATATGCTCGTTTATTCTTGTGTTGCGAATATGCTTTAATTATTTTTTTTTAAATCAGTAAAAAGCTGCATTTTTGCCACGCACGACAAGGTATGAATCAGAATAATCGGTTAGGTTGTTCTAAAAAAAAATATATTTTTTTTCAACCATTGTTTTGCATATTATACGATTGCCTTGTCAATCATGTCTGCATTTATGTCCTTATAAATTGATTACTACTGAACCGATTTTAATGAAATAAAAAACATCCTAATGAGAATTGATTGCTTTTTAAAGATCATATTGAAAGTTTATAGCCATCTTAAAATTTAAGATGGCGGACAGAATCATACTTGATTTTTCAAAATAGCGTGTTTATTCTTATTTTCCGAAAATACTTTTTTTTTAAATTTATAGAAAAGCACTACCTTTCCTTCACACAACGATGTACAAATTAGTATAATCGATGTGGTGGTTCTCAAAAAATGTATTTTTGCTTCATCCATTATTTTACAGATTATACGATTGCATTGCCAATCCTGTCTGCATTCATTTCCTTATAAATTCATTATTACTAAACCGATTGTATTGAAATGAAAAAAATCATGATGAGAATTGATTGTTCTTTAACGATAAAGTATTAGAATCGGATCAGTAGTAATGAATTTAAAAATAGATAATTGCAGACAGGATTGGCAATGCAACCGTATAATTTGTAAAACAATCGTTAAAACAAAATCAGATTTTGTGAGAACTACTCCATCGATTTTAAGAATTGATGATGTGGGAGAGAAATAGTGCTTTTCTATAAATTAAAAATAAACTAAACCATTTTCGGAAAATAAGAATAAACGTGCCTCTTGTAAGGGTCATGTATGATTCTGTCCGACATCTTAACTTTTAATGGCGGCAAATTTCGATTATAATCTTTAAATAACAATCAATTCTCACTATGATTTATTTTATTTCACTAAGATCGGTTCTGTAATAATGAGTTTATAAGGAAATTAATGCAGACAGGATTAGCAATGCAATCGTATACTCTGTAAAACAATGGCTGAAACAAAAATAGATTTTTTTGAGAACCACCACACCGATTTTACTGATTTGTACCTTGTTGTGCGGGACAAAAATTAGGCTTTTCTACTAATTAAAAAAAACTAAAACGTTTTTAGAAAATAAATTAAACACGCCATTTTGAAGAATCAGTTAAATTTAAAGATGACTGTTAATTTTGATCCCAATCCTTAAAGGGCAATCAATTCTCACTAGGATGTTTTTTATTTCATCAAAATCGGTTCAGTAGTACTGAATTTATTAAGGAGATAAATGCAAACATGGGCAAGGCAATCGTATACTATTCAAAACAATGGTTGAAACAAAAATATATTTTTTTAGAACCACCGAACTGGTTTTGCTGATTCGTACCTTGCTGTGCGTGGCAAGATCGCAGCTTTTCTATTCATTTAAAAAATAATTAAAACATGTTTGCAACACAATAATAAACGAGCATCTTTGAAGGGTACATTTTAATTTTACCGCCATCTTGAGATGGCGAACAGCAAAATACATTTGTTCAAAACTACGATTAATTCTCTGGCAAGTGCAGTTTGTCCCATTAAAATCGATGGTATAGTTTAAAAATGATAATAAAAAAAAAAAATTGTCCGGTTTTTTTTGAGCCGCCCGGTATTTATTTTCAAGGTATTGCCAGTTTGATTAATTGTTAAAGGAATAAAACCTGCTAAATTTACAATTTAACTGGATGTTGGAACGCATATGAACGATGTAATTCTTTTCCACTCCATAGTTAAAGAATACTGAGTTTACTGGAGTCTTTTTATAACCCTCTGTCTAGCCTATATATTTAAAAGTTTTAAATTAAAACTACAACAGACTAATTAATTACACAGCTACAGACAGCTTCCGTTACGTTGATCACATCACAGCGGGCAGTTAGCTTCAAAGGGACACGTTTATAGACAAAGTACAATTACGTCACGTTTGACGTCAACTAACAATATTAGTTCACACGTGCTATATTGTTACAATACTTGAGTAAATGAATAGTGGTGGACCTAGGCCCTTAAAATTGGGGGAGGACTTAAAAATTAAATTTTGTGTCGGTTAAACAAGGTAGATAAATCTGGAGTCACGCTAGTAAATTCGAGGATAAAATATTTTTAGCTCATTAAATTAGAGGAGTTCGGTTAAATTTGCCACTTTAAGTGAATGTTAGTAAATACATGGTAAAAAAAAATTATCTTAGATCAAAGCAAATTGCTTTAAAGTAAAATAATTTGTGCTTTCCTGTTCACCAAGAGAATATTTACTTGATTTTGCACAAAAAATGTCTTGCCTCTTTATTTTAATGAAAAACAGAAATTGTTTTATAAGAAATTGGATCTGAATTAATCTAAGGCACCGTTTTCTCTGGAAGCAAAATATTACTTATATGAAGACAATTTGCTTGGTTACAAAATAGAGTATACTGAAACAAAACAATTAAAGAAGAAAAATAAAGTCTAATTTCAAGAATTTCAAGACTAAACGCTGCGTTGAACTAAAAAGAAATACATATTTTAATTCAAAATAAATTGTTTTTATATATTTTTTAACTTTCTAAAAAAGCTTTATTCTCACCACGTATAACGAAGTACAAATCAATAAAATCAGCTTGGTGGTTCCCAAAAAAATATTTTTTTTCAAACATTCTTTTACTAATTATTTGATTGCCTTTTCGTTTTTATCTGAATTCATTTCCTCACAAAATAACTTTTAAAGAACTGATTTTAATAAAGTAATAAGCATCATATTAAAGTTCAGTTGCTCTTTCATAAGGACAATAAAAATTTGCAAAATTTTTAAAATCTAAGATGCCGGACAGAGTCATACTTGATCCTTCAAAGACGCTTGCTTATATCAACTTTTCAAAAAGCTTTTTGACTATTTTTGAATTTTTGAATCATTAAAATCGGCTTCGTGGTTCCCAAAAAAATATTTTTTTTTCAAACATTCTTTTACCAATTTTGACAATCAAAATTTGCAAAAGTTTTAAAATCTAAGATGGCGGACAGAGTCATACTTGACCCTGCAAAGACGCTCGTTTATATTAACTTTTCAAAAATCTTTTTGGCTATTTTTGAATTTATAAAAAAGCTCTCTCTGCCGCAAATAACGCGGTACAAATCATAAAAGTCGGTTTAGTTAAGTTAATTTAGTTCAGCAATAAGTTCCTTATATTATCGTTGATCTTAGAAACCGACGTATCTCAAAAAGATAAGACCATAATACTACCTTATTTGTGTCGTTCTTTCATCTCACAAAGTGTCATAACTCAGATGCTATAGGTTTTAAAGCAGTACGATGTTATACCTTTGTCGTATCTCAAAACATTCATATTTTCATTCTCACAAATAGACGTAATTCGAGATACTTTTGTAAAATTACAAGAAATGAGTTACGTCAGTTTGTAAGATAAACGACGACATATTTATTATTATTCTACCCATTTCAATAAAATCAAAAGCATCAGGGTGAAAATCTTTATATTTCATTCAAATCGGTATAGTTATAATGCTTTTATGAAGAAAATACTACAAACGTCTAGAATGAAATCAATCAGTAGAACAAAAACTGATATACCAGGAACTACTAGAGCGATTTTCATGGTTAGTAACTAAATTCGAACCTCTATAACTCGAACCTGAAGGGACAACCAAAACAGTTCGAGTTATGGAGAGTTTGACTTATAGAAACTCGAGTTACATAGGTTAAAATACATGTAAAAAGTGCAGAGACCGCTTAAAAGGTTCGAGTTATAGAGGGGTTCGAGTTATAGAGGTTCGAGTTAGAGAGGTTCGACTGTATTTGTGTTTGGCAAGTTTAGTTCAATTATATCAAAACAATATTTTATGCAAAAAAAGGCCAGGTAAGCGCAAATGGTATTCCGTACACAGGATTTTGATCAAAATATAGCAAAGTTTATCAATGCAAATTTAAAATGAAAGGTTTTTACTAATTTAGAAATGTTTATTTAAGCTTTGCTATTACTGGCCTGTACAAAATTTTGCTTAGACATTAAATAAAAAAAATAAAATAAAACCCGCTTCGCTGGTCCTGCATATTTCTATCATAACAAAAACATTTCATGTAAAAAAAAAGCCAAGTACGCGAAAATGGCATTCCGTAAAAAGAATCGAGATAAAAGTAAAGCTAAATTATCTAATAAAAATTTCAAAATGAAAGGTTCTGACTAGTTTGGATTTTTTTTAAAACTTTGCCATTACAGCCAAACTTCTTTACGTTCAATTTCGCACTGTGCCTAAGAGTCATTTACAGCCGTAATAACCAAGTTTAAAAAACATTTCCAAACTAGTAAGAACCATTGATTTTGAAATTTGAAAATTTTCGCGTACTTGGCTTTTTTTTACATGAAATGTTTTTGTTATGATTTCACTTCTTTTTTAAAGGAATTGGATAATATTTATTTTTTAATGTAGTAAAATATGCGGAATATTGTTTAAAACTTTTGCAATGTCCTAATTAAAATTTTGAGGTTTTTTAATTTTTTCCAATAGTTATATTATAGTTCCTATCAGCCTTCCAAAGCTCAGCTCTCTAGCGTTTCTGAAAGTGGACAATGTTACTTTTACATATCTTTACATGTATAGGGGAGGGAAGTAAATTAAAATTTTCGTGTTTTTAAATTTTTTCCTATAGTTTTATCGTGGTTATTATCAGTCTTCCAATGCTCAGCTCTCTAGCATTTCTGGAAGTGGGTATTATTACTTTTCATTTATAAGGGAGGAGAGTAAATGAAAATTTTGGAGTTTTTAAATTTTTTCCCATGGTTTTATCATAGTTTCTATCAGCCTTCCAAAGTTCAGCTCTCTAGCGTTTGTGGAAGTGGGCAATGTTACTTTTACATAAATTTACATTTATAGGAGAGGGAAGTAAATTAAAATGTCGGTGTTTTTAAATTTTTTCCTATAGTTTTATCATAGTGTCTTTCAGTCTTAAAAAGCTTAGCTCTGTAGCGTTTCTGGAAGTGTGCAATGTTACTTTTACATAACTTAACATTTACACCGGAGGGAAGTAAATTAAAATTTTGGGGGGTTTTAATTTTTTCCTATAGTTTTATCATAGTTCCTATCAATCTGCCAAAGCTCAGCTCTAGCATTTCTGGAAGTGGGCAATGTTACTTTTACATAACTTTACATGTATAAGAGAGGGGCGTAAATTAGAATTTTGGGGTTTTTTGATTTTTTCTAGGGGTTTGGTCATAATTTCTATCAGTCTGCGAAATTTCAGCTTTGTAACATGTCTGGAAGTACAGTAGAATTTTGATGAGTGAGTGGCAGTGAGTGAGTGGCAATTTCGACGTTTTTTGAAATTTCGTAACTAATTTACTACTTCATATAAGTCCACAAAACTTAGAGGGGTTGTTAACTCTATGAAGATCTACGATAGTGCAGAGTTTGAGATTTGTAGTTCATTACGAAGTAGTGTTTTAGATAGGTCAAATATGGGCTGAAATGTTTCAAGAAAAGATGGTTACGACCGACAGCGCGAACTTGGCGAGGCACTGCCGTGCCCTCAGATCTAAATAAATTATGTTAAAAATCGTTGAGCGTTTGAGTGTTAAGCAGAGGTGAAAACTTTGAATGAAACGCTGCTTCTAGCGGGTTAATAATTGGCTTTTTAGAAATAAGTATAAACACATGTCATAAAAAATTTTTGTTCGGACCATTGGAAAAGGCTTTACTCACATAAAACTTCTTTTTGTAGGAGATAACACCACTTGTGATGATATCCCATTTTAAAGTTTATAAAAAAGTAGAAAACACGGTTTAGTTATAGGTTATATCAATATACACCGTTGTTTTTCTTTTTCCATAAGCTTTCGAATGAGGTACTGCAAGTTGGGTGATCCCCTCTGGAAAAAAAGTTTTAGGTCATCATTAGACCTCTTTTCGGGGGTCCAACCAAAAATTTTTTGTGCCAAGAAGAAAGCCCGTGAAGAAACTCAGTTAACAAAGAAAGATTAACCCTCTAACGCCAGCGTTCAATTTAAAGTCGCCAACCTGTATAGTCGGGTTTCATTTTTTTAAATTTATTTTTTATATTAATTATTGGATTAGGCATATAATTAAAAATAATGCATTAGTACATTGCCATATTGTATAATTTTTAATGCACAATTTTAAATGCTTATTGATTATCATCTTTCTCCAATTTTGGGAAGGAGAGATAGAAACAGCTCTATGAGCTTATGATTAATTTTAAGGGTTGATTGAATACCTAACTCAAATTATTTGATCAATCTTTAGGCAATAAAAATGGATTGTTTACTTTTAGTTGTAGCTTAAACAAGTAAAAATTAAGTACACATGATAAAAATAAATTAGTTATAGTTTTTATTAAATGTATAGTAGCAACTCCAGAACTGGTATTAAAACAATTTTTTTTTATTTTTATTTGTCAAACACACTGTGTTTATTGTATTACAATCTAGTCAATAAGACTAATTAGCAATTTTGTTTTAACTTAATTTACTAGAAAAGTCAGATTTAAACTTAGGGTTCACTCAACAGTTCTTCCCGCTTTGTTTAGTCTGTAACTCACAATTGTGTTGTGTTTATAGCATTATTTTGTTTTATGTGTAATTCACTTAGTTTACTAGCTCAAACGGCTTCACTCTTTTTAGTCTTCGAACTAGCATAGTATTGTCTAGAAGCTGTATTGCTTCCACATTCACATGCCGATGGAGTCTATCTTCATGGCTTTTTGCGTACTTTTTTATAGTCTCTGCTACAGTTTCGATTTTTAGATCTCGATGAAGGTCACTATTTCGAACGTACCAAGGTGCACAATGTTTCTTAATATTTTATTTTGAAATCTCTGTAAAACTAGAATGTTACTCTCTTTAGAACAACCCCATAGTTGAATACCATATGTCCATACTGGTTTCAGTATTTGTCTATAAAGCAGTAACTTATTATGAATTGTTAAATTGGACTTCCTTCCAATTAGCCAGTTCATTTTTCTATACCTTATCTCAAGTTCTTCTTTTTTTTTCTTAACATGTGCTTTCCAGCGCAATTTGGCATCAAGTGTTATACCGAGATATTTTGCCTGATTCGATTATGGTACGGGAATGTTGTTAATTGTTATTTGTGTGTGATTTATATTTTTGTTTGTAAAATCAACATGAATTGATTTGGTTTCATTTAATTTTATTCGCCACTTTGTGGTCCAACTGTGAATTTCGATGACTGCATCCTGAAGTTTTTCTATGCATTTTTCAATAGATTTTTCTACCGTCAATAAACCAGTATCATCTGCAAATGTTGCTAAGTGACAATTTTCTGACTTTGGGATATCCCAAGTGAAGAATAAGTTTAGATAAGGGCCTAGTACGCTACCCTGGGGCACGCCTGCTTGAATTTCTCTTAAATTTGAGTATGAGTCTCCCTGTTTTACTCTAAAATGTCTATCAGATATGTATGATTCCAAAATATCCGAATATTGTTTTGGCAGAAACCGTTTTAGTTTAAAAGTAAGGCCTTCATGCCACACTTTGTCAAATGCTTGTGCTACATCTAGAAAAACTGCAGAACAAACTTTTCCCTCTTCTAGTGCTTTTTCTATTATATTTTACGATAGCTTTTCTGGGGAGTTGTTTTATGACTACCCCGTTAATAAGATCATACCCTGGGGCTTTTTTCGAATGAATATTTTTGATTTCTGTTAATATTTCTTTTGGTGATGTAAGCTTAATATGGTCCTCGATTTGATGGGGTTCATTTAAATGAAAGTGTTCATCTGGTGCTTCGTAGGGCTGAAATGTTTTCTAAATGACTTGCAAAAATATCTGCTTTTTTTTCGTTACTCCTTGCCCACTGGTTGTTAGATTTTCGTATGGGTGGAATCTTTGGTTGCTTTCCAAAGGGAATGGTCGGTATTTTTATCATCTGTAAGTTCATTAAGAAAATAGGTAATAGATTAATTTTTTATTACTAGAATTTCTCGCCTAATGCGCTGCGTCATGTTGTTGAGATTTTGTTGTTTGCTGCCACTTTCTTCTTAGTTTCCTTTTTTCCAATGTAAGGTCTCTATTTTCCTTTGGATAGTTTTTCCCTTAAAAATTCTCTTTGGTTTTGGACTGTTTTCCCAAGCTGCTTGTTGAATATTTGTAACAAAATATTCAACTTCTTTATCGATTTGTTCTGGCGTTTGCAATGGTACTGATAGGTTTATTTTTTTTGACAGACTTTGTTTAAAACTAATCCAGTCAGTCAGTTTATTAACTAGTGAGATATTTGCTTCTTTCTTTATTAGGTTTTTACTAAGAGTTAGAATAATAGGTGAATGTTCTGAGTGTAAATCAAAACTTTCTTCTATATTTACAAAACTTAAAGATATATTTTTTACTATAAAAAAATCAATTAGATCTGGAATTTTTCCTGGATCTGTTGGATACTATGTGGGCTTACCAGTTGATATCGGCTCACATTGATATTCACTAATAGCTTGCAAAAGTTATTTTCCTTTAGAATTCGTCAGTCTAGATCCCCAGTAGGTATTTTTTGCATTAAAGTCACCTCCAATTATAAAACGGTTTCCTAATTTTCTGAGAAAATTAAGGTATTGATTTTTCTTTAGTAAGTGCCTTGGTGGTATATAGACAGCACTTATGACTAATGTATATATTTTGATTTTTACACTTACTAATGTAGCTTGAATTTCTATGGTTTTCTATCCCATCTCCTCATAGTGTGATATATTTTCTTTAATTATTACAGCACTTCCCCCATGTGCAGTATTGCTAGGGTGAGTTGTATGATACACTTTATAACCCTTAAATTTAATGTGAGACTGGTTAGTGAAATGCGTTTCTCACACAAGACAGACGTCAATTTTTTCTGTCTAGAATAACTTGCAAGTCTTGCTGATGTTGCAAGAGACCATTGGCATTCCAAGCTAGGATTCTAAGATTACTGACCATTTTGAGGCATATTGGTAGCTCCGTTATTGCTACTTTCTAGTTTAGTTAATCGCTCATCAAGTTTGTTCAATTTCTCCAAAATTAATTGTAGTGTTTGTTCCATAGTATTTTGACTACGGATATTAATATCAGGTATAGTAGCTGTTGCTGCTACTTGGCTGTATGTCCTTGTCACAGAGTTTTGTGTGACTGTGTTTCTTGTCTGTTGGTTTTGTCTATTTGTACTCACGTTTGGTATGAGATTCGGCTTCTTAGGTTTAGTTTTCAATTTTTGTATTTCCTTAGCAACAAGGCATCCTCTGTAGTTAGCAGGATGCTTGCCTCCACAGTGGATGCATTTTGGCTCAGATTCTTTAGGTTTGGGGCATTCTACAGTAAGATATTTCCCCGTGTATTTTACGCAACGTGGTTCTTCAGCGCAATATTTTTGCGTGTGTCAATAAGATTGACATCTTTTGCATTGAGGGACTAACTTTGAGGTTTTTAGTGTTTTTATTTCCACTTCAGTCCCAAGGATACTGGAAATTTCAAAAATTTTGTTGATATCTTCATCGTGGCTAAATGTGAGCATAAACATGTTAAGAGGTTGTCTTGTTCTCCACTTAAGTTTGTTGCTGGCCTCCAGTGCCTTAAAACCTTTTTTTTGTAGATCAGCTACAATTTGGGTCACATGAGAAGTGTAGCCTATTCGCTATTACTCTAATTGGCCTTATTTGTTTGTTTTCGTATGAGTGCCATTGATGCTTTATTTTATAAAGCATTTTAGTAACCAGCCGATAGCTGTCTGCGTCTTGTCCATTTATTTTAATATTTTCGTTATTTAAAACTTTTATTTTAACTCCTTGTATGATATTTAACTTTTCATAAATATAATTAAAATTATTTACGCCATTTACCATAATCGGTGGAGGTATTGGAGCTTTTTTAACCTTAGTAGGGGGTTCTTCATTTTTTCTTTTATTGGAGGGCTCTCCAGTGCCCGAGCTTTGTTGTGGTGGTGAGAGTGAAGTATCCATTCGACGTTTTTTCCAACCTTTTCCTTTTTGTCTGATCCACTCAGTTTCTCTTGCCAGATCGTCCTCATCAGTAATGTAGTCCATGTCAGACTCTTCTTTTTTAGTCACTTTTGTCTCTAAATCTGCAAATTTTCTTTGTATACTTTCCAGTTGACTTCGGAGATAATCCACTTGTACACTAAGTGAATTTTTTTCGTTTTGCGATTTTTTCCATTCGCTATATAAAACTTCTACATTTTGTGTTCTAGCATGGCTATCCTGAAATAATTCGGCATTATCCATTTTTTCTTGATTGTGTTTGGGCATTTCGCTAATTTCTAAAACAAGTTTCACAGGTGATGGTACACTTTTTTTGTGTTTAAACATGATATATTATTTATAATAAACATTGTTTATAGATTTTTAACACAAGTTTTTTGCGCGCGAAGTTTATTATAAACAAAACAAACTTCGACTTTGACCTCGTTAGTACTATCATGCAGGTACGATGCAATACAACCGTACCAAACTGCGATCGAACAAATACTGATAAAAACAATTTCAAAGCCAAAATAAAGCCAAAATGTAAAAAAAAATTCGGAAATGCTAATTTCTTGGATAACTGTGACGTAGCACGGACGTAACGGCCGCCATGACACCCGAGTTACCAGACAACTGTTTTTTACGAACCGAGGATATTTATTATTTTTCGACACCACACACCCACACACACTCACAATTTGCTGTAAAAGGCGACGGTCTGGCTGCCGCTTTGGCCAAATGATTGCCAAAATCCGGAATGCCTTACTCCCTCAGACAGTTAAACAACAAACTTGCAATTTTTAAACTGGGGCTTTTATGGCACCCTTTTTTGGAATAAAACCTTATTTACTTACAAAAGACTTAACAAAAACAGGTTTGCGCGCAGTTCCTTAAAAGGGGAAAAGGTAGCTCAAAGACACCGGTGTTTCGCTCTCATTGGAATACATGAGTTCGAGCGTAACCATATGGAATGGAGATAAAATGAATGGTAATATCTAAAAAAGAGCCATGAAATGCGAACATTGACCAAAAAAAGATCAAATTTCAAGTTGAAGCTGTAGTTACAATCGCCCACTAAGCGCAGACATGATTTGACGTCACCACGGAGACAGATATAATCAGAAATATACAACAAAATAATAGGGATATTGCGAGGAAAAAGTCAAAAGACTTAACAAAAACAGGTTTGCGGGCAGTTTCTCAAAAGGGGGACAAGGTACCTCGAAGACACCGGTGTTTCGTCCTCAATGGGATACATCAGTTTCTAGCGTAACCATATGGAATGGAGATGAAATAAATGGTAACATCTGAAAAAGAGTCATGAAATGTGAACACTGACTAAAAAAGATCAAATTTCAAGTTGAAGCTTTAGTTACAATCGCTCACTAAGCGCAGACGTAATTTGACGTTACCACGGAGACAGATATAATCAGAAGTATACAATAAAATAATAGGGATATTGCGAGGAAAAAGTCAAAAGACTTAACAAAAACAGGTTTGCGGACAGTTCCCGAAAAGTGGGACACTAGCTCGAAAACACAGGTGTTTCATCCTCATTTGGAGACATCAGTTCGACCGTAACCATATGGAATGGATCTGAAAT
The DNA here is from genome assembly GCA_963576565.1 of Aspidapion aeneum. Classification (NCBI taxonomy): domain Eukaryota; kingdom Metazoa; phylum Arthropoda; class Insecta; order Coleoptera; family Brentidae; genus Aspidapion; species Aspidapion aeneum. Next base: position 32,766,867 of record OY755047.1, on the reverse strand, counting down.
GAATGATGATATCTGAAAAGGAGTCATGAAATGCAAACATTTACTAAGAAAGATTAAATTTTAAGTTAAAGCTTTAGTCACAATCGCCTACTAAGCGCGGACATAATTTGACATCAGTACGGAGACAGATATAATTAGTCTCAGCAAATATACTAGCCTAGAATATATAAAATAAAATAATTAGGCCAGCGGAATTACCATAATTTAAGGCAAAAAAAAGAAAATTATTAACAGGACTTGGAGCATTGAAAATTGTAGGGCGGCGAAAAACGAAGTTAAAAAAAATAAATGCGTGAGCAGGGGCGTTGCGGGTTAGGTTTGGGGGGGGGGGGGTAAAAAGTGGCATGGAATCGTATTATTGCGATTTCCGGCGAAAGTTGACCTCGGAGAAAAAAGTCATATACATAAAAGTCATAGGCCATGAAAGTGGCTAAAACTTTTGTAAATGACATTTTCTACATAACCTCAAAATGTTCGAGAATAATTTTAAAAACCGTAATTTTTTTTATTTTTTGTTTTTATTTTTTATTTTTGCAAAAATAATATCAGTTTAACAAAACTTGGTAAGAGTAGAGTTCCTTGGGTGCTAAATGTCTACAATATTTTACAAACAAAAAAATTAAGTTGTTTCAAAGTTAAGTTGTTTCAAAGATATTTGTTTTTTTCCGCTCAAAAACACTTTATTTTGAAATGAAATTTCTCCTTCAGAAAATTATCGTATCCAGTTCTGCTGGTACTCAGTTTTTGGCACTGAGATATACTTTTTGGCGAAATAAAAAAAGATAATATGTGTCATTTAAAAAAATGTCCAAAAAAGGAAAAAATTAAAAAAAAAATTGTCACAATTTTTTTTTAAGTTACTGTAGTTATTTTAAAAGTTTTAAAACATTTTTTAAAACTGACTATATTACTCAATTTTACGCAAGAAAAATGGCTATTATTATGGCTAAAAAAATTAGGCTACCTGCCTTGCTTTTAGATAATTAATGTAAATATATACATTATGACAAAAATTTTATTTTTTCTAACAAAAATTTTTTATCGCTCTGTATGTTATTTTTAATTTCTTTCTGAGTTTTATCGCCCCCAAAAAGTGCCGCCTAGAGCGAAGCACACTGTCACCCCCTAGATAAGCCAATTTCTATATGTACAGGGTTATCCCGTATATTTTTACATCATATCTTATACGTTTATTTGAATTGTTATCAAAATATGATAAATACAAAATTTTCATAATTTTTTACGAGGTTTAAGAATCTTATTGTCAGAATGTATTTTTTTTTCTAAATGTCAAAATTTGACAGTTTGATGTCTTTTTTTAAATTGAACATACATATTATTTTAGATTTTATTAGACCTTTTCTTCCTGATTTCAAAAATATATATATATGTGTTGCGATGATTTAGTTTATTAGTTTTGGAGATATATGTGTTTAAAAGTTTAAAAAAATTTAAGTTTCAGCCATGAAAAAGACAATCGCATTGACACAAAAAGTGAGCTGTTCGTTTTGTAAGGTATATAATTGACTAATATTTTCGATTTGTGGTGATTCTGCGCAGTAATGTGGGGCGCCGCAAGCCAGTAAAAGCAAAAAATAATACATTTTTTTTTGAAAAATATTAATATCTAAAACTTCATTGATCATTTTCTACATAGCCTCCTTTATTATTTAATTTTGAATAATTCTTATAAATTTTCTGTAAATAGCTTAATAGATAGAGTGCGTAGAATTTCCATTGAGATCGACAAATATCTGTTCTATTTTCTCTTGTAGAATTTGAACAGGCTCGAAAACACTTCAAATTCTACAAGAGAATTCTGTTTTTCATGGTTTTGATGTTTTAAAGAGTATCAATTTAATTTTTAAAACTTTTAAACGCATATATCTCCAAAACTAACAAACGAATTAATCATAACATATATATTTTTGAAATCAGGAAGAAAAGATCTATAAAAATCTAAAATAATATATAGGGTGTTCAATTTTTTAAAAAACCATCAACCTGTCAAGTTTTGACATTTAGAAAAACAAATTACATTCTGACCTTAAGATTCCTAAAATTTGTAAAAAATTATAAAACTTTTGTATTTATAGTATTTTGATATCTAGTAAAATAAACGTTTTAGATATGGTGTAAAAATATACGGGAAAACCCTGTACATATAGAAATTGGGTTATCTAGGGGGTGACAGGGTGCTTCGCTTTAGGCGGCACTTTTTGGGGGCGATAAAACTCAGAAAGAAATTTAAAATAACATACAGAGCGATTAAAAATGTTTATTAGAAAAAATAAAATTTTTGTCACAATGTATATATTTACATTAATTTTCCAAAAACAAGGCAGGTAGCCTAATTTTTTTTTACCATAATAATAGCCATTTATCTTGCGTGGAATTAAGTAATCCAGTCAGTTTTAAAAAATGTTTTAAAACGTATAAAATAACTCCAATAACATTAAAAAATATTGTGAATTTTTTTTTAAGTTTTTTCTATTTTTGGACATGTTTTCAAATGACGCATATTATCTTTTTTTAATTCACCAAAAACTGAGTACAAGCAGAACTGGAAACGATGATTTTCTGAAGGAGAAATTTCATTTAAAAATAAAGCGATTTTGAAAGGAAAAAACAGATATCTTAGAAACTTCTTAATTTTTTTGTTTTTAAGATATGGTAGACATTTACCACCAAGTTTTGTTAAACTGACATTATTTTTGCAATAATAAAAAATAAAAAACAAAAAATAAAAAAAATACGGTTTTTAAAATTTTTCTGGAACATTTTGAGGCCTATGACTTTTCTGTATGTCACTTTTTTCGCCGACGTCAGCTTTCGCCGAAAATCGCAATAATACGATTCCCTGTCCCTTTTTACCCCCCCAAACCTAACCCGCAACGCCCCTGCTCACGCATTTATTTTTTTTTTACTTTGTTTTTCGCCGCTCTACAATATCCAATGCTTCAACTCCTGTTAATAATTTTCTTTCTCTCAAAGTGTAATTTGCCTGGTTTAAATAGGGATATTGCGAGGAAAAAGTCAAGAGACTTAACAAAAACAGGTTTGCGGGCAGTTCCCCAAAAGTGGGACAGGGTAGCTCGAAAACGCTGGTGTTTCATCCTCATTTGGATACATCAGTTCGAGCGTAACCATATGGAATGGAAATAAAAGGAATGATGATATCTGAAAAGGAGTCATGAAATGCGAATATTTACTAAGAAAGATCAAATGTTAAGTTGAAGCTTTCGTCACAATCGCCTACTAAGCCCGGATATGATTTGACGTCACTAAGAACAGATATAATCAGTCTGAGTAAATATCCTAGCTCAGAAATATACAATAAAATAATAGGGATATTGCTAGGAAAAACTCAAAAGACTTAACAAAAACAGGTTTTACTGTCATTAACTAAAAAAATATAAAATTGAAAAAGTAATCCATATGTCTAAATAGGTTCTCTTGACTTGAAGTCAAGAAAAATTAAAATTCTCCACTAAGTTTATTCAGATCATATTAGTTTCGGCCTATACGAGCATCATCAGTGATCTACAAGCAAAATACGTAGAGTACCAGTAAATCTACCTAACAAGTTAAAAAAACTTGACCTATCTATCTTACCTAGATAAGATAGATAGTTGATCTTATCTAGGTAAGGTAGATAGGTCGAGTTTTTTAACTTGTTAGGTATTTTACTGGTACCCTTTACGTATTTTGCTTGTTAACTGATGATGGCCGCATAGGCCGAAACTAGTATGATCTGAATAAATTTAGTGGACGACGACTTAGAATATTTAATTTTCTTGACTTGAAGTACTTGAACCTCCATTCAGAGATATGGATTACCAGGCGCGGATCTACGGGCGGGAGAAGGGTAAATCCCCCCCTCCCCCCAAATATATTTGTTTAGGGCTCATCTAATTTTATTATAAAAAATACGAATCACTTTAGGAAAGCAACAAAAAAAAATTGAAACAAAAATGCCCCGTCGTTAACGTGTCACTAGAGGTTTGCCAAGTTTTCAAATCAAGTTAAAAGTGATGGAGCTAAGAGCTAAAAGTTACCTTTTATAAAAAATTTAAGTTTGCAGATTTGTATACATATAGGTTTTCATATATTTTATCCATAGAAAACGAAAAAAAAAAAAATAACTTGTCACAAGAAATCTGTCCCCGGCGGTAACAGACAATTTTCCCGTAAAAGAAATTCATTCCTAAAAAAGATTGCTTCATTATTATTACTTAAAAACCTGTTCCAAAAGCTAAATAAACAAAAACTAAGCGTTGTAAAATAGTATATTATACACAAAGGCATAAAAAGATGAATTTAGCTTGCGGTTTATACGGTGTCTATTTTTCGCTTTTATACTGTTAAATAAATCTAGGAAATGCAAGGTCGAAAAATTGATTAATTAAAAATCGGTTACACAAAAGACAACAAAATAAAAATATAATGGGTCACAATTTGTTAAATTATCACGATAAAAAGTAACAAAAATCCCAATCTCTTTCAAGTGTAAATTAATTATTATCGATTTTTCTTAGTTTTTCTAATTTATGTTTTTATTACAGGTTGGCCGCCGCCCAAGAGGCGGCAGTTCTTCAGGCTGCGCAGCGCAACGAGGGAGGATACAAAACCACCCGGTAATTTTATTCAAATATTATATTTACTAAGTAATTGTAATGTGCGATTTTGGCCATGCGCGGTTCTGTGTATTGCGTACAAGTTTCACGAGATACAAACCGCGAACCGTTTAATCACCTCAATTATTTAAAAGCAAATCAAGGACCCAAGAAAATATATTTGAACCCAGCAGGCGGAAACATCAAGAAAGCTTAACCTTCTTGTCAAAGTTTCTATACCTATCAACTTTTCCATTCTCTTAGGCTCGGGCACAACCAGGAGAGGGTTTCGGGGCGAGGTCCCCCCAAGCCTATTTTTTTTTTACGGGTATGCGCACTCGCAAGGAGATCCCTATCACGCTCGAGAAGCGGCAAGTGCGCGAAATTGTTGGTGTGTGTTGGTTTTGAAACGGTTCAGGTTGTAACCTGCAGGGAAAACTGTCGCAGGGAGTTTATTCCACAGCGATGCTGTTCTCCAGAGATATGAATTCTGATATAATGAGGTTCTTGGTGCATCTATTTTGACAATAAATTGATGGTTACCGTCTGTTTGACGTGTTCGCCTAGTAGGTGCTACTCCCGGGGGAATCATACGTGCCAACTCTTCAGAGCATTTTCCGTGATAATACTTGTAGAAGAGAGATAGATCGCCCACAGTTCTTCTATGTTCGAGACCATCCAAGCTACGGGTAAGTGCGGGGTCATTGATCAGCTTGATAGCTCATTTTTGCACGGTGTTCAAAAGCATTAAGGTATGTTTGGGTGCCGCACTCCATATATGTGAGCAGTAATCCATAGTTGGTCGAATCTGGGCTTTGTAGAGTGTCAGCAGTTGGCTTGGTGTATACAGAGGTCTTGTACGAAATAGCACCCCAAGCTTTTGGGACGCCCTTTTAGCTATATCTGCCACGTGACTGTGCCAAGACATGTTGGTCTCTGCAGTGACTCCTAAGATGTTCAACTGGCTCTGCAATGCGACAGCACTTCCAGATAGCATGATGTTTGGCTCACCGGTGCTGGTCTTTTTTGAAAACAGGGCTGCTTGGGTTTTCTGCGCGTTGAACTGTACAAGGTTTTTGTTGCCCCAGTCCTCTATTATCTCCAAGTCGTTATTTATCTGTGATATTTCAGTTAGTCTAAGGTAATGGCATTCACGTGCGTGTCATATGAGACATGTGGGTGGTATGACTGAGGAGACTACATTGCCATCATCTGCAAAGCAATAAAGTGGATTTACTGTTTTATCTATGAGGTCATTTATGTAAATCAGAAAAAGTGTTGGCGAAAGGATTGCTCCCTGTGGCACACCAGCATTTATTTGGTAAGAGTTGGAGTTCCGGCCATCCAGTGCAACATAAATGGATCTATCCTTAAGGTAACTTTCAAACCAAGTGCAAAGTCTCGGCGACAATCCCGTTGCTTTGAGCTTGTTGAGCAGATTTTCATGCCAGACTTTATCGAATGCTTTAGATATATCTAAGGCAATTGATCTTGTTTCACCTCGCAACTCAATCGCTTTTTGCCATAAGTGAGTGACGTATGTAAGTAAATCGCCAGTTGACCTATATTTTCGAAATCCGTATTGCTTGTCGTTGATAATTTTGTACTTTTCCAAGTACTTGGTTAGGTGATTGTTCACAACTCTTTCCATTACTTTTGATATCACCGGAAGTTAAGCAATTGGTCTATAGTTTAACGGATCTGTCTTTTTTCCTTTCTTTGGAATGGGTTGTACTGCGTCAGACTTCCGTGATGATGGATATACTCCTTGCCTATAAGATAAATTGAATAATTTTGCGAAAGTTGGGGTGAGTTCGCTAGCACAATTTTTGAGTACTATCGCGGGAATGCCATCTGGACCCATTGCTTTGTTTGTATCCAACTTTTTAAGGGATTTTCGTATTTCTCTGTGACAAAAGGGTACCTCTGGCATACTGTGGGAAACCCTTTCAATGAACGGTGGAATTTTTTCCATTTGGCACTGTTAGGTTTGAGTTGGAGGAAAAGATTTTGGCCAGCATATTGGCTTTTTCCTCTGATGTTGTGGCTAAGTGAGTATTTTTATCTGTAAGTGGTGGTATGAATGACTTGGTGAAGTTTGATCCAACGGCTTTTGCAAGAGACCAAAAGGACCTAGAACTACTTGGACAATTCAGCAACCTGTTTTTTATTCTTTGATTGTATGTTTCTTTGGCGGTGTCAATAGTAATTTTGTAACTATTTCGGGCTTCTATAAATTCTGTGTGGTTTTGAGCGGTTTGTTGTCGTTTCCAAAGGTTATATGCTCTGTGTTTTTTCTGTACAGCCGTTTGACACTGGCTGTTGAACCAAGGTTTTGCATTAGCTCTGCGTTTTATTGTATGTGGGATATATGCATCCATTCCAGATAAGATTACTTTTGTTATTTCGTTACAGCAAATAGTGGGATCAGCTGTTTTAAAGCAAACCTCTTGCCATGGAAAATCCAGGTAAAACTGTTTAAGGTCATTCCATTTTGCCGATGTATTGTGCCACATTTTACGAGGAAGTGATTGTTGGCTTGGCGGTATGAACATTTCGCACTTTGTTCTTATAAGTTTATGATCGGATGAACCAAGTGGGGGATCTACTTGAATTGAGTACAAGTCAGGATTTGTAGTTAGGAACAAGTCTAAAAGCGCTGCAAATTCACCCCTTTCTGAGATACGGGTAGGTTCATCGACAAGCTGCGTTAGACCACAACTTATGGCAAACGCTTCTGCTTCCTTGCCTTCATTATCTGTTTTGTTGTGGTGTTTTAGCCAGGGTATATTGTGGACGTTGAAATCGCCTAAAAAAACAATTTCCGCATGTGGATAGTTAGACTGTATACTATCACAGTTTTCGGATAATGTCGCAAAAAAGTTTTGATACTCGGTGTTACTTGGCGGTCGGTAGAGGCAGCAAATGAACTTGGTCGATGACTTTGAGGTGAATTTCAGCCATATGATATCGAGGTTCGCAGGTTCTAGCTTCTCCTCTCGATGACATGAAAGGTCATTTTTAATGTACACACAGATCCCAAAATTATGTCGAAATCGGTGGTGTAGGTCATAGCCGGGATAAAGATAGTTCACAATAGGTGTTGCAGAACTGATTTTAGTTTCAGTGAGAACAAGGATGTTAGGTCTTTGTTCTTCAAGATGTTGGTGAACTGAATTCATGTTGGTACTTAATCCTCTTATATTGCTAAAATCAATTCTGAGTTGAGTTTTTGGTCTTCTATTAATATCTTTGCATGAAGGACCCCCAGGATCACCCGATGCCCGGAGATCCGAGTGGTCGGGTATTTTACCTCCGGAATATTTTGATCCTGGAGGCGCCGTCATGCTATCTGTTACTCATTGTTGGAACCGGACTGCCAGCGCAGTAGCGGAACGTGGTGATACCACTTAGCGCTACTCATTTCTGACATGGTGGTATCTCACCGGTCGACGCCCAATGAGTAAAAAGCGTCTACCACCTACCAATAACAAGCCTAAGTTTGTTTTTAAATCTTTTCCACATATTTCATGAATAAAAATATAAAAAAGCATAAAAAACGACATTATGGTCACTCTGACAACCGAACCGAACCGAACCCAAGATATATTCTTGGATGCGCCACTGTCTAAAAAACAATTTTTTTGTGATTTGTTTCATCCAGGAGAAAAATAAGTCAATAAGTCTACCAAATTATTATACATTTTTTAAAGCAATAAAACGTGTTTTGAATTTTAAAATACAAAATTTAAAAAAAAAGAATTGTTTTTTAACAAAAACTGTTTAATTTAAAAATAAAGTTATTCTAAATCTAAAAAATAGAAAAATAAAATATGTGCTATTAATTATAATAAAAAATATTTTCAATTTTAAAATATGTATAATCTGATAAGATCTATATGTATATTTATTTCAAGATGCTTTTTTTATCGTGTTGTAATATATTTTTAAATTACTTATAAAAGTATTGAATTTAACTTATATTAAATAATTTATTAAACTTGAATATATTTATATATTTTTTAAATATTTTTAAACATGTCTTATCATATTTATACATGTAAGTATTAGTTAAACACATTTACCTCACAAAATCCTAACGCCTGTTTCCACTTAGTTTTTTGCTCTTCTGGGCAGGGAGCCCACCATTTTTGACACTAACAATTTTTTTTATTTGTTTATTCACAGCCCCCTTAAATTAATTTCATAACATAACATTAAAGTGCCAAATACTTGCAGTGATCAAGGTCTTTACACTTTTACACAGGTTATCCACAGAATCTGAGAGTTCATTGAACCTGATTGGCCAACTAAATTAGATTAAAAAATCTACATCACCGGGTTGCCCTAAACCATCTGTTTTATGGAAACCCGATGACGCTGCTACAGTCGTCTAGTTAAGTTCACATGGATGGTCTAATTCTGTAGGCAACCTGTGTAAAAGTATAGACCTTGGGCAGTGATAACCTTTCCGCGACTCTTTTAAATGTGAAAACTGTCAAATTATTTAGGGACACTAACCTGGCCATACTTGGCCTAAAAGCTCCGGTTTCAACCTTCTCAACGTTTTTTCTAAAATAAGACATTTATTTATGATACTCCGTGACCAATATGAAACTAATTGAAAATTACGAACACAACTTTATATGTAAATAGGTACTTTACTGAAATTTTTGACAACCCCTTGTGGGGCCGGTGTCCATGTTATTGGAACAAATGGAACACTGCTGGCTAGGCCACTGGCCGTTTTTAAGAATGTTTTCCTCGGTCCCTTTCACATTTTTAGAATAGACGGTAAAAATATTATGTTATTTTTTTTAGGTTTGCGGGTACAACCTTCGGATCGGCGGCAGCTGATAGAATGGGCGGTCATGCGGGGGGCGGTAGCGGTGGCGCAGGGGCGGCGGGGCAGCAGGGTGGCGCCTCGTCGCTCTTCCTCTTCTCCGAGCAAAACATTATCCGGCAGTACACGAGGTTCATCATCGAATGGCCATATCCTTTTTATACTATGCATAGCTTTTTCTGATCAGCAAAAATGGTTTCTGGATTTAACTAAAAAAACTGCTGCCGCTATGACTTCGAGAAAAACTCGCCTTAAGAATTTATCTAAAAAGAATTTGTTTGTGTGAATGCAGAAAAGTTTTTTACTGAAGTTATAAGTTTCTTAGATAAATCCAAAAACCATCCTTAACACTTCGCATATAATATAGTCTCTACTCTACCCGGCGCCTCCACAATATCTCGAATAAGGGGGCCAAGGAGTTGGCTTTAGGTATTGGCAGGTCGTTAATTATTTGGGGGGGGGGGGGCTTTTTTTACATAGGCTCGCAAGAACAAATTATGATGAGGCATTGTTGAATAACTAAATAACTAATAAGACTTGAGGTTGTATATATATGGATTTATAGGTTGTCCCAAAAATTAATTTCATGCTACCTGTGAGTATATAGAACAACTTGGAAATATTGAATTGCCTTTAAGCTCTTATGCCTTTAAGGTTTATATTTTAGGGCTGGGTACACCTTCATAATGATAGCAAAAACTATATTTGGGTTCTTTGTGCCCAGCAATCTACAATAGGAGAGGGGAAATTTTAAGAAATGTTTAACTAAAATTTAACTTAAATGTTATTAAATTAATGGTAATTAGGTTTAAGGTTAAAATAATTACATGTTAGGTCTTGTCGAGATGAGAAATCTTAAAATATTTTTAATAGGGCTTTAATTATAAACAACAAGTAAAATTAAAGAAAGAAAAATAAGAAAAAAGTTTTCTGTCTTCTGCCGGGACTCGAACCGGGAATCTCTTGATCTGGGTTTGAGTCCCGGCCGAATACAGAAAACTTTTTTCATTCTTTAATTTCACTTGTTGCTTATAGTTTTAGGTCCTTGCATTATTTGCATATTGGTATTTGAGAGGACTTTAATTATCATATATTGACACTATTGACGGAGTACATTGTAATAAATGAAGAGCACAGGGAAAAAACGTGCAAAGTCATTTTTTCTAAGAAAGTGGGTTATACATGCCAAATGATGTCTTAAGATGTGTATTATCTGGAATATTCAAACTGGGAAAAAACAGGCCGTGTCACAAGATATTACTAATAATTCATTTGGCCAACAGGGAAAGAACGTGCCAGTTTTAAACTTTTAAAATGTTATATCTCCAAACTAACTAAGAATGACATTGCACGTTTTTTCCCTGTGCTCTTCAAATGATAAAGGCTCTTCAGACTCTAAAGAGCTAGATTATTCTCTAGTTAAACTTAGGATAAATTTAGCTAACTTACCAAAATATAGCCACTTATAGTTCCTTAACATAGATCCTTACTCCGTTCGAATATGCCGTACTTTTGACAATCATAGCAAACTGCGTCGTGTTGGCTTTGGAAGAACATCTACCCTGTTCGGATAAAACCATACTGGCGCAGAAACTGGTAAGAGAGTAAAAGTGTTTTTATTTGCACTCAGGAGTATGCATGCATTAAAGTGCGTACACGCATTGAAATGAAAACTTGACAACAAACTGCCGATGCCGTCCCAAAGGATCTGCAAGCACAAAAAGAGGAGCCGCAAAAAATTGATTTTCGGCAAACGGCTTGCAAGCGTCGCGCGCACAACTTGAAAACACAAAAACAGGACGAATCCGTGTTTGCGAAACGACGCAGATACGGCGCGTGTGCAAGTAGTTTGGAGTATACGTACTAGATTAGTAGTAAACTATTACTTCATTAGGGAAGTTAGAGGAAACAAAATTAACAGCAATAGAAAAATTGATTATTAAGACTGTAATACACTTAGAACACAATGACGTTAAAAGAAGTAAGAGCCCAGAAAGTGCAAATATTTTTCGAAACTGAAGTTTAAGCAATTAGCCTTATTGTTGAGATTTACGCAGATAGTCAAAGTAGCTCCGACGAATTCAAGAACTGACCGAGAAAAAGGATATCATGCTTGTTGAGCTTCCAGTTTATACCGGATGGCTGATAACGTGACCAAGAGGGCTTCAGAGCAGTTCCGCTTAACCATGCCTGGGCCAAATAATCATGAGCTCCTAAATACTTAAGAAGCTGCAAGCAGCATATTCTGATTCCAACAGCCTTCGAGAATTTTAGGTTTGTAACCTAAAGAACTAATTCAGAGGCTTAGAGTCAAAAATCGTGCCTAGTGGGATAGTTGTGGAATATTTTTTAAAACTAACCTAGATCAATTGTTAATAGATCAAATTTTAAGTCACTGGGTGTTTGCCTAAAATTTAAGTAGGAAGGCCTATGTGACATGATAGATCCAAGATCTCCTTAAGTTTTTGAGGCAATATGGTTAACAAATGAGAAAAGTCGCCAGTTTGCATACACAAACAAAGACTAGAAAAAAATTTACGGCGTCAAGCTAAATAAAACCGTTTAAAGAATTGCCAATGTCAAAATACTTAAAACTATACTTTCTATACGCAAATTGGAACGCACCCCAGATGGAATAAGCAGGACGGTGTGGGCAACAGTTCATGTTCTCCTACTCCACCCCCACTAGCAAAATTAAAAAGAGACATGTCTCGTCACCAACAACAACAAACAACTTCGTAAATCTAGTCTTTTGAAATATTTGCCAACAGCTGTAGGCCCGCAGATAACACCTTCGGGGGGTTAAGCACTAAGAATTTTTTTCACATTTCTTACAGCACAAAATACTGCGCGAAGTATTCGACTTGGGGCAAAATATGATAGGATAATACCTTTACCTAATAATCCAGAAACAATACCAACAGAACAAATATAACGGTATTGAATTAAGATCATAATTTTTCTGACGGAACAGGATAAGGTAGGTATTCGTGGGTAGAGGACAGACCAAAAAGAAACTAAGGTACCTTTGGCAACGTTTCGGATTTAATTAATCCTTTTTCAAGCCTCAGATAGAAAGGTCTTGAAAAAGGATTAATTAAATCCGAAACGTTGCCAAAGGTACCTTAGTTTCTTTTTGGTCAGTCCTCTACCCACGAATACCTACCTGATTCTATAATAGGACACAAAGGAACAGGATAAGGTGACTTGCACACTGATGTGTATTATAATAATGCAAAATAACACATCAATCGTTTTTTACCCAACAGGCATTAAATTAGCTGGCTTGTGCAAATTTTTGTATTTTTTTCTAAAAAATTCTCAGGAACAATGCGAAGCATTATCCAGGGTTATAACAAAATTTGTCTATACGCATTGCGTGTGGTTGATTATTTTTTTGGATTAAATATAAATTATTTTTTGTTTTTCTAGGAAAAAACGGAAGTCTACTTTCTGGGAATTTTTTGCGTGGAGGCCTCCCTAAAAATCCTAGCGTTAGGCTTCGTTCTGCATCGGGGCTCTTATCTTCGAAACATCTGGAACATCATGGATTTTTTTGTGGTCCTGACAGGGTAAGAACCATTTGAAATAGCTTTACTTCCTATTTTAAGTTATAAACAAAATATTAATTTTAAACTAAGTCTTATGTTGTAATCTTTTTTCCAAATGAAGAAGTAGAAACTAAATATCCGAAAGTTCAAAATTTTAACACATTACTTCCATTCTAACCGAGTGGTTACTTAAACAGTAACAACAAATAATTTCAAGAATTTTTAGCTTAAATTCTTAATTATGACAGGTCGATGACAGTTTTCGCCGAGGCCAACGTCGATGTAGATTTAAGGATGCTGCGCTCGTTTCGGGTTTTAAGGCCTCTTAAATTAGTTTCTCGCATCCCAAGTAAGAAAATTAAGAAAAAAGTTAACTTTACTAGAAAGTATAATATTTTTGCCAGTTAAACTAAGAAAATTAGAAAATAGCTAAAGGTATATTAGCTCATAGTTTGTATTGGAGTGTTAGAGTTAAAAATAAAAGTTTTGCCTACATTTTTTTAAATATAAGAAATCTTAACCCAATTTGCCCCTAGATCATGTGTGATATATTTGGGAATATTAGAGACGCGATTACTCAAACGAAATCAATAATGACATACGTATTTACTTGCTTTTACTATTAAATAATTATTTGAAAACTTTATTAAAGTATAAAATCCCGGATTGGTGATCCGTGATAAAATCATATCATTTTCTGTGGATATCTATCGATCGTATTTCCAATAGTTTATAATATTTTCTGCATATAGTCTGTCTGTCTATAAGTGGAACCAGCTATTATAGATCCCTTATCCCGGTTAATATGACGTGCATTTTCTTTTGATTTAGTAGCCTTAGGAACTGTCGCGCGGTTATTGGGTCAAATAAATAATATAATTTCATCAAAGTTAAAACTGGCGGTGAGAACGGTAGACAAATATATTAAATCGGAAAAAAATTGTAGGCCTATTAACCAGGGATACCGAATTGATAAATCCACTTTCTTGTTTTTTTACAGAAAAAGCGTTTCAATATTCTCTTTTAGATATTTAGGACAAAATGTAGAGCTAGAATTTGAGGTTTAGTAGACATCTTAAAAAATATTTAGGTATTTATAAATTATTTATATAGCTATGGTAAAGTTGAAGGTTCTCTTTTTACCAAATAGTAAATATTTATATAGTTATAGCAACGTGTTTTATTATTGTCTAAATCGTTTTATTTAAAAAAACTAGAATACTAGATTAGATGAATAGTTCAGGTAATTTATAACGCATTTAAAAGAGCACCTACCTAGTATTATTAAGAGTTAAAAAAAGTTCGTGCAAGTAAAAATGTATCTTTTTATTTAATCTATTTTTCTTTTCTTGTCTTTTAATAGCTTTGTCGAATTCGGTGGTTATATTTAGAGCTACTACCGATAATTATAGTTTAGAAATGACGTAGTACAGTTATTTTCGTATGTTTAGTTAGCTAGTTTTTTTCAGGTTTATGACCTTACTGCCCCAGAGCACTACGGCCATGGACCTGCGTACATTAAGAGCCATCAGGGTGCTTAGACCTTTAAAGCTAGTCTCTGGTATACCTAGTAAGTAGAACCACCAACGCCAACCACAGAAAACATCTTAAAACATTTAAAGAATTTATTCTAAAAGAAAAATAACATTGCATTTTTATTATTTTTAAAAAAATTAAAATCCTTACCTATGACTTTGTTAGTAAAAGATTTCTCAAAAAAGTTACGCTAGTAAAAAAATATTTACCGAATTTCAATGGTGTGCGAATCCTATGAAAAAATATTCTGACACGTTTTGTCATATTTACAATTTTTATATAAATTATTAGTCCAGAATGTAAGCTTCCCACCCACCCACATCCATAATTTTTTAATAGATCCAGCTGACCACACAGTTTAACCTGTTTTAAGCAGAAAAAATATAGCGGGCTCTAACTCCATCATATTTATGTAACACTCACTATTAGGACAGTAAAAGAAAAATTTAATTTATTTTAATACTTTTGTTTGTGTAAACTATACTTGTAGTATCCTAGATCCAATTAGATTTTTTTCTGTTAGGTACCTACTTTTTATATATTAAGTGTCCGTGAAATCCGGTTTACACTCTTCACAGCTTTAATTGTCAAAATTTAACTAATTTGCAATTCCATTTATTTCAAAATGGAAATATGTGTACCTAATCGAGAGGTCAACTGGTAATTCTCCAATTACTATCAAAAGTTGATAGTAACCTAACAACAACAAACATAAAAGTTTTCTGTCTTGGATTGGTGATAGCAGTAGATTCTAAAATTAGTTAGCTCAATTAATCGACTTTTAGAAATCAATGCCGAGTAATTAAGTAGCTCTGATTTTTAGTTTTATGAATAGTTTAACTTTAAGGATTGGTAGCTAGGCTAGAGCTACAAATACAGATATTCCAGTTCTAAGCAAAAGTTTTAATTGCTTGCAATGGCAGCACATCTAATTTATTAGGGACCTTTTGCATGTCCCATTTTTCAGATTATCCGTTATTTCAGGCATGCGCAGTAATCTGGTTTAAATTTTATCCCTTGCTAAAGGAGAAAGTTTGACGTTACTTGTAGCCGAATAGCGCAGACTTCAGTTTCTTTATTTAGAGGCAGTGTTGCCATGCATATAACGTTGTGACCAAATGTAATCTAAATTTAAAATATTTTTGTTACCACACAATTACTTCAAGAGCTTCCAATGCAGGGTAATTGGCAGGTTTCATTTTATGCCAATTATTAAAATTTATTTTTTATAAAAACTGGTAGAAATGTGTTGTTTAGCAACAGTGTTCACCTCAACCAAAAATCATTAATATTCTGTAAAGTGTGTGGTTTTCACTGGTATTGATTTTTCAGTTTTTCCCTAAATTAATTTCGCCTACAGAACACAAAACACGCTTTTGACAGATAAATAAAGAATAAAAAAAATATCGCAAATAAAATCTGTGCAAAAGTTGAAAATTGGACTTTTAGATATCACGTGACATCTGTCGTTTAAAACGTCGCATTTATAAAAGATAAGTTAGCTAAAGGAGTGCGTGCAAAAGGTCCCTATTAGTGGAGTCGAGCATACCATATACCTGTACAGGGTGTCCCATAACTTAGGGGCCATAGGCCAACAGGTGATAGAGGAGGTCATGTCTAATAAAAAAGTTCCTATAATGCATGGGTCAAAACTCTTTCTTTGGTGAGATACAAAGTTGGCGATTTTTTAAACTTTTTTAATAATGACTAAAAAAAAAACGCAGTCAAAATATTGTGTAAAGTCGTGTATTAGAACAAGAGCAATAAATTAAAAGAAAAATAATTAAAAAAAAAATTAGTCGGTTAATTTTTTTTAGAACAAAAAATTTTTTTGGTATAAATTTTTATGAATGCACTATTAAACGCAATGTTTCTTTTATATTTTTTGTTAATAAAAACAAGTCTCTGGCGAGACATAGTAATAAAATGTTATTGATATTTTTTTAAAGAATAAATAAGCAGAATTTTTTTTTTAATTATTAATTTTTATACATTTTTAGAGGTTATTTTGACAGCCTGTATTTTCTGAATTTGTAGTTTTATCAAAAAAAAGAATATTACATTTTTGAATCACAATTAGCTGAGTATTCAGCTGACTGTGACAGATTTTTTTTTCTAAAACCCTTTTTCCCCCACTCCTCTAACTTTAAAAATCCTATATCTTAAAGAGATGTGTGTTATATAAACTTTTTTCTCGGAAATAACCTCCTCTATTACCTACTGCACTATGGCCCCTAAGTTATGGGACACCCTATGTATCTCTTACAGTTTTTCTCTTATTACAAACAATTTTATCTAATTCATCGGAAAAAAGGATAAATCTATTTCCGGCGTCGGCGAATAAGCAGTTAGTCTGAAATTTTGCCAAAATGAGATACGTCGAGTTATTGGTCCTAGTGGGATATGTAGCAAAGAAGAGCACAGAACACATTGTTTTCCTGATATATACAAACTTGTTAAGAATTTACAAGAATTTTGACATAAGCAGTTATTTTTTTGAAATCTCTAAAATTTTACTTAAAGTAACATATTAGCTGCTTATTTACCCACGGTGGATAGTAGACCGGTATTCGGATTTTTTTTTATTTGTCGAATTTTCACGTCACTGGTGGTCCAGCTGTTTTTTGTAAGCAAAAGTTAGATATGATATGAACAACTCATAATTTTTGAATTTTTTGAAAGCTAAGGCAATTTTCCTACTATTTTTTAGTATATTCTTATAAAATAATATTTTTCAGACATACCAGTCGTTATTTTTTTTAGCCGGCTTCATTATTCTTTACACAAAAATTAAAATTCGAAGAAAATAATGTGTTCGTTTCAGCTTCAAAAATAATCCGCTGACTTACATCTTTGATTACTTCCCAAGTCCTCGGTTCACCTTTGATACTAAACGATCACATTCAGTTTGACTTGTAGTTTAAGTTTTGTGTAATAAAATATAAAGCGGGCTAAAAACCAACAATGACAATACGTCTAGAAAATCATATTTTATAAGGATGTACTAGAAAACAGAAAATTGCCTTAGTTTTTAAAAAATTTTAGAAATATTAGTTGTTTCGATGTTTATATCATATCTAACTTTTGTTTACAAAAATCAACTGGACCACCAGTGACGTGAAACATTCGACATATATATATAAGATCCGAACACCGGTCTATTCTATCCACCGCGTTATTCACCGACGCCAGATATATATGACTAGGAGTAGAAAAAGTTAACTTAATTCGTACTTTAGGTTTATTCGTACTGACAATTAATTAATACTTACTTTCGCAGATTTTAGCCTTTATTATGTTATGGTATGCTCAAATTTTAGATGAAGTAGAAGTGGAAGTGTAATCGAAAAACTGAGAAAGCACCAAACTTAATCATTTTTCTTCTTTAGGTTTACAAGTAGTATTGAAATCTATTATAAAAGCAATGGCACCTTTACTGCAGATCGGATTGTTGGTGTTGTTCGCTATTGTAATATTCGCCATTATTGGGTTAGAATTTTACTCAGGGGCATTGCACAAAACCTGCTACAGTCTCAAAAACATAGGTAAGTTGATCTTAAGATAAAGAATTTAGTCTATAGGAAAAACAACGTTGCATTTTTAATATTTTTATAAAAACAAAAATATGTGTAAGTTTTACTTATATAACTTTGCTAAGTTACGTTAGTAAGAAAATATTTAACGAATTGCAATGGTGTGCGAATCCTAAGAAAGGATATTCTCAACCTTTTTGACATATTTACACTATTTAATTAAATTAGTAGTTCAGGATTTATGCTGCGGGACCCACCTCCATTATTTTTTGATAGATTGATTTGAGAGATTTGCAATTTCATTTATTTCAAAACGGAAATATATGTAGCCTAATCAAGAGGTCAATTATTGGTAATTCTACAATAACTATCAAAAGTTGTGAGATTTCTATTAGACATAACAACAGAGTCGAGTTCTTAGGCTATTTCCCGCCATATGTCGTTACTCTTCTGAATAGTAGGGCTGCAGTTTTGGCAATTTTTGTTCCTTTTTATTGGTCAAAAAAGTTTTGGAATTGTTTGGCCAGTATTTAAGCGTCAAAACACCCTTCAATTAGGCCGCACGTAATTTTTGGTATATATTACAAAGTTAGGAGCAGTTAACTAATAGAGCATAATAATAAACACATGTTTCTCTTTTGTTTTTGCTGACCTCGAATATTCTAGTCATCAAAATAATAATATTATACCTTCCCCTAAGAAAATATGGCCAATTATTTAAGAACGTGATTTAAAAGTATATTTTATAAAACAAGATTGTCTTTATTTTCACTTTATCTCCGGGAAGTTATGAAAATAACCTTACAAAAGATGGCCATTAAAAAGCATACGCTTTGAAAAAGTTTTGAGATATATATTTTAAAGAAGGAGCCCAACTGGAATATTTTAAAACAAACAATATTTTGTGTCCGCGCGGCTCCTCAAAAGTCTGATTTTTGACGGAACACGTAGATACGGTGTGCTCGAAGGAGCTATGGGAAAATGGTGCAAAATTGCCACTTTTTGAATATGGACTCTTTCATGACTTCAAAACTATATTCATATAAGTCCTACCTGATACTCTTTTCGAAGTTTTATTATTATTTTTCCTTTTTTCTTGTTTCCATGGTATATTTTACGGTTAAGTTCTAACAGAATGTGCAGTTTTTACCCGCTTTTTGAACAATATTTTCTCGTCGCAGAAGTTTGCAATTTAAGATAAAACTATTAGAATTCCTTGATTTTTTAAAGAATTCAAAAATCCAACAAGATTAAAATAGTAACTATGTAAACTAGAAAAAACTCAAAAAAAAGGATTTATACGAATATGGTTTTGAAGTCAGGACAGAGTCCATATTCAAAAAGTGCTATTAGTTTTTGGCACCATTTTCATGTAACCTATACCTCTTTTCGGCACACCGTGTAGACAATAAATACATTTTAAAATAAATATTAATGAACTTTAATATTATTTTTATTCAATGTTTTACGTTTGTAGAAGAAATAGTAAGAGAAGATGACGAAGAGGTCCCATGCCAAACGGACAACGAGACTGAAGCAATATCAAGCGGCAGTAATTGGTGCCGAGATGGAGAATCTGTTTGTTTAGAAGGGTAGGAAATACTTAAGATCAATTCTATAAACCTGTATTTTAATCCTCAGTTTTAAATTTGTGTTTCTCTTACGACGGATTTTATTTACGAAAAATGTCTTGTCATTTAATTTTATAATCTAATTTTTTAGGATTGATTATATTGCGTTTATCCACATGTTCATTATGTCACTTTTTTTATTGGTGTATTATCAATAATCAGATTTTTAATAACGTGTGATGTTCATTATAATTATTAATTTAATTTTCTTAAGATTCATCTTTAGCTTATGTTTTCTAATAATATTTAGAAATACTGTAGACTGCCAGTTAAAACACAGCTATCATCGGGATATCGTTGGTTGTTCAAAACTTTAAAATTATTATTTATACTCTCTTTGCAGTCTCTTAAAACTTCATTTACCTAATACTGCGTAACTGTAGATATTAAAAACGCGTGGAGAAAGCATGTTACCCTGCCAGACATAATTTTTATATCCGCTGATATATATTTCTTAATTTTAAGTATGACTTTGACTCATTAGCACATCTTTATTTCAGAACCATATTTTCAGAGAAAATAGGTGATTTTTAGGAAATTGATATTTAAGATTCAGTCAGTGCGTTAATATACGTTCTGTTGCTGTTATATAAATAATGTTAAATTAGTTTATATGGTGAATATAATATTCCTGTTTTATAACTGGCAACTTGTTTTCAAATTACCTTGTCTGGCTTAAATCCTGTTGGATTAAAATTTTTGTCTCCAAAATGGGTGCACTAACTAATTAATGAAATTAATCATCGTCTGACCATTGTGTATCAAAGATTTACAAAAAAGTTAAGATTAATTTTGTATTTTTTATAATTTTTAGATGGGTTGGTCCAAACAACGGTATAACATCGTTTGATAACATTGGGTTCGCTATGCTAACTGTGTTTCAGTGCATTACTATGGAAGGCTGGACTTCAATTTTATATTGGGTAAGTCTCTTTCACCAAATTTACTTCAAAGGTTAACATTCATAAAGAAGGTTATTGGTATTAAAAAAAACCCATGTTTAATAATGCAATTTCTTGATACGAGATTTTCGTATAATTGTAATATATTTTAAGTATGTTATAAAAAAATAAATTAAAAAAAAACTTAATATCAAATGTTTGCCCGCAGATAGAAAAACGATAACTGCAGTGGACTGTATATATTTTAATTAAGGAAAGCGCGAACAAACATAAATATATTGATATGAAATCACGAAATAATTAAGGTCCATAGGTTAATTGTTGGTACCACACAACGGAAATCAGAAACAAAGCACTCACCAGTTTGCAGCCAATTTCTCCACGTTCCAAGGGGCCCCTGTCTGGATCTAATGATGGCACAACGTAGCTGAAGGGCTGAAGTTTCTAGTTCTATGCGTCAGTACACCAAAATCGAGCACTTTCAAGTGTAGAAATTTGAAATAGTTGGAGAAAGTAAATTAACACGCCATTTTCTCGAGGCGGTAGAAAAGGATCTCACTGATTCTTGGTGCGCATATCCAATGCGCGAAAAATGAACTCTGTCCGTCATCCAATTGTATGGTTTTAAAATTTACAAACAACCGCGAAATTTAGCGGGAGCTAACATAACTGCCCTCCAAAACATACAATTTTAGAATATCAGCCGGACAGATATGGATATAAGAAAAATGATCGACCGATAAATATAAATAAATGAAAAACAGATAAGTAGCGTAAGTTTATTTAGAGATAACGAAAACCCGAAAAAGGCAAAACAAACAAACAAAATTAAAAAAATAATAATAAAGAATTACCTATTGTAATAATTGACTTCAATAGGTAGAAAAAATTAAAATTACTTTTAATTCGGCAAGAGGCACAGTTTTACAACTGGCCGCTTGAAAACACCGGTAGCCGTTTGTACCGTCGCGACACGCACTTGACCGTCTCTGCTGGGATGCAATTGGAGAACCCGACCGACTGGCCATTTCAAAGGTGATTGGATGTGATCACTCGTTATGATAACCAAATCATTTAATTTGATATTTGGGGACAAATCAGCCCACTTGTGTCGCTGTTGTAGCGTATGCAAATACTCTACAGAATACCGTTTCCAAAAATCATTATGTAGTTTTTGGACTAGTTTCCATCTCGAGAGCCGATTTAGGGGAACCCCGGACAAATCTGACTCCAGAATTTCTGAATTAAGGGGTTCAAGGGTCAAAAAATGCCCATAAGTAAGAGGTTGAAGATCGTGTGGGTCTGAAGAGGAAGGAGATAAAGGGCGACTATTAAGTACAGCTTCTATGCGACATGTAAGAGTGGACATTTCCATGATAGACAACTTCTGGTCGCCGACAACTCGAACAAAGTGAGTTTTAAAACTTTTGACGCCAGCTTCTGCCAGGCCATTGAAATGTGGACTGAGAGGGGGTCCCAGATGCCAACGAATAGAAAGTCTGGTGGACGCACTTCTTGCGTAATCAAGTAATTGGTTACGAAACCCTATAAAATTACTGCCCTGATCTGACCAGCATTGCGTCACGCTTCCACGTCTGGAAATGAATCGATGGAATGCACCTACAAATCCTTCGGTGGACAGTTCCATGGTTAATTCCAAATGCACGCAATATGTGACCGTACAGACAAACACACAGACATACGATTTGAAAGCTTTACAACCACGGTAACGATGAGGAATCACAAAGAAAGGTCCACAAAAGTCGATAGCTACACTCGAAAAAGGTTTAAGTTGATTGATTCGATGAGCGGGAAGTGAACTCATTATGGGCGGTCTATAGGGTTTAGGGTTGATTCTAAAACATTG
Organism: Aspidapion aeneum; assembly: GCA_963576565.1. Lineage (NCBI taxonomy): Eukaryota > Metazoa > Arthropoda > Insecta > Coleoptera > Brentidae > Aspidapion > Aspidapion aeneum. Next base: position 32,744,388 of record OY755047.1, on the reverse strand, counting down.
CAAGCACTTGGATATGGTTCTTTGAATTGCCCGTCTGGCAGATAATATCCAAAATTGCTGTAAAAGCAGATTATGTAATGTTTTAAACCCAGGATGAAGGTATTGTCGATGAGTGGACTCGATAAGAAGAGTAGTTAAACGATGGTTACTCGAAAGTAAGACGGGGTGTTTTGCAGAATAAGACAAAAGGTCAGATTTTTGTAATCTGCCACTGACTCTAATGATATTATTTTCATCAAGAAAAGGTGAAAGTTATCGAAAAGGTTTCGGTATTGGTTTATCCTTAGATAACGCGGAAAAAAGCTCAGAAAAACAAGAACCTTGAACGCGTTTGATAAGAAGGTATAACGCACTTTGCATCTCACCGGTGGTAGGAAAAACAATATTTTCAAAAATAATTTTTTGGTCCGGTAGATTAGTGGGTTTTTAATAGGAATGGTTTTGAGAAAGGTTCACTATTCGAAGAACATAACAAATGATACGTTGAACTTTTGATATAGATGAATATTTGATAAGAAGCTGATCTAAGAAGTTAACGTCAATTATCGCATTGCAACAGACCTTTGGCTTTTCCTCCAGATTAATATCTCCGAAATCAATCGGCATGTTTGATTTATGAAAATCGGGCCATTCGTTTTCGGGAGACCACAAAAACGACGGTGCGTTCCACCACATGTCATGTGAAATGAGCTGTGAGGGGGTGGCCCCTCGTGATGCAATATCGGCTGCATTTAAAGCAGAAGGAATGTAGCGCCATGAGTTTGAGAGAATGATTTCTTGGATTCTACTGACCCGATTTCCAACAAAGGTTTGCCAGCGATTAGGAGGGGATGAAAGCCAGTGCAATACGACTTGCGAATCGCAGAAAGTAACGATATTTGTAAAAGTTATTTTTCCTTCATAGCTAGATAAAACGAAGTCAATTAATTCGCTTAAAAGAAATGCGCCTAGGAGTTCTAGCCTAGCCAAAGTTTGTGACTTTATAGGCGCGACCCTGGATTTTGCATATGAGAGAAACATATATATTGTTTTCCTCCTCTACACGAAAATATACGACGCCTGCGTAACCTCGAATTGAAGCGTCACAGAAGCCGATGATTTGACAGGTATTTGTTTTTGACAGTTTGATTTGTCGGGGTAATTGAAAATTGGAAAGAAGCGGGAATTCAGAACGAAGTTTGTTCCAAGAGTCGATGATAGAAGAATCTGGTTCTTCGTCCCAGCCTATTTTCGATATCCACAACTGTTGCAAAATAAATTTTGCTTGTAGCAACAAGGGACAAAGAAAACCTAATGGATCGAAGATTGTTCCTATGATAGATAAAATAGAACGTTTAGTTGGGGGTTTGTCCTTCATTCGGCATTGATAAGAAAAAATGTCGTTTTTTGGATGCCATTGAAGGCCTAAAACTTTGATAAAGTGTGGTTCATCCTTGTCAAAAGAGAGATGCATTTGACGATCGGATTCTGGCAATGTTGCCAATAACTCAGGACAATTGCTTGCCCATTTTTTAAGTTCAAATCCTCCCGACTTCAACAAAGCATTGAGTTCCGTTTGAAGGGAAAGAGCTTCAGAAAGCGAAGGGCTAGTTCCCAAGATATCGTCGATGTAAATTGACGTTTTTAGAACAGTACTAGCCATAGGAAAACGTTCCTTTTCTCTCTCTGCCAGCTCATTTAAGGTACGCATGGCTAGAAAAGGTGAGCATGTCATGCCAAAAGTGACAGTAGAAAGTTCCCACACTGAAAGTGGGTCCTGTGGGGAAAACCTCCACAATATCCTTTGATAAGGACGGTGATAAGGATTGATAAGGACTTGACGGAACATCTGTTTGATATCAGCAATGTAGGCAATAGGATTAAGACGAAACGTAAGGAGTAAAGAAGCAATATCCTTTTCGGTCCAGATAACAACGTGTCATTGAGACTAATATTCTTTGGGGTGACTGCCGAACAATCGGAGACTACCTTTAATTTTGTACTTAAGCTTTCCGGCTTTAGTACGCAATGATGTGCCAAAAAACTTGATACGTTGACTTTTGGTTGACTAGGTAAAACTAGACTCATATGATTAGAATCGATATAGTCTTGCATGAAACTAGAATAGGCAGTGTACAGATCAGGATTTTTGAGTAATCTATTATCTAGAAGTAAAAATCTACGATAAGCTTGCGTATAAGTATTTCCTAGGTCAGGGTTTATTTTATCTTTAAACGGAAGATCTACCATGAATCTACCGCTCGGTTGTCGTAGGACACTCGCAGTAAAAATTGATTCCGCTTGTTTTTCTTCCTTTGATAAGATTTGTTTTTTAGGCAAATGTTCGATTTCCCAAAACCTAGGGATAATGACCTCTAACGGAGGTGAATGACTCGTTAAAAAACAACTGGTTCGTTCCGTAAGACTACCTACTTCGTCCACTTTTCCCATGACGACCCAGCCAAAGATGGTTTCAAGGGCTGAAGGTTGCCCTATTTGTCCAAGAATCCTGCCCTCCTTGAATATCTGTGCGAATAGCTCGCAACCAATAACTAGGTCCACAGGTCTAGATTTGAAATAAGATGGGTCGGCAAGTTTAAGGTTTTCCAAGTGTTTCCACTGATTATCGTTCAAAGTGAATGTAGGCATATTGGAACATAGTTGTGGAACGACAATTGCTTCGAAATTAAGTAAAGGAGTGACCTGTCCTTGTGGCTTAATGTGGCATTGAACGAGCCCTTTGGAAGTAAAAGAAGACATTTGATTTAATCCGAATATTTCAGTGGTGTTACTTCGCCTAGGAAGATTAAGACGCTGAATACACTTTTCACTGATGAATCCTGTCTGTGATCCAGAATCAAGCAGTGCCCTCACAGGTTGAAAATTTCCGCAACCGTCCATAACATCTATTATGGCACATGAAGATTATTGACAGGTGGTGTGTGAATGACAGGACTAGTATCTTGGCTTCCAGACTCTTTATTAGTTTCTAAGATATGAGTTAAAGTGTGGTGCCTTTTACTATTGCAAGTCCTGCATGAATATTTTGATTTGCACGTGTCTACCCCATGCGAGGGATGAAAACACGCTAGACATAATTTTTTCTGCTTGACGAAAGATAGGCGATCGATAGGCGAGAGGTCAAGAAATGTTTGACATTTCGAAAGCACGTGACCTTGATTACACCGGAAACATTTTATTCCCGTACTTGAATTAGTTGAGGTGCCAGCCAGTCCTATAAAAGGCGAATTGGATGATTTATAGGTAGGCTTTTGCCCAAACTGATTTGGCATAGAATTTGATTTTTGATAGGTAGGCTTTTGCCCAAACTGATTTTGCATAGAATTTGATTTTTGATAGGTAGGCTTTTGCCCAAACTGATTTTGCATAGAATTTGATTTTTGATAGGTAGGCACCTTTTTGTGTGCTGTTGATTGAGGAAGTGATTCCAAAATTTTACATCTTTTTTCTAGAAATTGAAAAAGTGACTGAAAAGTGGGAATTTCGGTATTAGTATTGGCGTGACTCATTTCGAAATTTGAACGCGTCGGAATATCCAATTTTTCTAACAAAATGAAAAAAATAATAAAGTCCCAACTGTCAACGTCAAAGCTAAGTGATTTTAAAATTTCTAGGGATTCTGAAAAGGTGTCAATTAAATTACGCAATTCTTTAGCTGACTCGTTTTTTAAGGTAGAGTTCATAATTGTGCTTAAAGCATCATTTGCGAGGTCTCGCTTGTTTTGATATCTATTGACTAATTTGCCGTAAGCAATTTTATAATTTTGATCAGATAAGCTAATCCCTGATATCAATTTTAAAGGCTCATCCTCGAGATATGAAAATAAATATTGAAGTTTTCGAACGTTACTTAGACTTTGATTTTGATCTATAATGTTATTAAAAAGATCGAAAAAGCTTGGCCATAATTTTTTATCACCTCGAAATATGGGAATACCTAACTCTTTGAGTTTTGGAGTTTCGTTTTGTCGAACTTATGATCCTGAAGAGGATGGGGCCTCAACCGGAAATATTTTAGAGTAAACCCCCTTACACGCATAAAAATATTTACGAGCTTCTGAAAGGATCGCATCTTGCGTTTTAAACTCCTCGTCGTCCGAGTCGTCTATCAACATAATGACATCATTATGTGCCAGCATGCATTTATCGAAGGTTTCATCCAAATCGGAATACCTTACTTGAAACTCGTTTCTCGCTTTTGCGTCCGTTGCCGCGGTCTATGAAAACACATAACACTCGGTGATCGCAGATAAAAAACCCTTGCGTTTTTGGACGGCTTTTTTGATAGACATGATTTTTACCTTTGAAATGACGAAATTGTCGGTAAATATACAATTAACGCTAAATTAATGCTTCTGAAATAGAATAATGACGAATTGTCGAAAATATGAATTAATTTATCGCAATTGATGAAAATTGTTTTAATTATCGAAATGATATGGAACACATCTAATCACAGAAATGTCGGTAAATATACAATTAACGCTAAATTAATGCTTCTGAAATAGAAAAATGACGAATTGTCGAAAATATGCACTAATTTATCGCAATTGATGAAAATTGTTTTAAATATCGAAATGATATGGAACACATCTAATCATAGAAATCGTGCTTGTTTGTTTTGATTGCTTCTCGATTTTTGTTTACTGAATGACCACGCGGTAGACCCTGCGTTACCATAGCAGCGGACCGAAAACAGGTGAACTGCGCCAACACCGAAGGTCGAACGAAAATCTCTCTTGGTTCAATACGATTGGCAAAATTCAAGGCCGTCTGATCGCCGTGTGAAAAATGGACTTATTAATACCGTCGTATGGAGTAAAATTTAAATAATCCGGCTCGAAGGACCACGTATGTTTGCCCGCAGATAGAAAAACGATAACTGCAGTGGACTGTATATATTTTAATTAAGGAAAGCGCGAACAAACATAAATATATTGATATGAAATCACGAAATAATTAAGGTCCATAGGTTAATTGTTGGTACCACACAACGGAAATCAGAAACAAAGCACTCAACAGTTTGCAGCCAATTTCTCCACGTTCCAAGGGGCCCCTGTCTGAATCTAATGATGGCACCACGTAGCTGAAGGGCTGAAGTTTCTAGTTCTATGCTTCAGTACACCAAAATCGAGCACTTTCAAGTGTAGAAATTTGAAATAGTTGGAGAAAGTAAATTAACACGCCATTCGCCAGCGGTAGAAAAGGATCCCACTGATTCTTGGTGCGCATGTCCAATGCGCGAAAAATGTACTCTGTCCGTCATCCAATTGTGTGGTTTTAAAATTTACAAACAACCGCGAAATTTAGCGGGAGCTAACATCAAAGTCAAACGGAAAGATAAATCTAAAGATATCGTTTTTACGCTAATTAACTTACTTAATAGTCGCATTTTTAAATAAGATTATTCATGACTTTTTTCAGATGAATGATGCAGTTGGCAGCAAATACAACTGGATGTACTTCGTGCCTCTAATAGTCCTAGGTTCATTTTTTATGTTAAATTTAGTTCTTGGTGTCCTTAGCGGGTGAGTTACTAGATATTAAGTTTTTTCTACAAGAGTAACAAGCCTAATTTAAAATTTGATATGATTGAAAATCTTGATGCTTTATAAGTTTATAATTTCAATATTTTTTTAAATCATTGACTTGGGGTGAACATGTTAATTTGAAAACCTATTTTGACTGAGTTCTCTTTACAGCTTTATTGATAATAGATAATACTTATCTTTACACTCACTGTTGGAAATAAGGGTACGGTTTTAACGTGAAAACGACTTTAATTCATTGGCTAAACTATTTTCTTATTTTTACTAAATCACTTTAAATTTAAACTGGAAGGTAAAATATAAATTATAAATCATATTTGTTTGCCTAAGCGGCAAAATTAAACTAATGGGTTTAAATAGGAAAATATTCAAATCAACGGTATACTGGTATATCAGATTTGTCATATTTTTAAATCATTCAATTGGAAGCAAAGTTTCTAAAAAAATATAACAATTTTCTATATAGGGAGTTTTCTAATGAGCGTCTTCGAGTAGAAAGAAGAGCCACATTTCATAAAACACGTACGAAGAATATGTTTAATGAAAGTTTCAGCAAATATCTCTTGTGGATAACACAAGCAGGTTACAAGTTAGATCGCTAAAATGTATTATAAAGCTACTAGCCATTCAACTAATAACCAAACATTTCAATAACCTCTTTGAAATTTTGGGTGTTGGTATTTTGACTGCTAAAATTTTGGCTAGAATTGTTCTAAACATTTAACAGTAAATCCCGGGTTTGGCTTTTTACGAGGTTGATTCAATTAATAACTGCTTTATGGACATGGTTTTTGATAAGGGTTATTGATAAGTAAACTAAAATATATATTTTTTAAATTAACAATGAAATTCCTATCCCATCCGTTCAAGTAGATTTGGGTATTAATGCTATTTTCGCAGTAGGTAACTAGCTAGAAATTATTATTCGTAGTGAATTTGCCAAAGAAAGAGAAAAAGTAGAAAATCGCCAGGAGTTTTTAAAGTTACGAAGGGCTGCACAGCTAGAAAGAGAGCTCAACGGATATGTGCAGTGGATTTGCAAAGCTGGTAAGCTAGAAACAAAGCTAATTAAAAGCTTCTTATAATTAATCGATTGCGTTATTAATAAAAGTTAAACGGATTTATGCAAAAAAAAAATTCCAAATAAGTGTAGAATTTTAAATAAATAGTTTAATTTATATTTAAATATAGTTAACATTTTTTTTTAATATTTAATGTTAAATACTTTTTGTTTGTAAAACCAACAATATGTTTGAAACAACTTTTTTTTTGTCTGAATTATAAAAATATCGCCTAGTGTCGGATACCTGCAATGATTTTTTGTAGTCTATTATAATAAGTGTAAGTTTTATTGTGATAAAATGGACACTCACAAAACCATATTTAAAAAAATGTGGAGATAAATGTTTAAAATTCACAAGAGTTCAAAAGACAAATTGTATATAATCTTTAGCAAATTTCGTAAATTCTCATAGTTTTGATTTTTCAAATTTGATAAAGTTATTTTACATTCTTGAATAAAAGAGCATTTTACATCGCGTTTTAAATTAATTTTAAAAGGTATCTTATGTTTATTTACTTTAAAAAAATACTTATTACAGAGGAGGTAATCCTTGCTGAAGAAAGAACGACAGAGGAAGAAAAACTTCACATAATGGAGGCGAGGAGACGCGCCGCCAAAAAGAAAAAACTGAAAAAGCTAGGCAAAAGCAAAAGTACCGATACTGAGGAAGAACAGGAGGATGAAGAAGTGGCAGATGATGGTAAGCATCATATAATTTTATTTTATAAAAGTTTAAAAACAAACGTTTGGTATGTTTTACTATTTGAGAAAAAAGTCATCATTTATCTAAAGCTTTGGCCATGTAACGCTTATTGTTCATTCTTCAAACAAACAATTTTTTATGGATTTTAAATTTTACATTACAACTTCGTCAGCCACCTTGTAAAGAAACGTTAGAATAGAAAAACTTTTTCTATAGTCAATTAAAGTTCATAAATAGTATTTAGCATCACAGAAAAAAAATTGGCTCATTTTTATACCATTTGGACAGGTTTTGTTTTTGTACTCATGCACGCGTTTTTATTCTAAATTTAACTTTAAAAAGTCAAGATGAAATTTAATAACTACTAGTAAAATTAGTTATTAAATTTAATACCCGAAAATCATGAATTATTTTTTACATTAATGTGTTTTTGCTTGATAAATGGCTATAACATTCCCAACGCCCAAAGCAATCAGTCCTGAGAAAGGTCTTGTTTTCTTTAATATTCTTTCTTTAAATTGGTAGTTTTTGAAAACTCACAGTCGCTATGTATAAACTTGAATGCTGTTAGATCTTTCATTCATATGTCCATTTATTTTTTAATTCAAGAGAAAAATAAATGTACATGTGTACAATGTTTTTTGTTAAAAATTTTACAACACATTATGTTTTACATGTGACAGGAGTTTGTGTGACTTTTGTGCTTGAACATTTTTATTCTAATTATAGTTTCAGTTAAAGTTACAGAGTTAACATTTGAAGAAAGTTGACGTCCTTAGAATTTACAGTGAGGCAGGGTTAGCGGGAAATAAGGACAACGTTAGAGATTTAACCCTCTTTATTTTCTGGCGACGTTTCGACGGTTGTTTTCCGTCTTTTTCAAGCCTTAAAACTAATGAGTTAAGGCTCGAAAAAGACGGAAAACAACCGTCGAAACGTCGCCAGAAAATAAAGAGGGTTAAATCTCTAACGTTGTCCTTATTTCCCGCTAACCCTTCCTCATTACAGAGTTAACTGTTTGCAATGTTTAAATGTGAAGATTACTTAGAACTCTCTTTTTCTGGCACTTCAACTGAAACTTACTTAATTTACATAGAGTAAATATGCAATTTTTTAATTTTTTAATTTGTATCTTAATTTTTTATTAAAATAAAATATGGGATGTTACGGAAAATGCGCATTATACCTAAATGGGTGATAAAAAATAAAAAAATAGGACAAAAGTTTTTCTTTAATATTTTTTTGAAAATCTGTTTTAACTTTCTAAAAATCATATCATTGTAAAGAAATTGTTTTTTTAAAAACAGTTTTTTTGTCTAAATTTTACATGAAAATCTTGTTTCTATTTTAATTTAAACTAAAACAAAACTTTATGCTAATATCTCATTTTAATTTGTTTTCAATTAAAGCAGATGAAACATGATCACAATCATTTCTATTAAATTATATTTATAAATATAACTTTAAAAGTAAAAAGTTTTAAAAAAGCAATATCTCGACCTTATCTGTTTTTCAATCACTTCTGTCCTCGTATTTTAATGTAAGTAATCCATAATAGCCTGTATTTCTTGCAATATAATTTTTTTGTTTAGTTACTGATACTTCATTTTTAATTCCCAGTGTTTCTTACAGAGTCAACCAAAAAACTCAAAGGTACGCCTGACCACTACACACATCATAAAACAGTTAAACACCGTAGCAAATTTAGTACTTTCTGTTGTATTTTAAGTAAGCACAGCATAACGGTATGGATTTGCGAGAAAGCATCGCTCTGCAAAATAGGGCCTGTTCAAAATATTGCTGTACAAAATAGCGCCTGTTCAAATTAGGGCTTTACAGTATAGCGCCTCTTTATAGTAGGTTAGCTTATGTCACTTCATGTTAGTTCATATTAGTTTATGTCAGTTCAATCAGTTTCAAAATAGTTTGGATTATGTTAGATCAAGTCAGTTTAAGTCGGTACATGTTAGTATATATCAGTTTAAGTCGGTTTCGGATAGTTTAAGTCAGTTTGGGCTACTTTATATGGGCTAAACATGAACCAACCTAAATAAACCTTAACTAAAAACTAGCCAAAACTAACATATAGCTAAATAACCGGAACTAATATAAATAAATCTACTTTGAACGCGAGCTATTTTATAGAGTGTTGTTTTGTAGAGAGTTGTTTTAAACCTGCAATATTTTGAACAGATGCACGGTAAAAAAATTGTCTGAAGCCGCGTCCAGATCAATAAATTTGTGTGTTGAATTCAACAAAAATATTTGCGCCGCAATTCGCGTGTTTTTTTGTGCGGCGCACAGTACACATCTATAAATATTTTGACGAACACGAATACATTTGCGTCAAGTACAACGCACAACACACAAATTTATTGATCTGGACGCGGCTTTTAATCAAAGCAAATTGCTTTAAAGTAAAATAATTTGTGCTTTCCAATTCACCAAGAGAATATTTTCTTGATATAGCACAAAAATGTCTTGCCTCTTTATTTTAATGTGAAACAGAAATTGTTTTATTATAAATTGGAACTGAATTAAGCTAAGGCACCGTTTTCTCTGGAATCAAAATATTACTTATATGAAGACAACTTTACAAAATGGAGTATACTGAAACAAAACCATTAAAGAATAAAAATAAAGTCTGATTTCAAGATTAAACGCTGCGTTGAACTAAAAAGAAATATTTTAATTCAAAACAAACAGTTTTAAGGTAAAACAATTTATTCAAGAAAAGTACGTGTTTTCATTGTAGACAAAAATTTTTACCGTATGCTATTTTGTAAAGCTCAGTCTTAAACAGACGCTATATTGAAAACAGTCATGGTTTGTCAAAGAAACGAAAAGCGAAATATCAGGAAAATTTCTAAAAAATCTAACTCTAACAAGATAAAGCAAAGGAAGAAATATTTTGTGTTTTATAAGCCACAAAAACTTCCACAAAATTTAATTTAAATTGTTATGCTGTGTATTTTTGTTTGTTTTAGAACTTTTGTTTTATATGCCATTACCACAAGAATACAGTTGGCATATTACTACAAAATAACATTTTTAAAGAATTTTTTGTTTTATAATGCTTGTTTGTTTTTTATTATTTCTTTTTTAAATAACACACTTGTTACAATACAACATCATAGAAACTAAAGTTACTGTGAATCAGAGGATAATTCGGATATCTTGGAAAAAATACATATACAGTGTGTCCCTGGATGGAGTTGACAAGAGCAAAAAATCCTTTAGCTTTGATTTTACGAGAAAAACTCACTCTTTATAAAAAATTCTGTTTGTTGAAAAATTAAGATTACTATAACAAAATCTTTGATAAGATGTATTGGGTGTTAGCAAATTAAGAAACACGTAATTAATAAGAGGAGAATATTTTTTATTTTTGATTTCATAAAAAATATCACTTTTTATAATGTAAAATTAATAGATTTATTTTGTTAATTGTCATATTGAATTTCAAGTAACAGGTCTTACATTTTGTTCCACATTATGTTATCTTGTTTTTCATCATATGTTTAACTTTTAAAAATTAAAACCTGGATAGATTTTGTTTTGCTAGATTTTGTAATTCCATTTTATATTGTGATACAAACAATTTTGTTTACATTACATTTTGCTCTACTGAATAAATATGGTCCTATTCCTCTTAGATTATTTTATGTTTCTTAATTCGATAACACCCTGTACTTCTAATTAAAGATATTAATATCGTTATCTCAATTTTTGACAGGCAGAATTTTTTATAAAGAGTAATGTTTTTCGTGAAATTAAAAATAAAGATCTATCTCCTCTTATTAATTACATGTTTCTTGATTTGATAACACCCTGTATATCTAATCTAAGATTTTATTATGGTAATCTTAATTTTTCAATAAGCAGAATTTTTCATAAAGAGCGAGGCATTTTCGTAAAATTAAAAATCAAAACAAAAACATTTCATGTAAAAAAAAGCAAAGTACGCGAAAATGGCATTCCGTAAAAAGAATTGAGATAAAAGAAAAGCCAAGTACTCCAATACAAATTTCAAAATGAAAGGTTCTTACTAGTTTGAAAATGTTTTTTTAAACTTGGCTATTACAGCCAAACTTCTTTATGTTCAATTTAGCACTGTGCCTAAGAGTCATTTACAGCCGTATAGCCAAGTTTAGAAAAATATTTCCAAACTAGTAAGAACCTTTCATTTTGAAATTTGTATTGGAGAACTTGGCTTTACTTTTATCTTAACTCTTTTTACGAAATGCCATTTTTGCGCACTTGGCTTTTTTTTACATGAAATGTTTTTGTTATGATTTCACTTCTTTTTTAAAGGAATTGGATAATACTTAATTTTTAAAGTAATAAAATATGCGGAATATTGTTCAAAACTTTTGCAATGCCTTACTTAAATTTTTGAGGTTTTTTAATTTTTTTCCATGGTTTAATCGTAGTTCCTATCAGCCTTCCAAAGCTTAGCTCTCTAGCGTTCCTGAAAGTGCACAATGTTACTTTTACATAATTTTACATGTATAGGGGAGGGAAATAAATTAAAATTGTCGTGTTTTTAGATTTTGTCCTATAGTTCTATCATAGTTCCTATCAGTCTTCCAATGCTCAGCTCTCTAGCGTTTCTGGAAGTGGGTAATGTTACTTTTACATAACTACATTTATAGGGGAGGAGAGTAAATGAAAATATTGGACTTTCTAAATTTTTTTTCATGGTTTTATCATAATTTCTATCAGAATTCCAATGCTCGGCTCTCTAGCGTTTCTGGAAGTGGGCAATGTTAGTTTTATATAAATTTACATTTATAGGAGAGGGAAGTAAATTAAAATGTTGGTGTTTTTAATTTTTTTATATAGTTTTATCATATTGTCTTTCATTCTTAAAAAGTTTAGCTCTCTAGCGTTTCTGGAAGTGGGCAGTGTTACTTTTACATAACTTTACATTTTTAGGGGAAGGAAGTAAATTAGAATTTTGGGGTGTTTTAATTTTTGTCTATAACTTTATCATAGTTACTATCGGTCTTCCAAAGCTCAGCTCTCTAGCATGTCTGGAGGTAGGCAATGTTACTTTTACTTAACTTTACATTTATAGGGGAGGGAAGTAAATTAGAATTTTGTGGTTTTAATTTTTTCCTATAGTTTTATCATAGTTGCTATCAGTCTGCCAAAGTTCAACTCTCTAGCATTTCTGGAAGTGGGCAATGCTACTTTTACATAACTTTAAATGGATAGGAGAGGGGAGTAAATTAAAATTTTGGGGTTTTTTATTTTTAGCTCACACTACTACTATACTATAGTAGTGTGAGCTATGGTGATCCTAATTTTTTCGAGAAAAAAAAAGTTGCTCCGATTTCAAAAATTTTTATACATCTTTGCGTTTCAGATGATTTTGAAACTTTTTTGTTGCGCCGTCTATCTGTCTGTCTGTCTGTCTGTCTGTATGTCTGTCTGTCTGTAACGACCAACGCGCATAACTCAAAAACTGCTTGGCCGATTTTAATGAAATTTGGTACCTAGGCTGGGTCTTGGGTCGGGATGGTCCCATTTAAAAATGAACAAAATCTACCGAACACAAACCAAATAAAAGGGTGGGGTAGATTTCAAAAATTAGAGTTTATGTGAAAATATGGCGTGTGTGATATCAAACGAAAGGTAATTAAGTCTGCAGTTAAACAAAATACATTTTAATTTATTTTAAAAAAAGGGTGGGGGTATATTTTAAAAATTAGAGTTTAAGTGAAAATATGGCGTGTGTGATATCAAACGAAAGGTAATTGAGTATTGAGTTTAACAAAATACATTTTAGCTTTTTGTTTTTGTTAAGGGTGGGGGTAGATTTCAAAAATTTGAATTTAAGTCAAAACATGGCTTGTGTGGTATCAAACAAAAGGTAATTTAGTCTGGAGTTGAATAAAATATATTTCAGTTTTTAGTTATATTAGCTCACACGTACACTATAACTATAGTACCTAGTGTGAGCTTAGGGGTCCATATATTGGCAAAGTATTTTATATATCTTTGCGTTTTAGATGATTTTGAAACTATTTTGTTTCGCCGTCTGTCTGTCTGTCTGTCTGTCTGTCTGTCTGTCTGTCTGTCTGTCTGTCTGTCTGTCTGTCTGTATGTCTGTCTGTAACGACCAACGCGCATAACTCAAAAACCGCTTGCCCGATTTTAATCAAATTTGGTACCTAGGCTGGGTCTCGGGTCGGGATGGTCCCATTTAAAAATGAACGAAATCCATCGATCACAAGATAAATAAAAGGGTGGGGGTAGATTTCAAAAATTAGAGTTTATGTGAAAATATGGCGTATGTGATATCAAACGAAAGGTAATTGAGTCTGGAGTTAAACAAAATAAATTTTAGTTTAAAAAAAGGGTGGGGGTAGATTTCAATATATTTAAGATTTTAGTTATATTGGCTCACACGAACACTAAAACTATAGTACCTAGTGTGAACTTAGGTACCCATATATTGGCAGAATATTTCCTATAGTTTTATCATAGTTCCTATCAGTCTGCCAAAGCTCAACTCTCTAACATTTCTGGAAGTGGGCGATGCTACTTTTACATAACTTTAAATGTATAGGGGAGGGGAGTAAATTAAAATTTTGGGGGGTTTTTGATTTTTTCCAGGGGTTTGGTCATAATTTCTATCAGTCTGCCAAATTTCAGCTTTGTAGCATGTCTGGAAGTACAGTAGAATATTGATGATCTATACATGAGTGAGTGAGTGAGTGAGTGGCAATTTCGACGTTTTTTGAAATTTCGTAACTACTTTACTACTTTATGGAATTCCATAAAACTTGGAGGGGTTGTGAACTCCATAGATATCTACGACTGTGCAAAGTTTGAGATTAGTAGCTCATTCCGAAGTAGAGTTTTAGGTAGGTCATATATCGGCTGAAATGTTTCAAGAAAAGATGGTTACGGCGCGCGAACTTGGCGAGGCACTGCCGTGCCCTCAGAAAAAGGATTTTTTCCTCTTGTTAACTCCATCCGGGGACACACTGTATATATGATTTTTCTTTATAATAATACAATATATAACTATGTTTGTAAAAAAATAAGTAATCCAATGAACTACTTTTCTGTTTAAAAATGTATTTGCTAAATAACTTTTTAAAACTAAAAACCACAGTATCAAAATCTGTGTATATTGTTTATTAAAATATTGCCATGGAATTATAATATATTTTTGGTAAAAATTGTTTTTGCTAAAAACTAAATTGGTTTTTACTTTATAAAAATTATGCAACTTAATTCACAGCAACTATTATAGAGGAAGTTGTAGCTCCAAAAAAATAGTGGTTGACCCTTTAGAGTAGGCCAGGCTTTTAGTTTTTTAGAGTCGGCTCAGAATTAATTGGCTCTTTTGTCTTGCAAGAGTTGAGATAAGTATCGCAGCCTTTTGATTTCGCGCCGATTTCACTGTTTCCAATTAGCATTTTAGCTCGACCCCTTTTATTAAAAAATTGAAATATATAAAGTTCTTTTTAAAAATTGTAAATTACTTGATTACTACTACTTACTAAATCAGCGGCATATTTCTTAAAAGTAGGACATTTTTTTAATCCGTCTCAAAATTAAAACTATACAAACTACTTTTTAAAGACTGGTTTGATGTTCTATATTTCAAAATTTTGGACGGATTAATATAATATGTCTGTCCTTATTTATTAATAAGCGTCAGAAAATAAAAATAGACATCTCTTTTAACAAACGTATTAGTTTATATCACTGCCTACATCTATTTAAGCAATGTTTATATGAAGCATGATGATTTAATGACGTCATTTTAGCGCTGAGAATAATAAAATAATATAATAATTTTACTGAAACGCCAATGCGCAAGAAAATTAAATAATCAAATATAATAAAATAAAAATTAGTTTCAGTGAAAGCCACACGGGTATGCAGCGTCTCCCTTTTTTTAAATATATCATACATAAAGGATGTTTAACCAAGATCATACAAAGGTGGACCAAGAAAGAAGAGTTTTCAGTACATTTAATTTATTTATTTGTTGCACAAAGAGCTGATAAATATTAATAATAAAAAAATGCGACAAAATCGGGCCTTGCGAATTTATCAAAAATATTTCTGTACAAATTCCCGCCACGGACCACGGAGTAGTACAGTAGTCCTTTACAACTTCCAACAAAAAAAAATTTTTTTTGACGAAACACTGTGATTAATAGAGACAAAATATTCCATCTTTTCTGAATTTTGTTAATTTTTTACTATTAACTATATATAGATACAAAACCGTGTAATATATTTTTTTTAAGTTCGCGCTATCTTGTAAGAATATATCTGTAGGTTTTTGTAAATACCCTTCTTTTTTTTTCATTTTATTTTTAAACAATTTTTGCTAGATAAAAGTAATTGAATTTAAAAAGTTGTGTTAGCAGGTTTCGGGAGATCCGGGTACATGAAACGAGCACGAACCCAAGGAGGCTGCGCTGGATTTTGGAGGGCAGAAAAACGGTAGGCACAGATAAAAAAATATAAATCACTCACAATAAAAAAAAACTTGATGCCTACAACTTTCTCTCCAAGTGTTATTACCTGGATGCAGCTGCTTTAAAATATTTTATCGAGGAATATTCAAACCGCTATCTTTTTAGTCACAATATTTTTCTTCTCAGATTTTGTGCAATATTGCAGTTTTCTTCTTTCGATGTTTAGTCGTCTAAGGATTTTTAAGTTAGTAGGTTGATCGATCAATCGACCGATGTGCAGTGTATTTAATTTTTAATGGAATTAATAACAAATACCCTTAAAAATGATGTAATTAGAATTCTGCCATAACTAGTAATTTTGCCTAACTAGCAAAGGCAATTTTTCCAAATGGGAAAAAACTACAGTACATTTTGAACTTTAACAAAATCATAACTACAAGATCATTCACAATCTCCAACGATCTATAATATTTATGACAACACACGTAAGATATATTCAAACCCTAAAATATAAGATATTTATTTATTTGATTTTTAAATTGTATTTATTTAAATTTTAGATTTCGTTTTGCAATTCGTCACAGTGTTAAAAGTCAGACGTTCTACTGGACTGTTATAGTACTCGTATTTTTTAATACACTTACCGTGGCGGTATCACATTATGGTCAACCACAATGGATGACTGACTTCTTGGGTAAGTACAAAAAATTAAACTTAATAAAAAGCAAAAAAATAGTTGTTGATGTAATTCAAAAATTTCGGCTATTTGTTTTACAAAGAATGTCATCATAATATCTAGTAATACGACCCTTTATGAAGTGCAAGAGATTTTAAACTATTTCAAATAGCATAATAGCATAAGAGAGAAAATCATACTATAACTCATACTTAACTAATAATGTATCATCGAAAAATATTTAGCATCAAAGATTGCGATAAAAACAGTACATATCTAACACTTTTATTAAGATTTTTCTAATCTACATATTAAAATCATGAACGATAACAAAATACGGCAAATAGCTCTTGCAGATGCAGATTTATGTAGGTACTAAGTGAAAGAAAATCGCCTAACGCCCAGTTATTTAGAAAAAATATATCGAATAGAAGTGAAAAAGAGGCGGTCTATTATACCGAAAAAAGACAAATTGACAACGTAGGGGGGAGTTTTTGTGGAGGACTCAAATGTTCGAGGGAGTTTTTGACTCGTTAATCGGGCAACAGTTTTCGAAACAAAAGTATACACATAAGGCCAGTAGAAACCTTAAAGATGAAATAAAGATTTAAAAAATAATTTATAGATTCTAGAATAACTAGATAATAGAGAGGAAATATTATTATTTATAAATAAAGTACATGACCCTAATATGAGTTAAATTAAGTTGGAATACTATAGTGGATTTCATAACTTTTTAAACAATTTTTTTTTGCTAGTCTATACTGGTTGTTATGAGCTGTCAGAAAGCTATCCTAAAAATGATAAGATTCACTTGCTATACCCCTTATCTGGGCGCTTATAGGAAAGGTTGCAGCATCATGTATGAGAGTGTGGGCATATGCGTATGCCAGAACGAGACAATAGTTGCGATAACCAATACTAAAGGTGATAGCAGCGATGTCATAGGTAAACTGACCTATTGCACTAGGACTACAATAGGTCTACAGAGATTAAACAAACGAAGAGCAATGAGAGATAAAATGAGGGACAAACCTAGGCGCACAACAAAAAAAGCGCATAAAAGGCCTGCTCTCTAACTTTAAGATCCACTCTGCAATCTCTTTCTTCTTCAATGGTTGATTTATTTTGTTAATGTATTGTCTCGTGTTTTGTAGCACATAAATTATATTATACCATTTTCAATTGTTTTAGACTGGACTGAATACATCTTCCTTGGTTTGTTTATTTTGGAAATGTGCATCAAAATGTACGCCTTGGGACCCAGGATCTATTTTGAGTCGGCCTTCAATCGGTTCGACTGTGTAGTCATATGTGGCTCACTGTTTGAAATCATATGGTCCACCATTAAACCAGCGTCATCTTTTGGTATTTCGGTTCTGAGGGCGCTAAGGTTACTAAGAATATTTAAGGTAAGAAAACAAAAATATACCAAACTGATGTTTATTTACCAAAAGTTAAACAAAAAACTTTAACGTCTTTAATGTCGTTTCTTAGCTATTTCTACACCGCTCCATATTTTATTTTTCTTAAAGAAAAGCGGAAGGCCCGTTTTAGGCAGCTGCTTAAGAATGTCCTAACTTTTAATGCTTCAAGACACTCATACCATCGAAAGTTCAAAAGATGATTTTCGCATCCGTTTAACAATTCGACTTTTTTCCATTCGTCCGAGAATGGAGTACAGCCACACCTTAAATGTTAAGTTCGCAAGGACCCAACTTATTATGCTGCTTATACATAAAAAGTTGTTATTGTTATTTTCAGGTTACCAAATACTGGTCATCTCTAAGAAACCTAGTTATCTCTCTGTTGAACTCGATGCGTTCCATCATATCCCTGTTGTTCCTGCTGTTCTTGTTCATCCTGATCTTCGCCCTACTTGGCATGCAGTTGTTTGGTGGGCAGTTCAGTTTTCCGGACGGAACGCCTCCCGCCAATTTCAACACTTTTCCGATCGCATTACTTACTGTCTTCCAGGTAAGATATGATAATGTTACAAAATTTGAGAATTTTAAAACCAAAAGGAAACGCAGTAAAGAATACGAGGCCAACACTAACCATAATACTTAATTTCCTACATACTCACAAAAAAGTCATGGTTGACACTTTGTTAAAAACCATAACACTTAATAACGTACCAACTCACAGATAAGTCATTAGTGGCACTCTGTTAGCTGTGCTTCAATGCTGACCGGCATGATCCTCCTACTGATCCAATGTTGGTTGTGACAAAATCAGGTAAAAACGGCCAACCACAACTAAAACACGATTGACACTTCATCAACGACAAACACCTGGCCTATTTAGTCGGCTCTTACAACAGACAGAGCTTACCTTTGTACGGTTTATCCAAGGCAGTACCTAAGGAGAATTAATCCACCCTTCCAAATATCCGACAAAGTAAGTTCAAAGAGATCCCTTAACAACAAAAGTAAGAAAAAATATTATACCGTAACTCACTCAATACGTTTTGACTCGATATCAGCAAAAAATAGGTAAACATGCGAGAAATAAATATTTCAAACAACTGCAGCAAAATTTAAAAAAATAACTTATTTGATACTTTTTATTTCCTCCCCTGAAATGTTTTTCTAGTTATGCTCCTGCTTTTGTCCGGTGACCGGACAGACAATTATTGGGTTAGCAAAAAAGTAATGAGATATTGATATAGGTTTGGTTTAGTATTAGGGTGTCTTTGGTCAGGTACCTTGGCGTTCAGCATGACCATACCTTCTTATTGGCATATGTTGTTTTTGTGGACTAGTGAACAAAGAGAAAATAGAACAAAAAGCTTGTTTATCATATAATTTAATGTGAGTTTTATTTTTTTTTAAACAAACTTTCTTACCTATAAATCACAAAAAATGATTGGTTGGATTGTTCTTTAAAGGTGCCTGTTATCTGGCGCTAATTAGCACCTTTCGGTGCCTATAATAAAAGTGTCAGCGTAACAGAACGCTACTGCGGCTGCGCATAATAAAGGCAAGGGTAACAGACAGGCGAAAAGCCTGACCAAAAACAATTTTTTACGTATTACAAAAAAATTATGAAACATTTAGTCTGCATCTAAGACTTCTGGCCAACGATTAGGCAAAGTTTGTAAACTTCCACGAAGAACACTGGTGGGCGCGGGGAAAAAAATACATTTCTTATCACGCAAATAATTTATCAAAGTTCTAAATAAATGATATACCAAGACCAAGTTTAACAGCTTTGCTAGACGTGATGTCAGTGAGAGTGCTATCGGGCTATAAAACAACAGTTTATCTTTGTTGTTTAATTGAATTAGACATAGTTTATCCTTTCTTTGTGTAATAATCTATAAAACCGCAACCGAGTCCCGAAACTAAAAAGCAAAATAACTGTTTACCCATTTTCGGTTTAATAGCCGGACATTTATTTTAATTTTACAAAATGATGATTCAGAGATAGCTAATGACACGATTAACATCTTTGGTAAAGAGCTAAAACTTACGCTGCTAGTGCGGATGATATTTTACGGCAAGGTGACTGCAATCAAAGTCTCACGAGTAGTGATATCCGGGTTCAACTGGAACTTGTAGCGCAAATCGTCCACTGAGGGAGCCAGACCTTGCACGGTGTGGCCTACAAAATACCTTTGATTATATAACTCGACCGTGTAAACTTTGAAAATACCAATACCAAAATAATTTGATATGTTTTAGTAATTTTTTTTTTAAATATGAATTAAATAATGATTTTAAAGGCTCTTAAAAAATGTCACAAAATTACTCAAAAACATTTTTCGTGTGGCTTTTTCCATACTTTGATTTAAACGAAAAATTAATCAAACATTTTTTTCTAGATATTAACAGGCGAGGATTGGAACGAGGTGATGTACAAGGGTATCGAGGCACTGGGTGGTCCCACCAAAAGCGGCATGGTCTATTCTCTTTATTTCATCATATTGATGTTGTTCGGTAACTACACGCTGCTGAACGTGTTCTTGGCTATCGCCGTTGACAACTTAGCAAATGCGCAAGAACTTACTGCCGCTGAAGAGGAACAAGCCGAAGAAAACAAGGTAGGCTAGATCAAAATGTTAGACTTTGCAGCTTGTTAAGTCAATTGTGTTTTATTATTAGAACTGTAATATACATATATATACATTATAAACCCACCAAGAAAAACCTTTTCAATCACATTTTTTATAGGAAAAGCAAGCACTTGAATTAGAAAAAGAAATGGAAGCGCTTCAAATGGAGGGAAGCAACCCGCGCGTGGAAGTATTTCCTCCAAGCCCAGTGAGTACCAGGCGCAAAAAGAGGGAAGAGAAACATGAGGAGGAAGAAGAAATTACCGGGCCAAAACCTATGCTGCCATACTCTAGTTTATTTATACTTTCTTCTACAAATCCGTAAGTATTCAACATTATTTTTTTACTTTACACGAAAACTTCAGCAATCACACTGATCTGAACTAAACCCACTACTTTATATTTATTATATCTGGAATTAATTTTCCACTCCAAATCTCAAAATCTTTTTACAAGGAACAGTGTTTATTTAATATTATAAAGTAATATCTTAATTTTCTGAAGTTAGTATTGTCTTTTAATATTCAATATAATTTGGAGCATTTATCAAAAGTGAAATACAAACTTATATTTTAGTCTTCAAAAAATTATTTAGAGCAAAAGAAAACTCAAAAATAATTGTTTTTAAAATGTTGTTTTTGTTTGCAGAGTTCGACGAGCCGCTCACTGGGTCGTGAACCTGCGGTACTTCGATTTTTTCATAATGATCGTTATTTGTTTGAGTTCGATCGCGTTGGCTGCAGAAGACCCCGTCGATGAACACTCATTTCAGAATCACATTCTCGACCTGTTCGATTATGGTTTTACTGGAGTATTTGCTGTAGAAATGGTTCTTAAGGTAAGTGCAACTAAAAATCCCTAGAGACTTCTCATTAAAGTATTTCGAAGAATAAAATAAAATAATTAAAATTTGAGTTTTTAACTTAAATGTTTATTTTGATTTTAGGTTATAGATCTCGGGGTAATTTTACACCCTGGATCATATCTAAGAGAATTTTGGAATCTGATGGACGCCGTTGTCGTCATTTGTGCCTTGGTGTCTATGGCATTTAATTTTGCGTAAGTAAATTTATTTCTACTTTAAAGTTTATTACTCATGTTATGTTTGTTAGGCAATTTATTAGTGTCACTCTTTAAGGTATTTTCTCTGCCCCTCCATACATCTCTTCCGTTAACCAACCCAAACTATGCCTTTGGAGAAAAATTCTTTAAGTTGCGAGCGAACCCAATGATACACTGCTTCTTTAGCGTTGTCCTTTTTCCCAAAATACAGCCACGTAAATTCCAAAGACATTAGAGTTACTTGGAGTCAAATTTGAAGAGTATAGAAGAACTTTTATAATATCAAACTCACATTGCATTGCAATGTAGCAAGTTTTGTTTAACTCTTTGTTTAAAACTCGTAAACAATGATTGTGTAGAAATAAAATTTCGGACTTCCATTGTCTTTAATTATTTTAAAACACGACGTTTCGGTTAGTAGGTATCTCTAACCGTTATCAAGTGTAAACAGTTTACACTTGATAACGGTTTCTAAGTTTTGTCTAGTTGCAAAAAAAAACCTATTGTTAAACAGATTTGGTACCAGAAGCGTACATAGCATAAATTATTGTCACTTGTCAACTTACGCGAATCCATCGGAATTATTTCGACAGGCGTTACCCGCAGGAATATTTGATGGTAACTCGTAAACGTACTTTAATAGTTTCACAATGTTTTCGATTAAAAACGTACACGGATCTTAAACATTTGCGTTAATATTAAAATAAACGAAATATTTTTGGATTTCTAAGTTTTAGAAGCAAAAATTCATCAGTTACTCGAGGTGCATTTTAAGGACATATATACCTATTCTTAAACTTTTTAGTATTTCTGCAAATTTAACAATTGAGCTACTCCTAAATGACAGAAAAATAACTACGTCAAAGATAAAGCAATTATAAAGATTATTTTTCAAAAACGTGCTCGGGAAAAATAAATAACACAGTTTGGTAGTTCGCGTTAAATTAAATAGGTAACTCAAGCTGCCACCAAAACTTAAAAAGTTATCTTATAGCTGTGTAACATCAATTTAATGCAGTAACAAGATGCATATTATACTTACTATATCATACACATGTATTTGTTTTTTCTAATCATGTTGGCATTTTTATGGAATATCCCGCAGCATCTTATGTCCGCTAGAAAATGAAATGCTATAGCCCGGGCGACGACGCGGCGCACATCATGTGTGATGACGTACTACAACGACACAGATACGATATTGAAGCAATAAGTGTCATGGTGGTGTATACGATGCATCATATAATTAACAGCTTAGAAATACAGGCCATTCGTATGAATATTTACATAAAATTTTTGAAACAATTATCATCAATTCTTAGCTGGGTCCGGACGCGCTTGGTTTCCATATTTTTTCCATAAGAAAAAATGCAACTTTATGTTATATCTCAAAAACTAAAAGTGACAGTTAAAATTTAATTTGGCGAGTGAATTCCTCGTGACAAAGTCTATAAAATTGCAATTTACTCTAAATCAATATTTCCAATAATAACGAAGTTACAGACCCCCCTCCAAAATGCAGACTTTTCAAAAAACCCCCTTAGCTCAAAGACGAGACGATATTTCAAAATGCGGTTTTCACTATAAGTCTTCCCTTGAAATTTGAGCCTCGCAATGCGTGGTCAGTTTTTCTCTGTCTCCCCTAGAAGTATCTTAAACCCCCTAAAATTTTTATGATAAATACCATATCTCACAAACTAAACAATATTTTTAAAAAAAATGACAACATCATTATTTTGCTCTAAAAAAGTTGCTACAGAGAGGTTTCTACAGAATAAAAATATCTTGCAAAATAAGCGAGATACGAGGAATTATTAAAAATGCAATTTTTTCAAAAACTCCCTGTCTTAGCAAAGATCTGATTACACCATTTTTAAGGACTCAAAAAAAGAGCACGGTAAGGTGCAATCAGAAAATCGATATCTGTAATAATAACCGAGTTTCCCATTTAATCCCATCGAAAATGGGACACGCTGTACTGTATGTTTGGTCAGTAAACATATATGTGTCATTGTTAAAAAATATAAAAAGCGAATCTAGCACTACTCTCCAACTGCCAAGGTCACAAGTCTGCAATTTTGTATTCCACCGTTAGCATCAATAAAGTGTCGTGATGTGGTGTATATGTTGTTGCGTAATGTGGTGTATGTGTAATTGTTTAAAAAAACATAAAAGGCGAATCCAGTGGTAGTTTCTAACTGCTAAGTGTCGCGTTTTTTGAATCGCAACGTTAGCATCAATAAAGTATCGTGATGTGGTGTATGTGTTGTTGCGTGATGTAGTGTATGTGTAGTTGTTTAAAAAAAACATAAAAACTATTCTTGCATGTGGTATATGTGTTGTTGCGTACTGTTATGTATGGTGTTTCGTACCAATCTGCTACTGCTAATGCTTGCATTTTTTTTTGCAGCGTTAACGTTAATAAGTGTCGTGATGTGGTGTATGTGTGGTGGTGTAAAAAAACAAAAAAATGCAAATGTAGCAGTAGTCTTGGACTGCTAAGGTTCGCCTTTTATATTTTAAATATTTCTAGACAACTTATTTGTAGGTAAGCGTAAGATTAGACAGTTATGCCAGAGCACTTCCTTAAGGTAATCTTGCAGCAGTCTGCGGGCACCTTAAGGTTACCAGACAATCACGATTGGTAATTGATCAAAAAATTAGGACTCAGATAATGGTTTTCAAATATTTTTTGCAAATTCATGCGTTCTGCAGTAAATAGACAAAAAAAAGCAAAAGTGTAACCTCAAAAAAAGCAATGTACCAATTTTATATTTTCTGCTCGGTTGATACATTTTAGAAACAAAACATAGAGCTCTAAATGGGATGTTAACGTGCAGTTTTACGTATAAATACGTAGCACAACCTAAACTATCTACGATCCTTTATTGCAGCATTAGAGTCAATAAGAGTGTGATTTGATGTATTGTTGCGTGATGTGTTTGTGTGGTCGGATAAAAAAACGAATCTAACAGTATCTACTCCAGTTTTAATGTAGACCTTTCTTCCCAACCGAATTGAAGAAAATATATATCCTTAACTGAAATCTAAATTTTCCAACAACCGGCTAGATTTCTCAACTGACCGCATAATTGCCTAACCACCCGCAATCATTAAGGGGATGCTCCCTCCCATCGACGACGCCGGTGCTTACTTGCGGTTATTTTTTATAGCACCGTTAGCATCAATAAAGGTCGCTTGACAAGATGTGGTGTTCCTTAATGAGAAATTTTATACCCCAATCTAGCAAGTAACTGCAGGTTTATTGCGCCATGACACCCGGCCTACAGTGTTGTGCTGTGGTGTATGAGTTGTTGCGTTATGTGGTGTATGTGTGGTTGGTTTGCTTCTACTGCTACGGTAGCCCTTTCATAACATATTGCAAAGCGGGCCGAACGGAACTCTTCTGTGAGCCCTTTTTAATTTTAAAGTATTTCTGGGCATCACCTGCTTGTGACGTTTTTACAGTGTTAATATTGAATAAATATACACCTCTATAAACTTAGCATTACCACTTAGGAATTGGATATTCGCAATATATGCATTAATTGTCGTGAATTTGTCGTAAATTTGTCGTGAAAGAAAAAAATTTGTCGCGCCACCCGTTTTCCTGAAAAGGGTATGTAATGCTAAGTTGAGTCTCAACTTAGCACTACCACCCCAGAAAAAATTAAAATTTTCAAAAACTAATAAATGCATTAATTGTCGTGAATTTGTCGTAAATTTGTCGCAAAAGAAAAACAATTGACGCGTCATCCCTTTTCCCAAAAAACGGGCAGTGAGCAGTTTTGAGATTTCCCAGCTAAATCTTAGTGATCTTTAAGCTTTTTCACAATACGAAGATGTAGTATGGCAATCAGAAAATCGATATCTGTAATAATAACCGAGTTTCCCATTTAATCCCATCGAAAATGGGACACGCTGTACTGTATGTTTGGTCAGTAAACATATATGTGTCATTGTTAAAAAATATAAAAAGCGAATCTAGCACTACTCTCCAACTGCCAAGGTCACAAGTCTGCAATTTTGTATTCCACCGTTAGCATCAATAAAGTGTCGTGATGTGGTGTATATGTTGTTGCGTAATGTGGTGTATGTGTAATTGTTTAAAAAAACATAAAAGGCGAATCCAGTGGTAGTTTCTAACTGCTAAGTGTCGCGTTTTTTGAATCGCAACGTTAGCATCAATAAAGTATCGTGATGTGGTGTATGTGTTGTTGCGTGATGTAGTGTATGTGTAGTTGTTTAAAAAAAACATAAAAACTATTCTTGCATGTGGTATATGTGTTGTTGCGTACTGTTATGTATGGTGTTTCGTACCAATCTGCTACTGCTAATGCTTGCATTTTTTTTTGCAGCGTTAACGTTAATAAGTGTCGTGATGTGGTGTATGTGTGGTGGTGTAAAAAAACAAAAAAATGCAAATGTAGCAGTAGTCTTGGACTGCTAAGGTTCGCCTTTTATATTTTAAATATTTCTAGACAACTTATTTGTAGGTAAGCGTAAGATTAGACAGTTATGCCAGAGCACTTCCTTAAGGTAATCTTGCAGCAGTCTGCGGGCACCTTAAGGTTACCAGACAATCAAGATTGGTAATTGATCAAAAAATTAGGACTCAGATAATGGTTTTCAAATATTTTTTGCAAATTCATGCGTTCTGCAGTAAATAGACAAAAAAAAAGCAAAAGTGTAACCTCAAAAAAAGCAATGTACCAATTTTATATTTTCTGCTCGGTTGATACATTTTAGAAACAAAACATAGAGCTCTAAATGGGATGTTAACGTGCAGTTTTACGTATAAATACGTAGCACAACCTAAACTATCTACGATCCTTTATTGCAGCATTAGAGTCAATAAGAGTGTGATTTGATGTATTGTTGCGTGATGTGTTTGTGTGGTCGGATAAAAAAACGAATCTAACAGTATCTACTCCAGTTTTAATGTAGACCTGTCTTCCCAACCGAATTGAAGAAAATATATATCCTTAACTGAAATCTAAATTTTCCAACAACCGGCTAGATTTCTCAACTGACCGCATAATTGCCTAACCACCCGCAATCATTAAGGGGATGCTCCCTCCCATCGACGACGCCGGTGCTTACTTGCGGTTATTTTTTATAGCACCGTTAGCATCAATAAAGGTCGCTTGACAAGATATGGTGTTCCTTAATGAGAAATTTTATACCCCAATCTAGCAAGTAACTGCAGGTTTATTGCGCCATGACACCCGGCCTACAGTGTTGTGCTGTGGTGTATGAGTTGTTGCGTTATGTGGTGTATGTGTGGTTGGTTTGCTTCTACTGCTACGGTAGCCCTTTCATAACATATTGCAAAGCGGGCCGAACGGAACTCTTCTGTGAGCCCTTTTTAATTTTAAAGTATTTCTGGGCATCACCTGCTTGTGACGTTTTTACAGTGTTAATATTGAATAAATATACACCTCTATAAACTTAGCATTACCACTTAGGAATTGGATATTCGCAATATATGCATTAATTGTCGTGAATTTGTCGTAAATTTGTCGTGAAAGAAAAAAATTTGTCGCGCCACCCGTTTTCCTGAAAAGGGTATGTAATGCTAAGTTGAGTCTCAACTTAGCACTACCACCCCAGAAAAAATTAAAATTTTCAAAAACTAATAAATGCATTAATTGTCGTGAATTTGTCGTAAATTTGTCGCAAAAGAAAAACAATTGACGCGTCATCCCTTTTCCCAAAAAACGGGCAGTGAGCAGTTTTGAGATTTTCCAGCTAAATCTTAGTGATCTTTAAGCTTTTTCACAATACGAAGATGTAGTATGGGTTGGTAATGCTAAGTTGAGTCTCAACTTAGCACTACCACCCCAGAAAAAATTAAAATTTTCAAACACTAATCTATGGAATAATTGTCGTAAATTTGTCGTGAAAAGAAAAACTTTCTCGCGCCACCCGTTTTCCTGAAAAGGGGGTGTAATGCTAAGTTGAGTCTCAACTTAGCATTACCACCCCAGAAAAAATTAAAATTTTTAAAAACTAATCTATGGAATAATTGTCGTAAATTTGTCGTGAAAGAAAAAAATTTGTCGCGCCACCCGTTTTCCTGAAAAGGGTATGTAATGCTAAGTTGAGTCTCAACTTAGCACTACCACCCCAGAAAAAATAAAAATTTTCAAAAACTAATAAATGCATTAATTAATTGTCGTGAATTTGTCGTAAATTTGTCGTAAAAGAAAAACAATTGTCGCCTCATCCGTTTTCCCGGAAACGGGCAGTGAGCAACTTTGAGATCTAGATCTAAATCTCAGTGATCTTTAAGCTTTTTCACAATACGAAGATGTAGTATATTTAACCTTGTCGCGCGATTGTAAATTTTTGGTGAAACAATCGTTATATTACGTGCTGTTTTTACTTTTACCCTTACCCTTTGTGGTGTTAATATAAATATTCATTGCTCGCTGTTTTCAATGATCAAGCTAACGCCAGGATTTTGCGTTGTTTTAGAATTAACGAAAAAAGCGAACTTCTCAAGAAATATTATGTTGTCCTTTTAACAATCATAGGCATTTTGCTACAAAGAACGGATATAAATATGTTTCATACTAACAAAACACCATCTTCTAGTAACACTAGGTACCTACTAGTTGTATAGCTTTATTTATTTTATTGTAGGCGAAAGTTCTTACCTAACAAAGTCGAGAAGCCCTCCCTACCCCTTGTTACACTTTGCCAAACTTTAAGAAAGCCCTCCAAATCCTGTTATGTAATTAATAGGCGACCCCTAATAAAATAAAGATCAAGCATAGCATAGGCAATGGTTGGGAAAAAACTTTTCGGACACGTGTGTAAACGTGGTATGTCGACTTGGCAACATTGAAAGCCCTGCACCAAAGCATCGAAAAAATAATATCTTTGACCAAAGTTCTTTGAGCCGACAAGACGTTTTTTTTTTAAATTTTATTTAATAATTATTCCGACAAGTACACCATGAAAACAAGGAAACCTCCTAAAATCCAACAGGAGGATATCGAAAAGACAGTGCTCAGATATAAGGATAAGTTAGTGTCAAATGGAACAATTGTTCCTTCGTCGAGTTTTGTTTACAAAGAGATGTTGAATGTTTTAATGGGAACCCTTAAACCTACAAGTATACACTCATTTATAGTTAACAATCGATACAATTTAAAAAACAAATTGCTTGGTAAGTTTGGCATGGCAAATTTTAATCATTTTTAAATGGGACCATCTAGCGCCAAAACCCAACGTGGGTACCAAATTTCATTAAAATCGGGCAAGTAGCTTTTTCAGACATATAGACAGAAATAGACATCAGTCTTTGTTTACTTGAAGAAAAACCGTTCTTAAAATTAAACCATGAATTGCCGAAACTAATTTTCTTAACTTGAGAATTTGGCTTTGCCATTTTTTAAACCGTACACAGTAGGTTTAGTAGCAAAACGTTTATACTTTAGCTTTTCGAATTTAACCACAGAATAGTGGATTCACATAAATACTTCCACCAAAACTGCGCACTGTTATGCTCCCACGACCGACGAAGTTCCATGCCCGACAATGCTCAATGCTTAATATGTGACTGCTTGCTTGGCCTACTATTCTTGTACGGCCAGCTAAATTCTGGACCAGGTTTGTTTTTCCACTCCTGAACCGAACCGGAAAAATCTGGATGAATATATTACTGCTAGACCGTATTTCACTTCCAGTAAGTCTATTTTAATTGTGTTGCCAAAACAAAACTGACAACAAAGAATAAGGCTAGAAACGCCACAAAACTGCCGCGGATTTATTTCACGGTGAAAAAGATAAAGGTGAAAATTTCGCTCACTTCAAGAACCTTCAAGAATAGGCACCCAGAGCTGTGTTGCCAAGTCGACATACCACGTTTACACACGTGTCCGAAAAGTTTTTTTCCCAACCATTGCCTATGCTATGCTTGATCTTTATTTTAGTAGGGGTCGCCTGTTAATTACGTAACAGGATTTGGAGGGCTTCCTAAAAGTTTGGCAAAGTGTCACAAGGGGTAGGGAGAGCTTCTCGACTTTGTTAGGTAAGAACTTTCACCTACAATAAAATAAATAAAGCTATACAGCTAGTAGGTACCTAGTGTTACTAGAAGATGGTGTTTTGTTAGTATGAAACATATTTATATCCGTTCTTTGTAGCAAAATGCCTATGATTGTTAAAAGGACAACATAATATTTCTTGAGAAGTTCGCTTTTTTTCGTTAATTCTAAAACAACGCAAAATCCTGGCGTTAGCTTGATCATTGAAAACAGCGAGCAATGAATATTTATATTAACACCACAAAGGGTGTGCAAGTAAAAGTAAAAACAGCACGTTATATAACGATTGTTTCACCAAAAATTTACAATTGCGCGACAAGGTTAAATATACTACATCTTCGTATTGTGAAAAAGCTTAAAGATCACTGAGATTTAGATTTAGATCTCAAAGTTGCTCACTGCCCGTTTCCGGGAAAACGGATGATGCGACAATTGTTTTTCTTTTACGACAAATTTACGACAAATTCACGACAATTAATGCATTTATTAGTTTTTGAAAATTTTAATTTTTTCTGGGGTGGTAGTGCTAAGTTGAGACTCAACTTAGCATTACATGCCCTTTTCAGGAAAACGGGTGGCGCGACAAATTTTTTTCTTTCACGACAAATTTACGACAAATTCACGACAATTAATGCATATATTGCGAATATCCAATTCTTAAGTGGTAATGCTAAGTTTATAGAGGTTAAATATACTGATGTAAAGTATATGTGAATGTTTCAGAAAACAAAAAAGGCGAATATAGTAGTCTCTTAATATTCAGTATTTATACAGGCATGCGCAGCCTTTCGGAGTAGGGCAGGCTGACGCATAACGCGTTAAAAATTACAAACATACTTTAGATTTTGATATAGTTTTTATTAAAAACAAAAAAGTAATTGCTTAACCTAAATCGTCAAAAGTCAAAACTCAAAAATCAGAAAACAGTTTGCTTTTGGGTTATGAAGATAGGTACTCCTGAGTATGTATTAGGGAAGCTGTTCCTCTGTGTGCATGGCTATGTCTTGAAACTAACCTAAATAGTTCAAATAATGTGTGCTAGCTTATGTTTCCTAAAATGAGCAAAAATAAGAGTTTCAAGTTATTCCAGTTTAATTATCAAGCATTAGTGTTTAGTGGACTTAATTGTGCTTCTATGTTACAAAAAAAACATATTTATTTATGCGCAGCCACTGTTCGCTCTATTATATGGAAAATACTGCTCTGTGTTCTATGTATGCTGATGTCAATTTTTTCATCCAATCCAAAAACATCTAAACAATATACCACTTCCGTATGCATTAAGCTGTTCTGGATACATTTTAGATGCGCTTGCATTTTGCAGTTTGCTATATGAAATTTATATTTAGATTATCGCGTTCTTTCGGCTTCGCCCGTAAGTGTTTATTTTCTTTTTCACCTATACTGTAAATTACTTTAGCACTTAACTTTACTTTTTAATAGCGCAAGTTCTCTTTAAAATATTTATTGCGTCAAAGTGTAATTCGACTGGTGTAATAAGTGTAAAACTTATCTATTTTGGGAAAAATAAATTAGTGTAAGCATTGTAAAAATGAATGAGAGTAAATATTACATATTATTGTTTTATAGGGGACTGGACAAAGCGACTGGCTCTTCGGCTGCCGCCAATTTGTCTACAATTAAATCGTTGAGGGTGTTGCGAGTGTTGCGCCCGTTAAAAACAATTAAAAGGTAGGTGCTTCACTATTTCGATTATAATAGGGACTTATTGCAAAAGTGCCAGGCTCTAATTGTGCCGGGCACTATATTGACAGTTTCGCATTATAAGAACAGCTGTCTTCTTTCAAAATTTGGCCATTGTGTATTATAAAATCCGGAATTAATAGTGACGCCACTATTAATGGAAAATAAACGACTGAATTTCTAAATTCGACTTTGATATGTCAATTTTGAAAGATGAACTGTCAGTTTTTAATGCGAAACTGTCAATAGTGCCCGGCACAATTTGTGCCTGGCTTTATTGCAATAGGTCCTTTTGACTGAGTCATCGCGCAATTTTTTTTATTGAGTTCTTTTTTAAAGTTGTCAAAAATTTGTATTAATCTAATAAACGTTACTCACAATTAGTTATTAATTGCATTGTGTTTAAAATTTGGCTAGAAGAGTTATCATTTTAGTGTTTTATAATTAGCAGTCTATACAACTTAAGCCACAATAGACCCACTGGTAGTCGCAGTGGAAGGGCTGCAAGGCGCACTCACATATGAATCGTCATGCAACTGATGTCTTGAAATGTGAATTTTACAAAAGAAATCACGGTTTAGCTACGAGTTACATATTTATTATTTTTTATAAATACAAAATATTCCAAAAAACTTAAAAAGAAGTGAGTTTAAGAAAACGGTTATCATGTCGCTTTATAGAACATTTTCCTAGCAGACAAAGCAGTAGTAGTGTATCCTCCAATCAATAAACCGAAAGTATCCCAAGCAGCACTTAACAGCACAAAGGATTAATATAAAATGTCACAAAGTTGTTACCTTTAAGGCGAAGTATTTTGCATCGGTTACCAAAAAACCAATATTTTTAAACTTGCTCACAGTGCGTCAAATTATCTTTATTTTTTGTTTTATTTTTTTCCAGGGTGCCGAAGCTGAAAGCCGTGTTCGATTGTCTAGTGAACTCTTTAAAAAATGTGATAAATATTCTTATAGTGTATATTCTATTCCAATTTATATTTGCTGTGATAGCGGTCCAGTTGTTCAATGGGAAGTTCTTTTATTGCACAGATGAGAGCAAGATGATAGAAAAGGACTGCCAGTAAGTTATTTTTATTAACGTCAAACTAAAATTACCTTAAGCTCATTAGGGGCCCTAAATCGCAAAAATTAAAGTATTTTTTGGACAGGTAAGTCTAACACTACTAGACATTATGGGCCAAAGTTCGATTTTTCAAAGAAAAAAAGAAGTTAAGAATTTCAAGCTGTTAATAATAAGATAATGCGTTATAGCAACATATTTTTTGACCACTTAAGGTTAGGAAAGCTGTTGTCGTTTTTGAATAGTTTGTCTGTAATTGGAGAAAAAGTTGGAAGAAAATATGTTTTTATAATTACGTCAAGGAAATTTACAACAATTTGTTTATTTGTAGCACTGGCCTTCCTATGTTTTCAGCAAGCAATATTTTATCTTTCCATGGAATGTTCGGAGGTCATGCCGAAATTTTTTAGATACTCTAACACAAATATTTTTTTTTATTTAATACTACTACTATGACGGTTTATAAAGTTTTTATACGTTGTCCGACGCCTATTTTCTACTTCCTTCGATCCTGGCAATCATCTTCTGTCAGGTTTTTTTGACTCATTAATCTTTGGATTGTTATTCCAGTTTAGGACGCCCTCTTTTCCAGCGCCCTCTTGGTTGCCATCCTAGGACCTACTTTGGTAATCTTTCATCGTTCATCTGTTGTACATGGCCATACCAAATCAGTTATGTTTTAGTGATGCTTCCCTCGATTCCCGTTCTTTATTTTATGGTCTCATTTTTTATATAATCTGTTCTAAATATCGATACTTTACATTTTTGTTTTGTATTATTAATTTTTAATTTAATTAATTTATTTAATTTAATTGTTTTATTGTGTTCCCCATTAAACAATCTATAATTGTTCATACGATAAAGCTATTGAGTCTAAAAAATTTGATTAGCACTCCTTGGCGAATTGTTGGATTTCCTTTTCAATACTTTGTCGCTGTTAAATCGTCGAGCAGGTATCCCTTCCTTAGCAGTTGTAAATAAAAGGAAGTCAAACTGTCATGTGGCCTGAAATTTTTAGAATGACCCCTTTATAATTACCTTATAAAATGTTTAATAATTGAATTAATTGATCTCAACTTTAGTATATAGTCTTTAGTAAAACTTATTTTTCATTCAGTTGAATTTTTTTTCAGAGGAAACTTTTTCGTTTTCGAAGAAGGTAGTGAAGTTCCAAGAGTGGAAGCACGTTTGTGGAAAACGCAACATTTCCACTATGATGACGTTGCCATGGCTATGCTGACGTTGTTTGCCGTGCAGACAGGAGAAGGCTGGCCCACGTAAGCACTATTTATTGCTGTCAAAATATATCGTAGTGCTTTCAATCAGAATTGCATTTTTAGGTATTAAATCGGTTAATGCAATATCAAATCTTACGTTGCATATTTGTTTCGTCTTGTCCTAATTTTTAAGGGTTACCAGAAAAACAGCATCTCGCGATTTAAAGTTTGTTTTGTAGAATTATCACTTGATTAATTTTGTTTTTTTTATTCACCATAACAGCTCAAAAGACTTTCTAGTATTGTGTTAATATAGGGTGGTCAACTGTTTAGACTAGGTTTATTAATTATTCAATTAATTTTTTTTAATCAAAAAACACACTGTAGCATCACATTACTCTTGGCCACAAGGGAGAGAACTTTGGGGAAATCTTTTGAAGTAAAGGTTTTGGTCACACTTGGAAGGAAATATATAATAATTGGTGATGAAGCTTATAGTTGGGTAATAAATATTGCAAAATTTGGGGCACTGTAAAAACTTACAGGATAAAATTCCTGTTCTATTACATGCTTTGATGTAAGATATTTAACTCCTGTTACATGTATAGGACGATCATTTTACTAGAAAATATATAATATTTAAACAAGGATTAAACCCTATGTTTTCTAGGATAATAAAATCAATAATTGTGTTCATTAAGTGTTTTTATGACTTTAAAAGTTGAGTAGATAGTGACAACTAAATGCTCTTTCGTTCTATAGGGTACTACAAAACTCCATGTCGGCGACCTACAAAGACATGGGTCCCATCCAAAATTTCAGGATAGAGATGTCCATTTTCTACATCGTTTACTTCGTCGTGTTCCCGTTCTTCTTCGTTAACATCTTCGTGGCCTTAATTATTATTACGTTTCAGGAACAAGGCGAAGCCGAGTTACAAAGTGGAGAAATTGATAAAAATCAGGTAACTGTCAATAATCATTAGAACTGTGCATGATCAATGTACTTTTTACAGCTTAACAGTCGGTTAATAGTATTATCTTATTATATTATATCTTATTATATTATATCTTATTATATTATATTATATTCTTAATAAGACAACATGTAGTCGCCGTCGTGGTGTAGTGGTAGCAATGTTTGTTTCCCCCACCGGCCGGCGCCGGCGGTCCGGGTTTGATTCCTGGCTAGGTACTTGGTTGTTTGTGTTTGTTTAAAAATGTTTTAACCTTGCTCGAACTTTGCGAAACTGTATAAACAAAAAAAATTATAAAAAAATAACACAGATGTTCCTTACGTTCTTACAGAGCCTTACGTAGTTTTATGTCTGATTAGCTAAATCTTGTACAATATGATTTACTTTGTTTTTCTAATAATGTTATAACGCAAACCTGAAACCTAAATTTAAGAAAATAGAACACAAATTATATGGAACTAAAATTCGTTTTTATGATCTATTAGAAATCTTGCATTGACTTCTGCATCCAAGCCCGACCGTTGGAGAGGTATATGCCCAGCAAAAGAAGCAGCTTCAAATACAAAATATGGCGGATTGTCGTGTCAACACCCTTTGAGTATTTTATTATGATGCTCATTGTATTTAACACAATTCTACTCATGATGAAGGTAAGTCTTGTTAATATATCGTATTATCCTCCCTAATATGTTTGCAAGCTCATAGGATAATCTTAGGGCTCTAAATATTGCTAATCAACTAAGAAAATATACGGAATTTTCTAAATGCAATATATTATGTGACTTCGAGCTTCAGAGGAAAACTAATTTTGACAGGGTTTGGATTTTAAGTCACAAGTAAAAAATCTGCATACCTATCTAATGTCAAACACATGAAAATGTTGGATACATTTATCATACATACATAATTTGTTCTGAATATTTTATTTTTTAAGTGAATTTCATGGCTTCCCCGACAGAAAACTTATGTTATAGCTCCATTTGAAAAATAGGAAAACGCAACCGCAAATTCTTACAAAATTTACATGCAGTGTAAATTTTTCAATATCTCCCGCAAAATTGATTTATAAAAAAAAATACTCCTGCTACTAAATTTCGAACTTAGTAACAGCAGCAAAAGACAAAAATTCTTTTGCCCTGTAATTATGAAAGCATTAAACTTAAAAATTTCTAGTAAAACAGATTTGACAATTTCAGTTTTCATGACGAACTACTTTTAAATTTCGCAATATTTAATATTGATTAAAAAAAAATTACGCATACATTATTTTTATTGCCGAACAGTGTAGTATTACCAAGTCGGCAGCTCTGAAAAGATATTTCAAAAGAAAACACACAAAAATAGATACAATGAAACACTAACAATGCATTTAAACTGTGTTTATTTCTTAAGTTAAGTTCTTCTATTTTTCTGTTCTTTAATTTTACTTTGTTTCATACTTTTGTATATTATTTTTCCAATTGTTTTTGTTTGTGGCTGTCAGTGTTATGTATGTTGATGTGTATGTAAATTGTAAAAACACAAAAAATACACAAATTAGATAACACCAAAAGAAGCAATCAGACAGGCTTCTCAACACAGATCACCTCACAAGTTCACAAATTTCACTTTGAACCTCACAGTCACCAGTTTAAGGTACAATAATTAATCAGTAATTTGTTTTAGAACTCACTAAGGGCTTGAATAAAAAAATAAAATCTCTTTTAGTTTTGTATTAAAACCAAAACAAAAAAAATGCTCGTACAGGTAATGTGATGCTTGGAAAACTCTAGGTGCCTAAAACAATAGTTTTTTTGCTGTTGGTGTCAATTCTACAAGTTTTAATAAAACATTTTTTTTTGATTTTGCCGCCTAGAGTAACTTTAACTATTTATGGCAAATGTATATATTATACATAAAATTTATTCCAATTTCTCAATTTATATTTTTAAAACTCTTTTAAACATAATTTTCGATAAAGTACAGTTATAATAGTAAAATGGGGGTATTAGGTAAAACAAAAATATTTTCTTTATGTTGTCGATTGATTGTTGTGCAAGATCAGGTAGCCCGTACTTACTTCCAAAAAAATTTGATTGTGGATTTTTTCACACACAAAATTATTTAAAACCTCAACTAAAAGAATTTTGTTTATTGTTTTATTGCTCTTTAAAATTCTTTATTGTTATCAGTTTGCTTGTTACTCATAATTAAGCAGAAAATTATTTAAATTATTTATTATTTTATTGAAGGATGCATTTTTTTAAAATGTATTTACTAACAACAACAATAGTTTTTTTATTAATATAAAAATCTAGAAGAATGCAGACAACTTCTCCATGGTTTAAAATAACAATAATCCTATTGATTTAAATATTCTAAGTATGTACGTTGGAAAAATCGGCAATTAGGATTTTGTTTACAGAAGAAGGGTACTGGGCACAAAATATACAGTGTCCCGTTGGAATGTATATGAAAATCTTTTTAATATTGATTTTACGAAAGATCTGCATGTGCTAAAGTCCAAAATAAAATGTCGGAATAAAAAAAAAATACTGGTATACAAGTTGTGTTAAAAAATATTTACTTTTATTTTTGAAAATACTACAAACTGTTAAAATAATAAAAATCATAGATGTTTTACCCTTTTATTATGGGCTTTACAAAGTATAGAATTTTTTATTAAGAATTATTTTTTTACAATAATTTTTTAAAGTAAAAAATAAATTATTTAAACCCAATTTAATACAAAATTATATTTAAAGATTTATTTCTGATTAACTTTTAATATATTTTTTTTTGATATTTTATAAAAGTATACTTAACTCTTGAGTGAAATGTATATTAGTGAAATGAATATTTCATAAACTTCGTACTTCGTCAGTAATTTTTTAATATTTGACACTTTTATAAATTTTAAACATGTAGAATTTTTATAAAAATAAAATAAAATTGTAAATTTAGTATTAAAAATGTTTTCCAAGTGCAATTTCACTGAATATGTTATATTTTGTAAATATAAATTAAATGTGTTTTTTTAACAGTGGCCAGATCAAGAAAAAATCATTACGTCTACCATAAAATATTTCAACTGGGCCTTCACTGGTATGTTTACCGTTGAGTGCTTTTTAAAGATACTGGCTTATGGTGTGAGGGTAAGAATTGGGTTCGTCTCCAAAGGCACAGTAATTTATTAAAAAATCCGTTGAACGTCCAAAAACATATTTTACTTTTGAAATATTAGATCCTTGCTTTTGTAAGCCTAATTCATAATTCAGGAAAGTGTAGGGCGCTTGACATAAAGTAATTTAGCAAACAATACGGTGCAAGATACAAAAGATTCTGATCATATACATGCGTAGTTAAAGTCCAGCTTATCGGTTTTTGCAAGATCTTGAAATTGCAGCTTTAAAAGATATAATTTAAATGAAAATATTAAGCCACCAAATGGCACCATAATAAAAAAATTGTTTTTGGTTAATTTGCTTTTTTTGAATTTGTTTTTCGAAGAACGATAAAGAATTAATTAAAAAGGGTTTTTTATTGAAGGATGCATAATTATTTTAGTTTGCAATGACAAATTTTTTGGAAAAAGTCAACGGTGATGGATTATTATCAACAATATTTTTACTTCAAAAAATCTTAGCGGCAATTTCTTGCAATTTATAGAGCATACCAAGCTGACTTAAGACAGTACTAAAAAAATCAGTGCATATTATTGTTTAAATTAGTTTGAAGATTGCACAAAAAAAATATAAACACACATTTTCTTTAATTCCGAGTTTCTTATCACCACATTTCTTTCCTAAATTACCCCAAATAAAAGAGAATATATAGCATCAAAGTATTTTAAATCCGTTTTTATTTCTTTTTAAAATTACTGTGCCTGCATGAGTCAAATCGTAGTTCTTTTTTATTTTATTGAACAATTATTATTAATCAATTTGTCAGTGAAACGTCTAACAAGAAATTGGATAAATAAATCCGCAAAGCCTAACCTGTACATCTTTATAAAATAAAAACATTCGATTCGCTTCTTTAAATCAAGCACTTTAAATGCGAGATAAACAAACTCTTGTTTCATTTATATATATTCATTTTATATTTAAATATAAAGGTCGCTAAGTTTTATTTATGTATTGAGTATGAGAGAAATAATTCTTAGAAATAAAATTTCGGACTTCCATTGTCTTTATTTATTTTAAAACACGACGTTTCGGTTAGTAAGTATCTCTAAACGGTATCAAGTGTTTAAACTTGATAACGGTTAGAGATACTTACACGGTATCAAGTGTTTACACTTGATAACGGTTAGAGATACTTACTAACCATACTTACTAACCGAAACGTCGTGTTTTAAAATAAATAAAGACAATGGAAGTCCGAAATTTAATTTCTACACAATCATTGTCTACGAGTTTCAAACAAAAATAATTCTTATCCGCAGTAACACAATTTCGAAATAACAGCGAAAGGCTCAAATTTTTAATGGGCTAGTAAAAAACGCGTATAATTTTGTTAAGCTCCCTTAGCTTAATGGATAAGCTAATCTGTGTTTTGTTTCTAAATAAATAATCGAAAAATAATTAAGTTGATTCAAATTAGGCACATGAAGATTGCAGTTTTTAATTTAATGTAGATGGCGACTGAACCGTCAAATATGATCCTGCGGACGGTTACATGGGCATTGTAATTGATTTGTGGAGAAATCGTTATGTATACACAATATAGCTTTCTTTTCTTGCTTGCATGATAACTAACAGCTTTTTTCGCTTTTTAAGTCATTTACGAACCTCATTCTTTATAAATATAAATTTAAACCAATTTCTTAGAGGTTTTGCCAAAAATAATAACAAGACTAACAAGACAAAGAACGAAACAATCTTCTGGCTGACAACTGATTAATTATTATAGCGACTTATTCATAAATGACTTAAATTTAGTGCTGGCTTTGGCTTTACCTATTAGTGCTTTACTCCTAACTTTTTATATTTTATATTTCTTCT
This sequence comes from Aspidapion aeneum, assembly GCA_963576565.1. Taxonomy (NCBI): domain Eukaryota; kingdom Metazoa; phylum Arthropoda; class Insecta; order Coleoptera; family Brentidae; genus Aspidapion; species Aspidapion aeneum. The sequence continues at coordinate 32,704,809 of OY755047.1, read as the reverse complement.
TTAATAGCTTACCTTTATTTTTCCATAGTTTTCTTTGTATAAATTTTCTATTTTTCATAGTCCAGTCAATTTGGGTTTTTTTTTCTAAATTTAGTTAATACCTAAATTAAACAATAAAGTATTATAGATATTTTAGCAAAATAAAGTTAAGGACTCCAAATCTTTAATAAGCTGAATAAAACTAAATTTTTAATGGTTATAGAAAAATAGCCACTTAGACAAAAATAGCCATTTTTTTAACAAATACAAAAAGAACTTTTCTTTTACTAAAATATTTTTTTATTTTTCTCAGAATTTTTCTTACAAATTTTTGATAATTACTTTAAGTGTCAACAGTTCAAGAAGACGACAATTAAGTGTTTTTTGCTATTTTTCATGATCTCATATCTAAATGACTGGTCGTTATTGCTTCTTTAATTATGTGTGCATGAATTTTTTTCTACGGAACACCACTACTATTCACCATACACTACTGGATCATGGTAAAATAATAATTAAAATCATTATTATGAAAACTATGTTAAATCTAGATAGATTATAAAAAAGCCAAAGTTAAACATTAGAACAATTAAAAGAAATGTATTAGGTAGTTTTTAGGTTTATTTTTCTAGTTAGTTTTCTCAAAGCTTGATAGTTTACATAAAGCTATTCAAGGTAAAGTCAATAGTCGGAGATACAAACCAATTAGGTATCTCTTTAGAATATCTAGAACAGTATCATTCTCAAACTAATACTAAACTGACGATTCTAAATAAAAAAAGACCGTTGGTTGGCTACAGTTTGTGATTCTAAGAAGAAATGGAGAAATGGTATCTTCACAAGCATTTTCATATTTTGTTGCTTAAAATAGGTTTCTTTTAGGAGTAATTTTGTTAGTAGGACTTTTTCATTGTAGCGGTAATTTTGTTCAGTATTGTTTAATGTTAAATTTCCTGGCCAAAATATCGTCAAAAAATATTCAGCTGTGCCTCGGAATTTAGCGTTTTTTTGTGATTAAGCTAAATGATTTGCAACCGCTGTATCTAATACTGAAGAAAAATATCATTATTGTTTGAAAGCTGACAGTTTGAATGATCAAAAAATATATACTATAATAGGTACCTCTTACCCTTACATATTCTTGAAAGAAATATCGGTGTTTAGATTTACAGTGGAGATGCGCTGTAAAATAACAATCAAAGCCCCCTTGCTTCAAAATTTTATGTACGTCTTGTGACTGTTTGATTTGAGAATAAAACAAATGCATACATAAATCAAAAGTAGACATAAGTTTGAGAATTACTGGTCTAGATTTAAAGATTTAAAGCAGTTGTCATTTTCCTTAAATCTTCTAGGGTCTGCTATAATTTAATCTAAGAATAGAATTAGACTTTCTTAATTTAAAACATTTGTAAGGTTACAAATTATAAAAGTTGCCGACTTTTGCATTTAAAAGTAAAGGTAGGGTTATATAGCTTTCTTTATAGTTAGAGACTTTGATCATGATAATTTTATATCTAAGCGATATTTATCTTATTGTTTTTAATATGTATGAAAAATGTAGACTCTACATGTCCCACTTATAATTTGCTTTAAACTTTTTAATTTCTAAAACCCAAAATAAATAATGCAGATACGGATACAATCTTGCTTGTAAAGGTATAAATAATATCATGATTGAAGATTAGTAGTGTTTTTAGTATGTAGATGCTATATTTTCAAGTTTTTTTCTCGTAGTACCACAACGCCCCGCCCCTTTTATCGGACATCCTAGCTGTTATGAATATTTTGTTCACGTTTTTCTTTCTCTGCGAGACCATTTTGAAGCTTATCGCATTCGGAATTAAGGTAACGTATACATTAACTTTAGTTTTATGGAGATTTTTAAACGTTGAAATTATAGAAAAATCTGACAGACGCTTTGGTTATTTTTCGTTATCCTAAAAGGATAATCATAAAATCTTGCCAAACAAAAAAGAGCGTTTTGAGCGTCTTAAGTCACCTGTTAGTGTGACTGTTCATGCTTTTCAAATGCCGAATGTAATCACTGCTTACTTTTTTATTTTATTGATCACATTTTTGATTAATTATAATATTGAGTTCGTCCTTGATTATCGAGCGGAAGGCCTAAACACGAATTTATTATAAAGGTAGATTAAATGCTGTATGGATCATAGACTGCCTGCGGTACTTAATGTGAGTAAGATAAAAAAGGAAAAATATATTTTGAAATATTTTTCGCTGGTACATCGTGACCTCTCGTCTTCACGAAGTTTTTTGTCACAGCGTCATGTGCAGCGAAATAGTTGAAAAGTGGGTATAGGATTTTCACGCAAATTCTAGCTCAATCTATGCCGCGTATTACATTTAGCGTTCAGGAACAAGTACAGATGATTCAATCATGTTTCGGGGGAAATAGCTCTCTTTGTTGTCGCGATTGAAGGAAAGGATATTACAAAACGTTCCCCCAATTTCCCATTTCCAACGAACAGGGTGTGTCAATTTTTGCCACAATTGCAGTGGTGGAGAGGCACCTTCTGTTCGTGAAATGGGCAAGGAAAGGAAACGGCACGAATGTATGATTTGTGCCACAGCATAAGCTTTGCCTCCCTGTTCCAGTAAGGTAATTGCCAATATTGATATTTAACTCTTGTTCGTCCGAAAATTTTTGAAACGGCATGGGTACCGGAGTTTCAACAAATAAAACGCAAGAAATTTTTGCAGATGATCAGTTTCGAAGAATCGTGTTTTGTGAAACCATGATTGAATATTTGCTTTATAGACGAAAGTTCATTTTCAATTCATAGCCGTCCAAATCCTTTCGTTGTTCATTACTGGTCACTCAAAAATAAACATTTTTATACTGCAGAACGGACCCAGTATTCTTAAAAACTTAATGTCTGGACTGGGATTTTGGGTGATAATATCATTAGTCCTTGTCAATGGTAATTTATGAGGGAGAAATTATTTAGCTCGGTTGCAGTGCCATATCTTTCCTGCGATTCGACAGATGCCAAATGTTGATTTTAACCAAATTTGGTTTATGCAAGATGGTTGCCCAGCTCATGACACTTTGCCTATGAGAGAGGCTTATTACAAGCAGGCAAGGTACTCAGCTGGTCTCTGAGACCACCAGATTTGGCACCCAATGACTTTTTTTATGGTGCTATGCAAAAAGCCAAATTTAGTCGCATGGCCATTTAAGAGCTACCACTTTGAATGAACTTCGGGCAAAAATAATCATCACTCTATAGTCAGTGACACATGAAATGCTCAGTAATATACGAACTGAATTTTTTAACAGGCTCGGAGACTCTTTAGCACAGAGCGGTGGTATTTTTGAGATTTTAATTCGTTAGGTAGTTTTTAAATCAATCTGAAAGAATTTGCCTTTAAAACAGACCTCTCTCTTATTTGTTTCGCTAAAAAAGCCATAAACTATAGTTTTTAAAAAAAGGATGGTCTAAATTTCCGATATTTAATGTACAACTACCCTGGATCGATTTTCTTTACGAACTAAAAGGAAGATCACCTCGCAAGAGGAAGCAATCGGTGTCAGAAATTTCCTCCCTTTACTTTACCGACTGAGGACCGGTTTTGGCTGTGGGTCTGGCTATCCTGATACAATGGACGTAACTACGTGTAAACTTTTATTCTTTTTTCTTACATACTATATTTTTTATACATATGTCTTTCGTGCACTTGTGTGTTCAAAACCTAAGACGAGTGCTAGTCAAATCTAGAGGCCCTGAATACACTTAACGGATCTGTGTCCCCAGAGATGGGCAAGCCATATTGTTTCTTTTTGGGATAATCCAATTTTACATGTAAAACCGATTTTAGGAGATAGATAGAAATAGTTTTCTTTCTCCACGTTATTAACCTGAACATTTTTTTACATTTTTATTATTTTAGGTTAGGAAATGCTTTAAATTTTGACAAACTAAATAAAACAAATTACTAACCAAAGAAATATATAAATCACGTAAAGTCAAGCCCTTAAAATAATTCGTGACATTTAACTAGCGTAGCTCGCGAGTATATTTTTATCCCCTTTTGTTTGTTTTTAATTTTTGAATTGACAGATTAATAAGTACCCTTTTATTCTTATTTTCACATTTTTGAAATATAATAAAACTTTGGCAAAAATATAACTGATATTTTTTTATTTGTCGATAACAATATTGGTTTACTGTGGTTGTTGCTCAAATTGACAACTTTAAATTTTGACAATAAAATATTAATATGTAATTCTAACCTTCCAACTGTCAAAGAGAGTTGTTCACTCTGGTACAACAAATGTATCGAGTGCCTCTAGTCAAAATCATAAAATAATCTTATTGGTCAACTGTGCAAAATACCGATATCAATAAAGGCAGGTCACCTTAATTAACAGACTTGGTTATGTTTTACAGAGTCTGTAATGCGTGAGAAATGTTTTTAAATGCTGGGGTGGGGAAAAGTTTTTAGACTTAATAATAATAGGTATAGTTGCTTAATTTAAAATAGTATAGTTAGTTCCTCTTAGTTCTAGTTACTCAAATAGGGAGTTTTTAAAAAAATTTCGTATGGTTTAACTAGCTTACACATTTTAGAGAAAACCAAAAATTATAATTATAATGTAAATCAATAACGAAGCAAGTACAATATCGTTGTCACAGTAATGAAGATTCATAATTTTCCTACTAATGTTAGTTTAATTGTTCCTTTTAAAAATATTATTTATAATTATTTTACTAAAAAATGTTATTAACTTGCGAGGGTGAAAGAGCCAATTATAGCTGAGTAACAGTTTAGAAAATTATCAGTGTTGCATTTTGTACAGAAACTATAACAAATATTGCTGATCCCTTTTCGATTTAAATAGAATAGAGTCAGTGTCGGTAATAAGAGTTTCCTAAAATTATTTCTACATTTTTTTCTTAAAATAAGTTTAGATTCTAACTAATAATAAGTCTTTGAGTTGTACTATTTAAACCCTTTTTGTAAAACTTGAAAAAATAAAACATATTCAGCTATATAAATATCTAAGTGTGTGCTTAGTTCAGTTAGCATTGAACATAAAACATGTTTGAAGCTTGTAGCAATCAATATAAGCATAGAATTTTTGCAACCTGTGATTTCGTTTGTCAATGTTATATTTGGAATTTGGACGTTTATTGCAGATTTACATGGTTTAGTTTCGCAAATGGTTTTTATAACTAAAGATGTACAGCACAGGTTTTTTGCGGACGTGGATATCTGCACCATTTTTGAAATATACCCCACAAATTCAAATACCACAAAGTTTTGTTTTTGCGTGGAGCTTTAAGCTGTCACGAAAATATTAATTTAAATATTAGAAGTTTATATTGTAAGATTACACTGTTCTACAAAAAAAAACTATTTTCTTCTTTTTTGACTGGTACTGGTACTCGATTATTAATGATTTTTGCCTCCTAAACTCAGATCTACTTTCAAAAATTCTCTATCAGGCACCGTTTTTAGTAATTTGACTTTTTTGTTTGTTCCATTATTTATCAAAATACGGCAGTGGAATAAAGGATATTTGAAGGCAGGAACTATGCGGGGGTCCATATCATTATTTTTGGGATAATTTTTAACGATTTTTTTTCGCTGGCCTATGCTATTTGTTATGGTAACAGCTGATTACTATCAAAAGGTTATCTTAAAAATTATGGAATGAAGTATATTACTTATTACGTTAATTTATATTAAAAAAAATTCAAAAAATATTTGGGTCCCCTACACCTTTTTTCCTTTGATCCCCTCGGCTTGAGAATAATACAAATTTTACGTATGTTTTTAACTGCTGTATATTTTATATGAAAAGTAAAAAGTTTTAACAAAATATATTTTTTTAATACTAGAATATATACAAATATAAAAAAAACATAATTTCACAAAAATTGATTTTTTTTCTTTTGTATTTGTCGTCGCAATCTCTTTTAAGATTCCAGCAGTAATCTGCAAGCATTGACGGTTGCCATTTTCCCTCATACTTCTTTTCCATTGCCGCTATTTCTTGATGAAAGCGCTCTCCATGCTCATCTGATACTTCGCTGCAATCATCTGGAAAGTAGTCTAAATGGAAATACATAATATGAACTTTTAAAGACCTATTACATCCCATATCTTTATATGCAAAACTGCTTAAATACTTTCTTAAACGCAATCCATGAACGCTATTCTTTTGTACACAAAAGTGTGTCGAAAGTATCGTCTTTTATCAGATACCTTATTGTGGTATACCCTTTTTAATTTTTGCATCAGACAAGCTTGGTAGTGAGGTAAGCAAATCCTTGGCCATTTCTATCGAATGCTTTCACAACTTGCTTCATTAGACCCAATATCATGTGAAGTGGTGGTAATATTACTGAGGGGCAACAACAGCGGTTAATTTTCTGTTGGCCATACTGTTCTTACAAAATATTGTTTCGAGCACGACTATCCCACTCATATAAATAAATTGGTAAAAATTTTTTTTTAAGTCACAAGCTTTTATAAAATGCACTAAAAATTGCATTCTAATATTATCATAATAATAAAAGCGATGGCCGACTGATGGAAATCTTGACGATGGTTAGCACGATAAGATATCCGTATCAATTAAATATCACTATTTGCAAGAATCAATCTAGCAGAAAAATGCAGAGGTACCAAACCCACCCAGCCTGACCTAAGATACCCTAGCATTTCTCTGACATAGGTACGGCAATGGCATAACATTGCGGCACATCAAACATATCTTTAATGACCTGCTATTTTGAATATTCTTTAAGTGTTTAGATCACAACTTTAGATTAACTTATGCTTTAATTTGCGGCCATTGCTTTTATTATTATGATAAAATTAGAATTTTAGAAAATTATTTTTGAATTTTTAGTGCATTTTATAAAAGCTTGTGACTTACAAAAAAATTTTTACCAATTTATTTTCTACTTTTTAGTCTCAGCTATCTACTCTATTAAATGAAAATATTTGGTCAATAATAGAACAGAAGAGTTTATTCTAGATTATAATGAAATCGTTGATCGTGAGTTGTTTGGAAACTCATTTTTCTATTGGGGGAAGGAGAGGGTGGGGGTAGATGTAGAAATATATTTTTTGTTTGGGCTGTATTGCCATCGGATCTTTATGCATATACCAAATTTTATAAAAGTCATTTGAATTGAAGTGTGTCAAAAACGCATTTTTTATGGAAGGGGGTGAAGGGTAGGGGTGGGAGGATATTTTTTTCTTATTGTTGTATTATCATCGGACCACTATCTGTATACCAAATTTTATCCAAATCGGATAACGGGAAGTGTGTCAAAAATACATTTTTCTATAGAAGGGGTGGGGGTAGGGGTGGGAGGATATTTTTTTCTTAGTGTTGTATTGTCATGGGACCACTATGTGTGTATTAAATTTCATCCAAATCGGATAATGGGAAGTGTGTCAAAAACGCTTCACAAGATTTTATAGTTAGTTAGATAGTTAGACAGAACATCTGAAGTTAAATAAAAGCTTGTAAAAAAACAACCATGCCATGCCATGCATGCCAAGTATCATTGCGATTATTTTGAAATCTCCGGAAATTTTCCATTTGTGATATTTTAATTTTAAATTTTTGTTTATACAACCAACAGGAACCGAATTTTACCATAAAATACTGAATATCTCAATATTTGTTCCTGATAGAGCAATTTAAATGTCAGATTCTGGTTTAGAACGAAAATGCCATTTAGGATCAAACATCAGTAACCCAGAAACAAATACCGTGTAGAACAGTGTTATTAAGGTTTTTGTCATTTGCTAAGTTTACCACCCACATCAATTTTTATACAGCACATTCCCCACTCCCTTTGTTGGCTCACGAAAAATTATGTTTTCCTGACTAATCTCATACATAACAGGTTAGTAACTAAGAGGAAGATAGTTTTAAGAAAGTAGAAAAAAGAGAATAGTTTGGTTTGGTTCATGTTGTTTTGGTTTTTTTAAGCCTTTTACTGACTCATTTGGTGGGGTTAGTTTAAAGATGACGATAAGCTTATCTGCGCTATATGCATTCTCTAAAATGGTGCAAAAATCATTAATTGTTTTGAAATGTTTAACAATAACATTCATTTAAAAATATTTTAATTTTTTGTTCCAGCATGTTAAAATAAAACTGCATAAAAACTTTAACGTAGTCAAAAGCACCTATTATTCCTTTACAAGACACAAAAATAATTAAAAATTGTTTTTTTTAGAACTTTTTTAAAGATCCATGGAACACTTTTGATTTTGTCACTGTCATTGGGAGCATAGTGGACGCAATGGTTGTAGAATTCGGAGTAAGTATTTTAAATTATTATTTGCTTTTGATTTTTTGCCCTTTCCTGAGTTTATTTATTATCCATTAAACTATCAAATTTTCACAAATTTTTGTAAACCTGCAACTGTTTTCACTTAGTCTCATGTGTCAAAGTTTTATTGCGTATTCAATATTTGTAATTAATCGTCATTTATAGTCAAATTAATACATGATGTCCTGTCCTGTACTATTGACCAAAAATGTCAATAAAACAAATATTATAGCTTGGTTTAGTTTTGTCGGCACGATAAGGTTGGGCAGACAAAAATACACCGAGCTTTTAATCAAAACAAATTTTGTACCTTTTACAATTGTTAAACGGATTTAATTTTTTGTTGAACTTTAGGAAATAATATGGTTTGCTTTAGTTCGGTAAAAATTCCTTTTTTACCAGTTTTTAATTATTTTTGGCATAGGCATAAAATTAAGGCATTTGAGACATGAAACAGTTTTTAAAGGATATGTAAAGCAAAATTGTGTAAAAAAGGGTTGGTGTTTTGCAAATTTGAAGTTGTTGTTTTTCACTTATTATGCACTGTTTAGCACATTGGCAAGGTATCATTAATAGTCCTTATCTATTTATTCATACAGTCAAAAATATCAACTTAGTTAAAAAATGTTGTATTTTTGTTTGCCGAAATGATTTTTTAACAATAAATTTAAATTTAAAAGTTAAATAAAAGCGCGCCATTTCCAGTGCTTATTTTGTTTGTGTAAGTAACTCTTATGCACCTTTCGCTTACCGTCTTCTAACCAGCTTAAAAGTGTTTATATTGTGAAGGTGATACTTATGTCTGCGTCACTGTAGCATCCCAAAAAAGCGGACTAAAGCTTGATAAAATTTTGAGCAGACACAACATTAAAAAAATAGTAAATTTAAAATAGCTAGTAAATAAGCCTTTTAAGTATATAATCGACTTACTTTTGTTCTAATAGGTTTTTAGAAGTGTTTTTTAGATGGTTCTAGTTAAAAAATCGAGTTAATAATAAATATGGCAACCTACTGATTTTACCTTACTTTATTTTATTTAAAGTGAATAAAAGGTCGAGAAGAAATTTAATTTTTAAATAAATATATCTTTTAAGTTGTGTGGTGCTCAAAATTTTATTTATATAATTCCTATTTTTACTATTAAATGTTTTGCTTTACATAACTAATAATAAACCTCAACTAAAAATATTTTTCGTTTTATTTTTTGTTTGTTTTTGCCTACAACAATCCAAATCCCACAAACTGACACCCGTTTGACACATTGACAGATAAGGGGCAGATTGTTTTGGAAGGTATTTTGTACAAAGATTTTATTCAGTTTTTCAGATATATGCGTAAGCCTTCACACCCGACAACGCTGCAAAATTGTACCTTATATACCTCGCACCTAAATGGCGCACATTATATGCAAAAATTATTTTATTTTTTATTTTAAAAGATACTAAACAATGACTATTATGTTTACTATGCCCATTTATATTAAGCTTTTATTACATACATACTGCAAAAACAAAAGTCATTTTTTAATATCACAATATTTTTTCTGTGATTTCCTTGCATATTATATGTGGAATGAATTGTTTATTTTGCACAAGAGGTAATAACTAGAAAATGTTGTGTTATTTAAATATAATATTAATATAAACTACCGTTTTAACTTAATAGTTGAAACCATACTTTTCTGGATATTACCTACTGACTCTGGCTAGTTATTTTTCGCAATTCCAAAATAAGTTTCAAAAATTTTAAAACTTTCCTTGTTTGATTTGGAACATTATTAAACATAAAGGAAGGTTTTGTATCCTATCTTTTAATATCTGTCTTCTAAGATGATCTTATATACTAAATAAATTATCTGTTAATCATTTTTTTAATTATTTGTTTGAATACAAGACAAGTTTAAATTCTAAAGAAGAATCTAAAAGAGACAAATGTTTCTATGTTTAAATTTTATAAACAGTTAAATAGAACAGCCTACAAATGGCCAGTGTGGAACTGAAATGATCCAATTAACATTGTATAAAAATGGAGTTACAGCAATATTTGTTTATGAATGAAACCTCATGGCAAAAAAAATATAATAAATTTAATTTAATAAATTGATTCTGCATACACAAAACATTATTTGCTTTATATCTTAAAAAATATATTTCCAAGCGCGGATTTGGGCCAAAATCTAGGGAGGATAATGGTCGACGGAAACATTATTTATGTAATTATTTTGTTTTCTAGGGGAGTAATTTTGCGGTAAGTCCGATATTTATTATCTAAAAGTCCATATATTTTTTTCTAGGGGTGTAATTACCACGGTGATTACCCCCCTTGGATGCATCCTGTTCCAGACTAGTCATATAATGCGATTTCTTGAGAAGTTGCAGTTTGTTTTTCCTTTGGCGTGACCTAATGAAAACCTTCCTATGTTTTTGGTATGAGTAATATGTTGCTTTGGTCCACACATGAGCTGCACGTGAGTGGAAAGGCTGGGTCGTTGACTCGCTTTGCAACTTTCTAACCATTCAAAAGACATCCACTGTTTTTAAAAATAATAAAAAATAACTAGCTAGACCTGTTTAAAAATATTGTATTTATTTATTTTTGTACATGCGTGTTACTAAATTCAGTGTTTTGCTTCAAGGAACGTGCAGACGAGTTTAAAGCATTGAAAGAAAGGGTACGTTAATTATTTTTCAGAATTTTTCGATAATTTTTTGAATTTTTGATTACTAATCTTAACTAATGAGTTTTTTGATCTCTCTCTATCCTACTGTCTACTACTTCCATTGCCTTATTCACCATTTATTGCAAACTTAAAAACCATTCTTAAAGATATAGGTGAGAACCTTAACCAAATTAAAAAATAGAAAAATTTTATTTTTTTCTTTTTATTTAAATTAATATTTTAATCTTTGTACACCTCTTGAAATTTCTTTTGAAAAAATAATAAATAATTTTTATTTAAAAACTTAAAAATGGCAAGGACAAAAAAATTTGGGGTTTATTTGTAAAAAAAATAGAATTCACTGAATTCAAATCTAAAAAAATTACAACAAACAAGCCAGTTGAATTTTTTTATAAGTTACCTTTTTTAAGAAAATGGAAACGATTGCAAAATTGATTTTTATTTTTCTCATAAAAAAGAAATTTAGGCACTATTTATAATTAGTTGCTTTTTAAAGGTGAAAAAGGCAATTTAGTGATTAACTATTTTTAATTTAAAAGAAATCATTATTAACATACTTAGCAGTGTAGCACTTTTTAACAATACTAAAATAGAATTAAACTAACAAATATCAGTTTTAGCCTCAAAACATATTAAGCTACTACTACAAAAAATAGAACCTACTTTATATTAATCCATAAACTTAACTATGCAAAGAGGTAAGCTTAAACTTAAAAAAAAATTGTGGGTTTCTAAATAAATAATAGAAAATATACAAGAAATTGTTGTACTTTATTTTGCTAATACTAATATTATTATTGTTAATAAGAGGGCCACCTAAACTAGCTGGACCTTACGATTTAAATGATATGTCACAACCGCAGTCCAACCTCGTACCTTCAGTCAGATTAAAATATAGAACTTGTTCTATTTTCTTCTTTAAGTGGGAATTCGATCCTAAGCTATTATGACATTATATTAACATTTCAGTGCTGTTTTAGATATGTACTTTTAAAAACGCCTTCCGTTATTAAATCAGCTGATTGTTTTTTTAAGGATAACCTGCAAGTATTACTTTTTTACAATAGAGGTGCTTAAAACTTTAAAGCCAATATTTATGAAGAAGTGTTGTCTTTGTATCATATTTTCGTATACATTTTCCAGGTAAACAATTTTAAAAAATTATTATTAAAAACCTCTTTGCTTGGTTAACAAAAAACTCAATAAAATATTACTTTCAAAAATTCAGACAAATATAGTATACTTTTGGGCTAGATACATATATTATTATTAATACTTGGCTCCTAAGCCATGGTACTTCTTAGAATAACAAGGTTAGTCTAGAATAATAACAGTCAACAATATACTTAGTAAAAATATAAATGTAGATTTTAGTCAAGACTATCTAGTAAAATTTACACACCAAATTAAATTACTTGAAATTATAACATTGACTAAAAAGACAAGGAAGAGAGAAAACATTGTATATGTGTTTATAAATGACTGTCTGTAATTATAAATCAAAATATATTTTAGTATTTTTAATTTAAAAAAAATTTATATTATTTAAAATTTAATATGGTAATGGAATTACCACGGAATATAAAATTTACAGGCAGTCGCATTTAAAATTTAATACATACAAAAAAATTAAACAGGGTTAAGATATTTTACAAACCAATACTCTTTATAATATTACTGCTTAATAATGCCTAAAAAATGCTTCAGTAATGGCTTCTGTATGGAAGAAGACGTCTTTTAAATAACGTTAGACTTAAGTCTCTAACAAAAATGTTTGTTGTGTAAATTGCTTTGTCTTTTAGTGTGTGTGTGAGTCCTCTTTACTTCTCTAGAACCTATTTAGATTTACTAATTTTTAACATTTTTAGCCAGAACGTATGCCCTTAGACGCCAGAATCGGGAAATGGTTTAAGGTTTGTAGCTTTTGAGTTGTTACAAGCTTTTGTTTCTAATTCTATCAACAAATTTGATTGCATAAAATAATTGCTATAAAGCTACTTCAGATTTTAAAGCAAAGCTACAAAAACTGAACACGATCACTTTGTCAAATTAACACAATTAATAATAATTGTCAACACATGACTAAAGACCACTTGAAACAAAGTATCCGCAAAATATTTTTTTAATTTAAAAAAACAATTGTTTAGTCGAAACTAACATATAAAAACCTAATTTTTGTAACAAAACTTTGGGTTTAGCACAAATTTACTCTGTGATTTTATTAATAACACTAAATATTAAATTCTGAAGTAGCTCTTCAAATTATAAAAAAGCCAATTTTTTTAAATAATTCTTGTTTATAAAAGCATTGTTATATTACTACTTTTAATCATTATTTGGTTTAATATTTTGGTGTGCGTGGTTATGTCAAAGACATATTTTCCAAGCTTGTAACCTCAGATAGACAAACCAGGGTTAGTAAAGTAGCATGTAAATATGCACGAATTAAATTTTCTCTAATCCGGCTAGAATTAACCAAAAAAAATTAAGAACCACCGGTAAGTACCATCACTTTTTTAATGGAGTACCATTTTGGGTTTTCCTTTTGTAAAAAAATGTACCTATTATTTTAATCTGGTTATATGGTTATAATTTTTTAACCCAATTAAATGTGTAGGTTTTTAAATCGATTTTTCATAAAAAATAAACAACATATTGTTATTATGTTTCTACTTAATTTTACTAATGGTACTCCAGTTTTGCTGTAAGTCACTGCAAATGTTACACCAAACACACTACACCAAAATACACCAAATTTTCGACACAAACACCACCCGTTTGTGTAAATACAATTATTTTTTAATTTTTTTGTTTCTTTTTAACCTTTTAAATTTTTTATTTCTTTAGATAACCCGTATATTAGAATTTTTAGTTTTAGTATAATTTTATACCATATGCATAGGACGGTTAGATTTTTTTCTAGTATGAAAAGATAATATTTTAAAAACTTATTAGTTTTTCTAGAAAACTATATACTTTTTGTGTGTTATTTCGCTAAACATAGAAATTGCGATACCTTAGAAATATCTGTAGTATATACAGTACCGGCCAAAAATAGAGAAACCACCTAAAATTGTAAATAATTCTTAAATCCTGTATCAACTATCAAGGAACAAGTGGTGCATTTGACAATCAATCTAGTTCTCAGTTCACGTGTTTCGGTGATTTGCTATACAAATTCATTTAGTGCTTTTTTGTCATGCTTAAACAAATATAAAAAGAAAAGTTTTTTCTACGTAATTTTAGAAAGTACCATTCAGGAGTGACATAAAAGATATATAATATATGCCCTCAAAATTTCACAACAATTGAACAAAGGATAATCTAGAGATAAATAATTCAAAGTGCTAAAATGACTAATATTTCAAGATTTTTGCCAATATTGATCATTTTTACTAATTTCAGAAATGTACTATCGTTTGTCTGATTTTTGTAGGGTTTTTAGGACATATATAGCTTTTACGTCTCTTTCGAATGGAACTTGCCACTTTTTGGGTAATATTACTCATAAAACACTTTTTTTTAACAAATGTGTCACAAAGGCACTAACTGACTTTGTATCAAAAATCGCCGAAACACGTGACCTGAGAACTGGTTTGAAGTTTTCAAATGCATCACCTGTCCTTTAATAATGGGTACAGGATCATATGTATGTACAATTTTAGGTGGTTTATCCACTTTTGGCCGGTACTGTAGATTAGAGTATTTTAATGTCGCGAGATTTTAGACCTGCGACAATAGCCATATTTAGTTATTCCATAATACTTAGCTATAACTAAACAAAATTTTGCAATTTTTAAATAAAATTCTAGAAAAAGTTGTTAGTGCTATAAGGAAACGGCATTTATGCAATAAATAAATTAATTTTTTACTGTAGAAATCTGGTTTACATAATTTTAAGTCACCAGATGAACCTTAAATAATTTAATTCGCTTCCTCTCTGTCTCTGCTTAATTTGCGAAAACAAGCAAGAGAGAGAAATAGGATTTAATTTATTCCATCTTTCGGCTCATATGGATAAAAAATATTTTTATGGTATTACTACAAATACTAAACTGACAAAATGTTAAAACCTGCATTGTTAGATTTAAAAAATTATTATTAAATCTATTATATTGAAACATTTGTGTGAGGCTGAAAAATAAATCAAATCTTTAGTTCACTGATTTTGCTTTTAAAATATCAAAAGCAAAACAGACATTATTTTTATAAAATGTACACTTTAAAGTAAATCACTTACAAATTCAAAAAATATCAGTAAGGATATCTAAAAAATTGACAAAGAAATCATCATATGCAGTATTCATTATAACTTAAAGAAACCTAAATAAAGGTTGCTAACTTCTACTTGAATTTTTTTTTCAAAAATTGTATATTCACTTAGAATTATCTTATTTGGTTATTATTAGCTTAATTAAAATTATCGTCTTATCTTTTTTACGAAATAAATAGTGCTTTAGTTGTCAGAACAACGAAAAAATGGCTTTATTTTAGATAAACATCCTAAGCAATATTTATGTCTTCGTGCTGTTCATATGTTGCCTTACGATACTTAGATATTGTCATTTCTGTTAGAGGAATTAGGAACAGAAAAAGCCATTTTTCTTGTTCTTAATTTTATTCGAACATTACGATCAATGTTATTCGGTAAACTGAGATATATTAAGGATTAAGAGGTTTGCCAACAACTTCAAAAGTAAAATAAATACCTTTTAAGTCCAGCGAATTTCTAAAAAGTTTTCTTAGTATAACAAAACCAATAAACAAACATAATATTCCTACTTAATTTCCAAGTCTCCTGCCGATGCGGAAAATCTTATGTTAAAATTGAAAGGCCACTATATGCTTAGCGGTTATTTATTACCACTTTAAATGGGAGTTCTACGTCCAACGAGACTGTACGCTGGTTTACCAATACCATCTAGTTGTAATAACTTCGCTGTCTTTGTTATTTCTAAAATTGATCTGATCTATAGAATACATCTTAGTTATTATTGAGATAAAATTAAGATATCCGAATTGAATTTTGAGTTTGTTAAAGTTCTTCCTTTTTTATTCCCTAGTGGTAGAAAGTTTTTTTATACTAAACCTTTAAGCCTTATAAAATATTTCAATTACAAATGTGTACGATAAAAAATATAAAACAAATTGCCTTTCTATCTCAGATTAATAACTTTAAGAATAATAATTTTACATTGATAGATCAAAAACAAGAATCTCATTTGCTGGCTTATCAATTTTAGGACAATTTTATCAACGTAGGATTTTTGCGACTGTTTCGAGCAGCAAGACTGATAAAGCTTCTTAGGCAAGGATACACCATCAGAATTTTGCTATGGACTTTTGTGCAAAGTTTCAAAGCTCTTCCATACGTTTGTCTTCTCATCGCAATGCTGTTTTTTATATACGCCATCATCGGAATGCAGGTAGCCTTTATAGATCCATACTAACTTATTGCTGAAAAGTTTGATATGATTTAGGGTTAATTGGCAAATTAATATACCTAGGTAACGATAACGGTACCAATTTTATAATGCCTATTTTAGTTGATTTGGTTATATAGATTATTTTGTTTTTGATCTTAGTTAGATAGTTATTACACAATTGGATATTTGAGTGGTTAAGTGCCAGAGTTGCCTAAACCACATTTTTTTAAAAACCGTTATTATTGCTAATAATATATCCCCAACTGGTCCTTTGTCTGAGGCAAACATTCCTATTTCACAATTTTAACTACGAAAGAGGCGCCATCTATTAGACGCTATCTATAAGTAGCATTTTGAAAACAAGGGCTATCTTTCTTTTGCATTATCTCAGTTAATAATCAATGTGGCATAGGCAACTCTGGCACTTAACCACTCATTTATAAAAATTATTTTGTTATTTTAACGTGGATTGATTTTTAGGTTTTTGGTAACATTAAACTTCCAAGCGATGCCATCAACCGACATAATAACTTTAGGACTTTTGATCGAGGTCTTATGCTCCTTTTCAGGTAATTTTCATTAACTAAATTTTAGGTTAAATATAAAAATACTTTCGACTAGTTATAATGTTGAATTAAAAAATGTAAAGATCCGCCAGAATACAATTTAGTTAGTTCGGAACCACTAAAAGTGCATGGTAGATTTAAAAAATACGTTTTGCGATAAAGTTTGATTTATATTCGCTATGTTAAAGTCCAGCGCTTACTGAAATTTAATATAAATACATTGAGGTCCAGCACATACTTGCTTTAAGAAATGACGAAAGCAAACTTCTTTTATAGGAAATTCATCATCTAGAGAACGATAGCTCTAAAGGTTTTTCAAATAGTAAATTTTTCAAACGTGGAATTTCGTACCCGTGAATTTAAAAATCAAACAAGTTTAAAAAAAACTCCTTTTTGCCCGATTAGCCACGAAACTTGTTTGATTAGTAAATTTTTCGTTTGTTTTTTACACTTTTAAATGTCAGTTAAACTATTTTTGTTTGTTTTAGATGTGCCACCGGTGAAAACTGGCCTAGTATAATGTTGTCCTGCACAAAAGGACAAGACTGTGATCCTGCCACCAGTAAACCACCGAAAGATTGCGGGTCCAACATGGCGTACATGTATTTTGTTTCTTTCATATTTTTTTGTTCTTTTTTGGTAAGTTAAAAACTAAATACTCACATAAAAATTTGTTGATAAAAAAGAAAGAACAGTACTAGATTTTAGCCAGATTTCACCTAATGAACAGAGAAGAGTCTGTATCATTATACAGTTCAGACTCGTAATTTTTTCATCCAATGGGAAAAAATTCAAAAAATGTAAAAATAAATCTAGTAGATAAGGCGTGTAGAACCGATATGGTAAATTTAATTTTGTTTGAAAAAATAAACTATATTTGCTATATTTGTCATTTATTTTTAGATGTTAAATTTATTCGTCGCCGTCATTATGGACAACTTTGACTACTTGACCAGGGATTCATCCATATTAGGTGCTCATCATCTTGACGAATTCGTTAGGATATGGGCAGAATATGATCCGAATGCCACGTAAGTTAAAACGATTTAGATAAGAAAGGATGCTATTTACTTCTAAGTCTGATTGCTAACTTATTAAAAAATCAGTTACCTGGATTTTTTTAATAACATTAAGTTAAAACTGCTATAACCAGGCTGCTTGGCAGTTTCGCCATTCTCTATGCGGAGGCTGTTTTAAAAATATTATGAACTCTGTAGATAGAGGCTTTTTAGTAATTTAGTAAACTTTTCCAAAATGTTGGTGAAAGGAGTTTTCTATCCATCCATGTTCAAAAAATAGAGGATGTTTAATAGAGATCAAGTAATCCTTTGGGCAGATCATGTTGTGCTTCTTTCGTTGAGTGGTTTTTCTTTTCACGAAATTAAATTATCTACCAATTTATGATGTTTGGTTTTTTAATTATATATTTTATAGTAGTTTGTGATTGATTATTCTATAACGACAGCACCATAATTTATAGGCTTTAAGTCTCTCTATTTTGTTCTTATTAATGCATTTTCCGCACTCTGTTGACAACCAAGGTGTGTGAATAGGTAATTTGAAATATCATTTCAATGGATGAAAATATCTCCCCTTGCATAAAGCTAGTATGCAACAAAATAAAATGTTATTTCATGTACGAAATTCGACATTTTGATGAGTACGATTGTACATAGCACAATCTATCAAGAAGTGTTAAAAAATGTAGGAGCGCCGGATTCCCCCTCAGTTTTAAAATTATTATCCCTACGGTAAATGACATTTTTGATTTCTAAGCTAATATTATTATTAAATATTTTACGTTTTTTTTAATAATGCAAAACTTCCTCTATTGGAATGTTGTTGAATTCTATAGTATGGTCGTATACTTAATTTTCCCAAGATACATGTTCGGATCATGAATTTGAATTTGTTTAAAACTTTTATTTTAGGGGCAAGATTCATTTTACCGAAATGTATGATATGTTAAAAAACATAGACCCGCCACTGGGCTTTGGCAACAAGTGTCCCAACCGAATTGCATACAAGAAACTTATAAGGATGAATATGCCTGTTGACGAAGAGGGAAGGGTTAATTTTACCACCACATTGTTCGCCCTTATTAGGGAGAATTTATCTATAAAAATGAGAGCGGGTAAGTTATTAAAGAATAATAGTATTGAACTGTTTATAATTCAGAATAAATATTGAAAGTTAGAAAATAAAAAAAAGAATATGAATCGCACCAGAGACGAAAAACTGAAAGGCTCTGCTACATAACGCTAATAACATTTTACCAAAAAGGGTCTGGAAGCTTTTTTTTCTTCGACAACAAAATAAAAATTACAATTTGCTATGTTTAAGTCAAGCTACACTAGTTTCAATAAATGAAGCACCGCTTCATAAAAATCGCCGTGGGCGGGAGGGGAATAGAGGAGTAAAATTAAATGTCTGTAATTTTTCTGGTCTAAAAAAAGCCAATTTTCCCTATAATGCTGCCGTCCCTAAGAAGGAAACCGCATGTAGAAATTTTCCGTTTTGACGGCAGTACAGCGATTTAATTATTATTTGCCGACACTTATAGTTTAATTTTGACATATTTAATAAGTTGTGATTCTTTAATATTATTTTACAAAAATTATTGTTATTTCGTCTATTTACGGACCAAGTGAAAACGAGTCGTAAATTTAGCTTATGTAAACGAAGAAAGAACCGAACCGCCGTTTATGCAAACAGCTATATATATATATATATATATATATATATATATATATATTGATAAAGGGGACTTAGCCACCTCAAAACAAAGTATATAAACTACGGTGTCACCTCATATATAACTTTAGTACCTCACTTTTTTGAGGTGACAACGTTTTTCAATAAAAATTTCAGGGACGATTCCTAACACACTCAGCAAGCTGTGTGCAAAATTTTGTTCTGAGGTCACAAAATGGTATATATAGCTACTTTTTGGCCGTGTAGTTCACGTATCTACCAGTGGCGCTAGCGTCGCTTTTACTGTAACTAAACGGTCCAATGAGTCACCTCGGTGGTATAAAACGTATTCTGCGTATTAAAAACGCGTCGCAGCGGCCTCAGAAATTTGGCAACATTGCAGATTAGATTTTGGACGCTACGGGTTTCTTTGTTATATGTAATTTGTACCTGCTTTTTTACCCTTGGAATATCTAATAGAATTCTCAGAAACGAGTGCCTGAGTCTGATATTTTAAGATTGGCTTTGTAAAGGATTATTATTGTATTATTTATCTTATTGAAATAATTTGACTAATTTTGCTAGTCTTCTTACATTTTTTTGCTTATTCTGGCTGGTAGTTTTTAACGGTTTTATTTCACTTGACTTGATTGATTTTGTAATATAATAAATTTTTTCGACAGCTATTCAGACACTTTCCTATGGGCAAGACTTGAAATTAGTTAATTAGTTTAACCATATAATATGACGTTTTGGTGCAAAAGGTCCGAAGCTTGACACAATTATAGAGCGATGCCTGCTCTCGCCGCTTTTTTAAAAAAATGTCGCACGAATTCTCTTTTTTTTAAATAACTTGGTTTTTGTACAAAGTTTGAAACAAAAATTATAGCAACAAAATTTTATACGAAAATGCTAAACTGTGTTTTTTGTTAGACTAAAAACAAGGTTCAGAAGAATGATATTAACCATTTTTTCATTTTGGAATTTGTCCAATTTGTTTTTTTGGTGGCCTTTAAATTAAAAGTTACTCATTTTTGAGAATGATTGAAATGACATGAAATAAAGATAGATAAATATTCTACAAAAATTATTACTCAGTTGCATGGGTAATATTCTTGGTAAGATACAAACCATAAAGTTTTAGGTCTACCCACATATATGTATTTCTATATTATATGCAAAATAAACTGAAATAATTACCCACTTCATGGGCTATTTTGAAAAAAAAACCTGTATTATTTTTATAGGTCTTGTTTATTAGGTTCGCGCGCCGTATACCATCTTTTCTTGAAACATTTCAGCCGATATTTGACCTATCTAAAACTCTACTTCGGAATGAGCTACGAATCTCAAACTTTGCACAGTCGTAAATCTTCATGGAGTTAACAACCCCTCCACGTTTCATGGAATTCCATAAAGTAGTGAAGTAGTTACGAAATTTCAAAAAACGTCGAAATTGCCACTCACTCACTCACTTACTCACTCACTCATGTATAGATCATCAATATTCTACTGTACTTCTAGACATGCTACAAAGCTGAAATTTGGCAGACTTATAGAAATTATGACCAAATCCGTGGAAAAAAAAACCCCAAAATTCTAATTTACTCCCCTCCCCCACACATGTAAAGTTATGTAAAAGTAACATTGCCCACTTCCAGAAATGGCAGACTGATAGGAACTATGATAAAACTAGAGAAAAAAAAATTAAAAACCTCAAAATTATAATTTACTTTCCTCCCCTATAAATGTAAAGTAATGTAAAAGTAACATTGCCCACTTCCGGACACGCTAGAGAGCTGAGCTTCGGAAGGCCGATAGTAACTATGATAAGACTATAAAAGAAAATTAAAAAACCCCAAAGTTTAATTAACTTCCCTTCCCTATAAATGTAAAGTTATGTAAATTAGCAACAGTCCACTTCTAGAAACGCTAGAGAGCTGAGCTTTGGAAGACAATAGGAAAAAATTAAAACACCCCAAAATTCTAATTTACTTCCCTCCCCTATAAATGTAAAAGTGTGTAAAAGTAACATTGCCCACTTCCAGACAGCTCGAGAGCTGAGCATTGGAAGGCTGATAGGAACTATGATAAAACTATAAAAGAAAATTAAAAACCCCAAAGTTAAATTAACTTCCCTCCCCTATAAATGTAAAGTTATGTAAATTAGCAATTGATCCCTTCTAGAAACGCTAGAGAGCTGAGCTTTGGAAGACTATAGGAAAAAATTTAAAAACACCAAAATTTTAATTTACTTTCCTCCCTATAAATGTAAAGTTATATAAAATTAACTTTGCCTACTTCCAGGGACACTAGAGAGCTGAGCTTTAGAAGGCTGATAGGAACTATGATAAAACCATAGGAAAATATAAAAAACCTCAACATTTTTAATATGCATTTCAAAAGTTTTGAACAATATCCCGCATATTTTACTACTTTAAAACTTAAATATTATCCAAATCCTTTAAACAAGCAGTAATCATTTAAAAAAAGGTATGTTGAAAATATAAGATAGCAGGGGAATATTTTACTTTTTGTATCTCTTTTTTGGTCCAGAACACACATTTTAATATGAATGTTTAATATAACGTCCTATAAAATTTTTAAAAACCAGAAGGATCTTTTAACAATAATTCAGCATATTTGCAACCAACTTCTTGTATGAAGTACAAAAGCGCTAAAATTGAAAAAACAACTTTTTCAAAAGAATTTACAAGAAAAAGCACATTTCAAATATTGATCGAAGGAGTCTTTTACATTTCAGTGTATGCAGTAAAATAAATGGATCCATGACGGATCTGATACCTTCCTAGCTAGCCTATTAGCACACTTTAAGTGAATCCATGATATATCAGCCCTGAAAACAGTTTTTTGTAAATAACTCAGAAACTAAAGCTCCTATGAAGTTTTTGCTTATTACACAAATTATTAAGCAAAATGTAGCCTACTATAAACCGCATATTGATACGACGCTCCATTAGAAAGTTAGAATTTTTAAAATTTTTTAATTGTCAAAAAACTATCATTAGCGTTAATGGATTTTGACCAAAAATTAATCAGCTCTTTAGAATGGCGAACACTATTTTACCTGAAAATTATATGAAAATCAGTTCAGCGGTTTGGGAGCTATCGCGTTACGGACAGACATAATATACACATACAGACACACACACATACACACACACCTATACATACACACACAGACAGACATCACGACGATATTGCTAAGATAGGTCAAAATACACCGAAAATAATATCTTCTCTAGCCATTGCTTTGCGGGCTAGGAAGGTAAAAATATTTAAATATGGATAAAAATGATTTTCATGTGTCAAATTACGTATGTTTTGCTTTACATCATATTTTTAAAAAAATTGAATATTTCAAAAAAATGAATCCGGTTTTACCGTTTTACTTAGAAGTATGAATGGGCGTACCCAGAGGGGGGGAGGGTCTCGGAGGCACGGCCCCCCCATGCCTAAGATTTTTTTAGAGATTTTCCACATATTTCCTGAATAAAAAATTAAAGAGTATAAAATTCGCCATCATGAGGCTTCGGGCCCACCCCAGACGCCTCGCGCCCCTCCACCAAGAACTATCCCTGGGTGCGCCACTGGAGTAGGTAGGTACTACAAACTTGACATACCAAAGTTGAATTTAAAAGTAAGTCGTCGATCGATAATATTGCTTGGAACTATTACTGCCTGGTAAGCGCGAATTTTGACCTAAATTTAGGGGGGATAATGGTCGACGGAAAAAATATTTGTGCATTTATTTTTTTAGAGGGGGGAATTACCCCGTTACCCTCCTCAAATTCGCGCCTTCTGCCGTGCCTTACTCCAATAAGTCCCTAATGTATTTTGTGACAAATTTAAACATGACTTGTACAGGTTGTGCCAATTTCGATGTTTTTTGGGGATTTTAGGTATTTCTAGCAGAGATAGATAAAAGCAAGTGGACTGAGATTGATTTTCGAGACGTTTTCAAATATCAAAGCCGATTGAACTACGAGGGGCTTTACTTTTTAATTTACGAAAATTTAAATTTAACACGCTATAAAGCTGAAATTTGGCATACTGATAGAAATTGTGACCAAACCATTGGAAAAAATCAAAAAACCCGAAGATTCTAATTGACTCCTCTCCCCCATACATGTAAAGTTATGTAAAAGTAACACTGCCCACTTCCAGAGGAGCTAGAAAGCTGAGCTATGTCAGACTGATAGGAAATATGACAAAACTATAGTAAAAAGCTTAAAAACCCCAAAATTTTTATTTACTTCCCTACCCTATAAATGTAAAGTTATGTAAAAGTAACATTGCCCACTTCCAGATACGCTAGAGAGCTGAGCTTCGAAAGGCCGATAGGAACTATGATAAAACTATAAAATAAAATTAAAAAACCCCAAATTATAATTAACTTCCCTCCCCTTTAAATGTAAAGTTATGTAAAAGTAACATTCTCCTCTTCCAGAAACGCTAGAGAGCTGAGCTTTGGAAGACTGATAGGAACTATGATAAAACTAAGTATAGTAAAAAATTTAAAAGCACCAACATTTTAATTTACTTTCCTCCCCTATAAATGTAAAGTTATGTAAAAGTAGCAATGCCTATTTCGAGGAAGACTAGAGAGCTGAGCTTTAGAAGGCTGATAGGAACTATGATAAAACCATAGGAAAATAATGAAAAACCTCAAAATTTTTAATAAGGCATTGCAAAACTTTTGAATAATATTCCTCAGATTTTACTACTTTAAAACTTAAATATTATCCAAATCCTTTAATAAAGGAGTGAAATCATAACAGAAACATTTTATGTAAAAAAAGCCAAGTACGCGAGAGTGGTGTTCCGATAAAAGAATTGAGATAAAAGTAAGGCCAAGTTCTCCAATACAAATTTTAAAATGAAAGATTCTCACTAGTTTGGAAATGTTTTTGTAAACTTGGCTATTACGGCTGCAAATGACTCTTAGGCACAGTGCTAAATTGAACATAAAGATATTATAATTTTGATATGACTTGGAAATTAAATAATAAAGAATGTCAAAGCTGCAAATTGACAGTTGGTCTCTCCTCAGTAAACACCATATTTCCTATTTCTTTTTCAGATACCGACATGATCATTTCATTTCATTTCTCGGGCTGAATCAGGCCTAATGAGGCCGAAACGCTTCCCCGAGCTACCTTTACCTCTAAGGACTTGCCCGTAAAACTTTTTTGTTAAGACTTTTTACCTCGTGAAATTCCTTCAAATTTAAAAAAATCCAGGGCTTAGGCTGTCTTCTGGGAGCCGAAACGCGTCCCCAAGCTACTTTACCTCTGAGGATTCGCCCGTGAAACTTTTTTGATAAAGAATGTCATTTACAAGTTCTGACATCACGTCAACATTTGAGCCTTGTGATTGCGGGTGGTTATTATTAGATTAATAATATTCGCGTTGGGCTGTGGCGTGGGCAAACACATCATTCCTGTATATGGTTTTCCTGTTTTAAACGGCTTAACTAATTATCACAATTTCTTTTTTATTAATTTTTTTGTTACGGATAAATAATTTTTTAAAAAAATTCTGTCATATCAATCATGTCATAAACATTGCAAACCCAAAAATATATAAATTAAGATAATGTATTAATTTTTTTGCATTCCATAGAGTGTATTTTTGACAATTTCCTTTTAATGTTTATCGGATCTATGTGTAGAATTTTTGACAGTAAGTAAACCATTTTTCAACAAAAATTGTATTTAGGACTTTCAAGCTATGCAACTTTTTTGAGATCACAAAACCTCAAAATGTGTTTTCCAAAAAAAAATAACAGCAAGTTTTTCTATAATGAAAGTATAAATGTTCGGTTTTTTATTTAAAGACAGTACGTTGTCACCATTAATCTTTTCTTACAAACTTTTGCAACCTTTTAAAGTTGTTATATTTCCTAAAGTGTCCCTAAATAAAAGTAAAACGTTGTTACCTTATATTTAATATTTAAATTTAGTTTAAATAAAGCTATTGTTGCTTATAGACTTACGCCGTGAATTTAAAAATCAAACAAGTTTCATGGCTAATCGGGCAAAATATTACGTTTGTTAGTATTATTTGGCTTAAAAATTCCGTTGATTGACGCTCACTGTCTTGATGACGGGTAAAAATGCAAAATACGTTGATCCGGCCTGAAAAGACAAAGAGCTGTCGTAGGTCACGGACTATAGTTGTTTTCTTTTATTTGCATTCGATCTTTTCATTGATCGATATTGTATAGCAGTGTTTTCGCCTGCTTTTAGTTTTTTGTTTCTCTCGTATCTCGGTAGATGGCGGCTCTTGCTATAGTTCGCTCACTAATTACATTTAATTAGAGACAAAACCGTCTGATTAACTTCGCAAGATTTGTCACTTGACCAGCAGTGTTCTGAGGAGTCCCATAAGGACGAAACGGTTAACTGTCAACACTTATTAGGTGTCCATTAGATCTTGGACCCCCGTGAGGTTAAGCTTTCAAGCTACCCACGGAAAAATATAAGGGAAACAAAAAACTCCTTTTTGCCCGATTAGCCATGAAACTTGTTTGATTTTTAAATTCACGGGTACGAAATTTCACGTTTGTTAGTATTATTTGGCTTAAAAATTCCGTTGATTGACGCTCGCTGTCTTGATGACGGGTAAAAATGCAAAATACGTTGATCCGGCCTGAAAAGACAAAGAGCTGTCGTAGGTCACGGACTATAGTTGTTTTCTTTTATTTGCATTCGATCTTTTCATTGATCGACATTGTATAGCAGTGTTTTCGCCTGCTTTTAGTTTTTTGTTTCTCTCGTATCTCGGTAGATGGCGGCTCTTGCTATAGTTCGCTCACTAATTACATTTAATTAGAGACAAAACCGTCTGATTAACTTCGCAAGATTTGTCACTTGACCAGCAGTGTTCTGAGGAGTCCCATAAGGACGAAACGGTTAACTGTCAACACTTATTAGGTGTCGATTAGATCTTGGACCCCCGTGAGGTTAAGCTTTCAAGCTACCCACGGAAAAATATAAGGAAAACAAAAAACTCCTTTTTGCCCGATTAGCCATGAAACTTGTTTGATTTTTAAATTCACGGGTACGAAATTTCACGTTTGTTAGTATTATTTGGCTTAAAAATTCCGTTGATTGACGCTCACTGTCTTGATGACGGGTAAAAATGCAAAATACGTTGATCCGGCCTGAAAAGACAAAGAGCTGTCGTAGGTCACGGACTATAGTTGTTTTCTTTTATTTGCATTCGATCTTTTCATTGATCGACATTGTATAGCAGTGTTTTCGCCTGCTTTTAGTTGTTTGTTTCTCTCGTATCTCGGTAGATGGCGGCTCTTGCTATAGTTCGCTCACTAATTACATTTAATTAGAGACAAAACCGTCTGATTAACTTCGCAAGATTTGTCACTTGACCAGCAGTGTTCTGAGGAGTCCCATAAGGACGAAACGGTTAACTGTCAACACTTATTAGGTGTCCATTAGATCTTGGACCCCCGTGAGGTTAAGCTTTCAAGCTACCCACGGAAAAATATAAGGGAAACAAAAAACTCCTTTTTGCCCGATTAGCCATGAAACTTGTTTGATTTTTAAATTCACGGGTACGAAATTTCACGTTTGTTAGTATTATTTGCCTTAAAAATTCCGTTGATTGACGCTCACTGTCTTGATGACGGGTAAAAATGCAAAATACGTTGATCCGGCCTGAAAAGACAAAGAGCTGTCGTAGGTCACGGACTATAGTTGTTTTCTTTTATTTGCATTCGATCTTTTCATTGATCGACATTGTATAGCAGTGTTTTCGCCTGCTTTTAGTTGTTTGTTTCTCTCGTATCTCGGTAGATGGCGGCTCTTGCTATAGTTCGCTCACTAATTACATTTAATTAGAGACAAAACCGTCTGATTAACTTCGCAAGATTTGTCACTTGACCAGCAGTGTTCTGAGGAGTCCCATAAGGACGAAACGGTTAACTGTCAACACTTATTAGGTGTCCATTAGATCTTGGACCCCCGTGAGGTTAAGCTTTCAAGCTACCCACGGAAAAATATAAGGGAAACAAAAAACTCCTTTTTGCCCGATTAGCCATGAAACTTGTTTGATTTTTATTTCCAAAGTTAATTTAAATTTATATGAGACGAAACTCACTGAGAAATGCTTACTATCATATTGCACATTGGGGTGAACTAAATCTTTGCAGTTATTTGACCTGTGAGTTTTAACAAAATACACTTAAACCGGTCGGTATCAAGTCTATAGACTTGATACTTAAACCCGGTCTACAATGCTAAGTCTTAAGTACTTGGTAAATACTGGTGTAACTGTTTTTGTATATGGCAAATTTCAATGGAGCGGCTATAACTGAGAGTTTTCGTTACAGCGGAAGAAATGGATGATGCCGACAGCGAGTTACGGGACACGATAAAAAATATCTGGCCATTGCAAGCAAAACACATGGTTGATATTTTGGTGCCCCCAAACGACCAGCTTATTGCGGGGAGGATGACTGTGGGAAAAATATACGGTTAGTAATGCAAAACAATAGACAGAATGTTCCAAATTAAGTATCCATCATTGCTGACTTCGTTATTATTAAAAATGAGAGAACTTTAAAGTTAACTTTTACCATTTTAGCGCCATTATTTTTTTAAATATTATTATATAGCATTTGTTCTTTGAAATTTACAATGTTCTTTATAAGAATACAGAAGTATTCTCGCGCTTGGGTGAAAAAATTAATTAAAAAAGTACCTATAGATTTCTTGCAAAACATTTTAAAAAATTGTGTTTAGAAACGTAAAGCAAGTATTGACATTTAATTTGGTTGGAAGCAGACTTAAATAAGGAGTGTAAATTTTAAATAATAAAATAAGGTAAATAATAAAGTACATTAAAAAAAAATTAATACTATTTCTGTTTAAAATGGAAAGACTAAAAAAAAAACTATGTATGTAATGTTTTTTGTAATTATTTTTTGTAAAAACTCAAAAGCACAAGGGTTAATTATTTTTTTTGGTTTGACCTTTCTTCAGGACGTCAAAAATTATTTCTTTAATAACAAACTAGTTAGCAATAGTGGACATTCAATTTAGAACAGCCTGTATATCATGTATGTATTCCCACCCGTTTGGATCTGAGGTATATTTATTAATTTCTGGAAAACTCCCTTAACTTTGAGTATTGCGATGCTCCTTCAATCTTCCGACTAAATACTAACTTGGAAATCCGAAGACGAATAGACAATGAAGAGAATCACTTACCGAAATTAAAAGAAGAAAACTGCAATATCTTGACAATACCTCAATTAATCAGGCAAAGAAATAAAACTTTAGAGATTTTTTCAAAGGAGTTTGATCTAGGATCAGAATCGCAACGATTATAAGAAAGATACAGAGAAAGCAACAATACCATTTTAGCCCCTAGGTTTATAATTGCGGTTGGCAGAAGAAAATATTAGAGTTATATTAATATGAATATGACATTCCTGGTATGTGCTTGGTGCCATTTTTAGTTTTTAATATTAGGAAGTTTTTTATTTTGTAGGTGGACTTATGATTTTGGAAAGCTGGAGAAGTACAAAGTTTGGCCAAATTGAACCAGCAGGTGGCATTCCGGTAAGCTCAAAGAATTTTCTTTTAAATTTTGCTTTCATAAATAACATCTAAACCGTCGCACATATCACTAACTTAGGCCTTCTTCAGTAATAATTAAAAGTTCTGGAAATTAAAAATTATAAAAATTAAACAAAAATTGATCGGATAAGATAAAAACTTATTACTGAATATGGCCTTAGTAATTTAACACAAAACAAGCTACATTTCAATAAAAGGTTGATCCTTTAATGCAATAATACATGTTAACTTTTCAATATTCCCATTTTGTGTTGCTCATAATATCCAATACCTCCCTACGTTTTAGAAAGAAAACATTTTCTTTCATTAGGTGCTTCATAATACATTTATAAATATCTTTTGGTAGTGTTATATATGTTATTTCTCTTAAAATTACAATATTCGTGGTTCAATGTTAGTTTGTAAATTATACATCTTTCACAAAAAGACAAAAACCTAATATTTTACAAAATCTCGAAAGCATGCAAATAACACTAAACAAAAAATATTATGTTATACAGAATTCTTACTTAATCTTTTGGTAAAAACCATTGAGTAAGAGTCCAAAAGTATAGAAGTTACAAATAGGAGATAAAGATAGAAAACCTCCTTTACTAATGCATTGATAATCAGTTCTTGCATAAAGGCAATAGGTAAAGCAGACAAAGACTATTTCGTGAAAAGGAAAAATCTTTTAAAACTTTCCACGAGGCGTATGAAAGCGTGTTGCTTACAAAGGGACCAGGCAATACCCGAAGAAAATTGGATTTTTTGGCAAAACCTTACAAATCTTCTTTAAAAAGAGATTGTAGATGGCACCAGTCAATACTTAGCGGGTCGGCACTTTTATTTGGATTAAAGGATTCTTTGCATGACTTTATTTGTTAGTTTGTATCCAAGATACGTTAATTTCAGCCAAAATAATCTATTTTCTTCTTCGAGTAAGGTTCATTTAGAATTATACCCCACAAGTGCAAGTGACATGCAACTAGTTAAGCAAACGTCAAATGTCATGCCCATAAATACAGCTCATTTATCGTATTTAATGAACAGACTTCTTAGTTATATTTGCTGGGTTTTCATATGATTTGAAATAGTCGTGTACTTTACCCATTTTATTTATATAAAATTTTATCGTATAATGCCAGCCAGCAATACGCTTGTTAGTTTTAAAATACTTTTGCTTAGTTTTGCAGAATAAATAAAATTAGACTGTCTTAGGTTAAAAATTTCCTTCTCAAAATATACAATAAACATGAGCCTAAAGAGGTTATGTATCTTTATTTCACAAAAGTAAATTTTATATATTAAACTCATATTCAGCAGGATTCCTTAGAATAAAAGGTTTCCGAAGAGTAGATTTATGTTTTGGGATTAAATGTTTTGTTTGTCTTCGTAATTAATCTTTGTGTTGGTATAATTCAAAACTAGCATGTACATAAATACATCCAACCTAAATAGAATCTTTACTAGATATTTTTTTAGATTCTATCCCAACCACACTGTAGAATCAATGGAAATAAATGTGTTGTAGTTTTTCCAAATTTTTGTTTAGAAAATCTCACATCTCTCGGATTAAATAAGCTATTATTAATTAATTTTCTACCTAGTAAAAAATTAGTAAAATCTTTATAAAAATAAAGATGTTAAACCTACACAAACACGATATTTGTTAGAATCACACATTTAAAATAACTATATTTACTTTAAACATAAACAAAAATATTTCTCTGTGTTATTTAAAACAATTTCTTTTCAGGGATTTGGCAATAACCCTTCAGCTAATATTGCGGTAGTATATGTTTTAAAGTTTCCACTTTTAACTTTACAGTTTTATATTTATGCAGAACCCTTACAAGATGCAATAGAAAATATATTTGTTAAATTAAATTATATTAACCTACATTTTTTAGAATTGTCAGTTATATGATTGCTTTCTAAAAACTGTGATATTTCTGATCTAAAGATTGCTAATAATAAAAAGAATGGCTTGGCTTTGATGATTCCAAAATAATTATTTTATCTTTTAAAGCTTTTTTTAATCACAAAGTAAAAAGGCTTTCTTAGATCAACGCAAATAAAGGCGGCGAAATCATAAACGGTTCATGAAGGGTTAAAACTATTAGATATACCAAAATTCAAAATTGAATTATTTGCAATTTTCTTGTAAGGGATCTGTTAAAGCATCACCAACCGACATCTAAATAAAAATCTAAGTTTTAAACCCACAAGTAATTTAAACTAATACAAGAAGTCCAGTAAAGACATTAAAAGCTCCTAAATAGGATCTCATAGAATCCTTTATTTTAGAAAAAATATGACCTTTTGACGTTTAGTCGCTTTTAAACCTATTAGATTAAAATACAATATACAAATTTGTGTATTTTAATACTATATCAACTAGTTAATGCACCACACCGAGTCAATTTGTCATAGCAAACCAACCGCAGAATTTTATTTTCCGTGGAATTTGTTTCAGACGACAAAAATGTAAACATATAAACAGCAAATAACTAGGTGGGCGAGATGAATATTTAACAACGGCTAGACTTTTTTTTCCTCTCAACTTCTAATTTCCTGTAGTGTCCAAACAGCACGGGAATCTATAGGCGAACTTTCTTATATTAATACCCTGTATATCAGTTTTTATTACTTAGGTAGTCTCGTTTTATAACCTAAAGGTTACTGAAAAGATATTGGTTGGTCGGCTAAAAATAATTTCGATTAGAAAGGCAGAACTAAACTCCAATATTTGCTGGAAAATATACTTCTTTATTTAAACCTAGTCACTGATAGAACGAGTTTAGTTGTCACCTATATTTCTAGATTTCTTCTTCTTTAGATTTAATAGGCTTTTATAAATTGAATTTTTTAAAAAAGTTCTCATTCATAGAGCATGTCCTTCTGGTTTGCATATTTTTTATTTTTGCTTTTAAATTAGCTATTTTGAATTGCGATATTTGCACCCCATTTTGCACATTTTCACTGGATGCAGTTTTAGAATAATTGACAGCATTTAGAATTATTAAATTCGTATTTGAATTTAAACGTAGATTATCGACGTTATTCTATGAACTAAATAGATTATTACGAGTTGCTTGTTTGCCAGGTCAGGTAATTTTATTCTATAAAAAAATTCTTCTAACTTTTATTAATTGCAAAAATTTTAATTATTTACAAAGCAATCACGAGGAACAGTTATTTTCTCATACTTGGAATTGTCAAAGGAAAATATGATAATTAAATTCTAAAAAAGATTCGAACGAAGCTCTGGAGTACCTTAGGGTTCAATTGTGGTATTACAGTTATTTTTTTTACAGTAGTGGTTGTAACTAAGATATTACTGGAATACACAATGAAGTTCAGAAATTATTTCATGAAAATATTACATTTGAAAAAGTCGAAATAAAATATATTTTTCCATTTAAATTTAAAAAAAAAACTTTATTTCTGACGTGTCTACTTAATGCTTATGCATGTTTGAAAATTTACTTATATAATAATAATTTTAAAATTGAAAAAATTGCAAAACCAATAAATTTTTCAAGGTTTTTTTTGATCATATGCATTAAAATTTTTGCTTGTGACATGCATGCTTTGTATTTTAGCAAGTGTAAAAAATGGAAAGCTTACTCACCAAAAATAATATTTCCTATGCTAAGGTAAATCAGAATTATCACACCAACATTTTTTACCATTGCAAATCATTTGTTTAGCTCTAATTTATTTTTAATATTTTTCCTAATTTTTTTTTTCAAATTTGTACATAGGCACATCCCCTTAAAACATTTTAACAGTTAACACATTTATAATATATATTTTTATTGTAGGAGTAAATTTTATTTAAATAACAAATCTAAACGGTTTCCTAAACTTATTTGGTAACATATTTACAATATAATAAAAATGTGCTAGCTTCGCAAGCTTAACAGAAATATAGACATGATATTTCTTACATTTTTACACTAGATTTTTTAAAAAATATAAATTTCTAACATACATAACATGAGATATCCGATATCTTACATGTTTACACAACATTTCCTAAAAAAACAATTGCGATACTCTTCGTTCATACACGAACGCAAGTGTCAAGGCAAAGCTAGTACATTTGTATTTCGCTCAAAACACATAACCCATTTTCATAATATTCAAACACAGAAAGCGTCATTTTTTGATTGTCTACTGGACACGATGGCCGGAAGGTCCGGTGGATCCAGAGCTGGCTCGATTAGTATGGAGGGAGCTCCATTAATAGGGGCACACGAGAGTCAAAATCCGAACGGCGACCATCACTCACATCTCGACGAGAACTCTCTGATTTCGTTAGCCCGAAGAAATACGAGGAGGAACCGGTCGTCGCTTAGGTAAGATATCCATATCGGGAGGAGTTGATTATAAAATCAAGTCTTTCTCCACTAATTTTATTCAAAACATTATAACCAACATATTTCGACGGGCTCCGGTACAAAACAGCGCTGCGACAAAATAGCGCTGCGACAAAATAGGGCTGCGACTAAACAGCGCTGGACAAAATGGCGCGGGACAAAATAGCGTGAGACAAAATGGGGCGAATCAAAATAGCGCCAGTACAAAATAGCGCTGGTACAAAATAGCGCCGGTACAAAATAGCACCGGTACAAAATAGCGCCGGTACAAAATAGCGCTGGTAGAAAATAGCGCATTTTGATCGAAAACATTTTAATCGAATGCCATTTTTATCGAAAATAATTTTATCAAAAACACTGTTATCGAATGACATTTTTATCGACAATTTTTTGATGGAATCTTTGGTTTGATTCGGTTTTGACATATACTTCGACTAAGGGGTTTCTTCCTAACATATTTTTTCAAAAAAAAAACTTTCCTGACTTCTTTCCCGGGATCCTAGAGAGTGTGAATCCGAACCGAACCAAACCGAACCGAACCCACCAGCATATTTAAAAAAAAAAAACTTTCCTGATTCTTTCCCGGAGTGTGGGAATCCGAACCGAACCGAACTGAACCGAACAAAACTCGGTTCGGTTCGGTTCGGATTTCCACACTCCAGGATCACCCTCTAGGATCCCGAGAGAGTCAGGAATTTTTTTTTTTTTAAATATGTTAGAAGAAACCCCTCGGTCGAAGTATATATGCCAAAACTGAATCAAATCAAATATTCGATAAAACGGCATTCAATAAAAATGTATTTACATAAAACAGAGCCCCTACAAAATGCGCTATTTTGTTCCGCGCTATTTTGTACCGGCGCTATTTTGTACCGACGCTATTTTATTCCGCGCTATTTTATTCCGAGCTAATTTGTCGCAGCGCTGTTTTGTCGCAACGCTCTTTTGTCGCAGCGCTATTTTGCCGCCGCTATTTTCTTCCGCGCCATTTTCTACAGCGCTGTTTTGTAACTGATCCATTTCGACGATATTAACTGTCATCATCAGGGATGTACAGTTGACGGAGATATCCCACCTTATTGGTCACACTAAAGTCTAGCCTTGATTATCTTACATAATCAAATATCACTCTGTCCTGGAAGGCAAGGTTATCGTTTAAAAAATAGTTCACTTCTTTTGCGATCAGAATAGACTTTCCACATAATCAGCCATTTTTGAATTGTCTAAGTTTAAGGCTCCATGTCTAGTGTAGGGATTAAAATAGAATGCCTGATGATGACAGTTACTGCTGTCGAAATAATTTTGGTTGTATATTTTAATTACAATTAGTGGAAAATGACAAACCTTGTTGACTTAAATAAACATTTTTAACAAAATGTTTGATTCCATTTTGAATCTCTAAAAGTTAGCTTAGCATTTTCAACACCCAAATGCCACTATCAATCATTAAGATCCATATAAACTGAATCAGATGGGTTAGACGTTCTAGTTTGCTAGACACTGACCAAGTGTTATAATTGCTCTAGTAGAAATAAAAAAAGGTAAACACAGACAAAACTATGTCAACTTTGAAAACGAAATATAACTGACAAAAAATAAATCCGAAATATTAAATGTGCAAAAATGTTCAGGTTGCGATAAAAATAAAATAAACAAAAATTATTTTTTCAGAAATCGAACACCAATTTAATATGCCTAACTTAACACTTTTGATCCTATCGTGTGTGTGAATCCATTTGATCTAGTGCGTGATGGCATATTTAATTTAATAAAAACAAAAAACTGCCATGTGCTTAATGCCGAATCGATTCAATGCATGTGGACCTTACGTGCTCCAATAGTTTTTTTAGTTAGGTTGACCAGTTTGGTTAGTTCTTCTTCGTTAGCATCTACATTTTTTAGACTTGAATATTCAAATAATTTTTTCGAATTAGATATAGTAAGTCACATACAAATTTTATATGACCGAGTAGCTTTGGTGGGTGTGCTTTCGGGCTGTTCGGCCGTCGTCGTTGGAAATTCGTTCTCGACGTTTCGCCATCTTGAGTGGATGGCATCTGCAGGAGATGTTGACTGTTTGTCGGCTTCTCGAAGACTGGTGGTTAGTCTGTCGCGGGCGCAGGTTATATACGCTATGGTGGGCGGGGCGTATATCAGAGCTGGTCGATGATTGGTCACTTTCCCGAGATTCAGTTTTGTTGTTGTAAGCCAGCCGTTTAGTGTTTTTAAGAACCGGTACTCATGTTCTGTTAATTTTAAGAGTTTCTTCAGATCTGTTGAAGTTCTGCTGGTGTTTATGAATTTCGATTGCTTCTCTATAGTCTTAGATAGTATGAAGAGGAGGAGCAGAGAACAGGTGTGTCTTCGAATTTTATTCGGTGGTCTTGATTGTTTATTGTATGGTCTGCAACTGCAGATTTTTCCGCCCACCATAGCGTATATGCCGCAATGAACCATTGGACGATGGCCGCGAAAGCCTTTCACAATTTGTACGAGTAGCTTTCTTTTTCTTTTGTTAATTTTTTTATATTACTTTGTTGTCGAAAGCCCTGTTGTTATTTCTTGTTCTTAATTCCTGAGTTTTATTTTATTTCTATGATGAAAGGTTTTATTTTATTTATTATCTATAATGTATTGTGGATAGGCTTGTCTTCCATTTGGAATACTTTTGTGTTCCATGCAATTGAATAAAAAAACATTATGTTGAGTTTTATTGGTTAAGGTCATTTGGCAGTATTGTTTTTGTATCAATAAGAACATCCTTAAAATTTTTCTTGGGTCTGTTGAAACTGTGAAAACTAATATTCCTGAGTTCTCAGTAGTTGTTATCACTACTTTTGATTAAAAAGTAGTCGTACGTACGTTTAGTAGTTTGGCCTTTTCTCATTTTAATTTTTAGTAAATTACAGGTGACCAGATAAAGTATATTTCTATAAGATCTAAATACTTGTTTATTAACTTGTAATTTATTATTCTGTAGGTTTTTGTAACTAACCAGATTTTTTTATTATTTTTCCTAATTCTTAAGATTTCTTACCCAAAAATTTCACAAAATTCATCGAGTGAA
Organism: Aspidapion aeneum; assembly: GCA_963576565.1. NCBI lineage: Eukaryota > Metazoa > Arthropoda > Insecta > Coleoptera > Brentidae > Aspidapion > Aspidapion aeneum. The sequence goes on along the minus strand of OY755047.1, from coordinate 32,668,071 downwards.
ACATAGAGTTTTTAACAGATAAATCGCTGATACTTGATGATTTATTAATTTTAAATTATCTCTGATACTTTTTAATATAAGTTTTTTCTTTGTTTCAGGAAACACAAGGTGAACACAATATCAGGCTTGATGGTAACATAAATCGATGTTAAAATATTATTTTCTATCTCATAGATAACCAGATTTAAAAAAATAGATGTTTAATTTAATAGAAATGTTTAGAACAGATAATCTAAAAATAGAAACTATAGCTAGTCAAGAAGTAAACAATTTTAAATTAGAAACAAAACGATAAATATTAGTTGAAAATAGAACATTTTAGTATTTGACCAACTTAGATTTTGTTTAAATTTTTACAGATGGAAGAAAAACTTGACGTTATCTTAGAGCAAGTTCTTATAGAAGGTATAGATATGCGCAGAAGCAGTTTTAGAACTCTTTAGATTTTCTTTATATCTAATGAACTAAAAACTTATTGTGTGTAGTGAATCTTTCTTTTTTGATGTTAAACGCTAAATGTATTTTAATCCACTTTCATCATCAAACAAAAGATTAAGCCTGTGAATTTTCAATTGATGATGATAGCTTATACTTCTTGATCGTTAAGATTAACAACTGAAAGTTTAAAAATTTCAAAATTGTAGATTCGGAAAAATCAACCTTCAAAAAAATATTTTAAACAAAAGGAACACCTTGTTTAAAGGCAATAAAATAAAACAAAAAAACAAAAAGCACTTGTCAAGAATTTTGCATTTGGAAATACAAGGGCCACCATTTTTACAACATTTAAAAAATTTAAATATTTAATTTTAAATTATGACAATAAAGGCTCTTTAACAATGGACAAACGAGTATCCTCGGTCAAACAGAGCCCTTACAAACAAGAAATACAGAAAATATAATTTTTTTTGTGTGCGTTCTTATTTTTTGTGAATAAAAATTATAGATTTCCTTGTTTTTAAATTATATTGATTAAGAGTCTTTTAAAAATGCTTAAAAAATCTAGTTTGATTTTTAATAAATCTATTGCTAAACTTATAAAAATATCTAATAATAACATTAAAAAAATTCGACTTTTTGAATTTATTTAAAAATAAGTTATCATCTGATAAGGTAAAGCGAAATAAACTCATAAACTTTAATATAAATAAAATTAAATATACCTTATTTTTAAGTTTCTCCATCGCTAGGCGTATTTAATATTTTATTCATAAAATACTAATTTATTACTGATAATAAAAAGAACTGGATTTCATAAAGGCTTAACAACATTTCCAATGTCAGATATTTTGCTTTTATATAAAATACTTATATCTTGTATGGCGAATATTATGTGTCTCTTAGCACTATATTTTCATAACTTACTTTAAAACTTGGAGTATTATCAAATTTACTAAATTGCTTAAGTACTTACCTTTTTAATTAATATAATTAATAATAACATACTTTAAAAAAATATATTTACTTATTTTTTAAATACCTAATTGGTATTTATTTAAACTATCATTATTAACAAAAATCATAAAAAACTATCTAATATTTTACCTTGTATAAAAGAGGATTGCAGAGATCAGAAATCGTAACTGTTTGCCCAATATAAAAATAACAAGAAAATATCCAAAAAAATCTTGATTATTTTTTTAGGTATTTTAATTTATTTTTGTCGAAATAATGAGAAATACACAGAATATTATAATAGAAAAAAATGAAAGAGTTAACAGCTCATCTAAGCCTAAGTTTTCAGTTCCAGTAATGCGATAGTAATTATCGAGAGAAAAAGAGGCATAATGGTAAAAACAATTAAAATTACACATCATACAATAACACACTAGAGTTATTTATTTACTAATTTCTACTACTATTACTTAATATACTAACTTGCACTGTGTTATGTTTTATTCTTTAAACGTACTTACTTACTTACTAATTTAAGGCATGTTTTAAACTTATTATCTTTACTAACTAGTATTTTGGCTAACATAAAATAACACTAATTTAAAAACACTTTAGTTTGTAGCTCTAAAATCAACAGACTAAAATTTAAAATTAATATAAATCAATAGACAAATTTCACACCTCCTTTACAATGTTCACAGTAAATTTTTAATTCTTATTTGATAAGGCACTAAATTGCATGATATGAATTTAATGCAATTTCATAATTTGTAATGTACATCAAGGAGAAAAAGTTTTCCTACTTTCCGCATCAGACCTAGATAGGAAAATAATTTTTCTTTAGATTTACGTACATATGTATTACTTTTCTACTACTTTTTAGTTTATTTTCTTTTTACGCGTTAAATACATTTTTTAACTTTTATGTGGCTAACCTATTTTTTTCAATAAACTTTAAAATTTTTATTTCTTTAAATATTTTTATAACTCCTCAGCTAGACGTTGCCCTTGAAAAGTGGTTTTCATTTGGTAAATATTTAATTTTTAGCAATATTGTACATGGCATTTTTTTCATTAAAGACAATTTATTATTATTATTATTATCATTTTATTTAAATTATTTTACAAGCAATAATACATAAAAATTTAATAATAAAAATAATGAGTAAGGAAGTATTAAATAATTGGTATTCCGATTTTTCTTGTAAACTTTTATTTTATTTGTAAGATAATTTATCAAATCAACACCGATTTTTCAAAAGGGTAGTAGAAAAGAAAATATATTTTTTAGAGGTGTGCATGCATCATATTTTTAATTAAATCGTCAATTTTTTGGAACATGTCTTATGAATGAGATAGAATAGCACATAAATTTTATTATTTCTATTTTTTTAAATAAATGAAATTTCTGGGCAAGGAAAGTTAGAAAATTAGTACGGATATTTAAAAAAAAACATATCTGTAAAACAAAGCTTTTATAAGCCAGAAATCATTAGATTTTTACATCAATCAAAGAAAATTTTAAAATGGTCTAGTCTATAAAACGCTGATTTTATCTATTCATATTATAAACAAGGCTCTTTAAATAAAATAATATTTTTAACATTATCTCACACGAATATACAACCCTTACAATACAAGGCATTGTCTTGCACATTACTCATATCTAGAGTCCCATATTTTGCGACTATTGTAAAAGAGGGATAATGTTTTGTTTGCGTCTGGCTTTACTACAAATTGCTCAAACTGTCTACGTCTTAGTTATCGTCAATGTGTGGAGAATGCTTTGTATTTGCTACACCCAAGAGAGGATCAAGTCCTTTGCATATACATGCATATAGACAGATAGAGACGACCACTTTTTTATAGTATATTTGTGTGAGCTAAATAAACAATAGCTAGACTATTCTAAAAAATTACTCTCGTTTATTGCCCACCAAATTGATGTAAAAATATACAAAAAAACGTAAACAAAAACATTTTGCATCACACTGAAGCCCGCCGTTCTTTTTCTTCAGATAAACGACATTCACGATGTCTTGAATTCGAGGAGACCTTCGTGTGATAGCCAGAGCGATCCGCAACATCTCCATCCCGGCGCTGGCGGGTCTGTCTACGGCGGCCCCGACCACATGCGGAATCCCAGTTTAAGGTATGTTTATTACGAATATTACAAAAAACCAAAAGTTTTCTTTCCTCTTCAAGTGGCATTAAAAGCCGAACCGACCACTGGTGGGTTTTAGCCTGACTAACCAGAGCCATCCATTCTGCGTTTCTGGTACAATTCTTCGCAACATTTTCATTTCCATATTCTTGAAGTCATCATCGACATCGTGTTTCCACCTTTTTCATGGCTTCGCTCTTACTCTACTTTCTGCAGGTCTTTAGCTATTTTTTTTCTTGTGTCGTCCAGGTGCTAAATATATGTTCCTTTCAGGCCAAAATGTGTTGGTAATGACGTCATCATAATAGGCGAACAGTCTGGGTGGTCTTTTTATCCGTAGCTAAAAAGTGTGGGTAGTCTTTTTGAGCATAGGCCAATAGTATGAAGGTAATTTTGTATGAGAAGGAGTATGGGCGGTCTTTTTGAACATAGGCCAATAGTGTGAGTGGCTTTTTGACCTTGATATGACAATGTACAGTTACGTGAGCCTTTGTCTTTTGTGTGCAGGTGCGAGTGGGTCTTTGTCTTTTGTATGTGGAGACGAATAGTGTGGGTGTTCTTTTTGACCTTAATATGATGTCGCGTAGTTGCGAAGGCCATTATCTTTTGTGTGCAGAGGTGAACAGTGTGGGGGTGATAAATTTGGCCTCAAGGCCACACATACCTTTCTGACTATTTGCACCTGTATACAAAAATAAAATCAAAACCTGCTATGAATCACACACCACCATAATTTTGGATTAGTAACAAGAGAATGCGATCTGAATTTAAACTTGTCTTGACTTATTAGGTAATAAATTTAGGCTCAAGGCCATTCATTGTCGAGGTCAAAATAACACCCTTTGCTGTGAAATATATACAATCTTGACTCATCAACCTGTAATGAATGGTCAGCCTTGAAGTCCTGATTTGAGCTCAAGGCCATTCATTCTCGAGGTCAATAATACCTTTCAGACTATTCGCACACAAAAGACAATGGCCTGCGCAACTATGCGATATCATATGAAGATCAAAAAGGCAACCCACATTGCTCGCCTCCACATACAAAAGACAAGACCCACTCGCACCTGCTCACAAAAGAAAAAGTCTCACATAACTTTACAATTTCATATAAAGGTCAAAAAGGCCACCAACACTGTTCGCCTCTGCAAACAAAAATAATGGCTTTTGTAACTATGCGATATCATATCAAGGTCAAAAAGGCTACCCACACTATTCGCCTCGAAATACAAAAACAAAGATCCACTCGCACCTGCACACAAAAGACAAAGGTTTACATAACTGTACATTGTCATATCAAGGTCCAAAAACCACCCACACTGACACCACATTTTAGCCTGAAACTCTGCTGAAACCAAGCTGATCTTCTACTTTTAATGAGTCTCCCGATGTTTGCGCCAGCTGTAATATTTTTAATTATTGCCTGGAGCGGCTGCTCCCCTGCTCCACCCGTTACGACGGCAATGGCAGAATAATAGTTTCACCACAAAAAATATAGCCGCGCTCAAGGCCTTTTCATCTTCATGAAGTCAAGCATGCTGAGCTGGTGGCGACGTGTTTTCTCGAACTGCAACAGACCGGGTGATCTTGAGTGTGGTTTATTTGTTTTTTGACTTTTCAGAAGGGGGAATTCCCCATCCCTAATGCGCAGCCCCTCGCCGAGAAGAAAGTACCATGGTGGCCATTTGCACCACGACATAGGATTTTCGGACACGGTTTCCAATGTGGTCGAAATTGTAAAATATGAGCACCAACGTCATTCATCTAAAAGACTGCCTAGAGGTAAATATTATTCTTCGTTTTGCATTTATTGCATGTATAATTTTAACAGCAGCTTTTTACAAAAAGTTTATAGTTCCAAGGTCTTAAAATATGGTCTACAAAGTTTTGTCTATTAAAATATTATTTTTAACTGCGCCTACTCAGAACGAAGTAACACAAATAAAAAAATTGAATTGTTTCGAAAATCTCAAAAAAATCTATTGCGCTTTTCATAAAATTTTAAATATTTTTTTAAATTAATTTTACTTATATCCATAGAGAATGAGAATTTGAATCATCTTGGCGTAAAAATTGAAAATTTCGAGTTGTATTACTTTGGTGTGCAATACATTGGTATTGTTTACGGTCAGCTTATATAATATACCATATCTTCTTATTGTTAAAAGTTAATTATATTAAAATAAGACCTAAAATAAATAAAAAAAAAACATTTTCTTTTAAAAATGACAGTCGTATTTCAACCTCCAAACGTAACTAGAGAATTTCGAATAGAAACGGAGTACATGTCGTAGATGTACAACATTTGTTTTTCAATTCATGTTCCGGAGAGCGTTACTAAGACAGGATTTTAATATAAACAGTATTTTTAATAATATGCATCAACAGAGATAGTTTCAAGTTATTTATATATTTTTTGGTTTTCGTTTTACTTTATTTTTAAAGTTAATTTGAACTGTTGTGGGATAAAACCCATTGAGACATGCTTGTTATACTATTCCACGTTAGCGTGACCCAGATCTTCACTAGTATTTATCTTAAAAGCATTAAAAAATACGCTTTTTGGTCGGTATTAGGTCTATAAACGTGGGACTTAGACCCTAGTCTAAAGTAAGCAGAAAGCAAAATATTTGATGATATAGAATAAATGAAAAGAGGCTCTAAACAAAAATAGATTTGAAAACGAAAAAGAAAACTGAAAAAAGTTTTTGGAGAAAATGTTACTCATTTTGTACTATTTAGTGTTGTTTTTATTTTCAGTAAATTTAGTGTGACCCCTATAATATAATAATTTTTTTATTACTGAATTTCCTTACGAGCGCTTTGCATGTTATGATGTGGTTTGTAGAATTGACTAGATGTGAGCGTTTCTTAAAGGTGCCCTTAAGAATTTTCTGCCTTAGGTTCATGGTCGGCGTCTACCAGTCCGGCCAGGTCGCCGTCCCCCACACACGGTGGTTTCAACAATAACCATAGAAATCACTATTCTAGGTAAATATAGAACAGAAATATATATATAGGAACATCAACAAACACGTAAAAATTGTAAACTGACACACAAACTCCCATAACGCATTGACCATTGTGTGAACCAATAAGCGATAAGTTTGGGGTACAAAAGTCGTCTGCTAGTTGGTTGAAGTACGATGCCATGCGTGATGCGGCCTATGCTATTCAAGTTTGTGTGTGGTTTGATTTGAAGGATCTAAGAATCCAAGATTAAAACGAAACTCGTTTGTTATTTCAGATATATAGATAGATATAAACTCCAATATTTTTTAGTTTTTTACAATAACTTATTAATTAAAAATTGTTAAAATTGAACTTCAGGGTAAATTTATTATAAGCTAACAATTGATAAAAGATTAATTAATTTACTATAACCTATTGTATATTATAACCAATTATATTACACAGGCACTTAGTTGGTAAACACCCTGTGTAAAAAAATAGATATAGATAATTTAAGTAAAATTTGTCAATAAACTAAGCCCGTTTTTTCAAAAGTTATAGATACGGTCCACTAAGATCTTCGAAGCGAGGTGCTTTTGGAACTACCAGCTTATGTCAAAGGTCGAGGTCACCAAGCCCAACGCATGCTGGATCTGGCTCTGAAACCCACCACCATGGTCCGCCATTTATAGGTAGGTTTTATAGGCCGCGAGATGGCAATTCTTTTCAAAATTATAAACCACAAATGCTAAAAAAGTACTAAAATTCTGATCAACCTTAAGCGAATAAGAAATAAAAACTGCTTTTTCTAATAATTTTAATCAAGAAACCAACTATTGTTGGAAGGGTAACCAAATGTTGAGTTTAGTAAAAAATAATAAGACTAAGCAAAAATATTGCATGATCGGCATATTAAATTAACTATTTGTTGAATTGCAATCTCCAACAACCGAATTCCTAAAAAAAAATCAGTATCGTAATAGATAAATACCACGTCATATGTTATAACTTTTGCTCGTATAAAATTACAGTGTAGAAAATTTTTCTTAACTACTCAGAAGCTAAAATTTGTAAACCACCTAATTTTAATAAAGCAAACATTATATATTTGTCAAACATTTTTAAAAACAGCTAAGGGTGTTAAAAAGTAGTACTTCTAAAAATTATTCTAAACCACATCTATCAAATGGCCAATTAGAACATTTTAGTAAAGTATTCTGTGCAAAAAATCACTTTATGTCGTCGTCTAAAAATCTAAAAATTAAAATATCGCTTGGTTTTACGATTTGCGTTAAAAGACTGAAGAAAACGATACTCCAGGAATTTCATATTCGCGTGACTATCGAGTTCTTCGGTGAAGTCATTAAGTGTATAATAATATAAATAATATGAATTACCGGCTGATTGTTGCTGCTTCTCACTAGTATTCTTAGACTCCGTTAAAAATATTTTACACTCTTTAGTACAAGCCTTAACTTTCGTATTGCCATTTTTGTATTATTCTTGAGATACATGGTTTTAGTTCTATGGTAGTTATCAATAAATATTTTTTTGTAATTGGCTATTTTTTAAATTACACAAACGTTTTTGACCCTGCATAGGCAACCAAGAACAATAGATAATAGCAATAGACAATGTTACAACAAAACCGCAACGGATGATCCGCTTGCCTGTGAAAATCTCTATTAACGTATATGGCCCTCATTCCATTAGATGATCTGATCCCGTCAAGGGCTCGAAGGATGCTCGCGCGTTTAAGTCGAAGGATGATATGCCTCACATATAAAAATATCATTTATCAATGGCCCCTGTCGATTATGTTTCCGGTTAATCTGTCTTTTGTTAAGTGGACCTTATAGTAGAGTAAATTTGTAAAATAAAGCTGCAAAAAGGGTATGTTTTTTTATATTTGGCATAGTAGTACCTAACACCAAAAGCTAAATTTTCATTCGAGGATCCCCGATTTTCCGGCCTCAGAATCCAAGATGGCGGCTGCCAAAAATAAGAAAAAAAATGATTTCCTTGTATTAAGAGAAATTAAATTAGTTTTGGTAAATTTACTTTAAGTGGGATATATTCAATTTAAAAATGTTAAAAAATTTTACACCTGTCACTGCAAAACAAAATGGCGGCTATATTTAAAAAAATCGTTTTTCTTCGATATTTTCTTTATTTTTTGTGCGATATTTAATTTTAATACCTCATATTAAAGCTAGTGACCAGTTCTTTAAGCCTGCTTAAATGAATTGAAAAGTTTCCCAGCCGACACAAAGATGGCGCTTAATTTGCCAAAAATAAAAGAGACCTTTACAACCAGTAGACCAAATTAAACTTTTACAAAAAAAAATTTCGGAGTTTATCAGTAGTACGCCAAATTTTGTAAAAATTTATAAAAAGTTACAATTTGACATTTAGCATTTTAAGATGGCGGCCGAAGTTCAGATAAAAAAGTATTTATTTTGTTCTTGTTTGACACAACTAGTATTGCCGTGTAATATATTGATTTATACTAAATGGGGGTCGCGGATTGTAAATATTTCATAATAAATGACATATGTCTATTATTATCCAAGATGGCGGCGGTCAAAATATAAATACAACAGTATCTTTTTGGTTTAGTAAATCTTTTTACCAGGATATGTAGTTTTATATTAATCTTAATTAGTTTTAAATTGTAATATACAAAAAAAATAGAATTTATTGATTTTTTAAAGATGGTGGCCGAAAAAGTAAAAAAAAATAAATATTTCAATAACGGCTGGTCTAAATGTGAACATATTATATATTTTTGAAATCAGAAAAAGGAGCGCTATCAATTAAAAACATTATATACAGGGTGTTTAATTAAAAAAAAAACATATGTCAATAGTTTGACAAGTGTATGACATATGTCATTTTTGACATCAGATTCTGATGATTTAGAAAAACCAATTTAACATTGCTAATTTAAACGTTACTGTTAGATCAATATTAACGGAGATAGCTATTAAGTAAAATATGTCAATTTATTCAAATCACCCGGCACGTGACATATGTCAACTTTTTTGACATATTTAAAACATCTGTGTTTTTTTTAACGAGATGTCTTGGTTTTCTCAGTTTATTTTGTTAAATTTCGAAAAAATAAACAAAAATGTTTTTTTTTACTTTTTTGGCCGCCATCTTTAAAAAATCAATAAATTCTATTTTTTTTGTACATTACAATTTAAAACTAATTAAGATTAATATAAAATTACATATCTTGGTAAAAAGATTTACTAAACCAAAAAGATACTGTTATATTTATATTTTGACCTTGGATAATAATAGACATGTGTCGTTTATGATGAAATATTTAAAATCGGCGACCCATATTTAGTATAAATCGATATATTACACGGCAATACTAGTTCTGTCAAACAAGAACAAAAAAATAACTTTTTTATCTGAACTTCGGCCGCCATCTTAAAATGTTTAATGTCAAATTGTAATTTTTTTTTTAATTTTTACAAAACTTGGCTTACTATTGATAAAATCCAAAAAAAATATTTTTTTAAATTTAATTTGGTCTACAGGTTATAAAGGTCTCTTTTATTTTTGACATATTAAACGCCATCTTTGTGTCGGCTGAGAAACTAATAACTTTTTTTCATTAGGTTTAAAGAGCTCAGTCAGTGGCTTTAATATGAGGTATTAAAAATAAATATCGCGCAAAAATAAAGAAAATATGGAAGAGAAACGATTTAAAAAAAATATAGCCGCCATTTTGTTTTAAAGTGACAGGTGTAATTTTTTTTTACATTTTTGAATTAAGTATGTCCCACTTAAGGTAAGTTTATCAAAATTAATTTAATTTGTCTTAAAACAGGGAATTAATTTTTTTTCTTAACTTTGACAGCCGCCATCTTGGATTTCAATGCCGGAAATCAGGGGATCCTCGATTGAAAATTTAGCTTTTGATGTTAGCTACTACCATGCCAAATATAAAAAAATATACCCTTTTGCAGCTTTTTATTGAAATACCCTACAAATTTACTCTACTATTAGGTGCCATAGGTCGATCGTATAGGTAACCTTGTAAATTCTTATATGATTAACCATCGAGTTTTTGTTAGAACTAAAAGTTTTTGAGAAATTTACTAATACATATTTAACCCTGACGGCTCATCCAAACAAACGATAGGTAGTTTGGGGTTGCAAATGACGTGCTTGTATGATGGTAAACATTTCAGCCTGTTAGGACGAGCTGTTTTCGAAAAATTGACAGTTGAAAATTGCAACCCCTATTTTTAATCCCTGACGACACATCTGAATAAACGAAAACTAGTTTGAGGTTGCAAATGACTTGTATTATAATAAAAACTTCAGCATTCAATATTTTTGCTTGTGATTTGAGGATCTATATACCACGATGGATCTTTTAAAAGCTGCCGCATCCAAGATTAAAACCACCATGATAATTGCCAACTTTAGCTGCGAATACAACACAAGAGAGAAAACTTTAAAATTGTCGAGCGCAGAACTAAATATTTTTATTTATTCAAATCTATGAATCAGCTATGCATGTCCCATTTTAAAAAGTTCCCTATTATTATCCTCACACAACCGCTTAAATCAGTAACTCATAACTCAACCATGGTCATTTCGTTGTTCTTCTTACGAACACTAATAGAAACTTGATAAGGATAGATTCGTATCCACCTTCATTTATAAGCGCTACTGTGCACGCACTTTCTTCCTACACAGCTTTTTAGTTTTAACTAGATGGCAACCTAGATTAGTATGTAGAAAAACCAAATAATATTCTTACAGCTGGTGCTGTAGTAGGTATCCCAATGATACACCATTCGGCTGCTCACCAAGGAAGTGTGCAACACAGTCATCCTTTGCTCGGATCACGGGGACGAGGCGGCGGAAGAAGATTACCTCCCACGCCGAGCAAACCATCAACCCTGCACTTGAAGCCCGGAAATATTAATTTTCCCAAGTTGAACGCCAGTCCGACACACGTAAGTTGTTTTTAAATTTCTATCAAACAACATGATTGGGCCTTTTTAATCCGCAAGTTTTTTATTGCAATCGTGGTTATCGTTATTCGACAGCATCCTGTTATGCCATTATCTTTCAAAACCATAACGGACGTTTACAGTGACCAGGTAAAAACTACAAAGACATATTTACCACTACTACTACTATGTCGGTTTAGAACGTTTTTTACGTTGTCTGACGTCTATTCTTCACCTCCTTCGATCCTGACAATCATCTTCTGTCAGGTATTTTGACTCATTGATCTTTGGAATGACTGTGGCATACAGTATACTAAATTCGTCTATGCTGTGGCATTTCCAGTTTAGGACGCCCTCTTTTTTGGCGCCCTACTGGTTGCCATTCTAGGACGTGTTTTGGTAATCTTTCGTCGTTCATCCGTTGTACATCATTTCTTATAATATGATTTGTTCTAGATATCGATACCCTAATTCTGATAAGTCGTAACCCACAAAAAAATAAAAATTCATATTTTTGGGTCAAAGGTTAGTAATTATACTTAGCTATATATGCTGCTAAATCCTCGCAACCAAAAATAAAAATAAAACAGTTCCTCCCGCGATTTCTAAAAAGTCGCATAATGCATACGCTATGTGATTTGCTTCTAACTTTTGTTACTCCTTTGTATTATTTATTATTATTATATGTTATTTTGTTGACTTGGATTACGAGGTATCACAATTAGGGTATCGATATTCTCATTGATCTTCTTATTGCATCCATTTCAACACTTTCCATTTTTGTATTGTATTTTTCTGTTACGCGACAAGTCTCATATATATGTTAAAATAAACAATTTTTTCTTTTAGTGTTTCTGTCTTATCAAATGTGACAACCCATGTATACACACTTGTTTTATCGAGATATTGTTTGTTCATTGTTGAGTTGTTACTCTTTTGATTCGTTTCCAATACATAAGTACTCTGTCTTGTCCACGTTAACTGTTTACCCCCACTTTTGGTATTCTTCCCTTAACCTTCTCATCATATACCTACTCCATGCCTTCTTTATCATTAGCTACAATTACTTGGTCGTCAGCAAACTGTAGTGTGTGGATGGTAAATCGGTCGATTCCCATGCCGTGTCTTTACGTTTCCAGTTTTTAGAGCTACTGCGATATATATTTTAAAAAGAGTTGGATAGATACAACATCCCTGTCTTAGGCTTTTCGTTATCAGGAATTCTTCGTATGATTAATTTTAGTTTGTTCTATCACTGTTCATAATTTTTCTCCTGGAACGAAAAGACATATTTAACCTCCCTGATTTTAAACCTTTTAGTTGCATCAAAGTCACTCGGCGCACGCCACTCTGCACCAGTATCCGCACAGTTTCCCTAGAGATCGAGAAACATCGCGGGAGGTTAACTTTCCCTCCGGCTCACCAATGGCGCCACACGCGGCCTCAAACCCAGGCAGCAATCGGGCCATCACAGGAAATGATGCCAACCAGACGCCTCTCAGTTTTGAACAAGCTGTCGCGATGGGCAGAGGAGGACGGGTTTTGCCTAGTCCTGTGCCCAACGGATATAAGCCAAAGCCACCTAAGTAAGTTTTATTTCTAAACAAAAATACTACAAACGTAAAGTTTACTACCCGTGAATAAATACAATATGCATTGACCCGACCTAAGTGACAAATTATGTCACGGTCATGGGTACTGTTTTTCGTTTCATCTGCCTGCCTTTTGTTTTTACTCTGATCGTTTCTTTTGTATTCGGTAGATGTCGCCACTCTTGTGAAAAGCATACGGTATTGAAGGTATTATTATTTATTTCTCTTAACAATATCGTAAGCTGAGATTTATATACCTTCTAGCTTGATAAGGATGTTCTGAAGAGTCCCTTCAGGACGAATCAGTTAACTGTCAGCACTTAATAGGTGTCCATTAGATCTTGGACCCCCGTGGGTGTCGAGCTGCCTACGGAAAAATACAAGAGAAACAAAATCTTTCTATACCTGCTTAGCCACGAATAGTTTTTGTTTTCTTTATTCATGGGTACTAAATTTTATGTTTAAGCTTTATTTCTTTTTAATTCATCAGAACGTCTTGTAATTTATACCTATCTAGTTAGTAACATTAATTAGCAATTTCGTTTTAACTTTACATAAGTACAAGAAAAATTGAAAAAACTAAGAGTTTAGTCTATAGTTCTGCCGACTTTACTTTAAATATAAATTACAATTTTGTGTTTATAGTATTATTTTCTTTTATTTAGTTTACTACCTCAGACAGCTTCATTCTTTGGAGTCTTCAAACTAGCTTGGTAATAATTGTGTAGAAGCTAAACCGCTTCCACATTCACATCTCGATGGAGTCAGTCTTTATGACTTTTTGCGTATCTAGCAGTTCTAATTTTTATTCGCATTAGTAATGCTTTATATAGATACTTTATACTGAAATCCCCAAGTATTCTGAGTAGACTGTTACTTTCTTCAGATAAACTCTAGAAATAAATATCAGTAGTCCATACAGGTTTATTTATTTCTCTATAAACACTATTTTGTTATGAATTGAATGGTTATATTGGACATTTTTCCTTTAAGCTATTTTTCTAAACTCATCATCATAACGAGCTTTCCAGCGAAATTTCGCATTAAGTGCCATGCTGGTTTAGTTCGATAAATTTAATTTTGTAGACCAATTTTGAACTTTGGTGACTGCATCTTCCAGTTTTTAATAGGATAATCTGTCAACAAACCAGAGTATTGGAAAATGTTGCTAAATGATAATATTCTAGTTTTTGCAAAAGTTTTTTTTTTCTTTAGTTTATTAAAAATTTTAATAAAGCATTAAAATTTCCAATATCACGTTTGGTGTAAGACATAACATGAAAATCAGTTTTTCTTTTGCATGTTTCACAAAAACCACATCATTTTGAAAATTAATTAGATACTCCTTTAAACATACATTTGCTTTAATGTTGAAGAAATAGTCCATTGGGTGTGGAGTTAATTTTGAAGTAAATACTTACACAACAATATTATTGTTCCCTTTTAACTAATTAATTAATTAAAATCTTTTTTCATGTTTCAAAAGAGAACGTTCTTTTTTATTCAGTGTCTCCTTCCTGTTGCTGCAGTCAACTCAATCTTGTTTTGCACATAAAGAAATATTTTACTATAAGTGGGTCATAAAAAGTTGTACTTGTGCCCACATATATTACAATAAAGATAGCTTTAAAATGTCCTAATTTTGTTTGGAATAAATAGCCAAGATATACTTAGTTTTTATATATTTTACTAGAACTTTTTATTTTATAATATTATTTTTTTTAGGTCACGTCATTCCGATTCAGACGATGATGATTGGTGCTAGCGAAAACCAAATACTCTTTAAACGTTTAAAGAGTATAACCGCCATTTTTAAACCAAAAACAATTCTAAAAACAATTTTGTGCAAGTGCTAAACTAAATAATAAGGAAAAAACTTTAAATAAATTTAATAGTTTAATTTTAATTCTTAGATTAGTTTTTGATACCCAAACACCTTTTTTATGCGGTAGGTGTATAAAAGTGCGATATATGTGTTAAATCATTTAGCTAAATATTTAAAGTACCATCCAGGGTAGTTCCATTGTAACGGATACGGTGTTCTGTACGTACTTGTAAACTAAATTGATTTCAAATTATTTATTTCAATTATGTAAAATTAGGAGTTTATCAGGAAGTTATTTTCTCTTGGATTAAAGGTGAAAACGATTTCTGAATACAATAAACCGTATTCCAGTCAAGTTTTCCTTTCAGAAATTTAATAAAACGAGTTTTGATTTTATTTTTAACGTGTTAGTAAAGAATGTCTCACCCATCACATTGAGTCTACCCATCGGCCAATTTATCAACAAACTAAAAAATTTTAGTCTATTTTAGTCTGTGTCCAAATAGCGTTAAACGTTAAATGTTTGGTCTTTGTTATATTATTTTAAATTTTATATATTTCAAATCTTTAATAGAATAAAGTACGTACTTTATGTTAATAATATTTATAATATAATAATTACTTTGTGTATAGGTTGATTGATAAATTGGCTAAGATATATTTTTCAACTGTCAAAAATATCTTTATCTAAGCTGGGTTTCTACTTTAAATTGTTGTTTCGCCTATTGGAATTGACAATTAGTCTAATAACAATTAGCCCACTCATTTGAAACAAAAAATATTCAGGCTCAATTTTTCTGATAAATTGTTTTGTTATTGGCGAAAAGCGCTAATAGATTCTATGTTTGCGTTAATTTAATCAATGCTATTTATTTATTATAAGAGGAACTGCTTAAAACATGGCTAAACTTGTTGATATGTATGAAAGCGCCTGAAATATCTGCAAGAACGGCAAGACTTAATATCACAGAACCTTTAATAACAAAATAAATATGCTTTGAAAAATTTAGCTTGCATAGAATTTATTTACGTCAAAATACAAAACGACTGGCCTTAAAGTTTAAGGTTTTGCAGTAAAATTGTAGTCAAAATGTCAGTATTTAAAAGAAAAAAGACTGCTTTTTATCATTGATTTATTGTCTATAATTTTATTGTGAAACTGGGAAAGTTGGTTAATACTATAAGATTTATTAAATTAATATATTTGTTGTTAAATTTTTGTTGCATAAAAAAATATAATGTCAATGTTTATTTATACCATGTGTCTAAAATTCGTTTGTTATGTATATATATCCTTTTTAATATATAAATATAGGATTTTTTTAAAAAGTTTTTAGTTTTGCAAAATAGTATTATTCATTATTCTAATTAACCAACAAAAGACATTTGAAATTAAATTAAAAAAATATTTTAAAAAACTTATGATAATTTTATACATATTATTATTGGGTTTTTAAATGTTTCTTTGTTTTTAATATACAGGGTGCCCCATAACTTAGGCGCCATAGTGCAGCAGGTGATAGAGGAGGTTATTTTTGAGAAAAAAGTTTATATAACATGGGAGTCGACACACATCTGTTTTTAAGATATAGGATGTTTAAAGTTAGAGGAGTGGGGGGAAAAGGGTTTTACAAAAAAAAAAATCTTTCACAGCTAGCTGAATACACAGTTAATTGTGATTCAAAAATGTGGTATTCCTTTTTTGATAAAATTAAAAGCAAAGGAGATATAGGCTGTCAAAATAACCCCCAAAAACGTATAAAAAATATTAATTTTTTTAAAAAGATTAATTTTTGCTTACTTATTCTTTTAAAAAATACCAATAATATTTTATTATTATGCCTTGCTAGAGACTTGTTTTTATTAACAAAAATTATAAAAAAAAACATTACGGTTAATATGGCATTTATAAAAGTTTATACCAAAAAAATAGTATTTTGTAAAAAAAATTGACCGACCAATTTTTTTCAAAATAATTTTTATTTGTTTTAATACACGACTCTACCCAATTTCATATTTTTACCGCGTTTTTATTATAGTTATTATCAAAAAAGAAAAAAAGACAAACAAAGAGTTTTGACCCATGTATTATAGAAACTTTTTTATCGGGCATGACCTCCTCTATCACCTGTTGGCCTATGGCCCCTAAGTTATGGGACACCCTGTATATTTCCTTTAAAAAAATATACTTAAACTTATATAATATTTTTTTTCTCAAAAATTGGCTTATAATGTTGGTTTCTATTATTAAGATTGTTATATATTATTATCCATACAAGTTATACAAATTAATTTAAATGACATTTTGTTACATAGATGTAAAATTTGAAATAAATAGTTTAATTAAAATTTCAATGTAATTAATATTTTAAAAACTAGAAACAAAACTAACAGTTGTAAGAAATATATTTTTTTAATAAAATAACAAAAAGAAATTGGAATTTTAGAACAATTTTCCCTAAAATTATCTTCTTTGGCATCATAAAAAGATTCGCATTTTTAAAAAGAAATCTCTCTCAAAATATTTACTAAAAATCAAGCATCAGTACGGACGGATAAAATGTCTTTTCTGATTTATGGAAGGGGTCTTGTGCCGTATTTTTTAGTAATTAAAGACATTTATAATATAAGTTTTCTTGTATTTTGTGTAATGAGTAACAAAAAAATAAAAAAATAATAAAATGTCTACTTATATCACAAGTAAGTGCTAGAACTGTCAAAATAACATCTGATAGATCTAAAATTTTAACATAATAGCATTTCTATTGCTAGTTTTGGAAATAGTAGCTACTTAAATAAATTAAGCCAAAACATTTAACAAAATAGAAACAATGAATGACTGAACAAAGTTTTTTAAATAAAAATAATTTTCAATGCAAAGACTATGTTTTTTAATTTATTTTCCATACGAATTTTAGACCATGGATGTTGGATTATTTGTTTATAGGAGTACAAAAAATATTTTAAACCTTTGCTCATTTAATTGTAGGCACTTAATTGTTATTATTTTTATTATTTTCAAAAACAAAAATCCTTAGGCCTCAAAACTATTAATTTGGCTAATGTTTCAACAAATGAAAACTTATTAATAATAGTTTTATTAAATTTTAGATTAGGCAAAGAAAAATATGTTTTTTATAGTTATAAAAATCTTTATAAAAAATAAATAAATCAAGTTTATATTTTACTATTCATTATCTTGGATGAAACTGAGGCAAAATAACATTTTTACCTAACCCTTCGAAATTAAGCATTTCTTTTTAAAATCTACAACCGTTCTTAAAAAAAATCCTAGACAAACAAAAAAAAGGTCATAAAATAAACTAAATAAACAATACATCAAAGCTGAGTCAAAAACATTTTACCGTGTTAATGGGGCAAGTCAAGAGAATGTGGATCAATACTTGAGCAAGTTAAAGTTAATAAAGTTGTATTCATTGTTTATTTTTATAAATTGCCTAATCTATGACACTGGTCTACATAGGTTTTGTAACCTGAAAATAACTAAAAAAATATATTTAACTAGTGTATTTAAATACTTAAAATAATTTAATTTAAAACGTTACTTAGCTCCGCTACAAAAATATTTTCGTGTTTAAAACTTGTTTTTACAAAACCTTGATTGCCTTAAAAAACTGTAGACTAGTGTACTTTTTAATGTATATTATTATTCTAGAAAAATTTTATACAATAAGGTTAAGTCCAAGATCCATATAACTGCACCTTTACCAAAGAACTAATTGAAAAAATGCACTATAAACATACAAATGTATCAAACAAGTCCAACTTGGAAATTTCGGGAGGTTCTAAGATATTTTTAGGGGAGATAGAGAAAAACAGATCCCCCTTTGAAATGCATAAATTTCAAAGTTGAAACCCGTATCTTAATACATTAAGCGGTCTTTAAGCTGCGCAGAGTTTTTCAAAAAAATTCAATTTGGTTTGGTTTTGGTTGTGGGGTCTGCAGCTTTATGTGAATTGCTTTCTTGAAATTTTTTGAACGAATCCAACTAGTAAACTGAATTTTTTCTGCCAGTTTAAGATATAACTATTGCTATATATTCTTTTTTATAGAAACATGCTTCATTTAAGTAGATTTTCAAAATTGGCACAAACAATCCTCTAAACTAGCGTATCACGCACAATATTTTATTTATATTATTTCTTATATTAAATGAAAATATAAGAAATTGAAATGATAATAATAATAATAATAATAATAATAATAAACTAATATTGAGTGTGACACGTCTTTAAAAAGAACATTATATTACGCTGATTTCAAAAATCGAATAAACGGTGGATCATTTTATAAAAAATATCAATTTTTTGTAATATCTTAAAAACCCAAAGTGACATAAAAATTAGGCTGACAGTTGCATAAAAAAAACTATAGAAAAGCAATGTAGATACACCAAACTATTTTTTTTTTGAAAAATAAAAAGGTATAGACCCAACCATCGCTGTAGCTGAAAAACTGGCTTGAGGTATCAAACGGATGTGGTCTGATTAAAACCAAATCCTGAAGTAATTAGCAATGACATTATAAATGCATAATTATTAACACTGACATATTACATTTTTAATGCAATTTTTCTATTGTGGAAAGGGCGTTATAATATCGTGGACTGAATATTTATAAATTAAAATTTTGGGCACTGTTAAGAGGCGTCGCGAGTGAGTGTAAATTAAATAGTGAAAAAACTCTTTTACTACTTACTCTAATAAAAAAAAACTAGTTAAGGTCGTTAAATTTTGTAAAGTACATAGAAAATATTAGTTTGAAATAATTTATAAAAATAATAATACTGCCAATTCCCCCCAATTTGATAAAATATTGTATGCTTGTGTTATATTTGTAACTCAAATATTATCTATATATTTTTTGGCAGAAAAGTTTGTTTAAAAACACTTTTTTTAATAAGATTTTTTTATTGAGTTTAAAATTTTTAAAATCTCTTGTTATATGTATTTAAAAACTACTTATATTTATTATTTTGTTTAAATTTTTTGGTAAACCATTGCTGTTATTTTAGAAAGGGGCCAAAAACCAAATATAAAAACACGTTTTATCTTCTTTACTTTTTAGACAAACTTTTCTCTTAGATTCTGTACACGCTGGCCGTTTTTAAAATATCCACTTAAAATAAATTTTATATAAAAGGGTTTTTGAGAAGCTATGTTTCAATATACACAAAAAATATGCAAGTCTCAGGGTTTTCCTTAAAAAAAATAATTGAGGAACCTCTTGACCATGTGCTCTTCTTAAATCGCAAAAGAATCCCAATTTTACCCAAGTTATCTTCAATTTGGCTTAGTGAGTGTCCTTAAATGTTGTTAGTTGGTAGTTGGTTGTTGTGGTAGAACAAATAAATTAATTTAACTGCTTAAATGATTGGAAACCTTTCGGTTTATTGTTTAAACCTTCATCAGTACTAAAAATAGATAAAATAACATGTAGTAAAATAGTTAATCAAAGCAAAAACTCAATTAATTGATTCATTCATTAAAATAATTATTTAGAATAAACATTTTATTGAAAAACTTGATCTAGACAAAATATTACAAATTTTTTTAAAATTAATATAAAAAAATAGTTATTAAATTTTTTTTAAATTATTTTGAATATAAAAAAACTCTGACTTAATTTTATATTTTTCTTATTAAAAAAAAAAAGTTTTTGCGTAATATGACCCTTGGATGAAGGAAAAAGAAGGGTAAGCTTTACTTTTATTTTATAACATTTTATTTTTAGCTATTACCTCTGCAATATTTTTATTTGCTTTTTTTTGTTATACTATATTCATTTTAAGTAACTGTCACTGGTTATTCCAGATATTACAAGCATTAACATTAAAATGACATATTGGCAATTAAAAGACAATGATATTGACGAATGTAGCTGCTTGAAAATGGCTTCTTCTCTCCTTTTCTGTTTTCCCGTAATGTTAATGAGTTATTTTCTTTTCGAAATAAGTTTTAAAAAAATTTTAATAACTGTTTTCTTTTGTATTAATTTTTAATATCAAGTTTTTCATTAAAATTTTTATTTTAAATAATTATTTTTATGAATGAATCAATCAATTGAGTTTTTGCTTTGATTAACTATTTTACTACATGTTCTTTTATCTATTTATAGCACTGATGAAGGTTTAAACAATAAACCGAAACGTTTGTAACCATTTAAAGAATTAAAGGAATTTATTTGTCCTACCCCAAGAACCAACTATCAACTAATTGAGAATATTTCACAAACCGAACCTTTCAAAAAAACATTCAAAACTTTTAAAAAAATTCTTCTACCAAATCTCGTAAATTTTTATTATTTTAATTCAAAAGTTTTAAAGAAGTTGCTGAAGGTGAAACATTTTAAAGTGGCCATCTTGTACGTAGAAACTCTAAATACAATTGATAACTATTTCTCAGTTATCAAACGTATTTAGTGCCTCTATCGCTATAGTATACAGCAGCTGTTTAAATTGTAAATATTTATTAAAGTATTAATATTATGCATTTTTAAAAATTTCCTATTATATAGTAACAATCCAAAACTCTAAAAAATTGTTAAATTTTATTACAATAAAAAATGTTGCAGTTTTATGTTTAAAATTAGTTGTTTGCATTTTTTACGGTTTTAGGATTAAGTGCAGGTGAGTGCATTGTGGTCTCTTTCATATTTCACCAGTGTTTTAGCAAGTTAGAAGATTCTTACTCACGGTCATGAGATACAAGCATATGGGTGCACACGGTGCTCCTTGATCAACTCAATTACAAAATTACCACTACTTTGAGGTTACCTAGTACTAAGCTACTGTACTTTAGCTAAAAACGGGTTAGAGTGCAACCTATAATTTTTAGAATAACATTGGTTTTTTCGTTTGTACACGTTTTCACACATCCTTACTGAAGTATATAGTTAATTATAATTATAAGTAATTCAGGTGAAAATTGTTTCAAGTACCTAAATATCATCAAAACAGCATGCTATTACTTAGCAAGAACACCAGAACTACGATGTACTAACAAAATACCCAGTACTTGCTTCATATAAATATATTTTATTTTAATTACAAAATTATTACGTATTTGCCGTTAATTCAAACCGTTCGAGGTTGAGACTACATCCTCAACTAATGTCATCTTCCAGTATCAAAGAATATACTACTGTCGGTAAACGGTCAACGATGGTTAACGTTTACCCTTCTAACATTCTCTATACTTATAGTTTCTGTTAGAGTCTTTGCAAAGTCAATTGAAATACCTCCTAATACGGGGTTCTATCGATTTCATGGAATTTTTCTTGATTCTGCCCTTGAAAAGTTATCAAAATTCTTATAAAATGATCCTGTATAATTTCAACCCTACCGACACAGAAGAGCCGCGGCTTTTCTCGGTTCGACCACAAAGTATTTGCTTTCCGACCGACCGAGCCCAGGTGGATGGACGGCACCTGATTGGCAGATTTTTTTGAGATGCGCTTTTAATTGCTTTCGGGTGTGCCTTTCGAGACCTCTGTAGTCGGCAGTATGCAGAGTTAGAAAATATATCAGTGTCGTTCATGTAGGTGTAGGAATAGTAAGTTTTATTATCTATTTTTATTTCTTTAGTTTACGCCATAATGAAATGAAATAATTTTAATGAGTATATCTACCGCCGCCTATGTCACTGTATAAAGGATATGCCGATGGTCGGTTTTTACCTTTGTTCAATTGACTTTGCAATCACCATACCTCGTTATCATTCCTTGAATACCTCTGTCAACTATAAAATATACATTTATATTTTAGATTTTTATAGATAATTTTTATAGTTACTGTTCATATTTCTTTTATTGTTATTTTAATATTTTCTACTAGGTTTTATATTTTGTATTTAAAATATTTTACGTTATTATAACCTAACTTTGTGAAATTGTTCAGCTTATAAAAAATTTTATATACATAATTAAATTAAAGGTTGGCAAATAAACCAATTTTAAACATAAACTGTAACACACCCATAACATATACCAATAGTATTGTTTATAAATTTGTTGATTATTGATTTTAAGGAATTTATAATTTAAAAAAAGAGTTTATCTTAATTTTGTTATACTGCTAGAAAAATTACATTAAAAATTTAACATTCTACATTCATTATTCTCTACATTGACCTACAATTCAATAATAAAAAAATACTGACTAGAATAAATGGAATAAAAATACTTTGTCAAATTTAAGTTATTTTAGATATATTTATTTATTTCTTATTATTGAATAAATTTTGAAAAACCTATGAAGCAGAAATGACTTATAGTTTAAGTCCCATATAAATTAAAAAATAAAACAAAAAAGTTGCTTTTGGAAAAACTAATGTCTTTCTTAAGCGACACTTTTTAAAAATATTTGCAGTCTTTATGAGTCCACTTATTAAGAGAAGTATATAATAATATTTAAAAAGAGAAGCGGTCCTCGTTGGATAGGTTTTTGAATTATTATTGCGTACTTGTATTTTTTTTTATACGTTTTTAAAATGTCCTTGTTAAATGCTTTCTTCAAAATCTATGTCGTCTTTAAAATTAAACTATCCGTGTTTAAATTTTTTAATAGCTGTTTAGTCATTTATTAAATCTGTTTTTAATTTGGTGTATTTTTTTAATCGATTTTTAATTAAAGTTTTAGTTCATCATAAATGTAATATTTTCTGGGAAGGGTAATTAGGTGATTTGACTGCATTTTCCACATTGGAAGATCAGCTTGCTAAAACACATTGATAAATAAAAAATAAAACCAATATCAAACAAATCAAGGATCTTGACACAACAGATTTTGTCTTTAAGCGGAAATAGAACCTATGTGCATAAACAGTCCAAATTGTTTAAAACAAAATAAACCAAGTAAAATCACCTAATTAAGGAATTATGTTAAAACATTGATACAGTAATAAAAAGTAGAACTAAATTTTATTCGCTTAGAAAAAATCCTTTGAACAAAACATTTTCGATTGAAAAGCAGAGTATTGGAAATAAAACATTAAAATATTAAAACTAGTGTTTTTATTAAATCTCTACCTCTAATTAACCCATTTACGACCAAGGGTAGAAATAAGCCTTAACATTTAAAAAAATATATTTGAAATATCATAACACATTAAAGTAACACATATGTGGAGTAAAAAAAATAACTCCGCTACTAGTGGTGTTGCGTAAACGCATCAACGGCCTATAGTGTTACGTGATATTTCCGAAAACAGTCGGCGTGTAAATAATCCGGTACATCGCTCACAAATATAAATTGTCTAACTTTTGCATAGACGACATCTTCTTCTGGAGTCAGTTCTACTGATTAATTGACCAGAGTGACCAAACTTTACTTCATTGGGTTGCTTTGATGGAAGTGCTCTAGCGACATTCTTTAATTTCAGTAGTCGTACTGCGTAAAGCTTATAAAAGTCGTACTGCGTGAAGTTAATAAAAGCGTGTTAAAAGGATTTAAGAATACTACCATTTTTATCGTGAACCTCATCTACCGCCTCCTCTAAGCCAACTCTAACTTCTTTTGCGTCAGAAATTTAACACACACTCGATTAAAAACTTAGAATTGCAGAAATAAACAACTGTTATGTAGGTCCCCACTCGATTAAACTCAGACTAAAAATTGCATGTCTAATAAATTAAGTTATTGACGGGATTTTACTGATTCGGCCGGTGATGCGAGAACGCAACAACATAATGACCTATTTAGGAAAAACCTGGTTCTGTTGGAATATATTTAAAATAATTAAGTTTACATGTTTCTCCATGTAGTATATTTTTATCTATTGACGGTTGTTTACTGTGTGTCAATATTTAGTTTTGAAGTTGAGTTTTTTGTAACTTATTACAAAAATATAAAACTGATATTTTCATTAGTTTATTCGTCTTTCTTGGCCCCATAGTCGTACTCTGCCAACAGGTTATTGACCCAGACTCTTAGTAGACGTGTTAATAAGATTCAGTTAGCGATTTTTGTCGCCAGATTTCAGTCAGAATGTCGACCCTGCCGCCAATAGAAAAATTGCATGGTCACGAAAATGTTGATACCTGGAAATTTGCAGTTCAAACTTATCTGGAACACGAAGAACTATGGGAATGTGTAACCGGAACAGAGACAGACACGAAGAAAGTTACAAAGGCCAAAAATAAGATAATACTTCTGATAGAATCAATAAACTACGTACATGTACAGAATGCCACAGATGCTAAAGAAGTATAACAAGCACTAACCAAAGCTTTTGAAGACAAAGGACTCACCCGTCGTGTAGGGCTGTTGCGAACTTTAATAACTACAAGGTTAGAAACTAGTTGATCCATTGAGGATTATTTCAACAAGATTGTTGGCACAGCACACAAGTTATCCAGTGTTGGACTGAAAGTTAGTGAAGAATGGGTTGGAACAATATTATTGGCAGGCTTACCAACAGAATATGAACCTATGATTATGGGTATTGAGAGCTCAGGAATGCCTGTAACAGGAGATGCCATCAAAACTAAATTACTACAGTATGTAAAAACTGAAAAAGGAGAAATGGCTATGTATAGTAATCGTTTTAAAAATAAACAAAAAAAAATCAGGTGATTCGAGTTCAGGCAATAATGCAAGTATGGACAATGGCTCAGGAAATAAAAACAGAAAAGTACGTTGTTTCCAATGCAATAGATACGGGCATTTTGCAAAAAATTGTGATAGACCGAAGACAGATAAATACAAGAATAATGTAGCAATATATTCAGCATTAACAGTAGCACAAAGTTCTGATGAAAGTCGTAATAATTGGTATTTAGATTCTGCTGCTAGTGTTCACATGTGACAAATAATTTGAACATTATGGAAAACGTCAAAAATACTACTGAATGTTCGATCAGTACTGCCAACAATCAGAAAATGAGTGCAAACAAGGTAGGTAATGTTACCTTACCTGTGTCATAAAGAATTAATGCAGAAATAACGAATACGGTTTATGTGCCAGATCGCAGAGTCAACTTGTTATCTGTAAGTCAAATAGTTAAGAAAAATTATTCTGTTGCTTTTAAAGCTACTGGTTGCAAGATTTACGATTCTCAACAACGTATCGTAGCAACGGGAACACTTGATAAAGATTTATTTAAATTGGATTTAAAAAATGAGCATATAGCATGTCATGCATCAGAAAACTCAATGTTATGGCACAGACGGCTAGGACATATAAGCTTTAGCAATTTAAATCAACTTAAAAATGGTATGGCATCCGGCTTACATTTTAGTGACATTTCAGCAGGCTGTAATTGTGAAATATGTGTCATGGGTAAATGTCACAGACTACCGTTTAAAACAAGTGAAACGCGTTGCAAAGAGGTCTTAGAATTAGTGATTCGGACTTATATGGACCTATTGAGGTCAATAGTATCGCTGGTTCACGATATATGCTTAGTTTTTTAGATGACTATACACACACAAGACTTTTGTGTATTTCCTAAAAACAAAAGATGAAGTTTTTGCTCATTTTAAGACTTTTAAAAAAATTAGTTGAAAATCAGACCGGTAAAACCATAAAAACACTTCGAACCGATAATGGGGGTGAATATGTTAATACCGCATTTGACAATTTTTTAAAAAACTGTGGTATCATACATCAGTTGACTGTACCAAGAACAGCTGAGCAAACTGGCAAAGCGGAACGACTAAACCGTACAATCGTTGAAAAAGTAAGATGCATGCTAATTGATGCGGAATTACCCAACCATTTTTTGGGCTGAAGCAGCTTACACAGCGGTATATTTACAGAATCGTTCACCTAAAGGTGTTTAAAGGAAAAAACACCCGAGGAAGCTTGGAGTGGAGAAAACCTAACCTAGAAGGGCTTCGTATATTTGGATGCAAAGTTTATGCACATATAGCCAAAGAAACAAGAAAAAAATTTGATAAAAAATCAATAGCAAGTATTATGGTTGGCTACAGTAGAGAAAGCAAAGGATACAGGTTGTACAATTCTTCTACCAACAAAGTATTTATAGCAAGGGATGTTGTATTTTTTGAGCATGAAAAATGCATTTCACTGTTAGAAAAGGCTAGAAACAAACAAGAAAATCATTTTTTTATGTTTCCGGATGAGCCTACTTTAAATATGACAGATCAAGCCAATGAAAATGACTATAACACTAATCAAGAAAGTGAGCATGTTGAGCCTTCTTCTTCATCACAGTCTGATGTCGAAGAACAGTTAGAAAATAGCTCAGGAAGCTCAGAAAACCTAGATAATAACAAAAATCCCGATATAGACGTGAATTTAGATTTGACACCAAACCGGGTTGCAGAGGTCTCAGATAAAAAAGTAAGAAGAAGTAAACGAGAAAGAAGACTTCCACAGAAACTTGAAGATTATAATATTAGCTATGCAACCACGGCAGATTTTTTAAAACATCAAACTACAGAAGAAGCTTTAAGTAGACCAGACTGTGATAAATGGCGTGCAGCAATGAATGAAGAATATTCGGCCTTAATTGAAAACAAAACATGGGAGCTGGTAGACTACAGAGATGACAGGAAACCTTTAAATTGTAAATGGGTGTTCAAAATGAAAAAGGATGTCAATGGTTTAGTGGTCAAATACAAGGCAAGATTAGTAGTCAAAGGTTGCAGCCACAAGAAAGGGATTGATTATGAAGAAACATACTCGCCAGTTGTAAGGTATACATCAATAAGATATCTGCTTGCTTTAGCCGCAGAATATGACTTGGACATTGATCAGATGGACGCTGTAACGGCTTTTTTGCAAGGTAATCTTACCGAAGAAGTATACATGGTATAACCAGAAGGGTTTGTAGAAGCAAACAAAATATGTAGACTCAGAAAATCTCTTTACGGACTTAAACAGGCTAGTAGGGTTTGGAATATAAAATTAGATAATTGTCTTAATAAATGCGATCTGACTCATTCAAAGACAGATTCATGCATTTACTACAAATTTACTGAGTCACTAATACTCATTGTAGCAGTTTACGTAGATGACATGATTTTGCTGTCAAATGACAACACTGCTAAAATCAATTTAAAAAATCAGCTTCTGTCTCAGTTTAAAATGAAAGACATTGGAGAGGCTAGATTTATTCTTGGAATGCATCAGAAAGTTAGAAATGCAATGTATCAGAAAGTTAGAAATAACCATAAGTTGATTTAATTCATTTAGTGTACCAAGCCAATAATGATAATGAACGTAGGTAATTAAAAATAAAAGTTCCTAGTTATTTATTCGTGATTTACTCATTATTGTCTCCAGAGAAAAAATGGACTTTTAATTTTATTTAAAACCATTTTTTTTACCAAATTTGATTATAATGATATTAGATCATTACTAAGTACCTATGTCAAGGAAATAAACACAAATTTCTTATATTCGTAGCAGTGAGTTGTTTTTATGGAAATGAAAGGTATCTTATTCAGAACTTTTAGCTTATTTTAGATTAATAATTGAAATTTTTGTTAGATTAAAATTTTTATTTTTGATATTTTTTTACACACTGTGTTTATTATAGAATATAGCAAAGGGTTATGGAAAATTTTTGTCTTGGTGGAATTGGCTATAATTTTAGTATGTTAGAGTAGGATATGTAGCTAAAAAAAATCTAAGTAAAGTTAAGTTTTCCTATGTACAGTTTTTGAGATATAAACGGTCAAAGTTCGTTAAATGGTCGTTTTTGTTTATGTTCTAATAATAATAACTCTTACATCTTGACCAAAAAAAATTAATTGGCCATAAAAATGACTTAGTAAATGTCTTAGGAAAAAGTCACTTATAATGTCATTCTTGTCAATTTAATAAATAATATACGGGGGATAGTCAAAAAAACATTTTTTTTTATATCTGCACTATTACCGAATTTTATAACTAGCACTTTCTATTTTGGCACAGCTTAATGGTTTTATATATTATTTAAAGAAAAAAAAATATTTTTGTTTTTTGATTGCCCCTACTTTTATAGAAATTTTTATATTGCAGGTATGTTTTCTTACTAATTAAAATTGACTTTAGCTGTTTTAAGCTATTTTCCGTATGACAAAAATCAATTTCTTAAATATTTTGTAATAAAATACAGCTAAATTTTTAATTTTTTTTGCCGTTATATAATAATTTTAGTTTATTTTTGGAAAACGGCTCGGTAAATTTTAATTAAACTTTAACTGCTTATTTTTGTAACTTAGCATCATCATAGTTTTCCACCACCCAAATATTTTAAAATTTACTTCAAAAAAACTAAATATAAAAAAATTGTTTATTTCGTCAAAAAAAAGTTTATCACCAAAAAAACCTCACCCAATTTTTTCACAAAAAAACTGTTGGTTCCTGACAAGTCTCCTGTTGTGTCCTGTAACCTCCGTTCGGGCCTGGCTGTCAAATCTGTACAGTAATATTTTGAGCTGATGACCCCTCGCAATATAGTGAGTCAGATTAAATAGCAATTTTGATTTAACTTAAGCCAGAAAGAAACACGAAACGTACGGTTTACTATTGTTCTTACCGCTTTATTTCATTTTCACTTTAAATCATAATTCTGTTGTTTTTATAGCATTATTTTGTTTTATATAGTTACCTAGGTCAGACAGTTTCACTGTTTTTGGTGTTCGCCCTAGCCTAGTATTGATTAATGTCTATCTTTATGGGTTTTTGGGTAAATACTTTTTTTCTGCTACAGTTTCAAATTTTAGGTATCGATGAAGGTCACTATTTCATCTAGTACTTTGTTCATAAATTTCATTTACAACTCTGTCCATACGATTGAACTACTTGTTCTTAAACTTTAAAACATTACTTGCTTTTTTATGAATGGTTAAATTGGACAATCTTATCTTATCTAACAGATTTCTTGCAATATACCTTAAAATGTTCGAAATAAATTGACTATTTCTATTTCTTCTACGTAATATTTTAAATTCTGTTTCGCCTGATTCTTTGCTGTTAGTGTTTTTACAAGAAAATATCAAAAATCATCAATAATTGTCAGTGTGAATCAAATCTTCAATTTTCTGAATCTTTCTTTAATTTTCATTAAATGAAGATCTTACGCCTTGACCTTCCATGCAAGTTAAACAAATTTTATTTTCATAAGGTAGATAACCCCAACTATACTAAGCTCTTTTTTCTGGTATGTCCAAGTTTTCGATACCACAGCACTTCTTTAATTGTAACATTAAATCCTTCTGCTACTTTTTCTTTTATATTCTTAATATTATCAATCACTAGAGTTCATTCCTAATTTTACAGGTGTAAGTAAAATTTTTACCTTTTATGGTTGATTATTTTCTACAGCTGTTTTATGTCCCTTCGATGTAAGTTTTAATGCCGACAATAACTTGCAGTTCAAATTGATAACTATCAAGGCTTCTAAGGAAACGTTGTCTCATTGACATACTCTTTTCAAACCGAACCTCTTCTTCTACTTGTTTATTTTTTTCTGAAACTAATTACCGGGGTACATTTAGCATGTACAAACTGCTTAATCTATCCCTTCTCATTGTGGATTTTAATTAAGTTTTGAATCTGCGTCGAGTACTAAAAGATCATACTACGGTATTTTTTGTACATGGCAATGCTAGCAAACTATTGACTTATCTTTACTAATTTTTTTGTTTTCTACAAGTTGTTACTATAATTAGTCCAGCATAACAAGTGGACGTAGTGTCAATAGTTCGAAAGCTGGTAGGTGGTTTCCGTCGGAAAACGATGTTCCAAAGACAGAGAGTCCAAATAATGTATAATTAAAAAGGATCTTTTCCAGTACTCTGGCGGGTTATTTGCTGGAACGTTCATACGATTTTGCCGTCGCACGATTACTATCGTTGGCACCTGTAACTGTATTCCAAGGTTTTCGGAAATTGTCCGGCGGCTCTGGAACGAAATAGCGATGTTTAAAATAGCAGGTATTATGAAAATAGCAGTATCCAAATAGCGATGTAATGAAAGAGCGACTATCAAAATAGCGATGGAACAAAACAGCGATTGTAACAAAATAGCGATGTAACAAAATAGCGACTATCAAAATACCGATGTATCAAAATAGCGCGGACAATATCGCGCAGGCCATAATAGCGCATGGTTAAAATGGCGCATGCCATATAAGCGCATGGCCCAGATAACACAGGCATATTTTTTCAAAAAAAACATTCCTGACTTGTCTTGGGATCTTACAGGGTGTGATCCGAACCGAACCAGTTCGGTTCGATTTGTTTCGGTTCGGATTTACACCGTCTAGGATCCCGGGAAAGAAGTCGGGGAAGTTTTTTTGAAAAAATATGCTGGTTCGGTTTTGTTCCACTGCCAACTAAAGTCTCGTCCAATTTGCATTTTTAATATCGCTATTTTGATACATCGGTATTTCGATACATCGCTATATTGATTGTCGCTATTTTGATACATCGCTTTTTTGGTTCTCGCTATTTTGATACGTCGCTATTTTAATATGTCGCTGTTTTGTTAAAAACGCTATTTTAATACATCGCTATTTTGATAGTCGCTCCCTTATTACATCGCTATTTTGATAGTTGCTATTTCACTACTCGCTATTTTGTACATCGCTATGTTGTAATAATCTTTTAATGTGATTTCCACATTGCAATAAATCTAAACTTTTAGATGGCAAGATATATCATTATACAGTGTATCCGTAAAGTCTGGAAACAATGTGTCTGTAAAGTCTGGAAACATCGAATGGATAGAAAATCGTAACTTTTTTAGAAAAAAGCTCGGACACGTCGATTTTTATTTAAAAAGGGGATTCAGAAAAAAATGCGTTATTAAACAGGGTGTCTCAAAAAAAAAGATATGACATAAACTTACATTTTTTCAAATGGAACACCCCGTATATTGCTTGACAAAAAATACTTCAAATGACTTGGGGTATCCAAATATGTAATAATATACAGGGTGTTCCATTTAAAAAAATGTAAGTTTATGTCATCTTTTTTTTTGAGACTCTCTGTATATTATCGCATGTTTTCGGAATCCCCTTTTTAAATAAAAATCGACGTGTCTGAGCTTTTCTCTAAAAAAGTTACGATTTTCTCGGAAATTCGATGTTTCCAGACTTTACGGAAACATTCTATATATAGATATAGAGATCAGAGAAAGTAAAATATCGTTAGGAATAAGTGTATCTAACTCTGACTCTAACATGCTTGATTGTTTTGTTTGAAAATTGAAAATTTAATAAATTATTTTCACATTTAGGAGGGGGGGGCCAAAGACCTTCCTATATATTTTATTATTTTTACTTTTAGAAGATCAACTTCCACAATTGTCTCGTTACTGCATTTTGTTTATAATCGACGACAGACGTCGCAAAATTGTCGCTTTAATGGCCGTAGTTGGCCTCAATTATTTGTTGGTGCAAGCTGTCTATTTTATGTACATGGCCAACAAGTCTCTTTTGATAAATTATGGAGCTGGATTTTTTACCAATCTTCATGTAAGCCTAAGCGTAACCGGTTGGCCATTACGCAGTCATTAGGGCTTGTCCTTAAATTACGTAACGCTCTAGGGGGAGGGGGGTTGGTCCTTGCGTTACACTCAATGTATTTTTAATGTGTTTTTTTATTGATGGTGCGTTACGAGGGGGGAGGGGGGTGGTGCAAAAATCCTGAATTTTTGCGTTACGTAATTTAAGGTCGTGCCCTTACCCTACACATCAAAATGCATTTTTTTACATTAAAATTTACGCATTAGATAGTTTAAGTTGTGCTACGTATTTTTACGTAAGCATGAGATTAGACAGTTACGCAAGCGCACTTCGTCACACCGTCGTCAAGGTCACGTTAGGAGCTTACGTATTTACGTTAGCTTACGGCAGTCTGCGGGCACCTTAACGTTGCCAAAGAATAGAATTGGTTGATTGACCGATCGAAAAATGAGGCCTAGACGATAATTTCCGCTTCCAGTACAAACGATTCTTTGCAAATATATTCCTACTGTAGTTGAAAAGACAAAAAACAAAATTGTAACATCAAAAAAACACAGTGCCGAATTTCATATTCTCTGCTATTAGTAGACTTGTTATGGTAACGTAAAAACATTCAACTTAAACTCAAATTTGGAACAAAACGTAGAGCGCTTAACGTGCAGTTTTACGTAAAAATACGTAGCACAACTTAAACTATCTATTGTAAAGAGGATAACGTTTTTTTATCCCCTCTAAAAATGTTCTCCGACATCAAGCTCCATCTATCTACTACCGAGCAACTCTACTCGCTAAGGACACTCATCGTAAAAGCAAGCTTACTTTACGATGAGTGACCTTACTACTCGCTCACTGTATGATAGCTGTCTATTTTAACAGTTATTCTCCACTCACCCTAATAGTTCGGAGCCTAAGCCGGAAATTTAGGGCCTTGTCTGCATTTTCGCGTATCGTGATGTGTGCTCCGATGGAACCCAGTGCAGGGCCCAGATACAGGGGCGTACTTGATGTGGGACAAAAAAAATTATAAATTCACCCATTTTGTAATATTTTTTTTTACAAAAATAGGAACCTTTTTGGCATGAGATATAGACAAATCCCACTTATGTAAGGTTAGACAAAGGTAATCAAATTGGATTTAACCAGAATAAGATATCGAAGCTAGATTTCAACTAATTTATTGCATTGCGAATGCTCAAAACAAAGAATTTTGTTGCTAGAACACTTCCGATAAAGTCGCCCACTGATATGAGATGTGATCTGATGGGACACGTTATAAGCAAAACTGACTCCAGAAGAAGATGTCGGATGTGCAAAAGTCAAACGATTTACATTTATGAGCGTTTCACAGTATAACTGTACGCCGACTGTTTGACTTAGCCCTTTAGGCCATTGATGAGTTAACGCAACACCCCATGTTTTGTTACATTTATGTATATTGACATTACAAAAATATTTTTTTTATAAATATTGTTTTCTTTCTATCCTTGGCCCAAAATGGGTTAAATATGAAACTCATTTCTCGTACAGTTTTTTGTTTGTTTTACCTTATAACTTATAAATCCAAAAAATTTACAAAAAATAAAGTTGAGAAAACGGTTTCTTTGAGGGTGGTGGAGCAAAAGGAAGTAGGATACATTGTTTAAATCTTATTTTATCTAAAGTGGTCGTGTAGGGTATCGATGTCTAGGTAATTTAGTATTCTAAACGAAAATAGATATAAATTAAGTCAATACGTGAAACTGTTCACATGATATGTCAGAAACTGACACCTTAAATGTAACTGTTCTGAGATCTACGCGAGAGAACATTAAACACATCTGACCAAGCCTAACTTAATAAAAGTTGATAAATCAAGTAAAAGTGGACCATAGTTTCTGAAACTTTTATTATACAGGGTGTTCAGAGTTAAGTCGTCACTATTACCACCTTCGTTAATATTAGAGCTACAGGGTCAATTAAATAAACAAATTTGTGGTATTTTTCCTCTGATTATGATAGTGATAAACAAAAAGAAAATCAAATGACGCGTAGGTGAGTTTTGATAAAAAAACACATTTTTTTAAATTGGACACCAAAGTTATTTTATGACTTTTTCTCTTAGTCAACTCAAAAAGTCAAAAACAACGAAGTTATTAACAACTTTTCCAATGATAGCGTATATGGGCTGCGGTTTTTTAATTTATCGAAAGTTGTCTTTGTTTAGAAAATCGTAAATTTTTTTTGTATTTTTGCTTTTAAAAGAAAAAGTCCTTTTGTTTAAAGAAATTTTTCTATCGATTAAAGGTGCTGTATGACGGATGTTAATGCGAAAAAAAATTCTTTCGACTTTTATTTTATTTCAAAAATTCTTAGTGCAATTAAAATTTTTTAATGTCTTGCACTTAAATGGTGCCAAAAAAAATTATAAATTTTTCGTGTTTAAAAAAATTTATACATTGACAAAAGAAACCCCGTATTTTTTTACAATTACCAAACTAAAAAGCACAGTGTACAACACGTTAAAAAGACGTTCCTCTAGTTATAAAAAGTAGTAAAATTAAGAACCTTCATAGCACAAAAATTACATCAACGTTAAATTAACGTGAACAAAAATAACAAAGTTTTTTTACTTGAAATTTTGTTAAATCAACATGCTTAAAGATAACTCAAAAACAAGGAGAAATCAAGCTATAAAAATGTACTTTTTGCTGAAGTTTCTGGTGCTGTGTATATGACGTGTTTTTTACCCTCGTTATTTTCATGTACCAAATTCACACTTGAAAAGTCCTTCACAACATGTTCTAAAACGCCACTAGATTAAGACTTGTCAAACCTACTAACTTTCTGCGTCTTTTTTGGTCACGTTTTTTTAATTTAGAAGAGACGCGAAAAGAAGTTACTAAAGTTCACTAGTTTAAGACTACAACACTTCAAGACAATATTAAAGATGGCGCTCAAGGCAAGACAAAATATCTATATATCTATCTATATACATTATGTTTTTTTTAAAGCTACACAAGATTTTTTAACAATAAACACTTTCACATAATATTAATGTGTCTTTATCAGGTTAATAACAGATGCGTCGTGATCGTGGATCAGGGATCAGTTCCTTAACAGGTTTTTGGAGTTAGAGGCCAAAGCACTGCCTGATAGATTTCGTTAAAGTGAAAAATCCCGACAATAGGTGGCGCTGCTGCTAGTAAAATCTCAAAAATATTCGGTAGAGAAGCCATGCAAATCGCGTTTTAAAATTCGTGTAGAAAAGGCGTGAATCTAATGTGATTTTAACGTTTATAAAAATCACTTAAAACTAACGTAAAAACATTGCTGTTTTAATTTGATAATGGCGTTATGGCGCAGTTTTTAGCAACGTTATTTTTTATAACGTTAATGAATGACCTATTAAGCTTGATTTCATATATGAAATACACGTTTTTTCTAGCAGCTTCTAAATCAACTTTTTTTTCTCACGTCTTTTTTACGTGTTAAACACGTGATTGAGTTATGTGGGAAGGTATCTAAAACTGCATAACCAGTATGAACAAAAATTTAAGACTACTACTGCTTTTTACAGGGTGTCTCATTATATTTTTTCCCACCCTTTTAGACCACTAATAATTGATATAGGAATATACAAAAAATTGTGTTCGAATTTTTGAAATTTTTCCTTTTAAATTGCATCTTGACTTTATTCCTGATGTTTACCATATTTGACAGGCGCTCAAATTTATGGTTTTTGTAAATTGGATGCTCTTTATATTATTTAATTATATAAATATATTTTCCAAAAATACCCCATATGTCGCAGTTTAGATCCATAGTTTCTCAGATATTAGCAATTATTTTTTAAAATGATAAAAAGATAACAGTACCGTTTTTGTGTTAATTTTAGTATCCTTATCCCAAATTATGTTAGTCCCCATGTATCAACAGTGACAATGACATGATATGACACGACATATAAACTTTGTTGTTGTTACCGGTTGTCATTTTGGGCGTCATTAAAAAAAAATCGTTGGAAATAAGGACACTGAAATTAACACAAACAACCATTGACTTCTATACCCTACGGGTAGACCCGGCATGGGCCTTAATTGCCATTATATCAAGCTTTTATCGCAATTGACCAAAACAAGTAAGAATTTAATGAGCAAGACAGGGATGAAAACAGAATTTCGGTTTGGTAAGTCCGAATACATGCAACATCGCAAAAATGTTCTATTTGCATGTCTTGGATAAAAAAGGGCAGTGGCGGCCCAAAATAAAAATTTTGAATTTTTTTATCAACAATTTTCTGTTTGAATAATGAATAATTCATGAATACTTACTTGTGTATACTGTGTTTACAAAATTCCCTTCAGTAAAAAAAAAGAGTAAAAAGAATTTCTAAGCATGCTAAGTGCAGTGGATGTATTAAAATTATTGTTTTCATCTTAGAACTTTACAAATGTTGTACCTTCCAGGTAAAATATTTTCTTTCTTTGAACAAGGGTCTTCTTCAACTCTTCTCTTCTTGGGTGGACTACAAGTTATGCTCGAGTCATATGAAATTTCGGAACTAAAAATTTCAATTCGTAATGGGACAACTGGGCGCCGGGCCAAATCGGCGCCGCCAACAGGGCGCCACGCCGGGCCTAATGGGCGCCGGGCCAACTCAGCGCCGGACTATTTTTTTTTCGATAATGTGCAGATAAAAAACAAAATAAATATGTTGAAATTTGGTAGGTGTCGTTTTCTGCGACTTGAAACACCGCCAAGTTCCATATTCGATACATATCGATGCATAAATAAGAAAGTAAGTCCGCCATTTTGGATCCGCCATTTTAATTTTTTTAAGTTTGATCTGCACATTTTATCAAGAAAAAATATTTTAGTCCGGCGCTCAGTTGGCTCGGCGTCCAGTTGGCCCGGCGCCCAGTTGGCCTGCCGCCCAGTTGGCCCGCCGCCCAGTTGGTGGCGCCGAGTTGGCGGCGCCCAGTTGTCCTAGACTGCAACACATTTCAGGGGTCTGGTACGTTTCACCACCTTTCTTAAAACTACGAAGTTTTTTGAAAAATGATAATTTTAGACCATTTTTTAGTGATTTCTAAAAAAAAATTGCGGAAAATCGTATATTTTGTTCAAGAATTGAAATTGAAAAATTCTTAAAACCCCATTAAAACCCATACAAATTGCTATAAAAGAAGCATTTTCTCATTTCAAATTGAAACAAAAAGGTCCCTGACGTCTATCAGCTGTTAACAAAAACTTGAAATAACTAAGGTCACTGATCGAAATCGGGTCAGTTTTTTTGGTCCTTTTATGAAAATGCACAATTTTTAAAGAAGCATGAAATTCAAAACAAAATCAAGAAAATTATGATTGCTACATTTTTACAATTAAAAATTCGTTTAATTGAACATTATATCAATTTTTATTCCTTAAAACACTAAAAAATAATAATTATCTACTTTTTTTAAATTTATCGAAGGTCTAACCGAACAAAACCAAACTGAACCGATCCGTATCGAAATGAACCAAATCAAACCGAATCTAACGGTTCGGTTTGGTTCGGTTCGATTTGGTTAAACTAAACCGTACCTAACTGAATGTAGGTAAACCTAACCGAAACAAACTGAACCTAGCGGAACCTAACCAAACATAATCAAACTGAACCAAACCTAGCCGAAGAAAACTGAACCTAGCCGAACCGATTCGAAACGAACCGAACCGAACCAGACCGAATCTGGCTGAACCTAACCAAAACAAATTAAACCTAGCCGAACCTAACCAAACATAATCAAACTGAACCAAACCTACCCAAACCAAACCGAAATGAACCGAACCGAGTCGAACCAACCAAACCAAACCGAACCGTTAGATTCTGTTTGGTTCGGTTCGATTTGGATAAACTAAACCGAACCTAACCGAATGTAGCTAAACCTAACCTTACCAATCCAACCTAACCCAACCCAACCCAACCTAACCCAACCTAACCCAGCCTAACCCAACCTAACCCAACCTAACCCAACCTAACCCAACCTAACCCAACCTAACCCAACATAACCCAATATAACACAACTCAACCTAACCCAACCTAACCCGACCTAACCCAACCTAACCCAACCTAACCCAACCTAACCCAACCTAACCCAACCTAACCCAACCTAACCCAACCTAACCCAACCTAACCCAACCTAACCCAACCTAACCCAACCTAACCCAACCTAACCCAACCTAACCCAACCTAACCCAACCTAACCCAACCTAACCCAACCTAACCCAACCTAATCCAACCTAATCCAACCTAACCCAACCTAACACAACCCAACCTAACCCAACCTAACCCAACATAACCCAGCATAACCCAATATAACCCAACATAACCCAACCTAACCCAACCTAACCAAACCTAACCAAACCTAACCTACCTAGTTGTTAATAAATATAGTAAAAGTTGTTAGGTGTATGTTCAGGGGGTAACCATTGTCCATAATCGTCGGAAATCGAGTTAGGATTATTGTATGCGACCATAAACATTGAGTGGCTCGTGAGTGTTTGGTCTTCAAATTTTTTTTAGGGAAATTTTTTAAACTCTTTTTTTCCGCACTCTGGGCACCCTAATAAACCGTAATCTGGTTACCCTAATCCATCGCAATCAAAGAAAATCGGTAATCGAAGTGTCACAAATTTTTTATTGGTTTCTATTCTTCTTTTATATTATGTAGGACAAAATTATTAATTAAACTAAGTGACCTTATTAAGTAAGACAGCATGATGGTCAAAGGACATGCACAGATGATACCGGCCTGTAGACCGGTCGCGGTGGCGTCACTGTGGTCATATAATAATAAATATATACTTTCGCGATGAAAGACCAAAATTTAACTTAAAATTACTGTAAAGTCCGCAAAAAACATAAAATTTATCGAAATTTATAAAAACATAGATCAGCGTGTGTAACAATTTATCAAGATTTATGAAACTCGACCGTGACATGTCAAAAGTTTGGTTCGAAAAAACAAAAACAACTGGATAAAAATCGGTATGTAAGCATTTAAAAAAAATCATTTTTAAGAAAATCAAATACTTTTTGTTAATTTTCATGCAATGCAAAAAAACCATGTTGTAATAAGTTTTGAGTAGGGTGGTAAAACGTACCAGAACCCATTTCAGGACAAATTATTATTAAAAAATAATCTTATAAGTGCGGGGAAGTGACACTTTCTGAATCAAAATGTGTGAGGGTAAAATCGCACGGTCGCAGAAAAAACTATCTATCGTGACGCTACTGAACTTTCTCGTGTTTTAGCAAAAACTATCCGTCAAGACGACTTACCCATGAAATGTTGTTTTTTTATGGATTTTTTTCTTCTTTTGCACAAAAAACAATTTCGGACCATGTTTGAACTCAAATAGTTACTTCTAAACTTGTTTTTAAACGTTTTAAGATTTCTTTTTGTAATATTCCCGCACAAAATTCAAAAAAATTCATTTCCGTACTTAGACAACATTGTCTATCAGTTTTCCCTGTATAATCCGACTAGCAGATAGAATCACTAAAAATACGGCAGGTGGATTAAAGGTAGCCAGCTGCTTTTTTGTCGCACTTATGCCGTCAGTGTGAAAGAGATAAAAGTACCCATATATTATCTAGGGTATTATTAGCATGCAAAATCAGCCTATCTTTGTCCGTTTCACATGTTCAATAATGTCTATCTCTGTTTTTATTGTAAAAGAAATACCTGCCCTTAGAAACCAAATTGGATAGGGTCAATAAAAAATTCCTTGTCTTTCCGTCTCTAAAGCCCTTTCAGGGCTTTATACAACTCAATGCAAATAACATTTGTAATATTTCAGAAACTATTTATCTAAACCGCGACAGGGTATTTTTGGAAAGTATATTCCAAGCCTAATCTATTAATTAAATAATATAAGGAGAGTAAAAAACATAAACTATAAATTTGAGCGCCTGTCAAATACGGTAAGCATCAAGAATAAAGTCAAGATGCGATTTAAAAGAAAAAATTTTACGAATTCGAACACAATTTATTTTATATTCCTATATCAATTATTAATGATGTAAAAGGGTGGGAAAAATATAATAAGACACGCTGTACATGTTTTCTTAATATCACCCTGTAACTTATAGCATATTACGCAAACTTAAATTTTCTGTTATAACCTGTAACAAGTCGACAAATTGTGCCAAGTTTCATTACAAAGTTCCTATTAACGCCGTAGCTACAGTAAATAATGTAAAAAAAAACACAGGAAAAATGACAGCAAAGTAGTTGTTGCCCAGTATATACGGTCCGATAAATGGTTTATAAAGGAGAATATAGTGATTTCAAATAGATTTTTTAAATTTAGAATTAGTAATTAAAACCACCCTGCACTTCGACCCTGTATATGTTACACCCATTCAGTAATTTTTGTTTTAAAGAGAAACAAGTTTTTTATACTCACATTAAATTTTAACGCCGTATCCTGCATAACTAAGCTCCCTGATTTTTTTTCCACTCAACACCATAAATATCTCAAAAAAAATATATATTTTTTAATTCTTGGAAGCAAATAAATTAATTTTTTTTTTATAGCTTAAAATAAAAGTGTATATGTCCTTATAATCGGTGTCCAGTTCCATTGCCATAGCTTTACGTTTAAATTTTATAAAGAATTTTAATGAGATAGATGCAATTAAAAATAAAACACCCTCTTTGCTCTTCACTTCATTACGGTACACAGACAAAAGTGCAGACAAAAGTATAACTAAATACTGGACAATTCTTATCTTCTTATAGGTTGTCACGAATATGATCATAATTTTGATTAGTAAAAAAATAGTGAAAAATATAATTTTGAGAAAGAAACAATGTTTTACATCTTTGGCTTTCGTAACACATGCCTTAAAGAAAAAAATCATTCAAGAATCTAAATTAATCCAGGTTTGTATGTAATAATATTGGTAAAAAGAATAAGATATTTTGTAACAAACTTAATTTTTTAAACCGAACCTGTCAGATGTATAAATCTACCAGGGGTTCGATTTTGACCACAACTTGTTAAATCTCTCATTTAAGATTTAACAGAGGTACAATCTCTAGTAGTCAGCTTGGCGATGGAATTTTAAAACTAGAATTGTGGCTAAAATACAGACTTTTATTTATCATTTTCTCTGTTTTTACATACCTTTATGGATTTTTCTATATAAATTTGCCCCACAAGTTTCCTTTTATCACTATTTTCCGAATTTTTCGCGATTTTCCATGATTGTATTTCATTGTTTTTACTTTTGGCCTGTGACATTTCTACTTTAACAAAAACAGGGCAGGATTTATTATTTGTTAATTATAAGTTTACCTATACTTTATTATTATTAAATTAATAGCAACTTTACGCAATTTTTTCCTAAACTATCTTTCTAGTTTATAATTTTGTCAAGAATTTTTACTATTTATATTATTTTTAGGTTAGATCGTTAGATCCATAGACCATAAGCGCAATGCTTTTGGAGTGATTCCAGAGTGAGATGGGTCTAGTCAGGGCAAACACGGACAAAAACGTATTACATTGGGGTAGGGGACAATTCGCCGCAGGCTGATTCGCCGCGGCCCGATTTGCAGCGAGGACAGTTTGCCGCCGGCCGATTCGCTGCTGGGAAAATTCGCCGCGAGATTTTTTGTTTTATGATATTATCATTGGGAATTGTTTTTAAAAAAATTCTTTGTTTGATTATAACTCTTTTCAAACTAGGTATTAGGTAGTTAGTATACCAAACTTTTTTTTTATTAAAAAAAATACATAAAATGGCGAATCCGAAATGACGGATTTTCCCATTTATGAACCGATTTGCATCAAACCCGGAACTTTGAGATCTTTTACCAATATCCATCAAATTCGGAAGTTCGGGGTGATTCAGGTCGCTCATTATGATTTCTAACTTAAACTTAAACAAAACACGGCGGATCCAAAATGGCGGATTTTATCATTTATGAACCGATTTGCATGAAACTCGGAACTTTGTGATCGTTCAAGTTGCTGATTAATATTTTTAACTGAAACTAAAAAAATCAAAATGGCGATCAAAAAGGGCGGACTGTTCCATTCATTACCGAATATGCATCAAGTTCGGCACTTTGTGGTGTTTCCGGTCGCTGATTATGATTTCTAACTAAAACTTAAAAAAAAAATCAAAATGGCGGATCCAAAATGGCAGATTTCCCATTTATCAACCGATTTGCATTAAACTCAGAACTTTGCGATCTTTTAGGTCGCTGATTATTATTTTTAACATAAACTAAAAAAAATCAAAATGGCGGATCCAAATTGGCGGACCTTTCCATTTACAAACCGATTTGCATCAAACTCGGAACTTTGCGATCTTTCAGGTCGCTAATTATTATTTTTAAGTTAAACTAAAAAAAAATCTAAATGACGAATCCAAAATGGCGGACTTTTCCGTTTATGATCCAATATGCATCAAATTCGGAACTTTGAGGTGTTTTAGGTCGCTGATTATGATTTCTAACTTAAAATTAAAAAAAAATCAAAATGGCGGATTTTTCCATTTATTAACCAATATGCATTAAATTTGGAACTTTGGGGTATTTTAGGTTCTTGATTATGATTTTTAACTTAAACTTTAAAAATATCAAAATGGTGGTTCCACAATGGCGCACTTTCTTATTTATAAAAGTTTATTTTATACACAATTCTAGATTTAAAATTTCCATGACCAATCTGACTACTAGAGATTGTACCTCCCTTAAATCTCGAATGAGAGATTTAACAAGTTGTGGTCAAAATCGACCCCCAGGTTCTTATAATTAAAACTCAGTATATTTTTTCAATCTTTCAGGAATTCTTTAAAAGGGAGCTCTACGTATGACATATAGTGAGCGCGTAAGGGTTTTGAAATAATTATTTTATGAGAAAATTATTTAATATAAAGAGGAACTATAAAACAATTAAAATTTCCTGAAGCGGTTAAGTCTTTGGAGGCGATGTAGAGCTATATAAAATAAAAGGATTAAATATTGTAGCCAAAAATCTAAATGTAAGAATTTTTAAATAACACTTTTTTGGGCAGAGTTTTGCAAATCTTAAATATATCTTTTTTGCACGTTTAAGAAGAGACTTAAATGCACCGCGCATTTAAAATCCCATTGCGATAAGTGAAACGGTTCTACACAAAATAATGTATCAAAAATGACTAAAAATTAGGTAATCTAGGCACGTTTTTTGAGGGTTGAAGTTTATTTTCTTTTGAGGATTTAAATGCGCGCTAAGAAATAATTTTTTTTTACTAATTGTCAAAAGCTTTATCAAAAAATATTAAATACTTTTCCCATAAAAGTGTTATTTCAAAACCCTTACATGCTCATTATATGTCATATGCAAAGGTCAATCTTAAAGCTACCATAAAAGGAGGTTACTTTGCTCCACTTTTTTGAGTTAATTCGAAAAATTCAAAGAAATAACCAAAAATTATACCATAAAAACCCTTTTTTTGGTTTTAATGAGAAACACATGGTAAAGGTAATTAACAGAGGACATTT
This sequence comes from Aspidapion aeneum, assembly GCA_963576565.1. Classification (NCBI taxonomy): domain Eukaryota; kingdom Metazoa; phylum Arthropoda; class Insecta; order Coleoptera; family Brentidae; genus Aspidapion; species Aspidapion aeneum. The sequence goes on along the minus strand of OY755047.1, from coordinate 32,624,190 downwards.
TTATTACAAAATACTTAGTATTATAAATATTTTTTTAACTTGAAAAGTGGAGCAAAGTTTCCCATAGTCCGAGGTTACTTTGCCCCACTTTATAAAATATGAAAAAAACATTGGTGTATTATATGTTGGCGCAAGATACACCCAATATTTAGTTAGCTTTTCCCCAAACATTCAAAATGGTTAATAAAAATTTAATAATATTGGTCTTTTGAGTTTTTATTGCATAGAAATCGATGACTGCACTAGACACCAAATTTTTCGAGGTCAAATTTTAAAGGAATTTCAAGCTGCACTTCACTCTGGTATTAACTCGAGACGACTAAGCGGAAAACAGCGGCTACCGCGTCTTTGAAAAGTCAAATTCGCAGCGGATAATATACGCGTGGTGGCGTTGTGGTGCATGCGCAGATTTTTAATGTGGAATATCTAAGAACTTTTTTTCGCAATAGAGCAAAGTAGGACCAGGGGGCGCAAAGTAACCTCCTTTTACGGTACTTAAATTATAAATTATTTTTCCGTAAGATAACAATTATGTTTTTAGGCTATGTTTTTCACTTCATTTTTTCTCCTGTGTGCTTTGGGATTGAGTTTTGTCTGCCAGTACGATAAAATGGATCAAAACTTTGCTACAGTGAAATTGATAAGATATCTCTTTCAGGTATTAGTTGGGTATAAAACATAGCCTTCAATTAGACGGAATGTTATATGGTATATTCAAATACGTTAGAGCATAAATACATGTTCAAACAATCGAAAAGTGAAGCCGTCATAGCTTGGTTTGGAAACAATGGGAAATTTAAATTCACAGACGTGAATTTTCAATGTAGGCACCCAGCTGTTGTGTGGGTAGACGCCATAATTGTTTTTTATTTACACTTTGCGGTGATTTGCTTTTTTATTGTAAAATTATGTTTATTTCTGTAACAAATTGCAAATAATTCACGTAAAATATTTGCGGTTTGTGGAAAAATGTACGGGTACGGGTAGACCTCGTCAGATGTCTTTCAGGGGAAATAAATCGTCCCCTGCCCTCCATAGATTCCAGGTACTCCGACCCGGAGAGTCAACACCTGTCTAGAGGCCTTCCCTTTCCGAGGGTGACGGGAGAAGACCACATCGATATGAAAGGAGGAGAGAATGGACCTCGGTACGGTGATCATAGTGTAGGTGACAACCCCTTTTTAGGGATAGTATAAAAGACAACTGTTGCCTTACAGTATGGCGTTGGCTCGTCAAAGGCTGGAGGAGAAAAACCTTGATTAAAAATCCTGGCCCACCAAGTAGGGGGTTGAGGCATTAGACTGGTTCTCTAATACTTGTAAAAAAAGCAATTACCAAAAAGCCTAAACAAAGCCTCGGAGCAATGGATAGAAATTCTCGAAGACGAAAAAAGCAAAGACAAAGGACTATGAATATAGCTACATGGAACGTACAGGGAGTGAATCAAAAGTTGGACATTATTGCAACCGGAGTGCAGAATTGTAAGATCGATATTATTGCAGTCACAGAGACAAAAAAGAAAGGTACGAATAGTGTCGGCAATTTCGTCCATATATTCACTGGAGTCCCAAAAGAAAGGAGAGCAGCCAGAGGGGTGACCTTATTAATAAAGAAAAACCTAAAAAATAAGATTACGGACTACGATTGCATAACTGAAAACATACTTCGAGTGAACATGAAGATGTTTGGACATAATATAAGCATAATAGCAGCCTACGCACCATCAAATGACGAAGGAGTAGCTACAAAACAACTGTTCGTTGACCAACTTGATGAGACTATCACCAAAAACGGTAATACCAGAGAAATAATTATGCTTGGCGATTTTAATAGCCGAACTGGTAGACAAACCCAGAGCAAAGTGATAGGACCATTTGGAGAGGAAGTAACAAATGATAATGGCTTGAGACTGATGCAATTGTGTAAAACCCACAACTTAAAATAAATAATGGTTTTTTTAAATATGTGGATATTTATCAATATACCTGGATTCAGCCAACAAGAAATCTTAAATCAATCATTGATTATGCTATAGGTGGACAACAGTCACAATTAAAGTGGTATGATGTGCGAGCACTTCGTGGTGTTACTTGTGGATCTGACCACCATCTGGTAAAAGCAAAAATATTATTCCCTTTAAGAAAAACAAATAAGGACGAAAGTATTGGAGAAAATAAAAACCTAGAATGCATCGAAGACAATCAAAAATGCAAGTTTAGAAGTCTAGAAATCGAAAGTACTCAAAGATTGTATCAGAACCGATTTGATAAAAAATTAATAAACACAGAACACTCATTTGAAGAGATATATACAAACATAACAAAAAGCTTGAAGGACGCAAGCAACGAAGCGATTGGATACCAAGATAATAGAAATAACAGGAAGATGCGGTGGACGGAGAAAATACAGGAAATGGTCAAAGAGAAAAAACGCACATACTTGAAATGGCTCAGTACTAAAGAGCAAAGCAACCTAGAAATCTACAGGGAAACTAGAAGACAGGTAAGAAATTTGATACGCACAGAAAAAAATTAAATGTTCGAGCGCAAATGCCGCGATATAAATACACACGTAGGAGGTAGGCAGAGTTCTGAGGTATGGAAATTCATTTCTACAGTAAAAAACCCAACAAAAAAAAAAGTAAACATCCAGATCATCAAACCACAATACTGGACAGAACACGACAAGAGACCAATGCAGGAGACGAGACCCGAATATCTGGCAGCCTCTCCGAGGAGAGACATAGAAGTAGCTGGTTCGAAAAAAATTGAATACGCTATCCCATGACTTTAAGCTGTTTACATAAGTAATCCAATAACAACTCATGTGACACCGTATTCATTTTTTTTCGAACCAGCTGTACATGAAGAGGAAGTAATCATCGAAAAAAAAATTACAAAGAATAGTATTAAAAAGCTTAAATATGGATTAGAGAAACTACTTAAAAATCTCACATATATTATCAATCAATGCATAAACGGACATCCAGCACCTGATGATTAGAAAATTGCATTCATATGCTCAATACATAAAGAAGGAAACAGCGGCGTAGCGTGGGGGGGGCGCGGGGGGTTCGTCGCCCCCCCCCCCCTCCCCCCGCCCCGAGGGTAGTGGCGCCCCATAGGTGGGAGAGGCGCCCTTGTGTCGTATCGGCCGCCCCCTCATACATGATGACTTTTTTTTTGTAGTTGCAAGATTTCGTCAGAGGCGCCCTTGTGACTGATCGGCCGCCCCCTGACATATGATGACCTTTTTTTTTTTTTTTGGAGACGGCGCGGTTCAAATTTCTACGGCGCGGTTCTTTTTTTTTTTGGTCGCAAGATTTGTGAGAGGCGCCTTTTTGACCTTTTGGGTTTTTTTTTGCCGTAAGATTTTTCATCAGTTTTCAGAGGCGCCCTTTTTAGCTGTCGCCCCCCCCCCCCCCCCCGCCCTTTCGGGCACGCTACGCCGCTGGAAGGAAACAAGCTGGATTGCAACAATTACAGAGGAATATCAGTAACCAGTACTCTAAGCAGACTGTACGGTAGCACGGTAGGATTCTTAGAGATCTAATAGAGAATGATTTTCATGAACAAGAAGAAGAAGAGCAAAGTGGGTTTCATGCCAGCAGATCTTGTACTGATAATGTTTTTTGTCTTAAACAAGTAATTGAGAAAAGGAGCGCCAGAAATATAGAGACTCATGTTACCTTTGTGGCCCTACAAAAAGCATATGATACCGTTCCAGTAGAAAAATTATGGACAGTGTTAGAGCAGACTAATATCAATCATACATACATAAAAGCGATAAAAGAACTATACAAAGGGTGAAAATCTAAAAATAAAATTGGGAATCGACTTTAAAAAATATTCCTCGGAACAAAAGGCGTAAATTTAATATATTAATGTTCAAATTAGCAAACTAAGAGTCTTCGTATGCGTGTTATTTGTTTGTATATTAATTTTTAAAGTGTTTTTCGTTGTAAAAAGTGTGACTGTCCTTTTAAAACTGATTTTGACATAATTTAGTGTGAAAATGTAGTGAATGTTTCTGAAGAAGGTCTTTGGACCGAAACGTCAATAAATGTGAATCCGTATTTGCTGGTTTTATTAGAACCACATCCCCAAGAAACCAACAAAATTAATATATATGTATATATATAAATATATATATATATATATATATATATATATATATATATATATATATATATATATATAATAAACGGATTCATGGCGGGTCTGATACCTTCCTAACCCATTAGCACACTTCAAGTAAACTCCATGCTATATTAAAAACAGTTTTTTTGTAAATATCTCTGAAACGAAAGCTCCTATCAAGTTAAACACTTCAACAGAAATTTTTTAGAAAAATGTGCGCTAGAATATTCCGAAAACCGCATATTGATGCGACGCTCCGTTAAAAAATTAGCATTTTTTAAACTTTTTAACTGTTAAAAAACTGTCATTAGCATTGATGAATTTTGACCAAAATCTAATCAGCTCGTTACAGTATTGAATACTATTTTACCTAAAAATTTTATGAAAATCGATTGGGCGGTTTAGGAGCTATCGTGTTACGGATAAAGTTACATACACACACACACACACACACAGACAAATATCATAACGATGCGATGCGAGGGTAGGTCAAAAACCCCCAAATAACTCATTTTTGGCGTTATCTGAAAAAAAAAATTCGTCGAAAACAATACCTTCTCTAGCCATTGCTGTGCGGGCTAGGCAGGTAAATATATATATATATATATATATATATATATATATATATATATATATATATATATATATATATATTTATATATATATATATATATATATAGATATATAATATAGTTTAATAATATAGTTTCATAAATTTGATGTTATAATTCAAAAACGATTTTATCCCAAACAATTTTTTTCTAAAGTTGATGTGGTATGACAGTTTTTCTCTGAAACTAATTTAACGAAAGTTATAAACCAAAATTTGTGAAAAAACATTAAAAAAAGCCGCCATCTTGGACGTATCACGTCACACTCCTGATGACTTACAAATGTGTGATCTGTGACCAATCGATTAAATGTAGTTTTAAAAAATCTGCCAAAACTTTCTCACGGGACACGATTTTTGACGATAAGCCCTCAACTATCTTCTTCTTTAAGTTGCATTACGACCATATGTATATGATTACGACCCCAAGTGGTTTTTAGACTTCCAGTCTGTCCTCCCTGTGTATGGATTCTTGAATCGGGTAAGTATGAGAATGAGCATCTCTCCAAGTCAGGACCAATAGATATGCGGAAATCAAATAAGATCGCATGCGCAGTTTGACTTTCAGCCGATTTTGAGGGAGTACTCCTGCTTACCCATTCAAGAATTTATAAATTCTTCTCCACCTTCTGTTTCCTATATTCTTGATATCATCTTCAGTGTTGCCAGATCTGGTAAAAATTCACCAGATTTGGTGATTTTTCAATCCATTTGGTGAAATGGTGAAAACTTTTTTAAATAAGACTGAATTTTGGTGATGTCCTAATTAAATTAATTGTAAAAAAAAAATATTATATATTTCTTCTTCTTGACTATGAAAACCTCTGTAACCTAGGTATATCAAACAAAAAATATCGAATTTATTATGCGACAACGTCTAATGCTTAAAAAAGATCCCCTCAGCCTTCGACCACCCGCCCCGTAAGGGACGCTACGCCGCTGCTATGTCCGGCAAACAAGCGCCGTCGAGAACCCGTAAAAAATGCGGATTTTTTTTGGAAACTGGTGATTTTTAGCAAAATCTGGCAACTTTTATATCAAGCGTCTGGTGACTTTAAATATTTTGATCTGGCAACACTGGGGTCATCTTCGACATTCTCTATCCACACTTATCGTGGCCTCGCTCGTACTCTCTTTCCTGCAGGTCTCCAGTTCATTATTTGGTTGGGGCTCGGCCAGTGAGCCATCCCACTTTTACCAAAACGCCACACGAGACAAGCTTATATTCAGGGGCGGATCTATGGGGCACGGACCTTCAACTTTTTGAGTTAAAATAATTTTACCTTAAATTTAGCAGAATTTGACTGCAACACACAACCCGCTGAAATTATACCTGGTGGACCAAAAACACCGGATAAAATCGTTTTTGAATTATAACATCAAATTTATGAAACTATATTATTAAACTATATTATATATCTATTTTTATATATATATATATATATATATATATATATATATATATATATATATATATATATATTGCCTCCAATTTAAGTAAAAGGGCCTGTGTGACGTCATAAATCCAAGATGGCGGCTTTTTTCATATTTTTTTTACAAACTTTGGCATATAACTTTTGCTAAATTAGTTTTACAGAAAAACAGTTAATACGTATTTTATTTGCAAGAGAGCATTTTTTACTACATTAGGAATTTAGCTTTATATGTTAAAAAATAACATAGATATAATTTTTTTTTATCTAAAAAATTTTACTATATTTTTTTTTATTTAAAAAAAAATTAATGCCTTTGTTAATTTATAAGATATAAAGCTAATTTCGTCACTATATTATTCGGTGTTCACTTGCAAACAAAAACCTTATGTAAAATTTTTCTGTTAAACTTATTTAATTAAAGTTGTTATTACCTTAAATCGATTGATAACAGATCACACATTTGTAAGTCATCAGTTGTTTAAGTGGGAGGGCCTGTGTGACGTCATACATCCAAGATGGCGGCTTTTTTTAAATGTTTTTTCACAAATTTTGGTTTATAACTTTCGTTAAATTAGTTTTAGAGAAAAACTGTCATACCACATCAACTTTTGATAAAAATTGTATGGGTTATGATTTGTTTGCAATAGAATGGCAAAGTAATTGACTCTCTAACAAGCTTTATATCTTAAGAAGTATAAAAAGATATTGTTATTTTTTTAAATATTAAAAAAATTATAAAAATTCTAGATTGAGCAAGAAAGTTTTCGACTACCCTCCATCGAGTGGTGATGGATCTCTAAATGATATAGCTTTATATGTTAAAAAGTAACATAGTTTTTTTATCTAAAAAAATTTTACCATATTTTTTATTATTTAAAAAAAAAATTATGCATTTGTTAATTTATAAGCTATAAAGTCAATTTCTTCACTATATTCATCGGTGTTCTCTTGCAAACAAAAACCTTATGTACAGTTTTTTCTGTTAAACTTATTTAATTAAAGTTGTTATTAGCCAAAATAGCACCAGTTTAGATTTATGATGTCATATCGGCCCTCCTACTCAAATTTGAGGCAAACACCTGGCGACTTGACATTTAGTTTCATCACCAATCGAGGGTAGTTTTAAACTTTTTTGGTCAATCTTAAGCTTTTTAAATTTTTTTAATATTTAAAATCTTTTATAGTTCTTGAAATATAAAGCTTACTAAAACGATAATTCAATTGCTCTGATACTGCAAACAAATCACAACCTATACAATTTTTGTGTAAAGTTGATATGGAAAAAAGTTACAAGCAAAAAACATGAAAAAAGTCGCAATTATGGATTTATGACGTCACACAGGCGCTCTTGCTCAAATTTGAGGCAAACACTAGGTGCCTTTTTATTCAGTGATCCCTAACCAATCGATTTGGGGTAGTCTAAAACTTTCTTTGTAAATTTTTTTTTTTTTGTGTAAAAAAAAGTAATATAGTAAATTTTATACTCATTTTTAAAAAATTCATATCTTTGTTAGTTTTTAATATATGAAACTTATTTCTTTACCGTCTTACTTGGTGTTCTATTGCAAACAAAAAACGTTTTAACAGTTTTCCTATAAAACGTTATAAGCCAAGGTTTGTGAAAAAAAGCATGAAAAATGCCGCCATCTTGGGTTTATGATGTCACACCGGCCCACCAACTAAAATTGGAAGCAAGCACCCGATGAGTTAAAATCTATTCCCAATTGATCTAGGGTAGTTTAAAAAATCTTCCACAACTATCCCACCCCAGACAGCACAAGTACGTACTATGTACGTACATAGTACGCTCTGCGACGTATGTACGTACTACGTACGTACAATTTTCGACTTACGTCCACATGTGTACGTCCCAGGGACGTAACATTAGCCATTATTTTCCTTCGATTTGTACGTACTATGTACGTACATTCGACGTACTTTGGGCCTTTATTTCTGTACGTCTTTTATACGTCCCATTATGGATCCAAAAAAGACGAAAAATGCACCTAAAATAGAGTAATGTATGTAAAAACCTCCTAGTAGGTAGGTCCATGGTACGTTAATTTTAAGGTAAAATGTAAATGGTACGTATATTGTACATAAAATATACGTACCCTGGACGTACATGGTACGTACATAGGGCGTCAAATAAAAACACAAAAAGTGAAGGATTAGGACTGCTGGTATACGTACTATGTACGTACATACTTGTACGTACTATGCACGTTCATACTTGTACGTACTATGTACGTACATACTTGTACGTACTATGTACGTACATACTTGTACGTACTATGTACATACACATTTGACCGTACATAGTACGTATCTAATTGGTCCGAGAAGCACCGACGTAAAATGTACGTAAAACGTACTTACCTATAATGTACGTACACATTTGTATGTACATAGTACGAACCTAATTCGCCCGAGAAGTGCTGACGTAAAATGTACGTAGAATGTGCGTACCTATAATGTACGTACTATGTACGTATACACTTGTACGTACATAGTACGTACCTAATTAACCCGAGAAATACTGACGTAAAATGTACGTTAAACGTACGTAAAATATACGTACCTAGTGTACGTATTATGTGCGTACACAATTGTACGTACATAGTACGTACCATTGGTCCCATGACGTACCGACGCAAAATGGACATAAAATGTACGTCCCTGGGACGAAGTGTGCTGTCTGGGACGAAGTGTGCTGTCTGGGATGGGATACCACAGGCGACTCAACTAAGAACGGATAGACTGAAAATTATTCCAAGAAAAAATACGCAGATCACACAACAAGCTTGGTATGGGGAATTAGGCAGTTATCAGAATTTCTTACGCTACAAATATAAAGAATATTAATATTTTTAGGATTCTGTGATTGGTAATATTCTAAACATAATTGTCTCTTTCTATTTATGTTATTCATTACTTCGTTGTACAGTTCAGGTATAGTCAGCGTTATTAGAACACATAAGTGATTTATGGACTTAACAAGCTTAACAGGCCGTTTGACAGTCATACAACCGTCCGAAAAATTCCAAAGCGCGCATTGCAGTACGACGACTGTTTTAAAACGGTTTTGGTCAGATGGAACGACCAAATAACTGTCCAAAAACCGAATGCTGTTAGAGTACTGATCGATTCAAAGTCACGTGACTAAAAGAAAGGGTAGGTTTTGTGTCTCGCGTAAAGATAGTTCGAAGGCAACGTATGAATTCGAGAGCACGAAATTAAAGTTGCACACAGAAAGGATTACACAATTAAATAGGATTATCATTATATATTTTTAATTTTAGTCTTTTAAAATACAGATTAATTTACATTAGTTTAATTTATTACATTAATTTAATTTATATTCACAAACTATAATTCACTACAGACTGCCTAATAAACTTAAAACGAACTTGCATTTATTTTTGGGCTAAACTTGTGAAAATATATTTATTTTTCTAATATCACAAGTTTTATATATTTATTTATTTGTATTTAACAGTTTGTCTGTAAAACTAATCTATAAAAAGTTATAAGCCAAAGTTTGTGAAAAAAAACATGAAAAAAGCCGCCATCTTGGATTTATGATGTCACATCGGCTCACCTACTAAAATTGGAGGCAAGCACCCGGTGAGATAAAATTGTATGATCTATTGCCAAATGATCTAGGGTAGTTTAAAAAAATCTTCCACAACTATCCCATCTCAGACAGTACAAGTACGTACTATGTACGTACATAGTACGTAACTCTGCGACGTATGTACGTACATAGTACGTACATTTTTCGACTTACGTCCACATGTGTACGTCTTAGAGACGTAACATTAGCCATTATTTTCCTTCGATTTGTACGTACTATGTACGTACGGAAGTACTTACTATGTACGTACATTCGACGTACTTTGGGCCTTTATTTCTGTACGTCTTTTATACGTCCCATTATGGATCAAAAAGGGACAAAAAATGCACCTAAAATAGAGTAATGTATGTAAAAACATCCTAGTAGGTACGTCCATGGAACGTTAATTTTAAGGTAAAATGTAAATGGTACGTATATTGTACATAAAATGTACGTACCCTGGACGTACATAGTACGTACATAGGACGTCAAATTAAAACAAAAAAAGTGAAGGATTAGGACTGGGTATCATTTAAAATATTCCAGCTACCTGAACATTCCTACTTTAGAGTGGATCTTCCAGTTTTACCTCGAGACTCGAAGTCTCCACAGATTTGATTAAGTTTGTTTTGCTTGATTTAATATTTAAGAATTATATCTCTAACAATTCTGTTAAATGTTAACTAGTGTACGCCATCTATTACCAAATTCCATTATTAAATTTTCGGAAGCGCATCTCTAAAATGAACATAAAATTATGTACGTACTCATTTATACGTACGAAGTACGTACCTAATTGGTCCGAGAAGTACCGACGAAAAATGTACGTAAAACGTACTTACCTATAATGTACGTACTATGTACGTACACATATGTACATAGTACGTACCTAATTGGCCCGAGAAGGGTCGACGTAAAATGTACGTAAAATGTGCGTACCAACAATATACGTACTATGTAGGTACACATTTGTACGTACATATTACGTACCTAATTGGTCCGAAAAGTAACGACGTAAAATGTACGTAAAACGTACGTACCTAATTGGAAATACTGACGTAAAATGTACGTTCAACGTACGTAAAAAATACGTACCTAGTGTACGTATTATGTACGTACACAATTCTACGTACATAGAACGTACCATTGGTCCCAGGACGTACCGACGCAAAATGGACATAAAATGTACGTCCCTGGGACGAAGTCTGGGACGGGATACCACAGGCGACTCAACTAAGAAGGGATAGACTGAAAATTATTCCAAGAAAAAATACGCAGATCAAACAACAAGCTCGGTATGGGGAATTAGGTAGTTTTCAGAATTTCTTACGCTACAAATATAAAGATTATTAATATTTTTAGGATTCTGTGATTGGTAATATTCTAAACATAATTGAACTTATTTGGGGTTTCTTATGTTGCTGGTCCTCTCTTTCTCTTTATGTTATTCATTACTTCGTTGTACAATTCAGGTATAGTCAGCGTTAATAGAACACATAGGTTACGTACTTAACAAGCTGCGGGAATATACATGGGTCTGTTCCATCAGGCCGTTTGACAGTCATACAACCTAAAGATTTTTAATATTTTTAGGATTCTGTGATTGATAATATTCTAATTACAATTGCACTTACAAATTGTGAAAGGCTTTCGCGGCCATCGTCCAATGGTGGGTGTGCTTTCGGGCTGTTCGGCCGTCGTCGTTAAAAATTCGTTCTCGACGTTTCGCCATCTCGAGTGGATGGCATCTTCAGGAGATGTTGACTGTTTGTCGGCTTCTAACCTACTACTAACCACCAGTCTTCGAGAAGCCGACAAACAGTCAACATCTCCTGAAGATGCCATCCACTCGAGATGGCGAAACGTCGAGAACAAATTTCCAACGACGACGGCCGAACAGTCCGAAAGCACACCCACAATTGCACTTATTTGGAGTCCCTTAAGTTCCTGGTCCTCTCTTTCTCTTTATGTTATTCATTACTTCGTTGTACAATTCAGGTATAGTCAGCGTTAATAGAACCCGAGAAGAGCCTATTCTCGGATAGAACACATGGTAGGGTGACTTATGGCCTTAAAAAGCTGCGGGATTATTAACGGACGATTAGCGGATTTTGAAGTAAACATTATAAAATGGATATACAGGGTGTTAATAAAGTATGTCGCCAAACTTCAGAGGATGCCTTTTTGAGTGATTTTAAGAACAAAAACGTCAAATAAACAAATGCTCCGTTTTAATTTTAAAATGTTTTACTCAAATTTGAAACGTGGGTTTAGCTACAAGGCAGACATCAATAAGCATGCCAAATATCAGCAAAAAATTACAGGTGTATATTTTTTCAAGGGTCATGCCTCCTTTTTTCCCCAGAATTTTTTTGCAGTAAGCCAATGGCAGATTCCAAAATATCATATGGGCATTTTTTTTTAAATTTAAATTATAGCTTCCCCAGTGGTTTCCATTTTGATAAACTATCATAATTAATTTTAAAAGTCACAATTCTATTAAATAATTTTATTGGCTATAGCTACTTAAATCAAACCATAATACTTTGAATTTCTTATTGGCAAAAGCCGAAAATGTCCTATCTGTCCCTTTCCCCAGTGATTTTTTTTGCACTTCAACATTGGCAAGTATGTGTTAAAGGGTAATACTAAACACTAAAACTTTTTCTTTACTGTTCCTTAAAGTGCTATGTTTTTAAAACTGCCATTTTGTCAACAAAAAAGGTAAAATTTAATTACATCTCAATTAAATGAAAGCTTTCCCCAGAGATTTCAGTCGCCTCGGTCCACCTTCTTCGTGATGGTACAACCGGACGACGGATGGTGGTAATAGTGTAATGAAAGTGTCAAATTGGTATTTCGTCAGTCGTTGTTTATAAAAGATCTGTTAAACTGCTTAGGGTGTCAAGTTTTTTTAAAAAGAAGCTACAAAAAGCTAAAAAGATAGGTTTTTTTTAGATTTTTTCTCTGTCCTTTGGCAAAATCGTCTTTTATGTTAGTATTAAACAGGCTTTTGTTTTTAGTTAATAATCTTAACTAAAGTTAAGTAAAATAAATGATAAATTAATCATAGACATAACGTTACTCTCTAGTAACTAGGGGGTATAAAAAACGCGTCAACTCTGTCCACGTCACATCTGTTCCTTTTTGTCCAATTTTTCTAAGGGAACAGAGGAGAATTAGAGGGACAGATGTGACAAGTATTTATTAAAGTTATTTTTGGATCTAATTTTTGTATGTGATTTGCAATAAAAATGTTTATGAATCCAAGTGTTGTGTTGTGTTGATGATAAATTAATAGAATCAATTAAGAATAAAGTTTTTATATAATTCTCTTCCCGAAATATTTTTTACTATTTTTTTTCAGTGAAGAGATCAGGCAGCATTAACATTAAGGCTCTTGTGGGAAAACTGAAAGCTGCAGAAGAGAAATTCATGGAGAGAAGGTGGCAAGTCAAGTACAAGGAAAAAAATGTAAGGAATGACAAAGGTATCACAATAAAAAAAAAGGTGCGAAATTTGTCAAAATGCTCTGATCCTAAAGTTGATGACAGTGTTAATGATGAAGAAGCGAGATCTGAAACTGAAAACAACGTGAACGAGGAAGAGGAAAGATGTAAAACTGATAACAGCGTTAATGTTGAAAAGAAAAGTTTTCTTAAAGAAAATTCCATGCATGATCATGAATTCCCTAAAAGTGTGAAGAATAGAGCCCAGACAAAGAAAAGAAATCAGAAAACGGTAGCCATTGAAGATATTCGAAGAAGAGACAGGGAGAACAAAAGAAAGTGCCGGGACTGAATAATATGACAAAACTGGAAGAAATACGTAGGAAAGATAGGGAATATCAGAGAGAAAAGTATTTACCTATCTCACAAAGATCTTTTAAAGAGCAAATAAGCAAACGAAAATTATGGCATAAATCAAAACAAGTGGAAAGAGGAAAGAAAAATAATGCAGAAAGGATGGAAGAATACATCGCAAATAACAGCCTACCAACAAGTAGATCTAGTTTGTTTGTTTTTAATTAAAAATATATTTCTCCTTGATAAGGCTTGACTTTTTATTAATGTTAACTTAAGAAGAAGAGTTTTAAAGTTTATTGGTTTTTATTCTTCAAATATGTATTTAATAAAACTAAAAATACTGTGTTTATATATCAAATAAGTTTCGTGGCTAAACGGGCAAAAAGGAGTTTTTGTTTCTCTCATATTTTTCCGTGGGTAGCCTGAAAGCTTAACCTCACGGGGGTCCAAGATCTAATGGACACCTAATAAGTATTGACAGTTAACTGTTTCGTCCTTATGGGACTCCTCAGAACACTGCTGGTCAATGTGACAAATCTTGCGAAGTTAATTAGACGGTTTTGTCTCTAATCAAATGTAAATAGCAAGAAAACTATCGCAAGAAGCGCCATCTACCAAGATACGAGAGAAACAAAAAACAAAAGCAGGCGAAAAAGTGCTATACAAAATAGATCAATGAAAAGATAGAATGCAAATAAAAGAAAACAACTATAGTCCGTGACCTACGGCAGCTCTTTGTCTTTCAGGCCGGATCAACGCATATTGCATTTTGACCCGTCATCAAGACAGTGAGCGTCAATCAACGGAATTTTTAAGCCAAATAATACTAACAAACGTGGAATTTCGTACCCGTGAAATTAAAAATCAAACAAGTTTCGTGGCTAATCGGGCAAAAAGGAGTTTTTGTTTCTTTCATATTTTTCCGTGGGTAGCCTGAAAGCTTAACCTCACGGGGGTCCAAGATCTAATGATGGACACTCTCGTATCTCGGTAGATGGCGCTTCTTGCGATAGTTTTCTTACTATTTACATTTGATTAGAGACAAAACCGTCTAATTAACTTTGCAAGATTTGTCACATTGACCAGCAGTGTTCTGAGGAGTTTCATAAGGACGAAACATTTAACTGTCAACACTTATTAGGTGTCCATTAGATCTTGGAATATTGGATATATACATCATTACATACCTACATCATACATATATATCATTCATTCTTTGTACATGTCCGTACCACACCAGTTGTTTTGTTCTTATATCATCCACTAAAGTACGTTCACCCACTGTCATAATTTCTTCAATCACTGTTATAGTTATAGTACTAAATGACATTTAAAAAATTGACTCTGTGACACTTTGGATGTCACAAAAAAAGTAAAAATGCCAAAAAATCTTTGCTGGATTTTCAGTACCCTAACTAAAACTATCAATTAAATTTTTAGTATACGGATTTTTTATGAGCACGAGTTACAGTACCTACACATCTTAATCGATTTTTAGATTTCAAATGTACGCTTTAATGAACGACACAGTAGCATTTTTAAATTTTAATAAAAAGCAATGTGACAAAAGAAGACTAAGGTATTTAATAAAAAGACATGCCCGCCTTAAATCGTAAGTATTCTAATATGACCCCTGAGATTGATCAACGTATTTTTGTAATATTTTTATTTTGGGAAGGTCCATTTACGTGAAGATTATGTATTTTTCTATGCAAATAAAAGGACGCGTTTAAACTTAAGCACTCAACAACTAATAGAATAGAATACAATAAAATCATTTATTTTCCCAAAGACAATTTACAATTCTGTAAGAATAGTCAGAACCTTCGGCATTTTTTGCATTGCATTTTAGGTAATATCTTCGTCAGGGTCTTACAATAGAAATTCACCTTTTATTCAAAAAAATTTTACTTCTATGTAGTAATATGTAAACTACGTCAACGATCGTTTGGCCATTGAAAATATGTGAACTGAAGTAAGATCGCTATTTAAGTGAATGGCACTAAGAGAGATAAATAGTTTAGCGCTGTTGTCAAGTTAGCAATTCAAGAAAATTGTTTTTTTTTTTTCGCGATCTAATGACGTTACTCTTACCGGCTGAGTACGCCAAAGACGGCGATGCATAAAATCCTTAAAACCTCTTAATTTTAATTCCTGTAGCGCCATCTCTTAGATATCATTTAAACTGTATGACTAATAATCAATACTGCGAATAAGTAATTAAGTGTACAGGTAGAGCTTTATAACATTGCAAAAATGTTAAAGGAGGTTACTACACGCACAAACAAAATATTCCACAAATTCAACTTTATGTTTATGTTGTAACCAGTGTTACAAACCAATACTATGAAAAGTAACTCTTACATTACAAATTACTTTACAGGAATGTGCTTAGAAAACTGTGTCATTAAATACAAGAAAAAAATAACTTAATTATAAATTTCCTACTTGCAAAATAAAAAAAGTAGTTGACAATTACTTTTTTATTAATTTCTTTCACTTTTTCATAACTTACAAATTGTGAAAATGCTTAATTTAGGGGCCCTCTTCCTTCGTTATACATTCCGAACTTACCCCTTAAATTCAGTACGAAACGTGCATTGCTTTAAATAAAAAAAGCAAAATAGCTTTTTACAAATAATAACAATCACTTTAGTAATTCAACTGCATTTTTGTAATTTTATTATAATTGTAAAATAATTTTTCAATTATTTTAAAAACTTAAATAATTGCAATTACCATTTCAACTGATTTTTTTTTCAAGAGGAATGGCCCCTTCATTTAAGGGGCAAAAATTAAATTTTAAAAGAAGTAGTAAAACTCGACAAACATTTTTTTCTGCAGACTGAAACCAGTAGAGGGGCAAGAGGTTTAGGACTGTCGTACATCCCCACCCCCAAAAATGTTGTCCCCTATTCTGTTTCCTGGATAGTGTATGGTGACTTTTAGCAACTTGACTTTGTGAGCCGCCGCCAGGAGATCGAACACTTGAGCGGCATTTAAGCGCGACTTTAATAAAAGAGCAAGGTTATTGTATAAGAAAAAATTATTAAAACATAGAATTTTTCTCGATTTAGTGTTTCCTGATTAAAGCTAAAATAACGAAATAAATAATAATGACTATTTCTTCGTCTTTTAAAAGTGGAGTTTGATTGCTCCTGTTTGGTAATAAAAAACTATTAATGAATTTTGAGTCACAGCGGCAAACGCTCCTGAATATGCGCGTCTCTGGTCCCTCACTGACTTCTTGCTTTCCATAAGTTCATCCTTTTCTATACGCTCTTCATAAAGGCTAAACGCTCGAAGTCGATCCCTGTTTATCTACTAATAGGCTTTAAACCTACGGCTTGCAAAAGGCGGCATAGTCGCACTTTCGACATATGTTGTTTACATTGGAGACCTAAAAAAAATTGAGTTTTCGACCTTGGGGGGGCAGGCTCTCCCCGCCATCTTTAGCGTGCACGAAAAGGTTTTTTTTAATGACTTGGTCCCTGTACATTTAAATAAAAAAGTTTTAGATGAAAGTTAAAGACAATAAAATTTCCGCTGTCATACGTTTTTTTGTGAGACGAATGGTTTTCGAGTTGTGACGCTAAACATTTTGCCGTCATTTTGGATTTTGACCAATTTTTTTATTTAGTGGTCTTTAACCCAGATAATTCAATGATGTCTCATTCTAAAGGCTATTAGTTGGTCTTTATTTTATGTTATTACAGATTTTTCTCAAAAATAATCAGTTTCGAAGTTAAAGGCCACTAAAAAAATTGGTCAAAATCCAAAATGGCGGCGAAATGTTTAGCGTCATAACTTAAATACCATTCGTCTAAAAAACAAACGTACAAACGCGTTTTTGTAGGAAATTTCATTGTCTTCCCTTTTGTTTAAAATAATTTTTTCTAAAACGTACAGTAACCAAGTAATTTTTAAAAAACCCTTTGTGTGAACACTAAATCCAAGATGGCGGGGAAGTCCCCCCCAAGGTCAAAAACTATCATTTGTGTTTAGGACTCCAATGTCAACAACATATGTCAAAATCGCGACTACACCACCTTTTTCAAGCTAAAATCCTATAATGAAAGGACTAAATAGTTTTTAAAATAATTTCAGTTTCTCAAAATTGATCCAAAAGCTATCCACTCGCTTTTTGTTATGGTATGGAGGAACCGGAGTGGCCGTCAATTTTTCATACATATTTGTACTATTTTCGTATGGGTTTAACAGCTCTAAGGTTAGTTACTAATGCCCACTTTAACTTTTTTGACGACTCTTGGCACCGCTCTACCACTCTACCAATAACTGATTGAAAACGTTAGGCATGAGAGGTGGAGGGTGGAGATGGGCAAGTGACGCTAACAACGAGTAACTTACTGTGAGCGAGCATTAATTGCCCTACAAATCACGTGACTGGGCTTGAGCGTGACTACTGTCCTGACTACCACCCACCCCGACCTTTCCACCGCGCCCCGACGAGCACCAATTTAACCCAAAAAAAGACAAAAAACCGACTCCATCCATTCTATATCTGAAACGAGTTCTACATAATTTATAATCACTGAATTACAGATGATGAGCGAATCACATGATTTTGATATTGTCGGGTACGATTTTGTTTTAAAATCGAGCCCTTAAACGAGGGTACCATAGTAGATCTCTTGTGTGTATAAAATAAATATAAAACAGTTTTCAAAACATTACAAACTTTAATGAATACAATATAAAACGCTGTTGCAATTTACAAATTGTTACATTTAAGACTTTTCTTATGACCTACAAAACAAACAAGACCCAAAATATTAAAATAAAAACTTTAACTTACCAAAATAACAAATGCAAAATGTTCTTCTTATGTTTCCTTACTGACCATTTATTTTAGAGGTTTTAGTTTAAGTTCAACAAAACTTAGAATGTGACTACCGACTTTCTCCTCAAAGTTTGGGTTTTTATTAACGGTAGGTTGGACCTAAGTAATCCATTATCCCCTCTTTAAAGAGCTTGGAGGAACCAAGTCAGTGGCGTTGCTCATAATCCTAAAGTTTACTTTACATTCTAGCTAAAGAGCTAAACAAGTAAACCTAAACGAACACAGAGATAAAATGACATTTTATATGCAACACTTTCTGATCTCACAGTTTTTTCAGAGCCAATCACTTTGAAGAAAACACCATCTCTCTACTTGATGTATCCCCACGCTTAACCATTACAACTCCCACTCTTCACTTTTCAGTAGTTTTTCTCGCATCCACCATCTGCTTTGTGGTAGGCGGCAAATAGTTATTTACCATTTTGGAGGGAGGTGGAACCACTTTCTTATCTCAACAGAACCATATTTTGCGTTTTTCGTTTTTCCAAGATCGTTTCATACAGTGGCACAGTCAGGGGTATTTTGCATTCCTGACAATATTTACGTGAGTGGCGTGTGTGACTTGTGCCGAATAGATCGTGGGCGAACGTAAAACAGGCTTGAAGTAAGTAAGTAACTGGAACGGCCACGACTATACATTACGTATATGGGACACTGAGGCAAACATTTTACCTCTTTAGATCTAATCAGCGGTGGTATTCTGTGGACCAAGGCCAAAAAAAAAATACAGCCCACAACCCTGAAAAAACCAGCTGTTCTCAGGGGGCTGACTTTTACATTGGGTCTTATTTATTTATTTATTTAATCGACTTTTATTACAAAATAAGGGAGGTCAGAAGTTTTTTTATGATATTTTGAAAATGGCACTACAGATTTTAGCGAAATTTCAGCGAAATATTCTCAGACACCATCCCGATATTCCACCAAACTTTTGTAAGGATGCAAGATTACTAAAAGGTTTAGATCTTCAAGATTTAGCATTCCTCATTTTGAATTCAAATTACCCGCCATGTGCTGCATGCCAACTGTTATATTTGACATGTATTTGACTTTCTCATCCGTGTTTGTTATGGCATTTGTTTATTTGTATGTATTGTAAAACTTTTTCGTTTTTTAATGATTTTTTACAATAAAGTTCATTTAGAATCCAAAAACACAAGCTTTAATCTTTTTAAAACAAAATTACGCTATAAAAAAATAATTTTTTGATGTTATAAACACATGTAAATAACTTTATTAAGTAACAAAGGTCTGCCTAGTGCCGAATATAAACAAACAGATGTAGGTAATCCGATTACTTTCCACGCAAAAATGAACACATTCGCTTCTGCTTTAAATTTAATTTTTGTGTGAGCTAATGAAGCGGCCCTGAAAAATTAAGGATTAATATACTTTTAAAAAAATTTGTTTAGCAAGAATATCGTAAAAACAATGACAAACAATCTCAAAATTTCAATATTTTAAAGATAATCACAGAACCCCGATGTGACGTCAACAAAGTGGGGGATCGTGGCCAGTCCGTTTGGATAGCCCTGTGTGAACTTACTACATCAAGGAGATTGTCATTTGTGATTTTTCATTAAAGTGTTTGTTAATGTTGTCAGTATAGCCGGTTTCCTTTTTGAAGTAAGTAGCTTTGATTATTTAAAAAACTTCATTAGTACCTAATCGCAGTAAAAAGTCAGTTATAGATTAAAAATCAAACGTCCGCGAACTTTCAAAACCACAGAATATCATCGGAGAGTTAAACTAAAAAAGGAAAGGTAGCAGTTCTTGCGCAGCGTGCTCTCTCTACAAAAAATATCAATATGTTTGTCTCAATTTGCATATATGTAAAGGCTTATCCAGTTATATATATAGAGATCATTGCAGATATGTGCCTAACTCCAGTGCAGGGGTAGTATTTTCCGAGATGGTACGGTATATTGGTTGTGACACCTATCCAAGTTAGGCCAGATTGCAAATATAAGATCCAAGCCAGCAGATGGCGCCAGTTTGAGCATAACCTTGGAGTAAGAAATATTTTTCCTTATTCCAAGGGCATAACAGGTCCAAATTTTAAACTCTCATATGTGCTTAACAAAGCAGCAAAACAAGGTCATAAGGGCATTAAAGAAAACAAAAAGCCGACAGCCTCGCATAGAAAGGCGCGGGAACACCGCTCATTATGGTACACTACATAAAAGAACTAAATAGACGAAAAATAAATTAGTTGGTGTCTTACTGGAGCCGTATCCTTCAAAGTTTGTGAAGGGAGTGCTCCAGAGAACGTTCCCGGGAAGTCAAAGTCACTTTTTCTCCCGGGAATGAAAATGTCGTATTCTTGAACGCTCGAAGCGGTTTGTGAGTGCAGGGTTTAGAATCACGCCGTGCAACTCCAGTGTACAAAGTTGCCGCGTATCTTGCAACTAACCAAGGTGCGTTTTACTCGGTTTTATGCCATTTCATTTTTGAATTTAGGATTTTTTTTTAATTAGGGACTTATTGCAACTATTTCTGTCAATTTTTCGTTGAAAACTGACAGTTGATCTTTCAAAATTGACATACCAAAGTCGAATTTATAAATCCATTAGTTTATTTTCCATTTGTAATGGCGGATGTCTTACATAAACATAACTCACACTTATTTCTGTGAGTTGTTTTAGGCCAAATGGAGTTATGATTATTAATGTTTAACACTTAGTTTATAGAGGCCTATTAAAGTGCTTTTATATAAGGACAGTTTAATAATGTAGTTGCAAGAACACTACATTATACATTATTTTAAACCGCCTTTAGGTTCAGATAAACGTTTCTCTGTGTCAAATTAATAAACACGCGGCTTTTCTCGCTTCTAAGATGTAATATAATATGTTATATAGGTACACATTTATATTATGCATCAAATTAAACACTCTCACTCAATTGGGTCTGAAAGGAGATATTGCTTTTAACCTATGCACCGCAGTATAGCAATTTAGTTTCAATGCATATACATACATATATCTAATTAGGGCTTTACCTAAAAACTCTATTTTTACTTTCGCAAAAAAAAAACAAATCACAAAACAAAAACGTGAGGTTAGAAACTTTCCCGGGAACTCGTTTTCACCTCGAGAGAGGTGGTGAACTTGAATTCACGGGAGTGTGCTTTGGGGAATAGAGCATTCACCTTTTTACGGCGAGGACTACTCACACGGTTCATAACCATATTAGCAAAGAAGTATATATAATAACAGCTTCTAAATATAAACAGAAACGACTTAAGACTAGTAGTGGGAGAGCTTACCGGACTCTGCTCAGTGAAATGTTAACTAAAGACAAAAGCTGGAAAGCCAACGATGACAACTGCAGCAGCAAATCAGACAGCTGAATATCCGCTCTGTGAATGCTCTGCCTTGGGTCGTAAAAAAATAAATAAATAAATAAATAAATCTTTGTTTTCCTTCGACAATTTAAAAACAGTATGGAAAACGTCAATTACAATAGTAATTAGTCTAAATAAGTTAAAAATGTATAATCAAGTACAGGAACATAAAATATACAGTACCTAATCAACCTAAACAAAAAATAAATAAATAAAATAAAACAAAAATAAATTAAAAAAGAAATAAATTTCACCTACTGATATCAAATAGATCCAAAGAGAAAAGGAACTCTGACTTTAAATGTAACTTTAAATATACATTTTTATCGCAAACCAAACTGGCTCTCTGTCTAACCATGTATTTTATTGAAAGCTTTCAAATTGTTACATTTAAATGCCAAAACTAGATTTGGTATACAACATTGGATTCCTAGGTAAAATAATTTAATTACAATTAGATTAAAAAGAACAATATACATACATATTACACCCAAATAAAAAAAAAACAAATAAAATAAAATAAGTCAATGACTCAGCCTTGCTCAAAATACTCCTCCATTGCGTAAAATGGACGCTCCAAAAGATATATTTTAATTCTAGCTTTAAATATTTCTAGGTTAGGCGATTCTTGGACTTGTTTTGGTAATTTACTATATACTTTTCTACCCATAGATAGTGGCAATTTCTTTCCTATATTATATTTGTGAAATGGAACCCTGTTATGCATTTTTGATCTCGTGTTGTAACTATGTACATCTTGATTCTTAAGAAGTTTTTCTTTATTATTAAAAATGTACTTTGATAGTTCATAAATATATAGTGAATAGAAAGACAGCATTTTTAGATCAACAAATAGTTGCCTACAAGATTCCATTTGACTCACGCCCAACATTATTCGGACTATTCTCTTCTGCTTTACAAAAACAGAGCCAGCTCCAGATGAACAACCCCACAACACTATACCATATCGTATTCGAGATTCGACATAAGCGTGATATATTGTTGTTAGCTGTTGAACTGTCAAAACGGATTTTAGATATTTAATCAGGTAGTAATAAGATCCCATTTTTTTTGACAGTTTGGAAGTATGCTCCTTCCATTGCAAATGTTGAACTAATACTCCCAAAAACTCCGCATGTGTTGCTCTGATCCTAAAGTTGATGACAGTGTTAATGATGAAGAAGCGAGATCTGAAACTGAAAACAACGTGAACGAGGAAGAGGAAAGATGTAAAACTGATAACAGCGTTAATGTTGAAAAGAAAAGTTTTCTTAAAGAAAATTCCATGCATGATCATGAATTCCCTAAAAGTGTGAAGAATAGAGCCCAGACAAAGAAAAGAAATCAGAAAACGGTAGCCATTGAAGATATTCGAAGAAGAGACAGGGAGAACAAAAGAAAGTGCCGGGACTGAATAATATGACAAAACTGGAAGAAATACGTAGGAAAGATAGGGAATATCAGAGAGAAAAGTATTTACCTATCTCACAAAGATCTTTTAAAGAGCAAATAAGCAAACGAAAATTATGGCATAAATCAAAACAAGTGGAAAGAGGAAAGAAAAATAATGCAGAAAGGATGGAAGAATACATCGCAAATAACAGCCTACCAACAAGTAGATCTAGTTTGTTTGTTTTTAATTAAAAATATATTTCTCCTTGATAAGGCTTGACTTTTTATTAATGTTAACTTAAGAAGAAGAGTTTTAAAGTTTATTGGTTTTTATTCTTCAAATATGTATTTAATAAAACTAAAAATACTGTGTTTATATATCAAATAAGTTTCGTGGCTAAACGGGCAAAAAGGAGTTTTTGTTTCTCTCATATTTTTCCGTGGGTAGCCTGAAAGCTTAACCTCACGGGGGTCCAAGATCTAATGGACACCTAATAAGTATTGACAGTTAACTGTTTCGTCCTTATGGGACTCCTCAGAACACTGCTGGTCAATGTGACAAATCTTGCGAAGTTAATTAGACGGTTTTGTCTCTAATCAAATGTAAATAGCAAGAAAACTATCGCAAGAAGCGCCATCTACCAAGATACGAGAGAAACAAAAAACAAAAGCAGGCGAAAAAGTGCTATACAAAATAGATCAATGAAAAGATAGAATGCAAATAAAAGAAAACAACTATAGTCCGTGACCTACGGCAGCTCTTTGTCTTTCAGGCCGGATCAACGCATATTGCATTTTGACCCGTCATCAAGACAGTGAGCGTCAATCAACGGAATTTTTAAGCCAAATAATACTAACAAACGTGGAATTTCGTACCCGTGAAATTAAAAATCAAACAAGTTTCGTGGCTAATCGGGCAAAAAGGAGTTTTTGTTTCTTTCATATTTTTCCGTGGGTAGCCTGAAAGCTTAACCTCACGGGGGTCCAAGATCTAATGATGGACACTCTCGTATCTCGGTAGATGGCGCTTCTTGCGATAGTTTTCTTACTATTTACATTTGATTAGAGACAAAACCGTCTAATTAACTTTGCAAGATTTGTCACATTGACCAGCAGTGTTCTGAGGAGTTTCATAAGGACGAAACATTTAACTGTCAACACTTATTAGGTGTCCATTAGATCTTGGAATATTGGATATATACATCATTACATACCTACATCATACATATATATCATTCATTCTTTGTACATGTCCGTACCACACCAGTTGTTTTGTTCTTATATCATCCACTAAAGTACGTTCACCCACTGTCATAATTTCTTCAATCACTGTTATAGTTATAGTACTAAATGACATTTAAAAAATTGACTCTGTGACACTTTGGATGTCACAAAAAAAGTAAAAATGCCAAAAAATCTTTGCTGGATTTTCAGTACCCTAACTAAAACTATCAATTAAATTTTTAGTATACGGATTTTTTATGAGCACGAGTTACAGTACCTACACATCTTAATCGATTTTTAGATTTCAAATGTACGCTTTAATGAACGACACAGTAGCATTTTTAAATTTTAATAAAAAGCAATGTGACAAAAGAAGACTAAGGTATTTAATAAAAAGACATGCCCGCCTTAAATCGTAAGTATTCTAATATGACCCCTGAGATTGATCAACGTATTTTTGTAATATTTTTATTTTGGGAAGGTCCATTTACGTGAAGATTATGTATTTTTCTATGCAAATAAAAGGACGCGTTTAAACTTAAGCACTCAACAACTAATAGAATAGAATACAATAAAATCATTTATTTTCCCAAAGACAATTTACAATTCTGTAAGAATAGTCAGAACCTTCGGCATTTTTTGCATTGCATTTTAGGTAATATCTTCGTCAGGGTCTTACAATAGAAATTCACCTTTTATTCAAAAAAATTTTACTTCTATGTAGTAATATGTAAACTACGTCAACGATCGTTTGGCCATTGAAAATATGTGAACTGAAGTAAGATCGCTATTTAAGTGAATGGCACTAAGAGAGATAAATAGTTTAGCGCTGTTGTCAAGTTAGCAATTCAAGAAAATTGTTTTTTTTTTTTCGCGATCTAATGACGTTACTCTTACCGGCTGAGTACGCCAAAGACGGCGATGCATAAAATCCTTAAAACCTCTTAATTTTAATTCCTGTAGCGCCATCTCTTAGATATCATTTAAACTGTATGACTAATAATCAATACTGCGAATAAGTAATTAAGTGTACAGGTAGAGCTTTATAACATTGCAAAAATGTTAAAGGAGGTTACTACACGCACAAACAAAATATTCCACAAATTCAACTTTATGTTTATGTTGTAACCAGTGTTACAAACCAATACTATGAAAAGTAACTCTTACATTACAAATTACTTTACAGGAATGTGCTTAGAAAACTGTGTCATTAAATACAAGAAAAAAATAACTTAATTATAAATTTCCTACTTGCAAAATAAAAAAAGTAGTTGACAATTACTTTTTTATTAATTTCTTTCACTTTTTCATAACTTACAAATTGTGAAAATGCTTAATTTAGGGGCCCTCTTCCTTCGTTATACATTCCGAACTTACCCCTTAAATTCAGTACGAAACGTGCATTGCTTTAAATAAAAAAAGCAAAATAGCTTTTTACAAATAATAACAATCACTTTAGTAATTCAACTGCATTTTTGTAATTTTATTATAATTGTAAAATAATTTTTCAATTATTTTAAAAACTTAAATAATTGCAATTACCATTTCAACTGATTTTTTTTTCAAGAGGAATGGCCCCTTCATTTAAGGGGCAAAAATTAAATTTTAAAAGAAGTAGTAAAACTCGACAAACATTTTTTTCTGCAGACTGAAACCAGTAGAGGGGCAAGAGGTTTAGGACTGTCGTACATCCCCACCCCCAAAAATGTTGTCCCCTATTCTGTTTCCTGGATAGTGTATGGTGACTTTTAGCAACTTGACTTTGTGAGCCGCCGCCAGGAGATCGAACACTTGAGCGGCATTTAAGCGCGACTTTAATAAAAGAGCAAGGTTATTGTATAAGAAAAAATTATTAAAACATAGAATTTTTCTCGATTTAGTGTTTCCTGATTAAAGCTAAAATAACGAAATAAATAATAATGACTATTTCTTCGTCTTTTAAAAGTGGAGTTTGATTGCTCCTGTTTGGTAATAAAAAACTATTAATGAATTTTGAGTCACAGCGGCAAACGCTCCTGAATATGCGCGTCTCTGGTCCCTCACTGACTTCTTGCTTTCCATAAGTTCATCCTTTTCTATACGCTCTTCATAAAGGCTAAACGCTCGAAGTCGATCCCTGTTTATCTACTAATAGGCTTTAAACCTACGGCTTGCAAAAGGCGGCATAGTCGCACTTTCGACATATGTTGTTTACATTGGAGACCTAAAAAAAATTGAGTTTTCGACCTTGGGGGGGCAGGCTCTCCCCGCCATCTTTAGCGTGCACGAAAAGGTTTTTTTTAATGACTTGGTCCCTGTACATTTAAATAAAAAAGTTTTAGATGAAAGTTAAAGACAATAAAATTTCCGCTGTCATACGTTTTTTTGTGAGACGAATGGTTTTCGAGTTGTGACGCTAAACATTTTGCCGTCATTTTGGATTTTGACCAATTTTTTTATTTAGTGGTCTTTAACCCAGATAATTCAATGATGTCTCATTCTAAAGGCTATTAGTTGGTCTTTATTTTATGTTATTACAGATTTTTCTCAAAAATAATCAGTTTCGAAGTTAAAGGCCACTAAAAAAATTGGTCAAAATCCAAAATGGCGGCGAAATGTTTAGCGTCATAACTTAAATACCATTCGTCTAAAAAACAAACGTACAAACGCGTTTTTGTAGGAAATTTCATTGTCTTCCCTTTTGTTTAAAATAATTTTTTCTAAAACGTACAGTAACCAAGTAATTTTTAAAAAACCCTTTGTGTGAACACTAAATCCAAGATGGCGGGGAAGTCCCCCCCAAGGTCAAAAACTATCATTTGTGTTTAGGACTCCAATGTCAACAACATATGTCAAAATCGCGACTACACCACCTTTTTCAAGCTAAAATCCTATAATGAAAGGACTAAATAGTTTTTAAAATAATTTCAGTTTCTCAAAATTGATCCAAAAGCTATCCACTCGCTTTTTGTTATGGTATGGAGGAACCGGAGTGGCCGTCAATTTTTCATACATATTTGTACTATTTTCGTATGGGTTTAACAGCTCTAAGGTTAGTTACTAATGCCCACTTTAACTTTTTTGACGACTCTTGGCACCGCTCTACCACTCTACCAATAACTGATTGAAAACGTTAGGCATGAGAGGTGGAGGGTGGAGATGGGCAAGTGACGCTAACAACGAGTAACTTACTGTGAGCGAGCATTAATTGCCCTACAAATCACGTGACTGGGCTTGAGCGTGACTACTGTCCTGACTACCACCCACCCCGACCTTTCCACCGCGCCCCGACGAGCACCAATTTAACCCAAAAAAAGACAAAAAACCGACTCCATCCATTCTATATCTGAAACGAGTTCTACATAATTTATAATCACTGAATTACAGATGATGAGCGAATCACATGATTTTGATATTGTCGGGTACGATTTTGTTTTAAAATCGAGCCCTTAAACGAGGGTACCATAGTAGATCTCTTGTGTGTATAAAATAAATATAAAACAGTTTTCAAAACATTACAAACTTTAATGAATACAATATAAAACGCTGTTGCAATTTACAAATTGTTACATTTAAGACTTTTCTTATGACCTACAAAACAAACAAGACCCAAAATATTAAAATAAAAACTTTAACTTACCAAAATAACAAATGCAAAATGTTCTTCTTATGTTTCCTTACTGACCATTTATTTTAGAGGTTTTAGTTTAAGTTCAACAAAACTTAGAATGTGACTACCGACTTTCTCCTCAAAGTTTGGGTTTTTATTAACGGTAGGTTGGACCTAAGTAATCCATTATCCCCTCTTTAAAGAGCTTGGAGGAACCAAGTCAGTGGCGTTGCTCATAATCCTAAAGTTTACTTTACATTCTAGCTAAAGAGCTAAACAAGTAAACCTAAACGAACACAGAGATAAAATGACATTTTATATGCAACACTTTCTGATCTCACAGTTTTTTCAGAGCCAATCACTTTGAAGAAAACACCATCTCTCTACTTGATGTATCCCCACGCTTAACCATTACAACTCCCACTCTTCACTTTTCAGTAGTTTTTCTCGCATCCACCATCTGCTTTGTGGTAGGCGGCAAATAGTTATTTACCATTTTGGAGGGAGGTGGAACCACTTTCTTATCTCAACAGAACCATATTTTGCGTTTTTCGTTTTTCCAAGATCGTTTCATACAGTGGCACAGTCAGGGGTATTTTGCATTCCTGACAATATTTACGTGAGTGGCGTGTGTGACTTGTGCCGAATAGATCGTGGGCGAACGTAAAACAGGCTTGAAGTAAGTAAGTAACTGGAACGGCCACGACTATACATTACGTATATGGGACACTGAGGCAAACATTTTACCTCTTTAGATCTAATCAGCGGTGGTATTCTGTGGACCAAGGCCAAAAAAAAAATACAGCCCACAACCCTGAAAAAACCAGCTGTTCTCAGGGGGCTGACTTTTACATTGGGTCTTATTTATTTATTTATTTAATCGACTTTTATTACAAAATAAGGGAGGTCAGAAGTTTTTTTATGATATTTTGAAAATGGCACTACAGATTTTAGCGAAATTTCAGCGAAATATTCTCAGACACCATCCCGATATTCCACCAAACTTTTGTAAGGATGCAAGATTACTAAAAGGTTTAGATCTTCAAGATTTAGCATTCCTCATTTTGAATTCAAATTACCCGCCATGTGCTGCATGCCAACTGTTATATTTGACATGTATTTGACTTTCTCATCCGTGTTTGTTATGGCATTTGTTTATTTGTATGTATTGTAAAACTTTTTCGTTTTTTAATGATTTTTTACAATAAAGTTCATTTAGAATCCAAAAACACAAGCTTTAATCTTTTTAAAACAAAATTACGCTATAAAAAAATAATTTTTTGATGTTATAAACACATGTAAATAACTTTATTAAGTAACAAAGGTCTGCCTAGTGCCGAATATAAACAAACAGATGTAGGTAATCCGATTACTTTCCACGCAAAAATGAACACATTCGCTTCTGCTTTAAATTTAATTTTTGTGTGAGCTAATGAAGCGGCCCTGAAAAATTAAGGATTAATATACTTTTAAAAAAATTTGTTTAGCAAGAATATCGTAAAAACAATGACAAACAATCTCAAAATTTCAATATTTTAAAGATAATCACAGAACCCCGATGTGACGTCAACAAAGTGGGGGATCGTGGCCAGTCCGTTTGGATAGCCCTGTGTGAACTTACTACATCAAGGAGATTGTCATTTGTGATTTTTCATTAAAGTGTTTGTTAATGTTGTCAGTATAGCCGGTTTCCTTTTTGAAGTAAGTAGCTTTGATTATTTAAAAAACTTCATTAGTACCTAATCGCAGTAAAAAGTCAGTTATAGATTAAAAATCAAACGTCCGCGAACTTTCAAAACCACAGAATATCATCGGAGAGTTAAACTAAAAAAGGAAAGGTAGCAGTTCTTGCGCAGCGTGCTCTCTCTACAAAAAATATCAATATGTTTGTCTCAATTTGCATATATGTAAAGGCTTATCCAGTTATATATATAGAGATCATTGCAGATATGTGCCTAACTCCAGTGCAGGGGTAGTATTTTCCGAGATGGTACGGTATATTGGTTGTGACACCTATCCAAGTTAGGCCAGATTGCAAATATAAGATCCAAGCCAGCAGATGGCGCCAGTTTGAGCATAACCTTGGAGTAAGAAATATTTTTCCTTATTCCAAGGGCATAACAGGTCCAAATTTTAAACTCTCATATGTGCTTAACAAAGCAGCAAAACAAGGTCATAAGGGCATTAAAGAAAACAAAAAGCCGACAGCCTCGCATAGAAAGGCGCGGGAACACCGCTCATTATGGTACACTACATAAAAGAACTAAATAGACGAAAAATAAATTAGTTGGTGTCTTACTGGAGCCGTATCCTTCAAAGTTTGTGAAGGGAGTGCTCCAGAGAACGTTCCCGGGAAGTCAAAGTCACTTTTTCTCCCGGGAATGAAAATGTCGTATTCTTGAACGCTCGAAGCGGTTTGTGAGTGCAGGGTTTAGAATCACGCCGTGCAACTCCAGTGTACAAAGTTGCCGCGTATCTTGCAACTAACCAAGGTGCGTTTTACTCGGTTTTATGCCATTTCATTTTTGAATTTAGGATTTTTTTTTAATTAGGGACTTATTGCAACTATTTCTGTCAATTTTTCGTTGAAAACTGACAGTTGATCTTTCAAAATTGACATACCAAAGTCGAATTTATAAATCCATTAGTTTATTTTCCATTTGTAATGGCGGATGTCTTACATAAACATAACTCACACTTATTTCTGTGAGTTGTTTTAGGCCAAATGGAGTTATGATTATTAATGTTTAACACTTAGTTTATAGAGGCCTATTAAAGTGCTTTTATATAAGGACAGTTTAATAATGTAGTTGCAAGAACACTACATTATACATTATTTTAAACCGCCTTTAGGTTCAGATAAACGTTTCTCTGTGTCAAATTAATAAACACGCGGCTTTTCTCGCTTCTAAGATGTAATATAATATGTTATATAGGTACACATTTATATTATGCATCAAATTAAACACTCTCACTCAATTGGGTCTGAAAGGAGATATTGCTTTTAACCTATGCACCGCAGTATAGCAATTTAGTTTCAATGCATATACATACATATATCTAATTAGGGCTTTACCTAAAAACTCTATTTTTACTTTCGCAAAAAAAAAACAAATCACAAAACAAAAACGTGAGGTTAGAAACTTTCCCGGGAACTCGTTTTCACCTCGAGAGAGGTGGTGAACTTGAATTCACGGGAGTGTGCTTTGGGGAATAGAGCATTCACCTTTTTACGGCGAGGACTACTCACACGGTTCATAACCATATTAGCAAAGAAGTATATATAATAACAGCTTCTAAATATAAACAGAAACGACTTAAGACTAGTAGTGGGAGAGCTTACCGGACTCTGCTCAGTGAAATGTTAACTAAAGACAAAAGCTGGAAAGCCAACGATGACAACTGCAGCAGCAAATCAGACAGCTGAATATCCGCTCTGTGAATGCTCTGCCTTGGGTCGTAAAAAAATAAATAAATAAATAAATAAATCTTTGTTTTCCTTCGACAATTTAAAAACAGTATGGAAAACGTCAATTACAATAGTAATTAGTCTAAATAAGTTAAAAATGTATAATCAAGTACAGGAACATAAAATATACAGTACCTAATCAACCTAAACAAAAAATAAATAAATAAAATAAAACAAAAATAAATTAAAAAAGAAATAAATTTCACCTACTGATATCAAATAGATCCAAAGAGAAAAGGAACTCTGACTTTAAATGTAACTTTAAATATACATTTTTATCGCAAACCAAACTGGCTCTCTGTCTAACCATGTATTTTATTGAAAGCTTTCAAATTGTTACATTTAAATGCCAAAACTAGATTTGGTATACAACATTGGATTCCTAGGTAAAATAATTTAATTACAATTAGATTAAAAAGAACAATATACATACATATTACACCCAAATAAAAAAAAAACAAATAAAATAAAATAAGTCAATGACTCAGCCTTGCTCAAAATACTCCTCCATTGCGTAAAATGGACGCTCCAAAAGATATATTTTAATTCTAGCTTTAAATATTTCTAGGTTAGGCGATTCTTGGACTTGTTTTGGTAATTTACTATATACTTTTCTACCCATAGATAGTGGCAATTTCTTTCCTATATTATATTTGTGAAATGGAACCCTGTTATGCATTTTTGATCTCGTGTTGTAACTATGTACATCTTGATTCTTAAGAAGTTTTTCTTTATTATTAAAAATGTACTTTGATAGTTCATAAATATATAGTGAATAGAAAGACAGCATTTTTAGATCAACAAATAGTTGCCTACAAGATTCCATTTGACTCACGCCCAACATTATTCGGACTATTCTCTTCTGCTTTACAAAAACAGAGCCAGCTCCAGATGAACAACCCCACAACACTATACCATATCGTATTCGAGATTCGACATAAGCGTGATATATTGTTGTTAGCTGTTGAACTGTCAAAACGGATTTTAGATATTTAATCAGGTAGTAATAAGATCCCATTTTTTTTGACAGTTTGGAAGTATGCTCCTTCCATTGCAAATGTTGAACTAATACTCCCAAAAACTCCGCATGTGTTTCCCTTTCAATATTATTATTGTGGACTTTAATTTCTATGTCTGTAAGGTCTTTTTTCTGATGGTTTGAAAATCTAAGATAATGTGTTTTTTCTAAGTTTAAAAATAAAGAATTCTGTCCAAACCAATCAACCATGTTTTCCATTTCTGACATGCATTTATGTTTTAAGTTTTCTTGATCTTTTTCACTAATTTTGAGGGTAGAGTCGTCACAGTAAAACGTCAGTTTGTCAGTATCAATTGTCATGTTTAGATCATACAAGTACAAAACAAACAAGATAGGCCCCAAAATTGAACCTTGAGGCACACCACACTGAACATTCAACTGAGTGGAACTAGTTATTTTTTTTTGCTCTATGTAAAATGCGCCAGTAAATCGAAAAAGTTACTCTCCCACCTCAAGAAGTGAGTCAACTAACTCCCAAGAAAATAGCTTCCCTTGGTGGAAGCTTACGAATATTGGAGACAAAAGTAGCGGTTTAGTAGCCAAAACGAGTTCTAGTGTAATCTACAATCTACAATCTAGGCTAGATTGCAGAGAAATAACTACCAAGAAGTTGGTAGACCGAACCGGTAGCTGGGACCAACATGATAATATGTTGTACAGCTCATAGGAATTCTAGTAAGATACAACAAGCTAAAGGCGCACTTGACGTATATAGGAGTCGAGAAGTTGGGCAGGAAGAAGAATTATCAAGACACCTCGTGGCGGCGCACAATGGGTTATATGGCGGAGCTAACACGACATTAGCCCTGTATATGTTTTTAAATTATAATAACCAAACCCACCCAAATGTATTGCAGATAGACAAGTTAATAAAAAAAATGCAACTGATAAAAAAAGTCTTAATGTATTTCTCTGTAACAGAGCCCCCAAGTTGAAAAAT
Organism: Aspidapion aeneum; assembly: GCA_963576565.1. Taxonomy (NCBI): domain Eukaryota; kingdom Metazoa; phylum Arthropoda; class Insecta; order Coleoptera; family Brentidae; genus Aspidapion; species Aspidapion aeneum. The sequence goes on along the minus strand of OY755047.1, from coordinate 32,590,723 downwards.
ATTTTGGGAGAAAAATGTATGTATTTTTACAGTACTTTTAAATAAAAAAAATTACAATACAAACAGCACTTTTTGGGTATATGGGTATAAAGTAGCAGTAACTGCACTTTTAAAAACTACTAGTAATTTCCTAATTCCAAAACCCTTTTTATGGTTAAAATTTTTTGAAATATATTACGTTTATTTTCGTCTCTATTTTCCTTTGTAAAGCCTGCAGAAACAAGCTTAGCAAGGCTTAGTAAAATCTCCACCAGAATATTAGAGAGAGGGGTCTATTTGACTAAAAAAACAAAAAATTTGCTGCCCCTCGCTGTCCCTGTTTTTTGGGGGTAGCCATAAACACTGCCATGTACGTGGTCTTTATACAATCATTGTATCAGCCAAATGGAATAAATTCGACAGCGGATTGAATTTAGATTATTCTGAAAAATCCAAAAGTACTTCGACTAAGATTTTTAACGAGCAATATTTCTGTTCGAAATTTTTTCGTATAGACCCCCTGAAAAGGGGTCTACTCACATAAAACTTTTTTTTTCAAATTAGATAACCCCACTTGTGGCACCTTGCTCGAAAGCTTATCAAAAAAGAAAAACGATAAACTACTTTTTTTTGACACCTGTCAAATATTAAAAAAAGCTAACCTTTACTTTTTTGCCATTTTTAGGCAATAAAAAATATCCTTTTAAGTAAAATTTATAATTTAATTAAAAAACTTAAGTAAAAAGTTAGTAACATCCAACCTCTTTTGCAAAACTTGTTCGAAAGCTTAATAAATAAGAAAAAATATGGTGGGTGATCCTAAACCACGAATACCCCTCCACTTTCCTTAAAGGTGGAGAGTTTCCAACTTTAGAGCTTTATAATATTGTATTGTCGCTGTAACTATAACTCCATACCAAATTTGATGTTGGTCGGTTGGTCAAAATTGACTTACAAGAGGGACAAGGGTGGCGTCAATTTCACAATTTTAAAAATATAATTAAAAATTCGTGATCCCTATCCCCAAAAGTCCCTATATACCAATTTTGAATAAAATCGGACATACTTAGATGGGGTTTCCAACTTTAAAGCATTATAATATTTTGTTGTATTGGCACTGTAACTTATTATAACCATAAGTCCACAACAATTTTGATGTTGATCGGATATGTACAAGATGATCAAAATTGTCCAAGGGGGAGGGGGGCGTTACTTTCACAATTTTAAAAATCTAATTAAAAATTCTTGATCCTCATCCCCAAAAGTCCCTGCATACCAATTTTGAACGATATCGGACATACTTAGATAGTAGCATTTTCAAAGGGGGGGAGCTGTGAACTTCATAATATCAGTATATTGTATTGTCATCCGAACTTTAAGTGTGTACCAAATTTGAAGTTAATCCGATGTCTAGAAGTGGGTTAAAACTGAGTTAAAATTGAGTGTCGCGCTAGTCCTCTCATATAGGCCCCCAAGTCACCTTGCGACTTGGGGGCCTAAAGTTGTTTTTTTTTTGTTTTAGGACAATCCGCAACAGCTTCACTGGATTACTCTGGTACTTCTTGCATTATCAGTTTACGTTATAGCACTCGTGATTGCGAGAACGGGTCAAAAGTTCGAAGATTCAGTAAGCCACAAATTAACTTATAAAATATAATCATAACAAACATTTGTTGCAAAAAAAAGCGAAATAGCTACGCAAAAGTGGTATTTCATAAAAAGAATTGAGATAAAAGTATAGCCAATTTCTCCCATACACAATTCAAAATAGAAAGTTCTTACTGGTACTTAGTAGTTGTTCATAATTAATTAAGCACTGTGCCTAAGAGTCAATGCACGAGAATTCTTTTGTTCTTAGATTAAAGCAAATTGCTTAAAAGTAAAATAATTTGTGCTTTCCAATTCACTAAAAGAACATCTGAGCGCACGGCAGTGCCCGGCCAAGTTCGCGGCGTAAACTGCTGTACCATCTTTTCTTGAAACATTTCAGCCCATATTTGACCTATCTAAAACTCTACCTCCGAATGAGCTACGAAACCTAAACTTTGCACAGTTGTAGAGTAGAGTTAACAGCCCCCCCCAATGGACTTCCAAAAAATAGTAAAGTAGTTACGAAATTTCAAAAAACGTCGAAATTGCCACTCACTTACTTATGTATAGATCATCAAAACTCTACTGTACTTCCAGACATGCTACAATGCTGAAATTGGGCAGACTGATAGAAATTATTACCAACCCCTTGAAAAAAATTAAAAAACCCCTAATTTCTGCTTTACCCCCCTTCCTTATACACTTCAGCGATTATACACTTTCAGAAGCGCTAGAGAGCTGAGCTTTGGCAGACTGATAGGCAACATTATAAAACTATAGGAAAAATTTTAAAAACCCCAAAATTTTAATTTTCTTCCCTCCCCTATAAATGTAAAGTTATGTGAAGTAACATTGCCCACTTGCAGAAACGCTAGAGAGCTGAGCTTTTGAAGGCCCATAGGAACTATGATAAAAGTATAGAAAAAAAATTTAAAAACCCAAAATTTTAATTTACTGCCCTCCCCCATAAATGTAAAATTATGTAAAAGTAACATTGTCCACTTTCAGGAGCGCTAGAGAGCTGAGCTTTTAAAGGCTGATAGAAACTATGATAAAACTATAGGAAAAAATTAAAAACCTCAACATTTTTATTAAGGCATTGCAAAAGTTCTGAACAAAATTTTATTACTTTAACACTTAAATATTATCCAAATCTGTCGCCTTCGTGGTGTAGTGGTAGCAATGTTTGCTTCCCACACCGGCGGTCCGTGTTCGATTCCTGGCTAGGTACTTGGTTGTCTGTGTTTGTTTAAAAATGCTTTAACCTTGCTCGCACTTTGCGAAACTGGGCGATTGATCCTAATTGGTCCTCTGGAAATCATAACAAAAACATTTCATGTAAAAAAAGGCCAAGTACTCGAAAATGGTATTCCGTAAAGAGAATTAAGATGAAAGTTAAGCCAAGTTCTCTAATACAAAAATGTTAAAATGAAAGGTTGTTACTAGTTTGGAAATGTTTTTCTAAACTTGGCTACTACGGCTGCAAATGACTCTAAGACACAGTGCTAAATAGAACATAAAGAAGTTTGGCTGTAATAGCAAAGTTTAAAAAAACATTTCTAAACTAGTAACAACCTTTCATTTTGAAATTTGTATTAGAGAACTTGGCTTAACTTTCATCTTAAGTCTTTTTACGGAATACCATTTTTGTGTACTTGGCTTTTTTTTAGATGAAATATTGTATGTCTATGGTTTTCTAAGTGAACTGTATATATAGATTATGAAATAAAATTGCACTCATAAAAAATACTGCCTGTATTTTTCACAACGTTACAATATATCTTGTTTGATAAACATTAAATACGTAAATAAAATCAATACGCAGTGACGCTGCTTTCTCGCCTAAAGTGCGATCGAGTCTGGCCTTGGATTCGCTGTCTGCAACTCAACTCTGCGCGGCAGCTTCTACAAAGCGCTCTTGCATGGTGGGGAAACTTGTGTGTCTGGTTATTTAATTATGTACTGGTCGCGCGGAGCAGATATTTCAACTTCTAAATAGAATAATGTTATTGTAGGTAATTTGTATTAAGCGACATAATTTAAAGTTACTGACGCGCCGACATCCCGGCCACCTTGAAATAGTTATTTCAATATTAAAACTTTAGTCACTGTCTTGTATTGGTAAGAGACACAATTTGGAAATCGCGCGTTTAGTCGTCGTCCCATCACTAAATTTAATACGCACGACGCGTGTAATTTTATCGTTACCGGGAAAAAGTTCTAGGACTCTAGCGGTCTTCCATTTAAGCGGTGGAAGATTGTCCTCTTTCACAAGTACTAGATCTCCTAACTTGATCTTATTGTAGCCACCTTGAAACCATTTCTGCCTGGATTGTAATTCGGAAACAAACTCTTTATTCCATCTTTGCCAAAAATGTTGCAAAATTTGCTGTAACTTCTGGAAATGTGTGAGACGATTCTCTGGAACTTGAGTCACAGATGGTTCGGGTAAGGAGGTAATAGGTCGGCCAATTAGGAAATGTCCGGGACTTAAAGGAACAAAATCATCAACATTTGAGGACATTGGAGAAATTGGACGAGAATTAAGGACTCCTTCGATTTGTGTTAAGATCGTCACAAAATCTTCATAGTGTAAGTGTGTATTACCTATTGTTCTTTTAAGATGAAATTTACAACTCTTAATCCCACTCTCCCATAAACCCCCAAAATTTGGCGCTCTAGGTGGTATAAAATGAAAATTGACTCCTTCAGAGTTAAACCTACGGCCAATCTCCGGAGAGTTATCTTGTAGAAACCTTCTCAGTTCAGAGTCGGCTCCAACAAAGGAAGTACCATTGTCGCAGTAAAAATCAGTTGGTTTACCCCTTCTTGCGATGAACCACTTGAAAGTTGCTAGAAAAGTAGCACTAGTGAGTTCTGTCACCAGTTCAAGATGTACAGCTTTTACGGTCATACAAATAAAGAGAACAACGTAAGCTTTAATCATTTTTGGGTTACGCGTTTTACGGTCTTTAAGTAAAAAAGGTCCTGCATAATCGCACCCTGTATGTATAAACGGAAAAAATTTATTAATTCTGTAATAAGGCAAATTACCCATTAAATAGTCAAAAGTTTTGGGTTTTGATTTAAAACATACAACACACTTAAGATTACGCCCTGATGGTACCCAATATTTTAACCTTACTGTGTATAACAATTGTTGCGGTCCACAATGCAGCAAAGCTTTATGATAAAATTCGAAAATTAGTTTAGTCAAAATATGTTTCCTAGACAAAATTATTGGAAACTTCTTACTGTAGCTTATATTTGCATTCTGGAGCCGGCCACCAACTCGAATTAATTGACTCTCTGAATCAAAAAATGGATTTAAAGACAAAATCGGGTTTTCTTTGTCATCTTTAATAGACTTCTTATTTGACAAATCGTAGTAAACTTGCTTAAAAGATTGAATCTGTGAAATTCGAACTAAGTTTTCCATCGCCAAATTCAACTCAGCAGTTGTCAAGTAAGAATTTTTAATTTTATTTTTCTCAATTTCCTGGCTTTGCAAATGTTAATAAAGCGATAACAATAACCAATAACGCCAGTTAACTTTGAAAGTGTTGAAAATCGAGAAAACAAGTCGAATTCTGAGACTTGTGCGATAATCCCTGTATTTGTCGCAATTCTTTGTTCAGGTAATATCTCTGAGATATCCTTGATACTATTCAATGGTAATATTTCTTCTCTTAACCAATGCGGACCATGGAACCAAAATTCATTGTCAATCAAACTTGCCGCACTGCATCCACGAGAAACAAGATCCGAAGGATTTTCTTCAGAGCGAACGTGAAACCACTTATCAGGATTTGACAATGACTGAATCTCATTGACTCTATTTTTTACAAAGGTTCGAAATCTGTCAGCGTTGCTTTTTATCCAACTCAAAGTTATGGTGCTATCACTCCAATAATATACCTCACTAAAGTTTATTTCAATAGTGTCAATGACCTTCTTTGTCAGTCTAGCCGCTATCAACGCAGCTGATAATTCTAGTCTCGGTAAAGTTGGTGTTCTAACTGGTGCTACTTTCGCCTTGGAGCACAATAAATTAGATGAAAAACTTCCGTCAGAGTTTATAGATCTTACATAAATTGCAACACCATAAGCCTTTTCTGACGCATCAGCGAAAGTATGTAATTGTAAATATTGTGCCTTTACATCGATAACATGTCTTGGAAATTTTACCTGGTTAAGATTTTTTAAATCTTGACAAAAAGCATTCCACGATCTAAGCAAAGAATCAGGAACTTTAGCATCCCAGTCTGAGTGCTCCTTCCAGAGATTTTGCACAATCAATTTTGCCACAACAATACAAGGCTGAACTAGCCCTAAAGGGTCGAATATTTGACTTGTTATTGAAAGAATCTTACGCTTCGTTACACAATTTTGTTCTGGAAATTCTCTAATTCTGTATTGAATGCAATCTATATAAGCATTCCAATATAATCCCAAAGTCTTATTTTGTTCATTATAAGCATTCCAATATAATCCCAAAGTCTTATTTTGTTCATTTTCTCCTAACTCTAAGATACTAGCCTGTAACTTATCGTTTATATCAAAACTTTCACAAAAATCTCTTTTATTCGATAACCATTTTCTTAGGTCAAATCCTACGCTTGCTAAAATCTTAGAAATGTCTCTTTGCAATGTTAGTAGCTCTGTCTCATCATTTGTTCCTGTCAATAAATCATCCATGTACATATCATTTTTTATTGCACGAGTCGCTACTGGATACTCTTTTTCATTTTCATCAGCTACTTGATGTAAACAACGTATCGCTAAAAATGGACTACTTGTCATTCCATATACTACTGTATGTAATTCGTAGCACACAATTTGTCCATTTTCCTTACGCCATAATATCCTTTGATATGATCTATGTACTGGATTTATTAATATCTGTCTAAACATCTTTGATATATCTGCATTTAACACATATCTGTGTTTACGAAATCTGATCAAAATCGAAACTAGATCATTACCAATAGAAGGTACTGAACATCATTCAAGCTTAGTCCACTAGAAGTTCTACTAGATGCGTTAAATACCACACGTAAACGGCATGTCAAACTATCTTCTTTTAGTACTGCATGGTGTGGCAAATAAAAAACTCTTATTATCTTTAGTCTCCTGCCAATCACTCTTTAACTCACTCATATGTCCGAGATTCTCATACTCTGCAATAAATTCTGAGTCTTCTTTTTTTAAGTCTGAATTTTTTACAAACCTCCTATCTAAAGATTCTAAACATCTCAAAGCCGTTTCCTTCGAGTCACTTAAGTCTTTCAAATTATCTTTAAAAGGAATTTGTACCACGAATCTACCTGTCGAATCCTTTTCAAAGGTCTTTAAAAAGTGTCTCTCACAGAAGTCATCAGTGATCTTAGGAAGCACAGGTTCTTCTAACTGCCAAAATTTCATTAAATTTTGATTTATCGTGTCATCAATAGCCAAACTACAAGAAAGCCGTTGATTTTGCTTACTTTTATCCGATAAACAAACTTCACCACCAATTAACCATCCCAGTTGGGTTCTTTGTAAGATGGGCTGACCTTTGTCTAGTCTTACTTGCTCCATCATCAAAATGTCGTAAAAAGTGTCTACACCCAATAAAATGTCTATATTCTGGGAAACATTAAAAGATGGATCTGCCAAAGCCATGCCTTTAGGAAATTTGACTAAATTCCTATTAAAGGAAATTAATGGAAGGGGGGAAGTCACCTGCCTAATGACTAAGAATGTCAAATCTCTTGAATATTCATTTATTCTGGACTGAATAGTAATCTTGGTCTGATATTTAATCTGAACACAACTAGCGCTGCCTATGCCAGTAAACTAGAAATTAGTCGATTTTAGCTCCGTACCAATTTTCTTCGAAAAGTATTCCGAGATGTAGTTACTCTGCGAGCCTTGATCTACTAGACATCTTGCTTGATACATTTTATTAGCACTGCCCCTTACGTACACCAAGGCGGTGGATAATAAAGGATAGCTAGTCTGCTTACTAACCCCAGAAAATAAGTCCGAAGTTGTCTGCTGATTCTCATGAATATTAGAATCTAGTTTCTGCACATCTGCGCTACAAAACCCAGTGGTCGTGACTGTGGCTGCCTGCCTACAATCTTCGTCTTGGCTGTCTGCCTTATTCTCTTGAGCTGCTGCCGTCACCTTCTGGTTTTTTCGATCTCTATGTAAAAGAGAATTGTGTTTTAAGTTACAGATCTTTGTACAATCTAGTACTCCATGATTTGGATTAAAACAGTTCAAGCATAATTTTAATTTTGTTGCCTCTATATTCCTGTCATCAACGCTTAAATTCTTAAATTTTTAAATTATTTTTTTTTAAGTTTAATTTTTTTCATGAAGAGGTAGGTATGCTGTGTGTTCACGCAGCGGGTAGGAAGAGTGGACTGTATGGAAGGAATTACCTGCGTAACATTGATCGGAAAGGAAGGGTGAAAGTTATGCCATAGGTTCGTTTAAGGAAATCTACGACTGCTTATTGCTAGGGCACTTACCGAGTCGATTTTCTTGTTATTCTTCTGCAGGGCCCTGCTTACAGCATCATCATTACCAAGTTGATTGAAGGTAGCACTAAATAGTCATTAGCTTTAGTTTAAAACCCGGAAAATGTTGTCACTTTGTTGAAAAGTAAGGAAGAACGGAAAATATGTCCTTTTTAGAGAGCGGACATGTTGGAATCTCTCTTGATCCTGCGCATTGCGTTCAATGTGCCCAAATATATTTAGACAGTTGCGGGTAAGAAGGAACGCGGGAGGGAACAAAATAGGTATAAAACTTAAAATTAATGGAAAACGCTTGTGCGTGAACACTGTGTAATAGGTACATCATTTAAGAACTATTTTTAGCACCAGGCGCCTTAAAAACAGCCAACAACATTGAGTATTTTTTAAACTATTAGTAATTTTCAGAGTGAAGCCGTTTGAGCTAGTAAACTAAGTGAATTACACATTAAACAAAATAATGCTATAAACACAACACAATTGTGAGTTACAGACTAAACAAAGCGGGGAGAACTGTTGAGTGAACCCTAAGTTTAAATCTGACTTTTCTAGTAAATTAAGTTAAAACAAAATTGCTAATTAGTCTTACTGACTAGATTGTAATAAAAAAAAAACACAGTGTGTTTGACAAATAAAAAAAAAAAATAGTAATTTTCTATGTGTATATAAAGTTCATTTCATAATCTTTGTCCTGGCCTATACTGATTATGATGATAACTCTCAAAAAGTTATCTTAAAAATTATGTGTTGGTTGCAGATATCAGATGCAGTATAGAGAGAAAACCCATACCCCCAAGGTCTATGTCCCAGCTCCCCTTGTAAGACCCACAATGTATGGGTAGAAAACAACCGACACAGGAAAATTTGTGTTTGTTAAAATTTTTAATTATATTTAAAAACTCACCAGTTCTTTTAGTTAGTTTTTAATATATTTATAGTAAGAACGTAATAGGTATTTAAACACTTACACGACGAAAAGACCCAAAATGTACAAAATTTCCTCGCAAAAGACGAAATTTCGATATAAACAGCGTTTGACTGCTGATTTCTAGCAAAACTGTGACGTAGCCCTGACGTCACGGCCCGGGCGCCTAAACACCGAGTTACGCAACCGGTTTCTTTACGGACCGTGTCTTCTGTTTGTTGTTTTCTTTTCTAACCTAATCCCTGGTTGTGTGTTGTGTTTTTTATTTAAACAAGCAATTTGATGTTTGTTTAAACAAATGTCCACTCACAGCCATAAAAGATAGTTATTTGCCCATCTTTTAGAGTATCCCTTTATCTTTGACAGGGAACTAAAGTTGGGTAAACAGTGACTGGTTCCTTGAAACCCTGGTGCGATGCCTTGTCAGGGGGCACACAATGAAGCCATTACAAGGGGTTCCTGCCTGGTACTTATCAGTCCTGAGTGAACCTTAAAAGTGCTGTCAAAATTTTTTCATCAGTCTGTCTGTTTTTTGTTGTAACTCAAGGGCTGGTGTATATAACAACATAATGCACCATGGACAAACATAATGCTTGATTTTGGTACATTGGTCCTCCATTTTTCTGCCTGCTTAGCATTAATAGATGATATATAATTAAGCACTAACTTTGTCATCATTATGCACTATGTGAGCTGCAGACAGCAAGTGTACAAATTTTTTAGTAAGTACTGTAGAATTGGTATAACTTAGCACATAATCAGGCCAGGCTCTCAAAAAGGTATGGACCCACTTGTGTAACCCATTGTATTGGGCCCTCTAAGGTGCTGCACCCTGGGCATTAAGAAGCCAGTTTATTAGTTGAATAACTAAATAAATAAATTTCTTGTTTTTATTTACCTAGTTACCTTAATAACAAAAATTTCCTCTACCTATTCCTACTAAGGCCTGCCTTACCAGTGGTGATCCCAGAGAGGATGGAGGCGATCACCTCTCCCCCTTTTTCTAGAGAACTTTAAATACAAAGGGCACATTCTAGTGTATTACATAACTAAGTAAAAAACTATTTTGGTAATTGTGTAATAAATATGGTTTCTCAAGAATTTCCATTTATTTTAAAGAATGTATTTCGAAAAATCCTTAGAGGTACAAAAAACTTTTATTTTGGCATGTTAGAAAAAAAACATTTTTTTGTAAAAGAAAACCATATACTGCCTAATTAATTTTTTAAGTCTATACAATGTATGTTCAAAAAATCTAAATTGTCCTCATTTTTGTTGTATCTCTGGAACCCTTCTGTTGGACCACTCACCAATGTAATACACATTTGATACAATGGTGTATTGAATTGAATTGAATAAATCTTTATTAGCCAATCATGCTATTTCAAATTACAAACATTAATATAAAAACATAGATTTAAATGTTAATGTTAATACATTCACCACTATTTCTATAACAATAATTCCAAACTTATTATTTTACATTCATGGGGGTTGGGGAGGCAAGAGGGGCCCCTTTCTTATTAGATTTTTTTAGATTATGAATATGCATAATAGCACCAAGGTAACCCCCAGGCCTGTCGTAAGAGCTAACTAAAGAAACCTTGACCCATGGGTAGTCTGGTAACGGACAAGCTTTGACCAGTAGGTAAAAAAATATAGAACAGCTAGTGCAGGCACATTGTGGCTCTCTGTACCCTATTGATTATGTCAAAAGGTACACCAGTGCTCTAAGGCTATAATTATGGCATTATGTGGTATATCATGACTAAGTTTCTGGCCTAAAATATATTTTGAAGTCTACTGGGTTCTATTTACTAGATAGAATTTAAACTGTTATCCGAGTCATACACAGTAAGTTCACAGCACAACATACCCAGAAAGGCATGCCTACATGCCAGGTTAGATCCTTTAAGGGTGCTAACCGCCACTACCGTACATTCATGGTAATAAAGCAAAGATGTTTAATTCCCTGTACATTATATAATTTAATTTTAATAATTATATATATATATTGAAAATTTTATGCAAATAAAGAAATACTCTACTCTACTCTACTCTATAAAAAAAAAATGTGTAAAATGAGTAGGAGTCAATTGCAAGCAGACCCCCTTTTTGGCTTCCTTGCTGACATTCCCAAGGGCTGGGCAAATGGGCCCCATTCTGGTTTGCTTTCTGGACTTTGTACTTCATTTCTTTTAACTGCTTCTAAAATTAAAAAATGTAAATAAAACTTTTTTACCTAAAAATTAAAAAAAACAAGGCAATCAATGTGCCATGCTTTTTTCATTTTTTCTTACTTGGGACAAGTGAAAATTAGTAGTCAAGAGTGTGTTTAGCGAGGGGTGAACAGCTAACCCAAAATGTGTACACCGATTGTGAAAATCCACAATCTTTTGCTAAGATTGTGAGGGATTGTGGCAAGATTGTAAGGGGATTGGGGACGGCGTAGGGGGGCCGTCCCATCAAAATTCTTGTGACAAAAAAAAAAAAAACAAAAAGGTCATCATGTCTTCAGCACAGATCACCTTGATCCGTGTCTATAGTTTCCTTTGCCGCCCTCTTAATTTACTGTTACCGGCCCTGCTACTTAATAACCGAGGGGTGACCAGCTAACCCCAAAATGTGTACACCGATTGTGAAAATCCACAATCTTTTGCTAAGATTGTGAGGGATTGTGTATAGATTGTGAGGGATTGTGGTGAGATTGTGAGGGATTGTGACTGATTGGGAGGGATTGTGTAAAGATTGTGAACAGATTGTGACAAATGTGTACACCGATTGTGAGAGCTGTTCACCCCTTGGTGTTTAGTAAAAAACAGTCAAATCAGAATGTTCAAAAAAAAAATAGTGTTTCTTAATGACAAATTATGTCATGACACAATGTTTGAATCCATCAGATCAAAAAATATTTTTTTAATCTCATTGGTTTGAATGACACTCTGTTTTTTTTACTTCAAGTCAAGCGGCTTTAGTAGTCTGTTTATTTAGACTTACCTGATTCCAAGCAGAGTGCACCAGAGTCAATTGCCAGTACCAAGCACTGTGGGAATTCTCCCCTTGCAATTACCAATTACTGAGAGTGTGTGGGGCCTCATTTAAAGAACTTGGACCAAGCTTGTATGTTGTCATGTTATTATATTTTTTGTATAAACAGCCTTACAGTTTCCTTCTGTAATGATATCTTATGTCATGCTATCTTATGATATGCTGTTTCTGTATAAACCCAGCTTAAGGGTTTCTGGTGGCGATGGCCAATACAATGTTTTTTGCTTCCCACTGGTGGGGTACTGTGGTAGGGCACGTAATAACTTTATCTTCTAACGTTCGCACTATTTTTAATTGAAATATTTGTTTATTTTGTTGTTGTGACACCGCCCAAGATGAAAGATAACATCTGTGACTCTTCTTTTTTTTTCGTATTACCTATTGGGCCAATTGTTAGAAGGCAAGTTAGCTAGAAATCAACATTATTTAGGCTTAAATATTAAAAAATAGTTTGTCTAGAGGTAAACTGCTGAAACCAATGAGACGGCCGAGGCGGCCATGATGGTTTTCCAATTTATTTTTCTTTAAATTTATGGACTAAAAAATATTAATTTGCAGGGGATCCCGGGCCTAAATAAATTCTAGAAAGTGCTAAATTCAATAAAATATGACTAAGAATTGATTTATCAGGTATTTAGAGGATAATTGTAATAAAATAATTTCTAACCTAAAAACAAACACCGAAAAAAACGTTTATTATTCTGAATTTTCGAGGCGCTTGCGTTTTGACGAGCCATCTTGACCTGTTTCATCAGAAAAGTTAACCTGGCAAACATTTTGACGATGAAAACCGCCTTTTTTGCGCGATTATATCACAGTAGTGTAGAACATAACAAGTTTTTCTTCAGCCATTTTAGTAAAGTCTCTGTCCATTACAGGAAATAGTTATTTTGCAATAGTTGCCATTGTTTCTTGTTTATTTCTAGACAAAATTACTTTAATGTTAACGTGCTATATTTTGGAGCTCTTATGGACACCTTGAGAGCTAAACAAAGATTGCCTAATCAGCAACGACAACACTTTAGAAGCTGCTTAGCTGTGAAACGGCATACAGCTGTAATAGCTATTTTACATTCAGTTTTGCTCTTAAAGGGTTTTGGTAGCTGTTTTTCAGCAATTTGTGTTACTTGGGATGTTTTTGTTATGATTTTCTTGATTTAGCACAAAAAATGTCTTGCCTCTTTATTTTAATGTGAAACAGAAATTGTGTTATTATAAATTGGAACTGAATTAATCTAAGGCACCGTTTTCTCTGGAAGCAAAATATTTGCTCTTCAAAACAAAACACTTTTGATTCTAATGCCAAAGCAAATAATTTCCTTGACCTAAAATCGAATAATGAAAATTTCTATAGTTTTATTTCAAGGCAATATCCTTTTTTATGGTAAAAGGAAGTTTTTTTCAAATTAAGACAAACCTAGATCTGCATTATTTTGTTTCAAGACAAATCTTTACTTGAAACCAAAAATCACTCTCTCAAATCAAAACAAACGGAGATTTGTATTATTTTTTCCAAGATATTTCTTTTCTTAAATTTAAAATTTTTAAAAATTGAGCTTATTTTCTAGAAGAGGGGATGCTAATTTCATTGATGGTAAATACGTTTCTCGATAACGTAAAAGCACCACATTCCGTCCACTAATAACACATATAAGAAAATCTGACAAAAAGATACAGAAGAAAATATATGTAGCGCCTTCAAAAAGTTTTAATTTACAAAAAACTAATAACGTTTTTTTTTTAATTTTGAAAAAATAGGCCCATTTGGTAAGAAAAAAATATATAAAATACTCACATCTAGAAAAACTTCAAATCCCCTTAAGCCGTCCGCCCTATTAATGATTTCTCTAATTCCGCCCGTCAGGGCCCCCTATTCCGTCCTATGGGTTGAACACTTGTTGGTTTGGATGCAAATAGTGTTTTCCGTTCTTTTTAGATCAGCATCAAATTTTAACTTTCTCATTTAATTGTTAATAATATAACCTTTGTTTTATTATTATATTAGTTTATTGAATTATTAAGAAAAAAATTTTAATACTGAACATTAATAAAAACTTAAAGCTATGAACATTTAGAAAAACATTAACAAAACTTAAATTTGCATATAAAAACCTTTTTTGGAAATATCATCCATTTCTGGAACACTGTAGATTCCTCTGTTGGATATTTGTGTAGGTGCAGGTATTTTTAAAATAACATCGTCACATGCATATACTAAGACATTATCGTTTTAAAGATATTTCCAAAACTTTCCACTCACTCTCATAGATTTTATGAGGACACCATCTTTATCTTGTTCAAGTACTATTCCTATTCCTAATACTCATCATCGTAACGAAAAATAACAAACTCATCCTTTTTGTAGCATATCTCATTTGACCCTAAATTTTCTTGTTGATTCTCTGGTTCCAGAACTGCATTTGCTTTTTTTGTACTTTCCTTGTTTATTTTCTTTTATGCAATCTCATCCTTTTTTTCTTTCTCGTTTGCATTCTTTCAATTTTATCGTTTTTTTTCTGCTTGAATTCTTCTTTCATACTCCATAAATTCATCGCATATGGCAACTGTTGGGTACATTTTGGGTTTCTTTTGGGTCTTCTGATCTTTTGATTCTTGTTTTCTTTTACCTGTTTCTTCTGGCCAGTAAAGCCTTTTGAAGGTTTTCTTTCGGATATTGCATATTCTTCCTGCCAACGTCTGACATTATAAAGCTAAAAATAAAACACACACATCCATATAAACAACATAGAACGGATTTAGGCTTCATTTTGATGCCAGGCTCCCAATTCCGTCTTTTTTGTATTTTTACCAAATTTCTGATGTTCTCTTGTGGAATAATTTAAATTTTACAACAAATCGCTTTAAAATACTTTAGTTTATAGCAATTATCGAATAAATGAAGTTAATTTAAACAAAAAATAGTTATTTCAAGACTTATTATTGATAAAATTTTACCCAAAGAATTATTTTCAAAAACCAATTTACCGTATGTTTAAGCTCGCAAAAACTAAAAAATATTACAAAAACACTAGGACGGAATTAGGTTAGCAAAAAGGGCAATAGTTATAAATTTTAATAAATTTATTATTTTTTGTTTAACTAATCAATTTTAAAAAATATAACAAAAATTTACTAGGCCTTGTAAAATCCTGATTCCGGCCGCGTGGACGGAATCAGGAGAAAGGCTTTTTTTGCTATCTCCCTATTTCGTCCGCGGTAAAATGTCATATAAAATGTTTATTTTTACATTTTTTACAAAAAAAAATTACTTAGTTCATGACTAAGACATACCAAATTACAAAAAATTATGTAAAACTTACCTGGAATTTGTTCTTTTTTTTTTGAAAAATTCACTTTTTGTAATTATCGCGAATTAACTTTTTTGAAAGCTCAAATAGACTAAATTAGTACATGTCGCCATAATTGTTTTAATTAAACTAATACAACGAAATGTTTTAGAGTTTCGTACAGGTGCATAGCCGGAGCGGGGATGTCGGATCCGAAATTCTAACGTTTCGAAGGCGTAACGTTAGGTGTGCAGTAAATATCGTGTATTAAGTGCGTTGACCGGAATTGGGAGGGTGGACGGATTCGGGTGCATTTACGTTACCTCAGCTTATGTTGCTAGAGAGAAATATTGGCCACTATTTGGTTTTTTGTGAGTTAATTATGACGTGACAATTTTTGTTATTTGACTAATATTTTAATATATAATAATAATATATAATTTATATATTTAATTTATATATTTATTTGTTTGATTAGAAGCTTACTGACTGACCAATGTCTTTCTTATATAAAATAAATGAGATAATGAATAACGCATTTTACCTGGAATTAGCATCTTCTTTTCTACAAAAAAATTCAATTTGTAAAATTCGTGGAGATAGGTATATACCTACCCTTTAATGCTTCTACAATATAGCACCTCACACCTGTTGAACGTTGACTATCAGGCTTGCGCTAAGTATAGTGCAGTGGCAGATCCACATATAACTTAGTTTTTAGTTTAGCAGTATCATTTACTTAAAATTTGTCAGAAATTAATAACCAAGCGCGTAAACGCGTGTTAAAACTTGTCCAAGACAAATATTTGGAAGATGAATCGGTTCAAGACAACACCAGGAGTTTTATTTTCTTACCCAACTAACAATTATAGTACCGCTACACGCTCCAAAGACTTTGCTACTATCTTATGGTAGAAATGTCGTGATCCCAACAAAAATTAGGCACTTTTTGGTTATGTCTACTATCTAGTATTACGAAAAAAAAAGTAGAGCTTTCGTCAAAACGACCCTCTAAACTACCTCTTGGGAATGTTTCTTAATATTCTATTCTGATAGTGTTCTCTACCACGATAGGACATTGCCAAAGTGTTACTTTCTTTTTAGTCGTTATTTCGTAGTCGCCCTGACTTTTATATGTTGCTTAATTACCTCTAGAAAGTTAAGCTTCATTGAAGTCGCAAAGAAGTTTAACCGACAACTACAATATAACTCTAATTTTTACCATAAAAGTTTGTATCACCACAGTAACATCTGATGTAATAGTGTAGAGAAAATAACTTTTTGCACCAGCTTGAAAGCCGTAACAACTTTGATTTTTTTAGTGTCGATCTTTTAAAGTAGACGCAACATCCTCTTTCTACTTTGGAAACTTAGATTCTTTGCAGTGGCATCTTAGTCGCGCTCATTCTTAACCCTACTTTTGTGGCTCGTTTTATAAAATAGGAGTAGTTTTTCACGGATTTTCAACCGATCTGAAAATGGTCAACCTCTACTTTTTTAATTATACTAACAAATATTAAAATTAGGATGAAAAAAAGAAAACAAAGAAAGAAGTGTTCAAATCGGTCTTTTTGTCACTCTTGTTTTGTTGTTTTCAGGTAGACCATTTTTGCATTCAAGCATCATCAGTACCATATATACCGGGTAGACCAAAAAAACCAGTCATTTTTTTTTTTCATTATAACTTTTGAACTATACCATTGATTTTAATGCGACAAACTGCACTTGACAAAGAATTAATCATAACTTTGAATAAATGTATTTTTTTGTCCGCCATCTAAAAATCCAAGATGGCGAACGAAATTAAATTGTACCCTTCAAAGATGCTCGTTTATTCTTGTATTGCGAACATGTTTTAATTATTTATTTAAATCAGTAAAAAAGCTGCATTCTTGCCACGTACAAAAAGGTACTGTAACGTGTCATTTTTACGCTTAAGACACACGTTACATATTTGTTTTATTTCTGTAAATAACCAAAACTATCCGACTCGTTTTTCTATACACACATTAAGGGTAATTTATAGAGCTAGGTTATATATTGTCCAGAAAGTTACCTTATAGAGGAGGAATTCCATCATGTTATTGTAACCACTGCGCACGTCGCATTATTTAGGCATCGTAATTGGAATTTGAGATCACAGGTTTCGGGAAAAATCACATAAAAACTTTTGATTGTTTTGTTTATCTTTAAAATTTCGTAATTTTCTTTGACGTCCATGAACTAGATAAACAGCTGTTCTGCTGGGGCATGGCGGCGTTGCCACATCACAAATGATTCACGTCTATTTTGAACGTTCGATTATTTGTATTTTCGAGGATATTAGGACAATGATTTCTCGTCCGAACCTCTTCTTCTTCACGTATTAGCTAGTTTTGTAGCACGAAAACATATTTAGGTCCACGGTTTGACCAGGAACAACCGAGGCTCCGCCCACTTTGATATCTTTATTACTTTGATAAGGAGAAGATAAAATAAATACAAGTTATGCACTTTTGTAAATTGGAGATAAACGAGGAATAAAAACCAGGACTAAAAGAATAAACAAAATCGTATATTATATAAATTAATATATAATCATAGTTAAATAAAGTTAATATCTAGCTCAGTTAGTCGGATTGAAGTGTTATGTAGGGCTAGCTAGTGGTGAACAAACTTAACATCTGAGCACTCTTGTGCCGGGTTTAAGCAGTAGTTCAATGTGTATTTTTAGGTTCAAGTTCAGAAACAACTTTATCAATGTAAAAATGTTTTACAAAAATGGCGTCAAACTATATGAATCTTAGAGAAAACATATATAAAGAGCGAAGGAAACTTTTGACTAAAACTATAACTAAAATACAACTAAATTCTACACTTAGTATGGCTTTACTCATATGGAAATTGGTTGAGTGTTCGAATATTCCTGGGTTTGATCCATACTCTGATCTCCAGTAAATGATTTTACAGTTGATGGTTTCAATACTAAGCTTCTTATAGTCAAACTGGTTATTTTCCTCCTACTTGCTATGTTGGCAGGGGTCCTGTTGACATTTGTTTCGGTCTATGCATGGCGCCTCGAAATCCTCGTTTATAAAAATGGCCATCGGTAGAAATAGATCTGACAACACCTCAATGCGCAGAGGACGCGTTTTCGATATTCCCTTGCGTGATGCTGCCCCCTATAGACCTATACCGAAGTACTAGTGTGCGACGTCATTGGCTGGTTTGAAAACGGTGTAGTTTTTTCAGGCTTGCAAACCCGGGGCTGGGGATTTTTTGGTGAGAGCGTTTTTTTATAAATGGGTTTGCATCCTTATTTGAATTTAACCGGGAAAATTTGGTTGGTACTGTGCCCCACCAAATTAAAGAACTATTTCCGGCATCTTCTTTTTTTTTTCCTTGACAAAGTGTCATTTCTCTTTTCTAAAGAATTGGTGTTGGGTCGACAACAAGTCTCTGGGATCACCATTGTTTTTTGGTTACTGGCACTGCAGTGTTTACCGGTTCTGTCCCAGAGACTGTAAGAGTGAGTCCGTCGTTTAGGCGTAATTTTAGTGACAGCTCACAACCTGAGTGAGGGATCCAAGACGACCTGCGCCATTTCTACGGGAAAGGCAGTGGTAAGTTCGATTTTTTTTTTATTTTTATTTGGGTATTCTTCAAGATAATATTTGCCTCTCAAATTGTAACTGTTGTTCGTGTGAAATATAATTTTTCTACACAAGACGTGTGGGATTTTTGGAGTCTTTTTTTTATATTTTTTTTAAACCACGTGTTGGATAATAACTATATATTGTTTTTCTCCTTTGTCTACAGCCCTGTCCAATCCATCAACAGGACGGTTGTGCATTGTGTGTGATCCAACAACATTTTTTGACCATGTGCTGCCCTAGCGTCATGTGCTAGGTAATCAGCAGGGGAGGCGCGGGCAGAACGAGACAGAGACACAGGAGTAGTGGGAGATGCCTGGGGACAACACATCCAGGTTCACAAAATAAAACATTTTATTTCACTACAAAATAATAACCCGACCAAGGTAGGAGCAAGCTTAGTGTTTAATTTTTTTTATAAATAATAATTTTTTTTTGTATAAATTCAACATTGCTTGTAAACGCAAGGTAACGGTATGGCGTCATAACCACAATTTTGCGGCGTATTTACTACATTGATTTGTTTCCTTCATTTCACTTATTTAAAATAATTTTTCCTGTCAAATTTAAAGTGCCTTGCTATTTTGGCCCGAACTTGTTTAATTTTTTTTGCATATTTCCAGTATTTTCCTCCAGTTTTACACTTAGAATAAATTACAAATGATGAACTAAATTTTTGTATTATTTGTACAGCCCAGTGACCAACTTTGCAGAGACAAAAGAGAGATGAGGTTATATTTTTTTTAGCTGTTTCCTTAACATTGTTTTACCTCATGGGGTAGATCTCGGACTGGGTTGCTGTCTGTCTCATTCTACCCAACGTAGAGTGATGACAGCAGATATTTGGTCCAGATCTCCCTTATGACGGAATGATTTTGGAAGTGTATTTTTTTTGACAATCATTTATATAACTGAGTCTCACACTACTGACTCAGATGTAGGTACACTATGACCTGTTGAATCTACCTATAAAGTAGTCTATTTGTGTCATTTTAATTCCTTTGGGAATCTTTTAAAATTTAATTTTGTCAATGAGTCAATTTCTTTTGGTTTTCTTAATTACACAAATACTCTGGAAGCCTCGAAAGTAGGTAGAGTTTTATTATTTGGCTACAACGTTTGAGTTGAACTGTATTTTTAATTAAGATCCTTTTTGTAATACATGGGTATTAAAACACTGTGGCGCGCTTAAAATTTTCTTATTTCTGAACCTCCCCCCCCTTTCCACTGTATAAAAGTTACCGGGCATATCAATGTTTTACCTAGCTGGAAAATACAGTTCTGCTTCCAGATATTTGTTTAATTACTCAGTAATGAATAGTGATTACAACGTTTTTTTAAGTGTCACAATTGGCACCTGACGTGCTTTTATAGTGTCGCAATTTTATACGTCACAAATTGGCACCCAACGTTATTGTTCTTTTTACAGCGTCACAGTACGCACCAGCAAAATCGGTTCGATGGTTTAAAAAATATATATTTTTGTTTCAACCATTGTTTTGAACATTATACGATTGCCTTACCAATCATATCTGCACTTATTTCCTTATAAATTCATTACTACTGAACCGATTTTAATGAAATAAAAAACATTCTGGTGAGAATTGACGGCTTTTTAAAGATCATGATCAAAATTTATCGCCAACTTAAAATTTAGGATGGCGCACAGAATAATACGTGATTCTTCAAAATGGCGTGTTTATTCTTATTTTATGAAAATGTTTTAGTTTTTTTTAATCTATAGAAAAGCAATACTTTTATCTCGCTTAACAAAGTATAAAGTAATAAAATAGGTTAAGTGGTTCTCACAAAATCTGATTTTGTTTTAACCATTGTTTTACAAATTATACGATTAATACATTCAAATTAATTAACAAAAACCCACAAAACCACGATCCTACAGAACATGAACCGCATCAAAAACCAGGCTCAAGCATTGTTGTTGACAAAAATGACACTTGGCCTCACCCCAAGAACTTAACAGTAGTGATATTGCTTATCGCGTGGTTCCTACTACTGTGAAGGTGTTTTTATAGTGGCGGAAGCTAGGGACTAATACGATGACGCGACGGAAGAGTAGAAATTCGAGTGTGCTGTCTAAAATTAAAAGGGAACGCTGACCTAAAAGTGGTTCGTATTACGTTGCCGCAACTTAGGCTTACTTTTAGGTAACCCTTTCGATTATTAGGGAATATTGTTTGGGATGCCATGTTTTTTTTTGTAAGATAGAAAATTTAATATTTTTACTTTCGTTTTTCAAGCCCTTATTAAGGAGAAACACACATCAAATGGTTATATTAAACACCATTTGTTCGAGTTAACTGCCGATTATGAAAACATAACCTCAAAAGAAACAAGAAAAAAATTCCATCAGGTACCAGAAAACGGCTCAATTTTACAGACGCGCCGGTTTTTTGCCATAAATATGATGCATGTTTCACATAAGAATTTGCATCGTAGTTGAATATTGGTCCTCAACTTTTAAATTCTCGCACTTTTAGATAACATAGTACACCAAACTAAAAGGCTTAGCCAGTTTGTTTACTGTAGGGTTAACCATATTGTGTAATAATTCTACCACAAAGATACGATAATATTCTTTGCAACTACATCGCTACATTTCCGCCATGACGAAAAAAAAACAGCCTTTACGACGTAGTAGATACTTGACTGCGACATAGCACTGTAGTCGTTACTACAGTGACTTTAAACACGTGGCTAAGTAGTAATAACCGGAAATTGGTTCCACACTTAAGGAATTACCACGTCGCTAAATGGTATATCCTGAGACGTAGCGGTAGCACGTTGCAGGTACTTTTAAGAAATTCTTAATGGTGAGGGTGCCGTCGCGAGAATTTGAAATGCTAGTTGCGTTACTTTAATTTTGGTTTAACTCGCGGCATATTTTTTGTTGTAATTAGAGACAATTTATATTGGGTTATTTTATGTAAAAACCCAATTTTCAAGATTCTATTTTTTGCAAAGGTCGTATGACTTATATGAAGATAATTTGCTTTGTTACAAAATGGAGTACACTGAAACAAAACAACTAAAGAAGAAAAATAAAGTCTAATTTCAAGATTAAACGCTGCATGGAACTAAAAAGAAATATTTTGATTCAAAACAAATTGTTTTAAGGTAAAACAATCTATTCAAGAAAAGAACGTGTTTTTATTGTGGAGAAAAACTTTTTCCGTGTATGCAGCCGTAATAGTCAAGTTTAACTAAACACTTCCAAACCAGTAAGAACTTTACCTATATTTTGAAATGCATGTTGGAGAACATGGCTATGATTTAATCCCAATTTTTTTTACAAAATACTATTATTGCGTACTTACTTTTTTTACATTAAATATTTTTGTCATGATTTAACTCCTATTTTGAAAGATTTAAATAATATTTGAGTTTTAAAGGAGCAAAATTATTTATATGTCTGTCCGTAACACGACAGCTCTTAAGCCGCTGAACCGATTTTCATAAAAATATATTAATGCTAATGACAGTTTTTTGACAATTAACGAATTTAAAAATGCGAACTTTTTAACAGAGCATCGCATCAATATGCGGTTGTCGGTATATAGTAAAGCCCATTTTTCTCAATTTTGTGTTTAACCAAAAACTTCATAGGAGCTTTGGTTTCTGAATTATTTACAAAAAACTGTTTTCAAGGCTGATATATGATGAAATTTACTTGAAATGTGCTAGGAAGGTATCAGATTTGTCATGGATCCATTTATTTAATTATCGTTTTGACATGAATAAATTTCTATTTCTAGAAATTTAAGCATTAGTACAATTCTTACAATGCAATTTAATTCCAAAGTATTGTATTTTTCGTATGATTTTATTATTTTTATTCTAGCATATTAA
Source organism: Aspidapion aeneum (assembly GCA_963576565.1). Taxonomy (NCBI): domain Eukaryota; kingdom Metazoa; phylum Arthropoda; class Insecta; order Coleoptera; family Brentidae; genus Aspidapion; species Aspidapion aeneum. The sequence goes on along the minus strand of OY755047.1, from coordinate 32,567,865 downwards.
ATATTATTGTGTAGTATAGTTACTTCCACTGCTCTAAGAAATCCCTTCCGCTCTACACCAAAGCTTCTAAGAAGCGAATCAAAGAAACCGACAAACAACCGTGAGCGGCTTTGCCTGTGATTTATACTTATAGTCAAGATCACAGCCTTTTAAGAAAAATTATCCCTAATCGGTTTTTTGCTAATAGTCATTTTTTTTACTAATTCAATCTAATAATGGAAAATGTAAAGAAGGTGGCTTTTTTTTTGTTTATTGTAGTTATGATAAATATTTGAAATTACTGCTTTCTCTTTCCATTGGGGGGAATGTGAAGTTTTTTATTTTTTAAAAGAACGTCTATAATAATGTGTGTCAGTTTGCCAAATTCCAGCTCTCTATATTTTATTTGGAAGTGGGCAGTAATTTAAAAATGTATGTGGGAGGGACGCAAATTGAAATTTTGAGGTTTTTACATTTTTCCAAAATTTTTATCATAGCCCCTAACAGTCTGCTAAAGCTCAGCTCTTTGGCGTTTCTGGAAGTGGGCAATGTTTTTTTAAATGTTTAAAGGCGGGTAATAAATTAAAAATTTGGGATTTTTTTATTTTTGTGAGTGTCAAATTTGACGTTTCTTTTTAATTTTAGTCTATTAAAGTCCACGACTGCAAAGTTTCAGTTTTGTAGCTCACACTGAGAGAAGAATTTTGTAACAATAACAAACATTTTGTAACTGTTACCAAATGCGTTGCCCATATTTGGCTTATTAGATATTTGTTTGCAGGTAACAATTCAGAAATATCAACAATTGAAACAAAATTTGTTAATAAAAACAAAATCGTCTGGTAATATTTAAAAAAAGCTACATCAAGCACTAATATATTGTTGGTATTTAAAAATATATGTGAGTTTAATTATTAATATACTGTATATTTATTATAAGGATCATTCTTATTTAATATTAAATTAATTAATTATGGGTTATTATATAATTAGTACCTGTAATTATATTTAGTTATTTTGCATTAATAAGGTATTTGTAGGTTTCACGTTCTGTTTAAAATACAGGGTGTTCATTTTAAAACTTCCCACCCCAGATTTCTCAAAAATGATTTTTTTTTTAAAATGCCAAAACACGTCAATTAATTTATTAAGGAGGACACATTCTGGCTATCTTAAAATTTTTGTAGTACACACCCCCTTTGAGGGGTACATTTTACCCCTATATTTTGAATATGGAAAGTGGGTCAATTGACACTTTTTTTTGAAGGTTTCTTAAATATCTTTACAAAGGTGTACAAATTTTGAAAATCTATCAATTTGTTTTTGACATATTCACTTATTTTTTCAAAGGGGGTGTGTACTACAAAAACTATGAGATAGCCAAAATGTGTCTTCCTTAATAAATTAATTGACATGTTCTTACTTTTTCTCAAAAAAAAAATCATTTTCGAGAAATCTTGGTTGGGAAGTTTTAAAATGAACACCCTGTATATTTCTATAGGGTTAATGGAAATAAGGACACCACTTTTGATCACACACCTGTATTTCTTTGTCTTCCTCAGGCTACACCTTAGCCTTAGGAAGACGAAAATGGATCGTCGAAAAGAAATAAAGTTGTGTGATCAAAATTGGTGTCTTTTTTCCCATTAACCCTATAGAAATGAATAAGGTATAGAATAATAAGAGAATTTTAATAATAATAAAAAGCAAGTTGTTTTGATGAAAAATATTTATTTGTATTTTATTATAAAACTGGAGTCAAATTTTTTTATGGTGGCTGGTAATCTTTGTTTTTTTTTGGAAAGGTTGGTTAATGAAATATACACACGTTTGTTCCATGTGAGATGCACACAAAATATTGTCAAATCTGACATAAACTGATTTTACCTCACTATAAGTTCGGGAACTCCACCATTATGAAAGGCCGCATGGGTAGCCCGTGTTTTTTTAAAATGTTTCACCTTTGTTCAATTACTTCCTCCACCTTCAAGTCAGTGCTGACCTGAAAAAGAAAATAAATTTTATATATTTGTAAATTTAATACAGAACCAGTGGCGTATATAAAGGGGGGCCTGGGCCCCCCTTTAAAGTTAAGTTTTTTTAGATATTTTCCACATATTTTATGAATATAAACATAAAATAGCCTAAAATACTGCCTCATGAGGTCTCGCCCCCCCCCTTCCCGAAACCGCCTCGCCCCCTCCCCCGATTTTTTTTCTATATACGCCACTGTGCAGAGAATTAAATGTTTGCTTTAAGTTAAAAGGTTTAAACTTCACATTTTCATACTAAAGGCTCTTTGCTTAAAAATCTTTAATAATTAATTCAAAGAATTGAAGCCATGATTCAAATGACATCAAATTTAAAATTATTAAAATCACAAAATACAAATATAAAGCATTCTAAAAAAAATAATAAACAACACTTACTATGTTATTGTGGACGACCAAAGCCAGATTGTTTCCATCTTTAAGCGGATATCTGAAACAAAAAAGAAGAGTATGCATTTTATATTAAAAACAAATAAAGCCTACGCCTGTGGATACTTGTCGACAATTAGCACATAAATCAGTTAATTAAAAATCAATCCTATTTACTGTTTGTTTATAAAGCAATCAGTTTCCACAGAACAAAAAGTTTATACAATGGATACGTTTTTATTCTTGAAGCTATATTTCTACCTTTAAAGCGTTATTCCTGATGAATTTTTGTTTACTTCGACTCTTGCAACCAAAACACCATTAGGATCCCATAAAAATACCCGCGTATTTAGGTCTGTATTAGCACAAAAACTATACTTGGTTTGGTCAATGATCTTCCCAAAATATGGCGTCCCCTTGATTTTTAGGCACAGTGTCTGCAGAGACATTTCTCTATGAGTGTCTGCGACGGTCTGTACTACAATGCTCAGTAGGGCGTCGGGTCGATTCGGCCTAGACCGCGGCTCATACGTAGGGGAGAGCGGGGCTCGTTGGGCATAGGGGCACGTTGAGAAACCCTTATTAACTCGACAATTAGACGTCAGCTGTCCGCGCCACCCACGTGGCAAAGTCGCCATTGCTCATGCATTAGTCCGCCGTGAGAATCTGTGATGTGTGTATATCCAAGAAACAGATTTTGACCTATTTTTTTTGCTCTGTAACGAAATAGCGCGTATCAAAATAGCGCGTATCAAAACAGCGCTTTTCAAAAAAGCGCGTTTTCAGAATAGCGTGTGTTCAAAATAGCGCGTATCAAAATAGCGCGTGTTCAAAATAGCGCGTATCAAAATAGCGCGTGATCAGAATAGCGCGTATCAAAATAGCGCGTATTAAAAATAGCGCGTATCAGGTCTGCTTAGGTATATTCACGTAAACAGTTTGAGCAAGGTCAGATAAGTTATACTTACTTAACCGTTAAATAAACTGATGGCTTGCTATACTAAAAATGTTTCGGTTTGGTTCGGTTCATTTCAGTTCGGTGCGGTTTGAATCGGTTCGGTTCGGTTTTTTTTTTTTTAAATATGTTAGAAAGAGACCCCTTACTCGAACTATTTTGTAACCGCGACGTTTGTAATGGCGATCTTTCAAAACGCGGTATTTTTAGACGCGCTATTTTAAGGCGCGCTATTTTGAACACACGGTATTTTAAACACGCGCTATTTTGATACGCGCCAATTTAAATACGCGCTATTTTGATACGCGCTATTTTGAACACGCGCCATTTTGATACGCGCTCTTTTGATACGCGCTATTTTGATGCGCGTTATTTTGAACACGCGCCATTATGATACGCGCTATTTTGATAACGCGCCGTTGTGATACGCGCTATTTTGATACGCGCTATTTCACTACAGAGGCATTTTTTTTTTGGACCTCGTAAGTAACTTTTTGTTATTTCGGAAAACATTTTCCAGATTGTTTTATAACACCTGCATGCCCCCATTCGGTTTTTTATAGTTAACTTTACATATTTAGACAGAGTTTAATGAAATTATAACGATGCTAATATTTACGCAAACATGATTGCCGACTCTCTCAATTTTGTATGTAGGGGTGCCGGCCCAGCTAACCCCATACATTTTTTAAAAATATTTTTTTATTTATTTTAAGGTTAAAATCAGCATGCGTACGTATGATGGACTAAAAATCACGTCAAGTAATAATTCTCGCCCTAAACAAATGTTTTAGATTGTCCGACTCTTGAAGACTGCGACGACTTGCGCCTGTAGTTATTTATCAAAGTTACCTTTGGCAACGCTGAAACGCTTTCGACTGGAATCGGGCATATTGCGGTCTCTTATTAATATATGCTATATTCTATCTGTTTTTTACCCTCTTATGGAAATTAGGCCCCAAAGATGTGGACTTGTTCACGCGGTATCTTGATTGGTGTTCTATTGCAAACCAAAAACGATTAGTTTTTCTGTAAAACTAAGTTATTGGCAGAACTTTGATAAATAACTACTGGCGAAAGAAAGACCAAGAATATCAACCGAAGAAAATGGTCAACAGCTATACTAACTGAAACTCCGGTTAAAGAAGAGTTGGAACGTGAAAAAAGTAAAAAAAAAGAAAAATCTGTAACCAAAAATGTCTTCAAGGAAAAGAAGCATAGAAAAACTACTCAGAAAAGGACACTGAAAGATGACAGCGATGATGAAGAGGAAACATTTTGTCTAGTCTGCATGGAACCATTCTCAAACAGCAAACCAAAAGAAAAATGGGTACAATATTTAACTTACAAGTTTTGGGCCCATGAAACATGTGCTGAGGCAGGGTTTACTTATGTTTGCTAAAACCGTAATTCCGAATCAGACTAGAGCAAGAATTATGTTACTTTATATTGTTTGTTTTTAAGAAATTTAAAGTTTAGTATTTTATTATTATCAATAAAAATAATCTAAGAATTTCCTGTTATTTTATGTTGCATATATTTATACAGTTCCTAATTATTCAACCATGCCCAACTTGCCCCATCGTATGGCCCAACTTACTCCGTGGGTGGGGTTAGTTGGGCCGCTTGCAAGGGTGCTAGAAAAAAGTGTTTTTTAAGTTTGAATGCATAGTTTTAAAAACCAATATTTGCCTTAAACATATTATAATTGTAAAACTGTAAGTAATATAGCAATGCATTTATTTACAACAAAAATCAGTTTTACCAAATATTTGTTAATAATAAAATCGGTTTCTTTTTCAGTGTAATATAGCAATGCTTTTATTTGCATTTATGTAAAAAGTGGCTTAACTAGCCCCGCTCTCCCCTACAAAATATCAACCGAAACGTCACGATCTCGCGCGACAAGGCCCGAGACGTGACTGGTGTTCTGTGGACGAGACGGTACTAAGTTATATTGCTCGATAATATCGCTTGTTAATAATAACCAAATTTTTTTGAACTTTACGAAGAAATTAATAGAAACCAATTCAGACCGTTATAATAACAAAATCACGCCATAACATTATACAAAAAAATGTTTGTTGTAATAAACACAAAGAAATATTTGCCAATATTAAGAGTATATTTATATTTAGGAAATTTTAAGTATTAATAACAAAGACGTTCTGTTACCTTAAAAGAAAGAGTGTTTTGGTTATAGTTAATATAAGGCAATTAATATTTACAAAAACATCAAATTATTAAAGAAACAAATGATATATTATTTATAACTAAACACTTTAAAAAAGGTTTGTTACCAATAATTAATGATATTTGCTTTTAATATTTTTTACCAAATATTTGTTAATAATAAAATCGTTTTTGTTTTTAGTGCATTATGAAGTAGAGTTATAGATAGGTTAAACAATGGGCTTAGTTGTTTCAAGAAAAAGTGCTTCAGTAGTGTGCGTAAACTTGGCGGGGCACTGTTGAGCCCCCAGATTAAAAACACCACAATATTACTTACATACCTTACCTAACAAGAGCGGAAAGTATCACCAAGCCATAAGCGTACGAAGCGAGGGACAGCGGGGCATTTGTTCCCCTAAATGTTTAAATAATTTAACAATTTCCTAATTTCCAAACAAAACATCAATCAAGTTAGATTTTTTTTTCATCAACAAAAATCGCTCTACATATTTTGCTAGCCTTGCCATGTACAACTAGTATGGCTAGTACGGTTGGCTCGGTTCCGTTCGGTTCGGTTTGTGCATGCTAAGTGTACACTGGAGGAGGTGTAAGCAGACGTTTACTGTAATAGGTTAAGATTTAAAAAAAAATTGTACGTATGTCCATGTTTTCGTTTTGTTTTGCATTTGCCCCCTCCCCCCCGCCCCCTTAATTTTATGCCGCGTACGCTCATGCATCAAGCAAGGGCATAAAATTACTATGTGTAAAGTGCATGTTTTTTACTGGTTTAAAAACAAAAAAACATATTTTAAAAATAATAATTAGTTTTTTATTATTTTTTTAATAAATTTATAAAGCAAGTCTCAGACAGATAACTTTCGTTATTTCGATTCTTTTTTTGCCTTTTAAAGATTAGAATGTTTTAAGAAAAAAACTTGTATGTAAAATGGCACTTAATAATAAATTAAATTAATGGCTCCATGACGGATCTGGCTTTAATGGCTTCCTAGCTAGCCCATTAGCACACTTCAAGTGCATTTCATGATATATATCAGCCTTGAAAACAGTTATTTGTTAATATCTCAGAAACGAAAGCTCCTACAAAGTTTTTGGTTATAACACAAATTATTGAGAAGAACGTGATACTTACTATATTTCGAAAACCGCATATTGATGCGATGCTCTGTTAAAAAATCTAAACACACACACACACACACACCTACACAGACATCACGACGATATTGCTAAGATGGGTCAAAATACACCCAAATAACACATTTTATCTAAAAAAAAAAAAATTCTTCAAAAACAGTACCTTCTCTAGCCATTGCTGCGCCGGCTAAGAAAGTAAAAATATATAAAAAGTGCTTGTATATTGGTTGGTTGAAAAAAAAAGTACACAAGCTGTGCATAGAGGCTCTGCTACAGAAAGGCGCCCTACAAAATAGCGCTGCTTCAAAATAGCGCTGCCACAAAATAGCGCTGCTACAAAAAAGGCCTGCTACAAAATGGCGCGCTACAAAATAGCGCAATCACAAAATAGCGCGCATCAAAAACGCGCTGCGGCAAGATAGCGACATCTAATAAAGAAAGCGCTATTTTGTAGCAGCGCTGTTTTGATTGGCGCTATTTTGATGCACGTTATTTTCTAGCAGCGCTATTTTGTAGCAGCGCTATTTTGTAAGGCGCCATTCTGTAGCAGAGCCGTGCAAAGAGATATTTGACAAACGAAGTGGGGGTGATTTCTTGACTTATATTAGGACAAAAAGTTACAATAGATGACATTTAACAACACTCTGCATAAACATGTTCTAACCCTAAAAATAGGGGCACTATATCCTCAATATAATAACTAGAGCATTTTAGATTGAGACATTTTCGATGAATATCTACCAAACAAAATGGTATCTGATGGACGTTTCTAATCAAAAAATGTATCTTCAACTTTTAAGAAATAGCATGGTTCCAATAAAGCTAAAGTTAACCCAGGAATGGTGCATCAATCATCTACTTTTAATTCAAGTAAGAATACAAGACTAACCCGACCGTTACTTTCTCCTAAATTTTTATTTAAATCTATTTTAAAGGTTTTACGGTACTAGTTAGAGCAAAATTTTTTAAAAGGCTCTCCGTTTTCGGCCTCGAAACAAATCATATTACTTTTTGGCAACACACCATTTCCCCCTACGTCGACCCCGCTGAATCCAAATACCCCTGTTGCCAACTCGAAATATCGACAAGGACGGAGAAAATCCCCCCAAACCCCTAAAAACCTGTGATTTTTCAATTTTCTCGAAAACTAACCTTTTTGTCGAAAAAGGCAATAAATAGTTTTTTGTGGAGAACAGAAATCCCTTTTCAACGATATATGGGTCGATAAGGTTAGAAAAAGCAAGTAGCTCTTCAGTGGCGTCCGTAAATAGGGATTATTTCGAAAAAACATGTTTATTATAGGTTTTATAAAATTTTTTCAAAAACTACACTTCTTGGGAAAAAACATATAGCATACTTTATTTTAGAACATACAATTTCCTTTTAAAAGTTAAAATAATGTGGGCTTTATATCACAGAAAAGTCTTCAGGGTTGTACTAATAAAGATACATTTTCAAAAATAACCAAAATAATCAATTTTTCTTACATATTTTATGTATTTTTAAAGAAAAATAAGCTGCAAAAAGCTTCTATCCTTTAGACCTTCGTTTGCAATAAAAATTTACAAAAATGTTTTTTTGGCAATTTTTGAGAGTGACCCTAATATACGGACGTCCCTGGAGAGTTAGACATATTTTCTCACATTTTGTGATACACCGATTTTTTTTAAATTGATTTAATTTACGGATGCCCCTAAAGTTTTAATTATTAAATGAATCCGATTATGTTATGCATCGTTTATAAAGGAAATTTTATTGACTATAATAAAATATAACAGAAATTTTCTTCTGGACATTAGTTTTTTAAAATATCGAATAAACTTTTCAATTATCGGACGGCGCTGGATAGTTTGCTATCAGTCTAACTCCAGTGAATTATACTTTGTTAAAAAGGGAATTTTATTGTCTACAATAAAGAATATTATACATTTTTCTTAGAAGCCTAGTTTTTAAGAAAATTTAAAAAATTCTCAAATTTTCAGATTTTTGGGAGTCTGGGGGAGTTTTTGGAGGTTTTTACAGCCATTTAAAAATAAACTAGTCTGATAATATTGTTTAGTTATATAAATATATATTTTAAAGGTACATCTGTGTCAAATTTTGGCTTAACAGCGGCAATTTAAAATTTCGCCGCCATGTTGGCCGCCATCTTGAATATCTTAGCCCCTGTCGACAATTCGAGGTGGTAACAGGAATATTCGGATTTAGCGGGGTTGAAATAGGGGGAATTGACCATTTGCCAAAAAGTAAGATAAAATGCTTCTAGAAAGTGGGTTTTCCAAAATCTTGCCTTAACTATACAGACTTATTATTAAATCATCTCCACAACTTTTTTTGCCAATTTTAATACCTTTACCTGAAAAGGTGAAAAGTAAATTGCGTATGACAACCGATACAATTTAAAGTTTAAGAATAAAACAAAATAAAAACTTCTTTAGGGCCGGTTTCTCAATAAGTAACTCTGGGGGGTTACCCGGTGTAAATTTTAACCTAGGGTTAACTCGTGGTTGTCTTTCTTCAGCAGTCACTGTGTGTGGAGTTAACAAACCCTGCATTGGTAGCACTATTTACTATATTACCAGTTTCACCAAATGTTTGATTGGTCACATGATGGCAAAGGTTTCATAACCACAAAGTTTTTAATGTTTTTTTCCGCTTCTAATTTTTGTCCATTACACCATTGCTTGTTTTCCAAATTCTCATTTTTCAGCCTGTTGTTGTATGTGCAAAATCTGATGTTTTAAAATAGTTTAAAAAATAAAGCAAAATCTCAGAAACTTAAAAAATTTTATCTTACCACTAGGCTCCCCCAAGGCTGCAATTTGTTCGAGAATGTAAAGGGCAGTCTGTTTGCTTAATCTATATCTTGTAATAAAGTACATTTCAAAAGGATTAAATCAGTCCCTCAAAAACTTCCATTTCCAAAGATTATTATAGCAGAAAGAAATTGGAAACAATTAAAAAAAAACTAAAAAATATATGTACCTTCTTTTTATAGGTTATACCAATGTCTATAAAGTTAGCAGAACAACTTTGGAAATTGAAAAAAATTATATGCTTAATTAATTTGCCGTTAATTATCCGTAAATTAGTTGTGAAAACAAAAAATTTACCGTGGCCGTTTAAAAAAAAAAATGGTGTTCTGCTAACTTTATACAAAGTTAGCAGAGCACCTATAGAAATAATGGATTTATACAAAAAAAATTTAGTGCACAATTTGCCGTTAATTATCCGTAAATTAGTCGTGAAAAGAATAAATTTGCCGTGCCCGTCTTAAAAAAAATGGTGTTTTGCTTACTTTGTATAAAGTTAGCAGAACACCTATAGAAATAATAAATTTATCCAAAAAAATTTTAGTGCACAATTTGCCGTTAATTATCCGTAAATTTTTTGTTTTTACAACTAATTTATGGATAATTAACGGCAAATTGTAAACTAATTTTTTTTTAAATAAATCCATTGTTTCTATAGGTGTTCTGCTAAAACTTTATATAAAGTTAGCAACACACCATATTTTTTTTTAAAAACTACCAAGGCAAATTTTTTGTTTTCACAACTAATTTACGGATAATTACCGGCAAATTATGAGTATATAATTTTTTTTAATATCCAAAGTTGTTCTGCTAAATTTATATACATGGTATACCAAGGGCGAAATCGCTAAACCCTCCCTTCAACGATGGGTAAATTTAACTTAAAGTTACATACACAAGAGTTATAGCTAACCCGAGGTGGTGAAACGTTTAAACTCGAGTTATACTTAACTTTTTTCTTTTGTCGGTTTGGTTTGTTAAGGAGGGGTTAGGTTCGGACTGTGTGGGCAGTAGATTTGGTTCGAAACGAAGGGGCTTAAGGGGGAATTCATATTTTTCGAGGAATGGGGGTTAATAATTTCATGAACCTCCCGAACCGAACCGAACCGAACCGAACCCTGGGTACAGCTCTGATAACATTTGACTGTCAATTTGATGAATTAGAAAATAGTAATGCTACGCAATTCTACATATACAGAGTGAGTCATAAGTTGGTCGACAAAGAAAGAAGGATGATTCCTTGGCTTATTTTTAGGGTGATCAAGTAACAGTTTTATTTTTGATTTTTCTTTACAGCTCCTAAACCCCATGAGGCCGTATTTTATGCTATTTTATGTTTGTATTCATGAAATATGTGGAAAATATCTAAAAAAATCTTAGCTTCAGGGGGAGCCCACAGAATGTGTGCTATGTTTTATCTTGAAACTCTTTGTTTTCTTAAAGTTTTTTCGTAGCTACGATTGTTGTCGAGCAAAATAATAAAAATGATCCGCGAGATAACTATTTTATTTTTTTTTTACAAACTAAAACAAGGTGTTTTTATTGTTCACTACATAACGGTAAAGCTTCTAAATGAAGCGTTTTTCTGTACTGTTGATTCCAACAGTAGCGCATCACAAAAAAAATTAGAGGCAATTTTTTCAAAATCACTCTGTAGATCGATCACGAAGTGTTTGCGGACCTATGATCTTTGCAACTTTTAGTCTCAAAATAAGCCCTTTTTCCACCCACTTATGACTCACCCTGTATAGATATGTATTTTTTAGGTGTATCGTATAATTTTTGCAGTGGCCAATTTGATGATTTCTTTGAAACAGAAAACCAAAAAGTAAATGGATATAATTCAAGGATTAAAAAAATACCGGCTTATTGTGTTAATGATCATTCTTCAAAATATATAACCTGCAAAGTTTATATTGATTTCTATTATTTATTAGCTCACACTACTACTATAAGTGTGAGCTATGGTGATCCTAATTTTTTCGAGAAAAAAAAAGTTGCTCCGATTTCAAAATTTTTTATATATCTTTGCGTTTCAGATGATTTTGAAACTTTTTTGTCTCGCCGTCTGTCTGTCTGTCTGTCTGTCTGTCTGTAACGACCAACCGGCATAACTCAAAAAACGGTTGTCCGATTTAAATGAATTTTGGTACCTAGGCTGGGTCTTGGGCCGTGGTGGTCCCATTTAAAAATGAACGAAATCCACCAAACGCAAGTCAAATAAAAGGGTGGGGGTAGATTTCAAAAATGAGAGTTTATGTGAAAATATGGCGTGTGTGATATCAAACGAAAGGTAATTAAGTCTGGAGTTAAAAAAGATGAATTTTAAGTTATTTTTAAAAAAGAGTGGGGGTAGATGTAAAAAATTAGAGTTTAAGTGAAAATATGGCGTGTGTAATATCAAAATCAAATAAAATGGGTGGGGGTAGATTTTAAAAATTAGAGTTTAAGTCAAAACATGGCTTGTGTGGTATCAAACGAAAGGTAATTGAGTCTGGAGTTGAATAAAATATATTTCAGTTTTTAGTTATATTAGCTCACACGTACACTATAACTATAGTACCTAGTGTGAGCTTAGGTGCCCATAGATTGGCAGAGTATTTTTACTTGCGGAGCTATAGGATTTAATTTTGATTCATCATCGATGGTCTATCCTTTATTGAGGACACAGTACACAGTACCTACACCGCACAGAGGGCCCGAGACCCATAAAAGTTACCAAAAATATGAAACTCGGGATATGAAATTTAAGTGAAAAAAACGCTTGAAAATTATCCTCCTTGAATGAAAAAGTGCGTACAACAAAACAATTGATAGCGCTTGTCAAAGGTAACGTCATTTTAATTGTATTTAATTTAATATGCATTCTTTAAAGTAAAATATTTGGTACTTTCAAAGCTCATTTTCTCTGTGACAGAATTTCTTAGAACTAAAAAGTAAATGGCTAGCACTAACTACGGTAAGCATAGATTTGTTTAGCATAAATTTATTTAGTTTATTTTTTAAAGTTACTTAGATAATTAATTCTAATCAAAACGTAACAGAAATTGAGTTTTGTTTTAAAACTGTAGTTTCAGCTGACTCAAAAGTTAAGGATCCATTCGAATCCATCACACACTTTTATTACTTCTTTTTCTACAAAACCTCATCTTTAATGTGGTATAAGCATTTTTTGCGGTATTTTGCGGTTTAACTCAAGAAAACGATTTCCAGGGTTTCAAGCATTTGCATATTGTGTGACATTTTAACAACACACTATAATTTAAATATAATAAATCACTCTGTTTTGGTTTATTAACAACTTTGCCTAGTTAAAAAAGGGACTAAACACATTTTAGAATCATATTCTGCCAATTCTTGGGCATTTAAGCTTAAAATATTAAAATCAGAATTGGAATAAAAAATAAGTACTGATTTTCTCCGCAACTATTAATTAATTTCCTAAAAAAATTTAATAAATATTTTTTGACCTATAAGCTTTGGTTACAGTTATATAAACATATAGGCATTGGTTCGTCCCGCCTTCCTTTTTGTAAATATGTTCTTTTTACTATAATTTACCAAATTGGTTCGAATTAGGCTATTTGGTGATTCACTAGAGCATTTTCTATTTTTTGTTTATTTAGTATTAATTAACTAATTAAGTACTTAAAATTACTGGGTTATTTGCATTTGAAACTCCCGCGGTTTTAAAGGCAAATATTACAATTTGCTATAATTAATTTACTTTACATAAAATGCATTTTGAATTACTAAGGTTCCTAGTTCCTTTAATATGGACCTTCGTAATCTCATTCCTTCCTACTTATTCCTTTTCTCCTACGCCTATGGATTAACGACGCCACTGGGCGACATGTGGGAGAACGAACGCAGTAGCGATATCTGCTGCAGCAGAGAGAACCGTTTCGCCTTCGAACGATAATACACGCGTGTTAGCGACTCTCCTACCACAGGAATGTGGGGTGCAAAAACTACGGTTTAACAGCGCGTCCTCCCATGAGTTCCACTTCCTGTATAAAAATGGTAAGTGAAAATGCATTATTTTTACCTTACATACATTTGTTTATTGCTACACTAACCTAGAAGGTAAACTAGACCATTTCAGAATCCCTTGTACCAGCTTAGCCTATGACCTTATTCCCTTAAAATTACAGTCCACGCCTGACACCGTTAAATTCCAGACAAATCTCCTTTCTGGACCACCAGGGAGCCCCATTTTTGATCCTTAGCGACCCGGATTTCTGGAATCGTTTTTTTGCCTTTTTAGGTTAGTTTTTTTTACTGGTTTCAAATGCAAGAAAAACCCTTGTTTTTCCTAAATGCCTTTTTTACTGGTTTCAAATGCAAGAAAAACCCTTGTTTTTCTTACATGCCTACTTTAGAAAACCCCTAGGTTTCTAAAATACATTTTGCGATTTTTTTTTGTGTAAAAACAAATGCAAGAAAAACCCTTGTTTTTCTTACATGCCTACTTTAGAAAACCCCTAGGTTTCTAAAATACATTTTGCGATTTTTTTTGTGTAAAAATTAAATATTTTTAACAATAAATTTAGCCTTTTCATGCGAAAAACCAAACACAGATAAAATCTGTAAACTACTATGCTTTTTTTTGTTTCGAATAAATCAAGTTTTTTCGTTTCTTTTTTTGTAAAAAAAAAAAAACCGTATGGAATTTGGGTGTTTTTTTGTTTGTCACTGGAAATAGTTTAAAATAGTGTCTGCAAAGTGCTATTATTTTAGCCGTTGTGCCTTCACATTTGTGGATTGCTATAATTATATCCAATTTGCTCGAAAAAAATCTCCAAATTGCCATATTCATTTTTGCTTATTGCAAATTGCTATGACTATATCCGATTGCGGATGCTTTACTATATTCGTTTTTGCGTAAAAATTGCTATGAATATATCTATTTCTAATTTACTATTATAATATCTGTCTGCAAATGGCTATGATTGTATCCATTTTTTGCGTGCATAATAAATTTTGAAGGAAATTTAATTCTTAACTTGAGAATTTGTTTTCGTGTAAAGGCAGATAAATAGTTTTACCAAATTAAATGCTTTTGATTTGTAGGTATTTATTTTTAAATTTAATACATAGTAGGTACCTACTTATTTGAATTCGCGAGGCGAAGATAAAAAAACTTATACACAAGTTTTTTTGTTATCATTAGTTTGCATCGGGTATTTTCTTTACTTTTGTGCGCTTATAGTTTGATTATTGTAATTAAACGTAGGACATTAATATTTATACAGGGTGTCCAAATTTTGATTTTTTTTTCAGTTTACCTAATTTTTGTCAATTATTTTTTGGATTTTTTTTAAATCATGTCTAGTTCGGATAAAATTTTAAAGGCTAAAGCCTTGCGCTATAGTGCGATTTCACAGCTAAATTTGATCATTGAATCCGCGACCCTCGCAAAAAATGACCCTGCCTATCACAGCGGCTTTAAAGTCAAATTTCGGACATTGTCAAAAATCAAAAAAGATTTTGAAAAGCACCATAATACTTTGTTGACGTTGGTAGCCTCTGATGAGGATCGCTTAGTAGTAGAAAACAAAGTGTCTATGGACTTTTGCAAACGCTGTGACGAGATTTCCACTATATTTTACGAACTTTTCGAACTACCCTTTGAAGATGGAGGGCCTTTGAGCAGTACGATAAATCCCATGGGCAGTCCCTGTGCCTCCACAGACCAGCATGGTTTACTGCCTAGGATAAAAATACCTCTTTTTCAAGGGGAATTTAAGGAGTTTCCAACCTTTTTGCAAGCCTTTAATGCTACCGTGCACAATAATAGGTCGCTGGGAAACTTTGAAAAATTCAATTTGCTTTTTTCTAATTTAAAGGGCCCTGCCCTGGATGTCATTTCTGACATTCCTATCCTTGCTGAAAATTATTTAAATGCCTACCACACCTTGGTGGATAGGTATACAAATAAACGATTACAAGCTTACCTTCACTGGAAGGCAATTGAAGGCTTCTCTCCTCTTACTAAAGAGAATGCTACGAGTTTGAGGAATTTGCTTGATTGTTTTTCGAAAAACTTAAGTGCTTTAAAAGTCATGGGTTTTAAAACGGAGTTTTGGGATTATATTATGGCACAAATGCTCTTGGATAGGTTGGACCCAACCACGCGCAAGGCATTTGAGCAAAAGTATTGCTCCAATGAGATCCCCTCTTATGATAAAATTCGTGCTTGTGTTTCTAGCCATTGCATTGCGTTGGAACAAATACAACAAACTCAAGATTACTTAAAAAATAAAGATTTGTCAATTTCAAGTCAGAAAAATCAAGCAAAGTTTCAAAATCGATCTGCTTTGTTTGCTAATACTCAGAGAGCCTCCAAAAATGCCTCCCAGTCTCCAAATGGCCACAGTGGCTTAAATAATACTCCAAACCCTCAAAATTTTTGTTTTCTCTGTAAAAGTGGCGATCATATAATATACAGATGTCCTAATTTTTTGGCGAAAACTCCCCAGCAACGTTTTAAGATTGTTAAACAACATAAAGCGTGTGTCAACTGTTTGGCCTCAAAGCATAATTTACCCCAGCAATGCAAATCAGAAAAAAGATGTTTACATTGTGGCCAATTTCATCACAGTCTCTTACATTTTTTTCCTATTAATTCTACACCTAGTTCTGCGAGTAGCCCCTCTACTTCTGCAGTGCAACCCCCGAGGAGCCCCGTGGCTACCGAATTTAATAGAACCACTAACACCATTGTTACTGGTATGTCTTTAAATGATCGCGAAGTACTTCTCTGTACCGCTTTAATACAAATACAGGATGTTTTTCAAAATTGGCACACAGTGCGCGCCATCTGTGACTCTGGTGCTCAATCTTCATTTATATCTAAGTCATGTGCTGATAGTTTGGGCCTTCCTAAATTTAATATCGCCATGACTCTACAAAGCTTAGATCAAATGACAACTTCGGCAAAATCTGGAATTAATTGCAATATATCCTCTTTGCGTGATAATAATTTTGTTTTTAATTTTGATGCGATAATACTCGATAAAATTTGTAGTGATTTACCTCATTCCTCATTTTCGATTAAAAGTTTTCCTTTTCTCGCCAACTTAGAACTAGCTGACCCAGGCTTTAATAAAAGCGATAAAATTGATTTATTGTTGGGCGGCGATGTGTACCCTTACATTTTGCTAGATGGTCGTTTGTCTACGGGACCCAACAACCCCGTCTGCATTAATACTATTTTTGGTTGGGGAATAATGGGCAATCTTTCACTTTCACCTTCAACTACAAATCAAATTAAAACATTTTTTACTACGTCAATGAACGATTCTTTTGTCAATTTAGATAAAAATCTACAACGATTTTGGCAAATAGATGACATACCTAATGTCAAGGCCATTGACCCCGAAGATGAGTTTTGCGAAAATTATTTTTTGAAAACTACCTCAAAAAATGAGGAGGGGAGATATATTGTATCTTTACCATTTAAAGTTACTGCTCCAGATTTTGGCGACACTCGATCCATTGCCGTACGTCGTTTTTTCTCCCTTGAGAAGAAATTGCTACAAAACCCTGATTTTTATGCTGCCTACAGCTCTGTTTTACAAGATTATTTAGATAATAATCATATGCAACCGGTTTCTGCACCTTTGCCGACCGAAATTTCAAATCATTTTTATATTGCACACCATGCGGTGTTTAAAAAAGATTCTACTAGCACCCCCCTGAGGGTGGTTTTTGATGCGAGCATGCACGCCCCTGGCAAAATCTCGCTCAACAACGCTGTTTATACTGGGCCCCCTTTACAAAGGGACTTACAAAAAATTTTATTACTTTATCGTTTGCATAAATTTTGCTTTTGTTGCGACATCCGTCAAATGTACAGGATGATTTTAGTTGACCCTAGTCAAACTAATTTTCAAAGAATAGTTTGGAGGTTTGATCCTAACCAGCCTATTCAAGACTTCGAAATAAATAGAGTTTTATTCGGGGTCTCTTGTAGCCCCTTTTTGGCTATCAGAACTTTGCTGCAACTTGCTAGAGAGCATGAGGACCTTCCTCTTGCCTCAAAAATCATTGAGGAGGCAGTTTTTGTCGATGATGTGATTTCGGGAAGTGATGACTTTTTTAAGGCCACTGAGATGAAAAATCAATTAATCGAGCTACTTAGCCGAGGTGGATTCGAATTGCGTAAATGGGCGAGCAATTGTCCCGAGTTACTATCCGATCTTCCTGAGTCACACATTTCGATGAAGGCTCTTTCTCTCGATTTAGATGCTGAAAATTCAACTTTGAAAATTCTCGGTTTAAATTGGAACCCTCATACTGATGAATTTTTTTATACTTTCGACTGTTCTCTCCAAACATGCACTAAAAGAACAATTTTAAGTAATTTGGCCCGCATTTACGACCCTCTGTCTTTTTTGGCGCCAATAGTTTTAATTTTAAAATTAATTGTTCAATACTGCTGGGCAGAAGACTTAAACTGGGACGACCCTGTCAGTCCGGAAATTGTTTTTAAATGGGAAAAATTTAAAAATGAATTAAAGTTTTTGCATTCTGTTAAAATTCCTCGTCAAATAATTTTGCCTAATGCTAGTCAAATCCAGCTAGTAGGATTTTGCGATAGTTCAGAACGGGCCTATTGTGCTGTCGCTTATATTCGAATTTTTTATTCTGATGGAAACATTAAAGTTTTTTTTGTTTGTAGTAAATCTAGAGTCGCACCGTTGCGTCGTAAACTAACTTTACCAAGACTAGAGCTTTTAGGAGCTGTTTTGTTGGCTAAATTAATGGATTTTTTACTAGAAACGTTCTCGGAAAAAATTAAATTTGATAAAATTCTTGCTTTTACTGATAGCACAGTGACCTTATCTTGGATTCAGGGATCTCCTCACAAATTTAAAACATTTGTTTCGAATAGAACTGCCTATATACAAGGAAGAATTAGCCCTGAGTTTTGGCATTATGTTCCTACTGAACAAAATCCTGCTGACTGCGGTACTAGGGAAATGTATCCTTCTGATTTACAAAGATTTTATTTTTGGTTAGAAGGGCCTTCTTTTCTAAACCAACCTACAAATACTTGGGATTTTATGACAGTTACTTACGATGGGAATGCAGTTTTGGAAGAACAGCGAAAAAATATTTTTAACGTTTTTACTTGCGAACAAACAGTTGAATATTATGTAAACAACTTGTTTGAAAAATACAGTTCTCTTTTTAAAATTAAGAGAATAGTTGCTTACTTTTTGCGAGGGTTACAAAAGTTTAAAAATCCCTCATACAATTTTGCTACTGATTACCTTACAAATCAGGATTACTACAAAAGCTTACTTTTTATTTCGAAATGCGTACAATCTTTTTCTTACCAAAAAGAAATTGAATTACTAAAAGATAAGAAACAGCTTCCAAAAGCTTTTCAAAAATTATGTCCATTTTTGCATAATGAAAGCTACGATTTGCTTCGTGTTGGAGGCCGTTTATGCCATTCAAATTTATCATACGATAAAAAATTTCCAATTCTTTTGCCTTCTAGTGCAAAATTCACTGAATTACTGATTTTAGATTTGCATCGCAGCAATCTTCATTGTGGTATACAGACCACAACTTTTTTACTAATGCAAAACTTCTGGGTATTGTCTGCTAAAAAGGTAGTGAGAAAAGTTTTAAGTTCTTGCCATACTTGCTGGAAAACTAAACCTAACTCCCTTCAACCCCCTATGGGTCACCTACCGAAATTTAGAGTTTCCGAAGCAAAGGTGTTCGAAAATGTAGGTATAGATTTTTGTGGTCCGTTCACGATTACTCTTGGTCGGACCAGAGGTGCAAAAACCATGAAAGCATATGTCTGTTTATTTATCTGTTGCGCTGTTAAAGCCGTGCATTTAGAGTTAGTCTCTGATATGACATCAGAAGCCTTTCTGGCTGCTCTGCGCCGCTTCATAGCTAGAAGAGGACTATGCTCAAAGATCTCTTCAGACTGCGGGACCAACTTCGTGGCCTCTGAAAAATACTTGCGACAAATTTTTTCTGATTGCGTGAAGGGGGAAGGTATAGTTTGGTCTTTTAACCCACCTGCTGCTCCCCACATGGGAGGCATTTGGGAATCAAACATTAAATCTTTAAAGACTCATCTTCACAGGGTAGTTGGAAATCAAATACTCACCTATGAGGAATTAAATACGGTTTTAACCCAAGTTGAAGCCATAATGAACTCACGTCCTTTATGTGCCTTAAGCACCGATCCTGCTGATCTGGCGGTCTTGACTCCTAATAATTTTTTAAATTTGAGGCCTCCAGGTACAATACCCGATCCAAACTACTGCGATATTGCGTTAAACAGGCTGTCCAGGTGGCAACTGTTGCAAAGAATGCACCGCGATTTTTGGATTCGCTGGCATCGCGAATATTTGCACACTTTGCAACAGCGAGCCAAATGGCACCAACCTCTTGCTTCCATTGATATTGGTACTATGGTACTGATCAAAGATGAAAATTCCACTCCATTGGATTGGCCCCTAGGCCGCATTGAAGACCTTATTAAAGGTTCTGATAATGTTCCACGGGTTGCTATTGTAAAGACTACTAAAGGTACCTACAAACGGCCTTTGGTAAAACTATGCGCCCTGCCTACAAATTAAACTCTCTGAAATGCCCCTGGGCATTCTCAGGGGGGTGGGAAATGGTTCGTCCCGCCTTCCTTTTTGTAAATATGTTCTTTTTACTATAATTTACCAAATTGGTTCGAATTAGGCTATTTGGTGATTCACTAGAGCATTTTCTATTTTTTGTTTATTTAGTATTAATTAACTAATTAAGTACTTAAAATTACTGGGTTATTTGCATTTGAAACTCCCGCGGTTTTAAAGGCAAATATTACAATTTGCTATAATTAATTTACTTTACATAAAATGCATTTTGAATTACTAAGGTTCCTAGTTCCTTTAATATGGACCTTCGTAATCTCATTCCTTCCTACTTATTCCTTTTCTCCTACGCCTATGGATTAACGACGCCACTGGGCGACATGTGGGAGAACGAACGCAGTAGCGATATCTGCTGCAGCAGAGAGAACCGTTTCGCCTTCGAACGATAATACACGCGTGTTAGCGACTCTCCTACCACAGGAATGTGGGGTGCAAAAACTACGGTTTAACAGCGCGTCCTCCCATGAGTTCCACTTCCTGTATAAAAATGGTAAGTGAAAATGCATTATTTTTACCTTACATACATTTGTTTATTGCTACACTAACCTAGAAGGTAAACTAGACCATTTCAGAATCCCTTGTACCAGCTTAGCCTATGACCTTATTCCCTTAAAATTACAGTCCACGCCTGACACCGTTAAATTCCAGACAAATCTCCTTTCTGGACCACCAGGGAGCCCCAGGCATACATACAGACAAAAAGGCAAAATCCAAAAATGCTTCAAATTATTTTTCACAAAAGCAAAGATATATAATTTTGGTAAAATCATCGCACTTTTTGTTCTTGTATCTTTCAGTAGGATCACTATAGATAATAATTAATTATGGTTTGGTATATTGTGCGCTAAAAATGACAGGAGAAAATAAGTTTTTTATATTTTAATAAAGACAGAATTTGGAAATATTAGGGTTGAAAATGTTTTATTTAAATTTAAAAAAAAATAATATTTGGATTATTTTGCAATCAGCCGTCATAATATTTCGATAAAAGTAAAAGAATGTCCGTCTTTAAATTCAGACCAAAAGTGTCAAAATGTATCTTATAGTTTAAAGATAAGTGGAAAAAGCTGCTAGAAATGAGTCAACTTTTATTTGAACAAACAGAAATTGATTGGAAAGTAATTTAATTTCCAAAATTTATCTATTACAAAGTATGTCGTCTGCTAACAGAGTTAACAGAATGCAGTGAAAAGAGTAAACGTCAGAAAACTGCACATTTGCGAAAAAAAAACACAATTGAGAAAATATTATATGCTGCCCAAATTAAGTTTATATTACATATTTAAGCTTCCAAACTATTAAAATAATTATTTTTAAATACCGATTGAGCTTCTGAATACATAAACTTTTTAACAAAAGTAGTAAAAGAAACGACTAACGACGAGCAAAATCCATCTCCATCGTCTCCCCGCTACTTCAGATTGTGATAATTATAGTGTAGTTTAGTTTTGTTTTGTTGTTTTTTTTATTCCTTTAAATATTCTTTTTTAAATAGATCATTTTTAAATTTATTCATTTTATTAACATGGGTTGTGGGCTATCAATTTAAAGGTTATTTTACCTAGATAATGAAATTACAATCAGGGAACATAAGGGTTGTTGTTTTTTTTTAAGTTTTAATATTAAATTTAAGTTTTAATATTAAATTTTGTAGCTATAATATGTAAGTACTGCGTTAGCGTACCGCACACCTCGGCTAACTGCTCGTGCGACAATAATTTTTCATTAAAATATTAATTTTAAGAATAAAAATGCGTTTATAGATTATTTCAATAAACATTATATGCATATAGAATTTTCGGTAACTTTTATGTGTCCCGGCCCCACTGTGCACCGCCCAATTTTTTACGTTATGAGTAGCAGGCTCAGTTTTAGTACAAAGCTTTATTTTGTAAAGACGCTCAACTTTTTTCTCTAAAAGTGATTTCTAACAGTGCGCCGGCGCAGAAATTATTCGAGCTTTGAAAAAAAATTACCCGGTTGCTAATTTTTTACTGTAAATTTTTTCATATCATAAATTACGAAGAATCACTATCAAGAATTTTCGCAGAGGAAAAAGTTGAGCGTCTCGGCGAAATGAAGCTATTTACAAAAATTCAGCCTATTACTAATCATTTAAAAAATAGACCGGTGTACTGTGAACTATAAGGACAGGCAGTAATAGTTCCAGGTAGTATTTCAACAGTTTTACATCCTAAGCTGGTCTTTCAATAGGCCTTTATGAAGGGTAGGTATTATAAGAACCGAAATAAATACTGCCTTCCTTTTTAAAGGCAAATAGAGCACTTATTTTGAAATTCGACCTATTATAAAAGCAACAGCATGTGGAATTCTAATAGACCTGTCTAAAGCTTTCGATACACTTAACCACGAAATTTTGTTAAAAAAACTTGAGGCTTACGGGGCGAGGGGAACTCCTCTGGTTCTATTCAGGTCTTATCTGACTGAAAGAAATCAAAAAATTATTTTAAAAACAAATACGGGGCATGCAGAATCTGACAAGGGTATCATATCAACTAGTGTACCCCAAGGCAGTATCTTGGGACCACTGTTTTTTGTAATTTACATCAACGACATGGACGCTCTGTTTGATGAGATGGCCAAAAATACAAATTATGCTGATGACACAAATATAGTTTTGCCAATATCAGGAAACTAAAATATCGAGGAAAAATGTTCGGAGGTACTAACAAAAACAAAGGGCTGGCTGGAAACCAATCAATTGCTACTTGACGAGGAAAAAACTAAGATAATAATTATATCCAACCAGCGACTTACCCACAACGATACACTCACATTTAACAACAAAAGCATCAAATTTGTCAAAAACGTTAAACTGCTCGGAGTAATAATAGACTCAACTCTAAACTATTTTGAACACATACAGGGTCTATGCTTAAAATTAAGTAAAGCAAGTTATGCCATAAGAGTAATGGCTAAGGCTTTAAATTTTAATAAAAAGGGACTAATAACCATATACTATGGAATGTATTATTCGCATATCAAATATGGAATAATTCTCTGGGGAAATAGTGGTCATGTTCACAAATAAACCAGGCAAATTACACTTTGAGAGCAAGAAAATTATTAACAGGACTTGAAGCATTGGAAATTGTAGAGCGGCGAAAAACAAAGTAAAAAAAAATAAAAGCGTGAGCAGGGGCGTTGCGGGTTAGGTTTGGGGGGGGGGGGTAAAAAGGGGCAGGGAATCGTATTATTGCGATTTCCCGCGAAAGCTGACGTCGGCGAAAAAAGTGATATACAAAAAGTCATAGGCCATGAAAATATCTAAAACTTTTGTAAATATCATGTTTTACATAACATCAAAATGTTCGAGAAAAATTAAAAAAACCGTAATTTTTTTTATTTTTTGTGTTTTATTTTTTATTTTTGCAAAAATAATGTCAGTTTAACAAAACTTGGTAAGCGTAGAGCTCTTTGGCTGCTAAATGTCTACAATATTTTACAAACAAAAAAATTAAGAAGTTTCTAAGATATTTGTTTTTTCCTTTCAAAATCGCTTTATTTTTAAATGAAATTTCTCCTTCAGAAAATCAGCGTATCCAGTTCTGCTGGTACTCAGTTTTTGGCACTGAGATGTACTTTTTGGTGAATTAAAAAAAGATAACATGCGTCATTTAAAAACTTGCCCAAAAAATAGAAAAGGCTAAAAAAAAAATTCACAATATTTTTTAAAGTTATTGGAGTCATTTTATAAGTTTTAAAACATTTTTTAAAACTGACTAGATTACTTAATTCCACGCAAGATAAATGGCTATTATTATGGCTAAAAAAAAAAATAAGCTATCTGCCTTGTTTTTGGAAAATTAATGTAAATATATATATTATGACACAAATTTTATTTTTTCTAATAAACATTTTTTATCGCTCTGTATGTTATTTTTAATTTCTTTCTGGGTTTTATCGCCCTCAAAAATTGCCGCCTAACGCGAAGCACCCTGTCACCCCCTAGATAACCCAATTTCTTTATGTACAGGGTTTTCCCGTATATTTTTACACCATATCTAAAACGTGTATTTGAATAGATATCAAAATACTATAAATACAAAAGTTTTATAATTTTTTACAAATTTTAGGAATCTTAAGGTCAGAATGTAATTTTTTTTTCTAAATGTCAAAATTTGACAGGTTGATTGTTTTTTTTTAATTGAACACCCTATATATTATTTTAGATTTTTATAGATCTTTTCTTCCTGATTTCAAAAATATATATGTTATGATTAATTCGTTTGTTAGTTTTTGAGATATATGCGTTTAAAAGTTTTAAAAATTAAATTGATACTCTTTAAAACATCAAAACCAAAAAGTGTTTTCGAGCCTGTTCAAATTCTACAAAAGAAAATAGAACAGATCTCGTCGGAATCTCAATGGAAATTCTACGCACTCTATCTATTAAGCTATTTACAGAAAATTTATAGGAATTATTCAAAATTAAATAATAAAGGAGGCTATGTAGAAAATTATCAATGAAGTTTTAGATATTAATATTTTTCGCCCCACATTACTGTGCAGAATCACCACAGATGGAAAATATTAGTAAATTATATACCTTACAAAAGCAACAGCTCACTTTTTGTGTGCGATTGTCTTTTTCATGGCTGAAACTTAAATTTTTTAAAACTTTTAAACGCATATATCTCCAAAACTAATAAACTAAATAAACTCAACATATATATTTTTGAAATCAGGAAGAAAAGGTCTAATAAAATCTAAAACAATATATATGTTCAATTAAAAAAAAGTGTCAAATTTTGACATTTAGAAAAAAAAAATACATTCTGACCGACCCTAAGATTCTTAAACCACGTAAAAAATTATGAAACTTTTGTATTTATCATATTTTGATAACAAATTCAAATAAACGTTTAAGCAGGGCTATCAAAATGGACGGGCCACGATCCTCCACTTTGTTGACGTCACATCCGGGGCTGATTTTTTTTTGATGGTCACGTTACGACACAGCTGATTGTCTTTAAAATATTGAAGTTGGAATGACGGTTCATGGATATTTGATTTTTTTTAAATAAAGCCGTTTTTGAGATTGTTTTTACTTTATTCTGGCAGAACTTTTTTTAATGTATAGTAAGCCTTAATTTTTTATAGCCGCTTCATTAGCTCACAAAAAAATTAAGTTTAAAGTAGAAGCGAATGTGACAATCAGATATGACAAAGTCAAATACATGTGAAATATAACAGTTGGTGGTACATGGCGGGTAATTTGAATTCAAAATAAGGAATGCTATATCTTGAAGATTTTAACCTTTTAATCATGTTGCTTCCTTACAAACCTTTGGTGGAATATCGGGATGGTGTCTGAGAATATTTCACTGAAATTTTGCGGAAATCTGTAGTGAAAATATCATAAAAAAACGTCTGACCTCCCATAAGACCCAATGTAAAATTCAGCCCCGGGAGAACAGTTGATTTTTTCAGGGTCGTGGTCTCTATTTTTGTGTTGGCCTTGGTTTAAGATATGATGTAAAAATATACGGGAAAACCCTGTACATATAGAAATTGGCTTATCTAGGGGGTGACAGTATGCTTTGCTCTAGGCGGCACTTTTTGGGGGCGATAAAACTCAGAAAGAAATTAAAAATAACATACAGAGCGATAAAAATTTTTTATAAAAAAAAAATAAAAATTTTGTCATAATGTATATATTTACATTAATGTTCAAAAAGCAAGGCAGGTAACGTAATGTTTTTTAGCCATAATAATAGCCATTTTTCTTGCGTAAAATTGAGTAATATAGTCAGTTTTAAAAAATGTTTTAAAACTTATAAAATAACTACAGTAACTTAAAAAAATATTGTGACAATTTTTGTTTAAATTTTTTCTTTTTTTGGACATTTTTTTAAATGACACATATTATCTTTTTTTATTTTGCCAAAAAGTATATCTCAGTGCCAAAGACTGAGTACCAGCAGAACTGGATACGATAATTTTCTGAAGGAGAAATTTCATTCAAAAATAAAGTGGAAAAAACAAATATCTTTGAAACGACTTAATTTTTTTGTTTGTAAAATATTGTAGACATTTAGCACCCAAAGAGCTCTACTCTTACCAAGTTTTGTTAAGCTGACATTATTTTTGCAAAAATAAAAAATAAAAAACAAAAAAATAGAAAAAATTACGGTTTTCAAAATTTTTCTCGAACATTTTGAGGTTATGTAGAAAATGTCGTTAACAAAAGTTTAAGCCATTTTCATGGCCTATAACTTTTCTGTATATGACTTTTTTGTTCGAGGTCAACTTTCGCCGGAAATCGCAATAATACGATTCCCTGCCACTTTTTACCCCCCCAAACCTAACCCGCAACGCCCCTGCTCACGCATTTAGTTTTTTTAACTTCGTTTTTCGTCGCTCTACAATTTCCAATGCTCCAAGTCCTGTTAATAATTTTCTTTTTTTTTGCCTTAAATTATGGTAATTGCGCTGGCCTAAAAGTCTTCATTCAACAAAAAAGGTTTATGCGTTTTATGTTAAACATGAAATTTGGTGAAAGTTGCACTGTCGTTTTTGAGTCAAATAAACTTCTGACCATCTATGGGGTATATATCTATGAGTGTGTCTTGTACTTAAAAAGAAACATGAAAAAATGTATTCACTGAGAACCAAACCACAATCATGACACTAGAACAAAGATACTCTGCCAATATATGGGCCCCTAAGCTCACACTAGGTACTATAGTTATAGTGTACGTGTGAGCTAATATAACTAAAAACTGAAATATATTTTATTCAACTCCACACTAAATTACCTTTTTTTGATACCACACAAGCCATGTTTTGACTTAAACTCAAATTTTTGAAATCCACCCCACCCTTAAAAAAAAACAAAAACTAAAATGTATTTTGTTAAACTCCGGACTCAATTACCTTTCGTTTGATATCACACACGCCATATTTTTACTTAAACTTTAATTTTTGAAATATACCCCCACCCTATTTTTAAAATAAATTAAAATGTATTTTGTTTAACTCCAGACTCAATTACCTTTCATTTGATATCACACACGCCATATTTTCACATAAACTCTTATTTTTGAAATCTATCCCCACCCTTTTATTTGGTTTGTGTTCGGTGGATTTTGTTCATTTTTAAATGGGACCATCTCGACCCAAGACCCAGCCTAGGTACCAAATTTCATTGAAATCGGCCAAGCGGTTTTTGAGTTATGTGCGTTGGTCGTTACAGACAGACAGACAGACAGACATACAGACAGACAGACAGACGGCGCAACAAAAAAGTTTCAAAATCATCTGAAACGCAAAGATATATAAAAGTTTTTGAAATCGGAGCAACTTTTTTTTTCTCGAAAAAATTAGGATCACCGTAGCTCACACTACTATAGTATAGTATATGTGAGCTAAAAAAGATAAATTTTCTAAACTATCCTTATCATAGATTAACTTCCACTGAAAAAGGCCCGGACTATACATCAATTACATTTTTTAATAAACTTCCACAGCAAATTCAGGAAATTGACAGTTTGAAAACGTTTCAAAAAGCCTGTTTTAATTTAATATGCAAACTTGGGCCTTGTTCAATTGAAGAATTTTTAAGCATTTCTATTTTTAAAATATTTATATAGTTATCATGGGTCTCTCTCTTGTATTACATTTACTCAAGTATCTTTTTTTATTATTTTGGTTTTATACCTACTTGTTATTTTATTTTGTGAAGTAAACAAAACATTTTATCTGAAGTATCTTTAAAAGAGAAATGAACTATTTTATAATTATTTTAATAATTTTAGTATTTTGATTTTATTTATTTAAACTTTTTATTGTGTTATTGTTAGATCTTTTTCTCTGTCTTTGTGTGCGTTTTTATTTTTTAGTATTTAAGCATTTCTTTTTAAATTGAGAACCTATCTAATTATAAATAACCAGCTTTCATGATGATAATAATAATGATAATTTTATTTATGACTTTTGTGCTCACTAATAGATAAGTATTTTAAAGAAATTAGGAATTATTAGACATACCATATATATAGTTTGAAATTGTATGTTTGAAATTGTATATTTAATATGGTGAATAAACTATCTATCTATAAACCTATATATTTTTTTTCCACAAAGAAACCAAGCCATTCCTCTAAGAAGAGGTGTCAGGCAAGGTGAAACAATATCCCCTAATGTTGGTGCAAGCAATGAATTTCCTATAAGACACTAGAAAAATCACGTTCCCAAAAAAGTGAATTTTGAGGTGAAAAACTGGACGTTTAAACGTTGACTGGAGCCGCAAGAGAGTCCGAGGTAGGTGCCTTTTCATATAAAATTCCATATGTATCGTAACTTTCCATTTACAATCGTCAATACCGACAATTATTTTTAAATGTGCTTGTAAAGCCAAACCGGCGACCTGTCGAAGGAAATTCCATTATTTTTCACTGCTTGCACGCACATTTAATGGTCCTTCGAGCCGGATTAATAGTTTTCCAAACTACCTAGACTCCTGTAATTCAGCAATTTCCTACAAAAATTCCAAATTTCTATATATTTTCAAAATTTATTTCCAATTTCAATTTCAATTATTTCTACAATCAGTAATAAATCAAACAGACCATATTGATTTACGACCTGTTGGTGATATGTTCCTTCAAAGTTGATCGAAGTGTTTATTATCGTGCAAAAATAGCTATAGCCAATGCACATATTTCGTATAGTTTACTAGTTCATCAAAGTTGATCGCTTTGTTCATTGCATTTTCAGTAAAAGTTGCGTCAATACGCCGAAAGTGAAATTTTAAGGCGGTTCTTCCATCTACTTTCCTTTAATTATCGATTTGACAGGTGTCGCGTTAACGCGCAGGTGCAAGTGTCGCCGTCACCAGGGTCATCCCGCTTGAATAGTGACGTGGGTCTCACGTTTCGTTGTTTCTTCGAATACCGATTTTCTTAAAAACTTTCAAACAGGACCGCTAGTCGTATGCACAGAGTGTGCGACTTGGAATCGAGAGGTGCGGGGTTCAATCCTTGGTGAGACATAAAAGTTTTTTTAAAGGATATGTTCAAATAATAACATACAGACAAACTTACAAACATTTCATTTCAAAATTTTCGAAAAAAGTTAATAAAATTAAAATAATAAAATTGTTTAATTTTTTAATTTTAAGCATTTTTTTGGGTAATTTTAAAAACAAATTAACTTTCAAAAACAAAAATGTCTACGCAAAAACAGAAAAAAATTTGCGACAAAAGGCTTTTGAGCTTCAACCAAATGGCGGAAGCTCACGAGGTAGCTTTGAAAGCGAACTCGGATACAGCGTTTCACTTTTTGTTTAAATCCAGATATGAAGACGTCGAAGAATGTCATGCTCAATTCTATAATTTTCATAACCAAATTATTGGCTCTCTCGAAGAGTTTAAACTTTCATTTGACGAGCAGGATAAAACTAGAAAAGACTTTGACAACCTTTATTATGAATGTAAGGGTATTTACTACGACCTTTTTAGGGCCAACCCTGTCAATTACGTAGGCAACCCTAGCCAACAAAATATTGTTCAGGGGTCCATTTAAAGTCATGGTACATCAAAATTCTGATTTAAGTGATATAGAGAAATTTCAACAATTGCGGAGTTCTGTTCTGAATGAAGCCCTTTCTCTAGTAAAAACCATTCCCCTCGCAGATAGCAATTATCACATTGCGTATGAAACCTTAGTAAAGAGGTATCAAAATAAACGAATTATTGCTACTACCGCTTTGAATGCTATTAACTTTCTTTCAACTAAATCCAGTTCTGGGAAAGAATTACGTTCCATGTGGGATACATTTTCTGAGAATCTAGCCATCTTAAATGAGCTTGGTTTTCCTACAAAAGAATGGGACTTTCTTACTTTTAACATGATGCTCTCAAAACTTGAAGTCAAAATGAGGACTGATTTCGAACTTTACTATAGTAGAGAGAAAAACAATTCAGAAATTCCGTCCTACACTGATCTTTACACGTTTATAGAAAATCATTGCGTTGCGCTCGAATCTGTAGTGCAAATGCCCAGTTTTAGTAGGCAAAATCAAACCCCTAGACAACCTCAAACTACGCGTAATTCTCAACAGAACAGTTTTCAGAGAAACAGTTTTAATAATTTTAATTCACCTTCTGCTTTCAATACAACTATTTCAAATCAAAGTTCAAATTCAAGAAATCAACAAAATACTTTACAAAATAGCAATCAACGCAGCAACCTCAAATACAAAATAATCAGAACAGAACTTTTAATCCAAGAATAAAATGTTACCTATGTTCTTCGAATCACGCATTATCGAAATGTATCGAATTTCAAAACAAAAGTCCACAGAAAAGGATGGGTTATGTTCGGCAGGTGAATCTATGTCAAAATTGCTTACATTTTGCTCACCAGACCGTGAATTGCCCCTCCTCCTACAACTGCATCACGTGTGGAGCCAGACATCATAGTCTTCTCCATGTTCCACAACCAGTAGCGCCCTCTGTGAGTGTTAATTCATATCCTCCAGAGAACGCTAATATTCCACTTTCCAATTCCAATAGCACCCCTATGTCAGGAAGCCATTCCACAAACTGTCATGCAACAATGATTTCCAAAAATTCCACTTTTCTACTTTCTACCGTTGTAGCTGACATGTTAGACTCAAGGGGACATTACCAACCAGTTCGTATCTTACTCGATTCTGCCTCAGAGGCAAACTTTATTTCAGAAAAATGTCTAAATCGTTTAGGTCTTTCGAAAAGCTTCTTTTCTAGTTCTATTCAAGGCTTAAATCAAATGACATCTTCCAATACCAAAGATAAGACGAAATGTCTTATCAAACCTCAAGGTCAAGCGGGACCTACCTTTGATTTTGAGGCTTTAGTACTTCCAAAACTTTGTACAGAGATTCCTTCTTGCGCTGTCGACTCGAGCAAGTGGAATCACTCGCAATATCAAACTTTCTGATCAAAACTTCCATATACCAAGTTCCATTGATGTCCTAGTAGGTTGTGAACTTTTTCCGCATCTCTTACAAGAGGGAGTTATCCACGGAGAGCGTGGACAACCTAGTGCTTTTAATAGCATCTTTGGCTATGTGCTGATTGGTAAAGTTGAAACTTCAAAGCAACAAAATCCACAATCACTCATAAGCTGTTACACTTCCATCGAACCATCTCTGGATATCTGCCTAGTGCGCTTCTGGGAGATAGAGCAGGTTCCACATAAGGTTCATCACAGTCCTGAGGATATTATGTGCGAAAAATTATTTTCACAATCAGTTTCACGCAACGAATCAGGTAGATTCGTCGTTCCATTACCTTTCATAAACTTAGAACCCCAGTTGGGTGACACCTATCCAATCGCTTTAAAACGTTTCAAGCTTCAGGAAGCTAGACTTCTCAAAGACTCAGCTAATTATCAAGCTTACAAAGGTTTTATGCAAGATTATTTAGACACTGGTCACATGATACCTATTCCTACGCCTATATCTAAAGATGTCTTGGATAATTCCTACTTTATCCCTCATCACAGTGTCTGGAACACTGGGAAGATAAGAGTGGTCTTTGATGGGTCTCAACGGAGTCCCAGAGGTGTCTCACTCAACGAGACGTTGTGCGCAGGTCCTAAACTGCAAAATGATGTCCGTGAAATTCTACTTAATTTTCGAATTCATGCTGTAGCCTTTTTTACTGACATAGTAAAAATGTTCCGACAGATTTTAATTATTCCTGAGCACACGCGTTATCAAAATATTCTATGGAGATTTTCTGAGGATGATCCTGTCCAAACCTACTCCTTAAGAACAGTTGTTTATAGACTTAAGTCATCACCTTACTTAGCTATTCGTACTATACAAGAACTAGCTAAACTTGAGCCTGAAAGGTATCCTAATGCTTCCAAGGTGCTTCTTAAAGACATTTACGTCGACGACGTGCTCACTGGGCAGGATTCTGTGGCCTCTGCCAAAGAACTTCAGTCGGAGTTAATCACCATGTTGCGCCTAGGAGGGTTTGAACTTAAAAAATGGGCGAGCAACAGTCCGGAACTTCTCTCCTCATTCTCAGAATCAGAAACACAAATGTCCATTCGTTTCGACAAATCCGAACCTAATTTTGTAAACATATTGGGTCTCCAATGGAATCCTATCTCAGATTCGTTTACCTACTTGGTCGTACCAGAAGATAAACCATGCACCAAGCGAGGTATCTTATCTCAAATCATGAAAATTTTTGATCCCTTAGGTTTCTGTTCTCCCGTTTCTTTACTTGCTAAGCATCTCATGCAAGATCTGTGGAAGGAGAAGCTGGACTGGAATTCTCAGCCTCCTCCGCATATCGTAAATGTTTGGAATCTATTTCGAACCGAACTTCCAAATCTTTCAAATATTCATTTACCTAGACGCCTTTCCATTGATCAACCACGTAGCATTGAACTTCACGGCTTTTCAGACGCCTCTATGATAGGTTACGCGGCTACGGTCTATTTCAGAATGGAGTCAGTTTCTGGAGAAATCCATACCTTTCTTGTAATGGCCAAATCTAAGGTCGCACCAGTGAAAACAGTCAGTCTTCCGCGACTGGAGCTTCTTGGTGCCACTTTACTTTGCGACCTAATTTCCTTTATTCAAAACACTTATTCAGATATTCTTAACTTCAACCAAATCTCTGCATGGTGTGATTCTCAAGTGGTTCTATGCTGGTTGGCGGCTTCACCTCACAGGTTTAAAACGTTTGTGGCAAACCGTATCTGTCACATTCAAGAAACCATTTCTCCTACGGCCTGGAAATATATTCCATCAGCGCTAAATCCAGCCGACTGTGCTTCGCGCGGTCTTATGCCTAATCAACTTGTCAAACATGACTTGTATTGGGAAGGTCCTTGTTTTCTTAGGCTACCAAAAGAGAGCTGGCCTGATGATTTTCGCTGTCCAGACCCTCCGGAAAACGAGGTTATTCTGGAAGAACGCAAATCAGTATTTCAAACATGCACAGTTGAACCACACATGCTTGATACTTTTCTTTCTCGTTACTCTTCCCTAGAGAAAATTCAACGCATAATTTCCTATATTTTTCGCCTTACCGAAAAGAAATCTAAATATCCTAACGAAAATATTACCGAAGTAGAACTTCAACATTCTCTTATTGTTCTCGTTCGGCATGTTCAACGTTCCATCTTTGCTGATCTCATTTCACGTTTGAATGACGCAAAGCTACTTCCTAAACAATTTCGTAAACTTTCACTTTTTCTAGATACACAGGGCTCCTTAAGAGTGGGGGGTCGATTACCACATTCTTCCGAACTCTCTTATTCAGCAAAACACCCTTTACTTTTACCACGTTCTCACCGTCTTACTCAACTTGTCATTGAGTACACTCACAAAAGGTACTGTCATCCCGGTCAAAAAACGTTGCATTACCTCTTGAGACAACAATTTTGGATCCTTTCCCCTCGCTATGCAATCGAGAGTATAACTTCTCATTGCATTTTATGCTATCGATTAAATCCTAAACCTTCCGTACAAATCATGGGCAACTTGCCTGCTCAACGCATCTCTCAAGTAAAGGCATTTTCACATGTTGCCATAGATTATTGTGGTCCCTTTCCAATTACAATGGGAAAGTACCGAGGTGCAAAGGTATCCAAATGTTATATCCTTGTCTTAGTCTGCTCCGCAACAAAGGCAGTTCACCTAGAACTTACCTCCGATATTTCCACCCCTACCTTTCTTGCGGCTTTTAAGAGATTTGTGGCAAGAAGAGGAAGAATCTCTGACATTTACTCAGATTGTGGTAGCGCGTTCTTGGGAGCTGATCGTTACTCAAACAGTACTCCCAGGAAGCATGTCACAGTCTAAAAATTACCTGGCATTTTTCAAGTCCTGGTAGTCCGCACCTAAACGGACTAGCCGAGGCAGGAGTTAAATCCACCAAGGCAAATTTAAAACGTGTAATAGGTGAGCAACGGTTAACCTATGAAGAGTTTTTTACTTTTTTGTGTCAGGTCGAATCCATACTAAACAGCTGTATGCCCAAAGTATGGATCCGAATGACTTTCTTCCACTGACCCCTGGTCATTTTCTTACCCTGGAACCGTTGAATTCCGTACCAGAACCCGATTTTTCTGATTCCAAGTTGAACACCCTGTCCCGCTGGCAGCTGGTGCAAAGGCTCCAGTCCGATTTTTGGAAACGCTGGAACTTGGAGTACCTAAACACCTTGCAACAGCGTTCTAAATGGACAGAGGCTTCTAACAATATTAAACTAAATACTTTAGTCGTGGTAAAGAATGAAGAAAAACCGCCATTGCAATGGGCTGTTGGGCGAATTGTCGACGTACACCCTGGCTCAGACGGTCATATTCGTGTTGTGACCGTTAAAACAGCTACAGGAACATATCGTCGACCAGTAGTGAAACTATGTCCTTTGCCTATGCCCGACGCATAAGGCAAAATTTTCTTTTTCTTTCTTAATTTTTTCTAAGTATTTTTTTCTTTTCTTTTAATTTTAATTTACATGCATAATTTAATTCATATTTGGGTTAATGTTAAATTGTATCGTTTAATTGCTAATAGGCGAATATTATTTTTTTTTTTCCTTTCCTTTTCTTAACTAAGTAAAAACACGTGTTTTGGCGGCCGGAAAATGTTGGTGCAAGCAATGAATTTCCTATTTTTCATTTTCTTTTCCTTTTCTGCGCATTTAAAATAATTTAAATTTTCGCGCTCTTAAATATGCATATGGGTTTTCACGGCACCGCACACGTGCGAGGAAGCAGCGCCGCGATGAGTGCGCAAACAACCACCGTCACAACAAGACACTAGAAAAATCACGTTCCCAAAAAAGTGAATTTTGAGGTGAAAAACTGGACGTTTAAACGTTGACTGGAGCCGCAAGAGAGTCCGAGGTAGGTGCCTTTTCATATAAAATTCCATATGTATCGTAACTTTCCATTTACAATCGTCAATACCGACAATTATTTTTAAATGTGCTTGTAAAGCCAAACCGGCGACCTGTCGAAGGAAATTCCATTATTTTTCACTACTTGCACGCACACCTAAATTATTTAACCAGGCCCTGAAAGATGTTTTTAAAAACTTTGATTGGGAAGAAACAGGAATCAAAGTAAGCGGACAATACTTAAACCACGTAAGATATGCTGATGATATCGCTTTAATAACAGATAAGAAAGAAGAACTGATAAAAATACTGGAAGAACTGGATACAGCAGCTATAAATATAGGCTTGGGTATGAACTACACTAAAACTAAAATCACAACAAACATAGATGAAGATATCAAGATCAGAATAAACCAAGAAAAAATAGAACCCGTAGAGGAATATGCAGTGTGGAACAGCCAAACGGAATAAATTCGATAACGAATAAATGAGGGCGTGTTGGGAAAAACGCTTGGACACTTCCAAATGTATTTTTCAATGCGCATTTTTTTCAAAAAAATATATATAGGGTGTGTTATGTGACAGAGGCCAATACCAACTTTCTTATTTTAAATGCAACCTCCTGTATATTATTTATATTTTGGATTCTTGAGAAAATTCTAGACATAATTCATGTACAATATCCTATACCTCTAAGATTTTTAAAATATTGACAGTTCAAAAACGACAATTTCCAATTTCGGGGCAGATTATTTTGAAAACGGTTAGAACTATGGAAAAACGACTTACATGTCTTGGGAAAATAAAAGAAGTAGGGATGGGCGGACGATTTGAAGAAACCCACGGGAACTAGATGTATGAACACGGCGACAGACAGAGAGATATTGGGGGAGGCCTTATCCAAAGATGGATTAAAGAAGGCTAAATAGATAGAGATAGATATCAATTCTGAAAGATCAACTGTCAGTCTGACACTATTAGAGTCTAGTTTTATTGCAGTTCCTAAATAATTTTCAATTTTAGTGGCGTACGCAGAAATAATCCTGGGGAGGGGGGCTTGTACGCGGATCGATACGCAGAGATCCTGGGGGCTTGAGCACAGATCAATACATTTTAATCTTGATTTTTGGTGGAAATTCATGTTTTAGTGTTTAATATTCAGAGGCTTGGAGAGGGGGTTCAGTCCCCAAGCCCCTCCCTTCCACGTACGCCACTGCAATTTTATTAAGATGCGTATTTATATGAACAATCCAAACGAATCTATGCGCGACAAACAAAATTTTACCCCAGACCGTGCCAAAATTTAAAACCAAAATCGACATGTACAATTTTTTTCACAAAAACGTACAGTTTTATCAGCAATTGCCAGTTTTTTCGACACACTGTATAATTAGTTTGATTTATTTGAGATTATATTTTACTAAATTTGCTTTGTTTTTATAAAAGACCAAAAACAAAGAAACATGAATACGATATGCTAATATATCTTATTTTTTTGGTAAACACGTTTTTTTACTTCTCAAGAGGCACATTTGTTACCACAAGAGTGAAACACATGTTATTTTCAATTGGCTTTATCGAAGATGCCGGTCCGGGTAGTCAAGTGGTCTAAGTCGCCTATTTTTCTTAACTACAGGGTGTTTTTCAATTATTTATTTATTTTAAATACAGGGTGTTTTCCAATAAAGTATTTATTTTAAAAACTATGCCAATTAATGGGTACCTAATCTTACACTACAGATATGCAGAGGTGGATGGGTAATATGGGAAACTTCAAAAATTTCCGGTGGGCCGGTGTCGTCTAGGCCGGTGTCGTACGGGCTAGTGCCTTATAGACCGGTGCTTTATGGGTCGATGCCATAATGGCCGTTGCCTTAAGTAAGTTGCCTTATATGCCGTTGTCTAATGGGCCGGTGCCTTATGGGCTGGTACCGGTCATAAGGCAAAAAAATATGCATCAACTACATAGTGTGACTACAAAACTAATTAATTCCGTATAAGCGTGATGGTGTTGATATTTATTAAAAAGCCTGTATAGTCGTTTCACCTAAAAAGAACAAATTTTTATGCGTAATTTTAAGAAACTTTATTTCTTACAACCGGTTGATGAAAGACCATCTAAAATACGAACATTTCTTTCCCTGCCTAAATAAAATACTCTGCCAATATATGGCCCCTAAGCTCACACTAGGTACTGGTTATAGTGTGAGCTAATATAACTAAATACTAAAATATATTTTATTTAAGTCCAGACCAAATTACCTTTCGTTTGCTACCACTCAAGCCATGTTCTGACTTAAACTCAAATTTTTGAAATCTACCCCCACTCAACCTTTTGTTTGATATCACACACGCCATATTTTCACGTAAACTCTAATTTTTGAAATCTATCCCCACCATTTAAAAAAAAACTAAAATGTATTTTGTTTAACTCCAGACTCAATTTTCTTTCGTTTGATACCACACACGCCATATTTTCAAATAAACTCTAATTTTTTTGTTCGGTGGATTACCAAGACCTAGTCTAGGTACCAAATTTCATTGAAATCGGGCAAGCGGTTTTTGAGTGATGCGACGTTACAGACAGACATCCTGACAGACAGACATTCCTAAAGACATACAGACAGACAGACATACAGACAGACGGCGCGACAAAAAATTTCAAAATCATCTAAAACGCAAAGATATATTAAATTTTTTGAAATCGGAGCAATTTTTTTTTTCTTGAAAAATTTAGGATCACCATAGCTCACACTACTGTAGTATAGTATATGTGTGAGCTAAAATATTAACTATAAGGCACTAGCCCGTACGACAAACAATCCTTCTTAGCAGTACCGGATTAAGGGGGATCTAAGGAACTTTAAGGCCCCGGCCGTTAGAGTTAGGGCGGCGGGCTAAGAGAGAGAGAGGGAGAGAGAGTTACCCATTAGAGAAGTAATTTTGAGAATCTTCTTGTGCTTAAAAAATGCATAAAAAATCTTAATGAGCTGGCTATTTAATGCATTAGCAGTGATATTTTGAAAGAGTTAAATTTTGAGTGAACACTGAGTACTTAAAAAAAAATAACAGAAATCGGAGTATTCTATCTTGGGTAGATCTAGGGGGATCAGAGTGAGCCGGCTCCCCTTCCCAGACATGAAACTTATTTTAAATTCTGCTTAAAAAAAATGCATGAACCGCAGTTTCTAGCAGAAAGAATCTGAAGTGCCAGTTCTTTCACAAAAACTGTCTTATTTTCCAAAAGTTTTGTCCTGCGGTGCTTTGCATCTTCCGATGATGATTTCAAAGTTCAGAGTTCTTAAAAACAAAAAAGAAAAAATAATTTGGCTTTTAGTACACTTTTCCTCGGAAATTCTGGATCCGCATCTGATTTTGGGTACAACACCAAGGCTGATAATGTATATTTATCAGTAGCGCACCGAGGAATATCTCTTGGGGGGAGGGGAGGGCAAGACTCCATAATGCCGCATATCAAAAAGATCCTTAGCTTAGGGGGGTGGGCTCCGGGCTTAAAAATGCATAAAAAATCTAATAACTAATACATTATATTCATAATTAAACGCTTTTGCCCGTTTACTGTGTATGATTTTTGTTTGAATTTAACTGGTGCTTTGGGGCAAAACGGGTCTTTTTCATGGGGGCAAAACGGGGTACCTTGTTATACTTAGTAACCTAGCCCCAACAATTTTTTTTAAATTTTTTTGGTACCATCAGGGAAAGTTGTATTTAATAATACTCCGTGTAGAAGAATCGACAGCGATGACTAGGTTGATGTGATTCTTTATAAATTTTGAAAATACTAAATTTAATTATTATAAATTTATTTTTTATTATAACTTTATTTTTTAAAAAAGTATTTTAATCTTGGTTAGTATTTTAATAAATAAAACTTACAAAAATATTTTTACCCCGTATGCGGGGCAAAATGGGCAAAGTCAACTTTTTACAAAAATAAAAGTATGATGGAACTCTAAATCGCTTAAACTGAAAATTAAAACATAAAGATAACGTATCTAGCCAACTTAATTCCAAATGACGAACGCAATGGTGATCATTTAATAGGAGAAATAAGCATATAAAATTAAGTATCCTATTTTGCCTCCCTTTCCCCTACTTGTGTTTGCAAGTTTTTTTTCGCTTTAATGACTGGCCTAGGATACGAATGTAGTAGTGTGAGAATGTGGACAAAATAGACAGCATTTTTAAACATTCAGAAAGCATTTTTTTACTAATTTCAATAAAACAAGATGGCCAATTTTGAAAGGCAGGGAAGTATGTATTCGTGTGGTGGCAGGCCCTACTGGACCTCCATGCACTGCGACCACAAATGGATCTATTATGCCCACGTACCTACATCCTGAGTTTGACTAAAGTGGCATATTTTTTCCACCCAACAAATAAAAAAATTCTGCAGATTACAACATACAATGATTTAGGCTTAACACTTTGGCTTAAGGATATACCACCAAGGCCTCTGCATTATTAGCCATAAAAGGCAGGGATACACAACTACAGTCTTAAAAGCAATAATAATTGCCTTCAGGGTAAAAAATGAGTTAAACCATGACTCTAAACAAAGCGTAAAGTTTAATTAAAAAAATTGGACAAGAATAATAACATCAAGCTATAAACTTATATAAACAAATATTTATAGCTGAATCTTAATCATTGAAATGACGTCATGGACAAAATTTTATTCATCAAATGGATTCGAAAAGTCAAATTGCAAATTTAATTAAAGATCCCGCCTCAAAAATTTCCAGGCACTCTATAAATCTCTGGATGAGCCAATCAACGCCGATTCCATGAGAAAAACTCCGCCTTCTAGAGTTTAGGAGCATGAAAAACGTATCAATTTACCAGATCATGTTTGTTTTAGTCTTGTCAAGAGACAAGAGCGATTTTTGTTCCTAAGTGTATTAAAATTTGTGTGAATAAAAAAATTTAAAATATATCGTTGAAATTAACAAAAAAAAAAAACTTTTCTGAGTTGCAGTGCAGTGTTAGAAACAAAAACATAACAAAATTTTTAAGCTTAATTTTTTGAAAATGTCATATACAAATTCATTGTCGGACTATTCAGACCACGAGAGTTTTCAGTACGCATATCGTACTGCAAATCATCACTATATTACAGGTAAGAATTAAGAGTAATAAGCCTTGTTTTACACGTATACAGAGTGTCCCAATATAAAGCTAACTAAGCCTTTTAAAGAACCTAAACAAATATCAAAATGACGATGTAACAAAATAGCGATGCACCGCTACTTTGTCCCTGCGCTATTTTTTCCGGGATCCTAGAGGGTGTGAATCCGAACCGATCCGAACCAAACCAAACCAGCATATTTAAAAAAAAACTTCCCTGACTTTTTTCCCGGGATCCCAGAAGGTGTAAATCCGTACCAAACCGAACCAAATTCAGTTCCGTATTAGTTCGGTTCGGATTCACACCCTGTAGGATCTCGTGAAATAAGTCAGGGAAGATTTTTTTTGTTGAAAAGATATGCTGGTTCGGTTCGATTTGGTTCGGATTCAAACGTTCTAAGAGCCCGGGAAAGAAGCCATGCGCTATTTTGGAAATGGATACGTTTATCACCAGTTATACACATTTGCGCTTTTGTTACATCGCGCTTTTGTCACTCGCGGTTTTGTTACCCGTGATGTTGTTACTCGCGATTTTGTAACTCGCGCTTTCATTACAGAGCCATTTTGAAGTAAATATTACTTTTGTCAAAGAAATAAACAAATTTTCAAAACGAGGTTACATCACGGAACTGTAACAATGTTACAGTTCCGTGGGTTACACACCTAGGTATGTGACCCAACTTTTGTATTTGCAAGTATTTATAAAAAGTTACAATTTGGCATTTAACTACTAAGGGTCGCTGATTGTTAAAATTCCATAATCCTCACGTCACCTTGATAAATTCCAGAATTTTCTTTTGTAAAAATTTAGTTTGGTCTATGAGGTATCCAGGTCTCTTTTATTTGTGACATATTAACCGCCATCTTTGTATCATCTCTTGCGACATGATTTAATAACTATTTTTTGTTGTTTTTTAAATGTTAAAACAAAAAAGTTGAATTTTGAAAAGGACATTTTTTCGGCTTTATTTTATTATCTACACTTAAAATAAGACTGGGGTTCTGGTTCACCCTGAATAAATTTTGTTTTGACGTGGTGTATGTGTGTCTCTTTGTCTATCTGTACTGCAAAATTTCCGAAACTACTGAGCCCATTTCAACGAAATTTTTAGAAAAAGTAGTAGCCGCTACAAACAGGAGCGACTAAAGATTTTATTGAAATAATACAAAAGATTACCGTAAAGGCCCTTTTAATTTTTATTCAAGTTACGTTTTAAAGCGATGCCGATGTCTTTTAGTTTACTAGATCAGTTAGTCTCCACTTATTGAAGTTTGGAATTGAGGAGGTTCTAGAGATGATTACACATTTGTAGATAACTTTCTGCAAACTTTTTAATACAATGCGGTGACGAATCCAGGAGATAGGCAAAGGGTCCGTCCCGTCTCCTCCAACATTAAACTTATTTTTTAGTTCTATTTAAAAAACAGTAATTCAATGAACCGCAATCTTACAAAAATGAGATTTTGCAGACGATTATCACACGCTGTGTGCAATAGGTATTTTCCTAACAAGTGCAAAAAGTCAATTAATAATTAAATGAGGATCACTCGGGTGCGGTAAAGTGCACTTTACCGCACTCATTTGCGTGCTAAAACTAGTACTTTACCGCACTCACAAGCTCACACGATTAATGTATAATTTTTACCCATGTCGGTCCGCGAAAATAACCTTCTATCCGCCAACGGGGGACGCGTCCGATTGGAGATTTACACAAGTAATATTTTTGGGGAAACTATACTTTTTGAAATCAACCCCCCACCCACATTATATGTTTTCTGGTACAGTAGATTTTATTTATTTTTGAGTGGGACCATCCAGAACCAAAACCCAATTTAGGACTAAATTTTATCTAAAACACAAGTAATATTTTCACCAGAACTTTATTTTTTTTAATTTACCTTCACCCTTTTTTCGGGTTTATGTCCAGTTGCTTTTATTCATTTTTAAATGTGACTCTCTAGAGCCAAAACCCAACAAAGAAACCAAATTTCATTACAATCGGACAAGCAGTTTTTGAGTTATGCGCGTTGATCGTTACAGACAGACATCCAGACAGACAGACAGAGCGACAAAAAAGTTTTTTTAATAATTTTTAAAACTTTTTTTTATGATTTTTGACACGATTACCACAGCTCTCACATAACTAGTTATAGTAGACGTGTGAGCTAAATTTTCCTTAGCGGTAAACTTTATTTGCCTTGCTGCCTTCTTGGATCCTTCCCGCTGGAAATCCTTGATCCACCACTGATTTTGTTGTTATAAATTAAATCTTTCAGTTTTTTACTCAATACCTTTTTCCTCGCAAGCCTCTGATGTCGTTAAAGTAAACTTTGGGCCCGGTAGATACACCTAGTGTTTCAACGCGAATAAGATAAATAAACTTACACATTTATTTATCGTATAGTAAAGTAAATATGGCAAACTATGAAGAAGTTAAGTTAATTTTAGAAAGATGCATGTAATTAAGAAAGATATATGATTAACAGGAGTAAATAATTCTTTCAAAAAAAAGTTTTTTTTATATCCTTTTAAGTGTACAGAGGTGGATATGCTTTATAGGAAAATTAAAAAACTCCCGGTGGGCCGGTGTCGTGTAGGCCGGTGCCTGGTGGGCCAGTACCTTATTATCCAGTGCCTTACGGGCAAGTGCCGGCCACGGGAGAGAAATATAAATCAAGTACTTAAAATAAACTAACAACCAACAATAAGTGTTACCTACGTCTAGTTATTAGTAACTACTTAACTAACTAATTCCGTATAATCGTGATGTTGTTGATATTTCTTAAAAAGAATATGTGATAAAAGAAGAACAAAGTTGCATGCGTAATTTTCAAGAAACTTTATTTGTTATTACCGGCTGACGAAAGAAAGACTTTCCCTTTAATCGAAAAACATATTGTTTTATTTAATTTGTAAGCTGTCTTAACCTTTGTATCTGTCTTTTTAACCTGTTATTTATTTGTCTATTAATCAATTTTTTAACAATAGTGAAATTTCTTAGATTTTATATTGTATTAACATAAAAATTAAGCAAAATTTACCATATTTTTTGGCCAGGTTAGAATTAGGCTCAGATCCTAGTTTTAGACGTGTGTGTGATTGTGTTTTTGGAAAAT
Source organism: Aspidapion aeneum (assembly GCA_963576565.1). Lineage (NCBI taxonomy): Eukaryota > Metazoa > Arthropoda > Insecta > Coleoptera > Brentidae > Aspidapion > Aspidapion aeneum. The sequence continues at coordinate 32,524,545 of OY755047.1, read as the reverse complement.
AAAGAAAGTAAAGTAAAATATGAATTTGTTTTTCCCAGTCAAAAAAAAAGCTAACGTAAGCAAAAACTATAGACAAACAGTACTTCTCAGCAGTGGCGGACTAAGCGGGGGACGAGAGAGAGGGAGAGATACCCATTATAGAAATATTTTTGAGAATCTTCTTGTGTTTAAAAATCGCATTAAAATCTGAGTGACCATTTTATACATTAGCTGTGATCTTTTGGAAGAGTTTTGATTTAGTAACACTAGGTACTCAAAAAAAAAAAATGGTTTGCTAAACGACCAAGTAATTGTAGCTAATGTAAGAAGACATGCATGTTACCTGAAGAATACCAAAAGTGGTAGTTAACAGTGAACGTTGTACACAGTACTTATGTATTGGAAACGAATCAAGTGAGTTACTACACAATGGACAAGTACCTCCATGCAATGAGTATGTATACTTAAGTGTCACAGTTGATAAGATAGGAATAGACTAAAGAACTGGAAAAAGAGTAGTAAAAGCAAAAAAGGTTATTGGATGTCTTAACAGTATTTTATGGAGCAGAGAGATAAAAAAGAATGTAAAATTTAACATATATGAAACAATGGTGGAAAACACCCTATTGTATGGAATAAACTTGTCGCGTAACAAAAAACTACAAAACCAAAATGGTTCAAGTGTCGAAATGTATGCAATCACACTACTACTATACTATAGTAGTGTAAGCTATGGTGATCCTAATTTTTTCGATAACAAAAAAAGTTGTTCCAATTTCAAAAATTTTTATATATCTTTGCGTTTTAGATGATTTTGAAACTTTTTTGTCGCGCCGTCTGTCTGTCTGTCTGTCTGTATGTCTGTATGTAACGACCAACCCGCATAACCCAAAAACCGCTTGTCCGATTTAAATGAAATTTGGTACCTAGGCTGAGTCTTGGGCCGTGGTGGTCCCATAAAAAATGAAGGAAATCCACCGGACGCAAGTCACATAAAAGGGTGGGGGTAGATTTCAAAAATAAGAGTTTATGTGAAAATATGGCGTGTGTGATATCAAACGAAAGGTAATTAACTCTGGAGTTAAACAAAATTAATTTTAAGTTATTTAAAAAAAAGGTGGGGGTAGATGTCAAAAATTAGAGTTTAAGTGAAAATATGGCGTGTATGATATCAAACAAAAGGTAAATGAGTCTGGAGTTAAACAAAATACATTTTAGTTTTTAAAAAAAGGGTGGGGGTAGATTTTAAAAATTAGAGTTTAAGGCAAAACATGGCTTGTGTGGTATCAAACGAAAGGTCATTGAGTCTGGAGTTGAATAAAATATATTTCAGTTTTTAGTTATATTAGCTCACACGTACACTATAACTACAGTACTTAGTGTGGGCTTAGGTGCCCATAGATTGGCAGAGTATTTTTTTTTTAAAGAAGAAGTAAATATGTGTATATTTACGATGTTAGTATTTTTAAGAAAATAATTTCCTTACGCCCAGGACACATCGCACCCCAAAATCGAAATTATGTCAAAATCTGACGTAAAGCAAAAGAAACGAAAGCAAATTATCATGTGGCCGGAAAGCGCTTTACTAAGTCACTCTAGTCACTCAGGTCTAACGGTTTTTTCAAAAATATCCTAACAATTTTTGACTGTAGACAGAAAATAGTTAACAATTTTCTTAGAACAAACATTTCGAAATGCAACATACCAAAAAAAATTATTAAATCATCTTTAGAACTAGGTTTATATATAAAAAAACAAAAGCCCGAAAAAAACCTATCGTCAGTTATTTGCGTTTCTTGAAAAGATGTATTTTTTGAGTTGGGTTATGTTAGTTTTGGGTGCACTTTTCGCCAACCCCCGGGCATCCCCTCTATTATACTGCGTCCTTCCTTCGCTAAGGAATCTGCCCGTTATCTGTACAAAGGCCAGAATATCGGGCCACCTCAGATTTAGAAGGTCCTCCGTCTCAAATAACTCTCTTCTTGCCTCCTTGTATGCTTCACATGATGCAGTGGCGCACCCAGGAATATGACTTGAAGGGGGGGCCTGAAGCCTCATATTGTCGAATTTTAAGCTATTTTTTGTGTTTTTTTCTGAAATATGTCGAAAATATGTAAAAAAATCTAACGCCCCGGCGTTGCGCCCATGCATGATGAGAGGAAATGCACCGAGGTCTCGTCCTCGGAACAGCATTGCGTGTCCGGTTAGGACTCCCACTATGGCTTCTACCCTTCTTCGTGTTTTACGGAGCAGCCAGTCCGTAAGGGACTTGTTGTATCTTGTCACACACTCCTTCGCCTGTTTGGCGTTTCCTATGTTGGTCCATTCCTTTTGTATTCCTTTCTGGGCCCATAGGATCTAGAAGTAGATAATTGAAGCTACAAATGCCTATTTTAACGAGTTAGACAAATCATATACCACTTTAGTGATCTTACTAAAGCTCCTAAACATTCTTAAATGTGTTAAAGGGGCTATATAAAAACGTAAATTATTATTTAGTTAATATTTTGTTGCGTTCTATGTATAATATCGGAAACTTGTCAGCAAAAAAGGATACTTATAGCTTGGAGCCCTTGGGGCAAAGGACAAAACAAACGGGGCAGACTATCTGAGGAAAATCTAGGGACAATTAATGTAAAAACTTAGAAGGAAAGTTGGAGAAATATCAGAATGGAGTAAAAACGTCACGCACGCAAAAACTCATCAGGGGTTTTAAATCAAATCTTGAACCAGTAGAAGATGATTGCCCCCGCTGACGCCTATCTTTAATACACCAAGCCGTTTTTAGGTTACAGGTGTTTTTTCAGAATTTTGAATTTCTTGTTTTCCCATTTAAAAAGTATTTTTAAACAACTAAAAAGAACACAAAATCCATTAGTAAAAAATTTTATTTAGGCATTATAAAATAATAAAATAAAATATTGTGGGTGATTTTAAAGAAAATCTCAAAAACTAGAAGTTACAGATGCTAACTTAGTTTAACAGATAGATGGGTGGTACCCGTACGTTTTCTTAACAGTTTTTTATGGATGTGAAGCATGGACAGTAGTCTAAGTAGATTGTACGGTAGGATTCTTAGAGATCTAATAGAGAATGATTTTCATGAACAAGAAGAAGAAGAAGAGCAAAGTGGGTTTCGTGCAGGCAGATCTTGTAGGGATAAAGTTTTTGTCTTGAACAAGTAATTGAATAAAGGAGTGCCAGAAATATAGAGACTCATGTTACCTTTGCGGACCTACAAAAAGCATCGGATACTGCTGCGGTAGAAAAAATTATGGACATTGTTAGAATAAACTAACATTAATCATACATACATAAAAGCTATAAAAGAACTACACAAAGGGTCAAAATTTAATATTAAAATTGGAAATCGACTTTCAAAAGACTTCCTGGTAACGAAAAGCTTAAAACAGGGATGTTGTATCTCTCCAACTCTTTTTATCATATCGCAGTAACTCTAAAACACTGAAAACTTAAAGGGCACGGAATGAGAATACAACTTAACGACCGATTTGCCATATAGACACTATAATTTGCTGACGACCAAGTAATTGTAGCTAATGATAACAAAGTTAACAGAAGAATACCAAAAGTAGGGGTTAACAGTGAAAGTGGACAAGACTTATGTATTGGAAACGAATCAAGTGAGTTAGAACTAGACAATGGACAATGGACAATGGACAAACAATATCTGTATGCAATGAGTATGTATACTTGTGTGTCATATTTGATAAGACATGAACAGACTGTAAAGAACTAGAATAACTATAAGAAAAAGAATAGTGAAAGGAAAAAAGGTTATTGGATGTCTTAACAGTATTTTATGGAGCAGAGATAAAAAATAATGTAAAATTCACCATATACAAAACAACGTTGAAAAGCACGCTGTTGTATGGAATAGAGACTTGTGGCGTAACAAAAAATACAAAGCGTAAATGGAAATTGTCGAAATGGATGCAATAAGAAAATCAGTGGAAATATCTAGAACAGATCATATAAGAAGTGAGATCATAAGGGAAATAATGGAAATTGAGGGAAACACAACCGATGACATCACTAAAAGACAGATGATATGGTGCGGCCATGTACAACGGATAAACGACAAAAAATTACCAAAGCAGGTCCTAAAATGGCAACCAATCACTCTAAAACAATATAAGCCCCAAATATAAACTACTACAAAATATTTAACAAAGGGGAAAATTAAAGGCAAGAGAAGCGAAGGTAGAAGAAAAATAACGTCCTGCCTTAAGAGGCAGTGCGGCAAGCATATTTGTATACAACACCCAGGATCGCCAGTCGGCTTTCGCCCGAACATCTCTGGTAAATAGCAGACGATATGGTAAATCGCTGGGGTAACTAACACCCGTGATCGCAAAAATGTTCGTTAAAAATCAGTCTGGAACAATCTTTCTTAAGAAAAAACTCGTTAAAATTTCTAATATACATATATTTTTTTAAAACATACTCACCTGACCTCTTTCCCGGGATCCTAGAGAATGTGAAACCTAACCGTTGTCAATCGATCGCCATCGTAACCGAACCGTGTCAATGTAGAATAGGGCTTCATTGACACGGTTACGGTAGCGTTCGGGCTACAACCGAATCGCAATCATGGACGTCGTTTACAAATATGCGTGCGGCAAGGAGTCGAATCAACTATTTAGAGCAGCCGTTAAAAAAATTCGCATAGTCATGATTATTTCCAACATCTGCTAGTAATTTACACCAAAGTAAAAATATCAAAAACAAAAAAATTACAGACCTGCAGAACTTTTTCAAAAAAATTCATCGCAAGGGTGGGTCGGTTTTTCTCTATTCCTTAAACTTAAACCCCCCTGTACGTCCCTGTGCAAAAACGTTTACTTCCATACAGGTAATAAAACTAGGAAGCAAAAAAATCGTTAAGGAAGTCTATAATATACACATAGGTGCACGTATCAAAGTTTGTTTATAAATCGAAATTTTACGTTGTTTATGCTAAACTTTTATGAACTCACGTCTCTGCGTCTGTCATCCTAAACTAAAAGTAGAATGTTTAGATTAAAAGTAAAATATTGTAATAAATTGCCTCCTGGTTTAGAGATAGTATAAAATGATAACAATGCATTAGCCCTTACAATCAGAGAAAGCCAGGGCTTAAATATGATGGTTTCGATAAAAAAAAAACTAAGAAACCTAGTCTGGGAATCAAACCCGGACCTTCAGCCATTTGTACGTCCACAGTACGTATTTTATTAGTCCCGCGAATTACCGACGTAAACTGTACGTAAATTGTACGTACTTATAGTGTACGTATGTACTATGTACAGGGTTTTCCCGTATATTTTTACCATATCTAAAATGTTTATTTGAATAGAGATCAAAATATGATAAATACAAAAATTTCATATTTTTTTACGAAGTTTAAGAATTTTTAAGTCGGAATGTCAAAAAAAAATTCTAAATGTCAAAATTTGACAGGTTGATGGTTTTTTTCAAAGGGAACACCCTGTATATTATTTTAGATATTCATAGATCTTTTATCCTCGATTTTAAAAATATTTGGAGATATATGCGCTTGAATGTTGAAAATACTTAAATTGATCTCCTTAAAACATCAAGGCAGCCATGAAAAAGACAATCGCATTTACCCAAAAAGTGATTTTGTTGGTTTTGTTAGGTATATAATTAATTAATATTTACTATCCGGGGTGATTCTGCGGAATAATGTGTGGCGCGGCAAGCCAGTAAAAACAAAATATTATGCAATTTTTGTGAAAGAAAAAAATATTTATTACTTCTTTTTTAATTTTCTACATAGCCTAGATTATTAATAAAATTGTAAATAATTCTTACAAATTTTCTGTGGATAGCTTGAAAGATAGAGTTCGAAAAATTTTCGTTAAGATCAACAATTGTTTGCTCTATTTTCTGTTGTAAAATTTGAAGTGTTTGCGGCCTGTTATACACCTTATTTTTTAGGTAACCCCACAAAAAAATCAGGGGGAGACAAATCGGGACTATTTGCTGGCCATAATAATGTGCCGTATCTTCCTATCCAATACATATATCTATTAATTAAAAAATTCGTTAATGGCTGGATGTTATGTGGGGGGGCTCCGTCTTGTTGCCATATTAAATCTCTATAGTTATTAACAGGGAGTTCTTCTAAAAGCTCTTCTATTTCATTTCGCAACAAATCATGGTATTTTTCTCCGGTTAAGTTACCATTTAAAAATATAGGCCCAATAACTCTGTTATTCACTAGACTGCACCAAAAATGTAGGGATCTGCGTCCTTGAATTTTGACAAAAATGTAATCTGTTTATTTTATTTTCGTTGCATAAATTTTGCACGGGTAAAAATTTATAAGCCTTGTATTTGTGATATTTTAAAACAGAGTGCCATGATTTGTTAAAAAAAGTTGCTGCATCCGGAATAGACCCTTCAGGATTCTCTAAAGTAGCAAGGGAAAACATTTTTTTTAAATATGATAAACTAACTTATAAAGAAAAACTAACCTTGAAAATATAACAAAATATTTAAGTCCTATTCAGCGTTTCTTTCGACTGTTCTAGTTTTTCTTTTAAGTGTTTTTCTTTGATTAAATGAGTTTACTATATTTACTATGGTTTGGCGGGTTGGTTGTCTTCTGTCGGGAAACTGAATATAAAACTGGTTGCGAGCTTAAAACTGAATTTGACAAGGTGACTAAACAATAGCATCACTTTTGTGTCAATGCCATTGTTTTAGCTCACACATATACTATACTATAGTATTAGCTCACACATATACTATACTATAGTAGTGTGTTAGCTCACACATATACTATACTATAGAGCTATGGTGATCCTAATTTTTTCGAGAAAAAAAAAGTTGCTCCGATTTCAAAAATTTTTATATATCTTTGCGTTTCAGATGATTTTGAAACTTTTTTTTGTTGCGCCGTCTGTCTGTCTGTATGTCTGTCTGTCTGTCTGTATGTCTGTAACGACCATCGCGCATAACTCAAAAACCGCTTGGCCGATTTTAATGAAATTTGGTACCTAGGCTGGGTCTTGGGTCGAGATGAAAAATGAACAAAATCCACCGAACAGAAACCAAATAAAAGGGTGGGGGTAGATTTCAAAAATTAGAGTTTATGTGAAAATATGGCGTGTGTGATATCAAACGAAAGGTCTGAGTCTGAGTCTGCAGTTAAACAAAATACATTTTAATTTATTTAAAAAAAAAGGGTGGGGGTATATTTTAAAAATTAAAGTTTAAGTGAAAATATGGCGTGTGTGATATCAAACGAAAGGTAATTGAGTCCGGAGTTTAACAAAATACATTTGTTTTTTGTTTTTTTAAGGGTGGGGGTAGATTTCAAAAATTTGAGTTTAAGTCAAAACATGGCTTGTGTGGTATCAAACAAAAGGTAATTTAGTCTGGAGTTAAATAAAATATATTTCAGTTTTTAGTTATATTAGCTCACACGTACACTATAACTATAGTACCTAGTGTGAGCTTAGGGGCCCATATATTGGCAGAGTATTTTTCATGGCTTGATGTTTTAAAAAGTACCAATTTAAGTTTTTTATACTTTTAAACGTATATATCCCCAAAACTATTATACGAAATAATCCCAACATATATATTTTTGAAATCAGGAAGAAAGGATCTATAAAAATCTGAAATAATATATAGAGTGTTTCCTTTAAAAAAAACCATCAACCTGTCAATTTTTTCTGACACAAAGATTCTTAAAATTCGTAAAAAATTATGAAACTTTGGATTTATCTTATTTTGATATCTATTCAAATAAACGTTTTAGATATGGTGTAAAAATATACGGGAAAACCCTGTACATACACATTTGTATGTAAATAGTACGGACCTTATTGGTCCCGAAAGTACAAACGTAAAAGGTACGTAGCTTTTGGACGGACTATGTACGTACACAATTATACGTACATTGCACGTACGTTATGGGTCCCGAGACGTAAAATGGACATAAAGTGTATGTCCCTGGGACGAACTGTGCTGTCTGGGTTATTATGGCCAGCAAATAGCCTCGATTTGTCTTCCCTTGATTTTTTTTGTGGGTCTACCCAAAAAATTCTTCAAGAGAAAATCGAGAAACCTCGTTGAAAATAGAACAGACAATCGTCGATCTTAATGGAAATCTCTATCTATCAAGTTACTCACGGAAAATTTAGAAGAATTATTTAAAGAGAAATATAGAGGAATATACAAGGTGACAAATTAAAAATGATCTACCTGGATTTTCTCGAAAATTATCAGGAAATTAAAAAAACTCCGAAACACGTCGATTTTGTTTGCACACTTTTTGGCTATCTTGAAATTTTTGCAGCACGAACCCTCTTTGAGTGGTATACTTTACCCCTATATTTTGAATAGGGAAAGTGGGTCTAGTGATACCCTGTTTTGAAGCTCTCTTGAATATCTTTACAACCCTGTAAACATTTCGAAAAACCCTCGATTAGTTTTTGAGATATTTGGTTTTAAATTTCCAAATTTAACATGGAATGATAAAATAAAAATTAAATCTGAAAAATATAGAATTATCTCAAAAAATAATGGATAGATTTTTGAAATTTTTACACGGTTGTAAGGACATTCAAAAGGCCTTCAAAACAAGGTATCACTAGACCCACTTTTCCTATTCAAAATATAGGGGTAAAGTATACCCCTTGAAGGGGTTTCGTGCTACGAAAATTTCAAGATAGGCAAAAAGTGTCCCACTCGCAAACAAAATCGACGTGTTTCGGCGTTTTTTTAATTTCCTGATAATTTTTGAGAAAATCCAGGTGGATCCTATTTAAATTGTCACCTTGTATAGTATACATTTCTCTATGATTGTATCAATCAAGAAGGCTATGTGGAAAATTACCAATAAAGTATAAAATATTAATTTTTTTCCAAAAAAATTGTATTATTTTTTGATTTTACTGGCTTACTTCAAAGGCGCGAACCGGCGCGGCGCTTTCATGCCTGAAAAAAAAGGTTACTGTTAACAGCAAACAAACCTCTAATGCATAGTCCTTAAATAAACCGGTTGTCTGGTAACTCGGTGTCATGACGGCTGTGACGTCAGAGCTACGTCACAGTTTTCCTAGCTATCAGCAGTCAAACGCTGTTTATAGCGTAATTTCGTCTTTTGCCAGGAAACTTTGTACATTTTGGGTCTTGTCGTCTTGTACAGTATAGTGTTTATACCTGTTCCGAGCTTGCTATAAATGTATTATATCCCGTTTCCACCAGTGCATGCCCACCCCGATTCAAAAAACGCACGTGATGGGCCATGGATTTGCACCGGTTTTAAATGCAGCGTCACCTGATGCGATTTTTGAATCGGGGTAGACATGCATTGGTGGAAACCGGGTATTTAAGTCTAACTAAAAGAAATTTTAGAAAAAGATGGTTTAGTTTATATTGCTGGATTTTAGCACGAAAGCATCACAATGAGTTCCCTGAACTTGGTTGCTATACATATCAAAATGAAAAAATCAACATGCATGCATGCCATATTGGATGCAAAGCCTTTCTTTTGGAGGCTTAACTGAGCCTTCACCATCATGGAAAGAAGGTGTTAACAAAATGGACAAATGGTTCATAAAATTGCAAGATGCCAATTTTAAATTTATTAAAACAAATATTGTGAAGCGATCCACTAAATTTATATTTGAAAAAGTTTCTATTCCATATAAATTGGTAAATTTATTTGTATTAAATATAAGAATAAAATTTATAAATACCAAAAAGCACAATGAAACGAAAGCTTGATGATACAGGGACTGATGAGAGTCGAAAAACAGTAAAAAACTTAAAGAAAATTATTTTGGAACTATTCTATAATTAGATAGGTTTAGTTTTTTGTTACTTGCAATATGATTTAAAAATAAAACTGATGAGGGCCATTCTTAAATTATATACTGGGTGTTCCAAGTTAAAAGTCCACCGTGTTCCAAGTTAAAAGTCCACCATATTGCTAACTTTGTTATTATTAAAAATAGAAAAAAATTTAAATTGGCAAACTGGTAGAATTTTTTTAAATTATATTTTTGTTTTTTGAAAAAACTCGAAAACTTAATGTTCGATTTTTTTATGTGAGCATGTTAAAGCGCATCAAAAATTCTACTAGTTAGCAATGGTGGACACTCAACTTAAAACACCCTGTATAATTATCAAGTAGGAGGGAAGGAATATTAGCGTTTCAGTCAATGTATTTTATTATAATTCTTCTTAAAATGCGTTAAGAAGGGGGGATCAAAAATCCTTGTGTTATGTAATTTATGAATGTTCCCTTACTGCCATTGACTTAAAGTCATTTCAATTTCCTTTATTTTAATTTTCTTGATAAAATTTTTCAAAAAAAAAACTCATTTTAATTACCTCCTATCCACGAAAAAAATCAATATTGCAGTGTTCGGTGAAAAAAGCTAAATTAATATGAACAAGAGTGTCGAATTAACTTAGGAAAAGTATTTATAATCGTGTCCTGAATCTGATATTTCTAAAAGTGTTGGAATTTTTATGATAATTTTTTTAATTATTTGATTTTTTAATAAATTTTGGTATTTTTACGGCATCTATCTTTATTTCTCTCATAATATAATGTATAGGTATCTCTTTATTGATCGTGGAGCAGGCCTATTGCCGCGTCATAGGCTGCCGAGTTCTTATTGGCTGGGAGTTACCAGGTTTATTTACGCACCGTGGTCCACAACGGCTTTTTTTCTTTTCTTTTTTGTTCAGTAAATAATAACCATTAAAAAGAATAACAGCGGCTGCCGCAACAGTTTTTTTTTCTTCCGAGATTACCGATAATCACCAAAAACAAGTTGTTCAATCACCAAGCCCGAGCACCAGTAAACACAAAAATATGTAAACAGCTGATCGGTTTTGGAAAGGTACATGGGCACAAACACGCCGTGGGAAGAGTTTCGCCTGAAGTCCGTTCCGATCTAAGCGCCGCCCGTTCCCCCGTCGCGGCGCGGCCTGTAAAATTACGGGCCGTGGGAAGCCACCTTTCCTGCGCAAATTCACCGCGTAAATGTTAATAAATTATATACCTTACAAAAACACCAGCATCACTTTTTGTGTCAATGCGAGTGCCTTTTTTGATGATGGCTACCTTGATATATGATATTTTTGAAATTAGAAAGGAAAGATATATCAAATCCAAAATAATATACAGGGTGTTTCATTAAAAAAACCATCGACCTCTCAAATTTTGACATTTAGAATATTTTTTGAAATTCTGACCCAAAGATTCTTCAACTTTGTAAAAAATTATGAAACTTTTGGATTTATTATATTTTGATATTTATTAAAATAAACGTTTTAGATATGGTGTAAAAATATACGGAAAAACTCTGCACCTAAGCAAGTCATCAAAAAAATAATTTATTTTTAAAGTTAGGACTCGTTACTTCGGGTATGTATGAGCATATTTCTCTTTTTTGAATTGCATAGGTACACTATGAGTAAAGAATACTGGAGTAATGGATACTCGTATTTTTAACACCTCTACAATGGCCCCACCCTATCTGAATACATTGTACCAACTGGTCAGGGAACGAACGGTAGCAATGCCGAAATAATTTTTATTTATTCGCTTATGCCCTACATTGTTTTGTATCTTATAATAGGGACTTATTGCAATAAAGACAGGCAGTAATTGTGCCGGGCACTATTCTGACAGTTTCGCATTATAAGCACAGATGTCTTCTTTCAAAATTAGGCCTTTGTGTATTATAAGAGCCGCAATTAATAGTGCCGCCACTATTAATGAAAAATAAATGACTGGATTTATAAATTCGATCTTAGCATGTCAATTTTGAAAGATCAACTGTCAGTTTTCAATGGAAAAATGCCAGAATAGTGCCCGGCACTTTTATTGCCTGGCTTTATTGCAATAAGTCCCTAATAACAATAATAATATTTCAGACTATTTGCCTTTACCAAACGAAAATGGCCTGAGCAGTGGACCGCCATTTGTTAGAGTGGTCAAGCGGCGCACCACGGCCAACAAGAAAGAACGGCGTCGGACGCAGAGCATCAATAATGCCTACGCCGATCTTAGGGACTGCATACCAAACGTGCCGGCTGATACAAAATTGTCAAAAGTAAGATTTTTTGTAATTTATTTCTTGTACATTCGCCCACTTTTTTAATGTCACCCTATTTTTCTTGTTTTTCGTCTGTAATTGTAGAATACAAAGAAACAGTACGTTGTGCGGCAACAATGCATGACTTATAATAGTAAGAAACCTGCTGAATTCTGGGCCTTCCAGATAGATTTAGTCAATTTTCGGATGACATTAAAAAAGTGGGCGACCGTTCGTTGAATTTAGAAAGAGTATAAGGATTAAGGTAGTCCTATCCTACTAATCGTGTACCCCTATGCCTCTCTGTCTTAGGACGCTAGGGAAGCTACCTCTAACGCAAATGTCCAATAATTTTCATGGTTTTACTTACCCTGCGTCAAATAACCTTCTCTGGCTCTTTTATCATCAATTTTTTTTTCGGTATTTTCCAATCCTTTGTCCTTTAACACTTGTATTTACTAAAGGGTCTAAACCTCCCGGTTTTAAAATTTTAGATCTAAAATCTAGAGTTTGGTTAATCGCTTCACTCGTTTTTTCTCTTGGATGCAATAGTTTTAATATTTATATAATTTGTTTATAAATACCTTGCCACACAAAACTTAAAAATAACAAATATATATAATATTTTGGTTTAAAAATAGTAGCCGTATTTAAACATCCAAACGTCACTTGGAGTATGTCAGTGTCGGCTGTCCTTTACATTTTACATGTTAATTATTTGGACTAGTTAGCGATGATTAAACCAATTTTCAATTGTTTTGGCAAAGTGTTACTAAAAATGATTCTAATATATCTTTCGGTTTTACAATATTTAAATATTGATACGTATTTAATACTGTAATGCATTTACAGAGATAGTTTTAAGTTATTTATGTATTGTTTAGCAGAGCATCAATAATGCCTACGCCGATCTTAGGGATTCCATACCAAACGTGCCGGCTGATACAAAATTGTCAAAAGTAAGATTTTTTGTAATTTGTTTCTTGTATGTAGAATTTGGAAAGAGTATAAGGAGTAAGGTATCCCTTCATACTACACCGTAACGGCACCGTAAAGAGTATAGTGTGAATACGTACACTGCTTTTAATGTAAGAATATTTGACGTGTCGTTGATGGTGCGGTGACGGTACGGTGACGTGACGGTGTCGGTACGTATAGTATGAATCCCGCCTAAAGCTAATGTCCAACAATTTCTATGGTTTTACCCAGCCTGTGTCAAAAACTTCCTCTCGATCTTTTATCATCAATTTTCTTGGGTATCTTCTAATCATTTGTTCTTTAACACCAGTATTTACTAACGGGTTCAACGCTTTAGGTTCTAAAATTCTAGAGACAAAGTCTAGATTTTGGTTAAAGGTTTAACTAATGTTTTCCCTTGGATGCAATAGTTTTTAATATTTATATAAATTGTTTATAAATACCTTGCAACCTAGGTGTACTAAAAAGAATCTTTAGAGCGCTCTCTGTAAGCTTTTGGAATCATTTGGGATTGGTAATTTAAGTAGAGGTTTTAGTATATCCCAAAATATCGAGGGGTCATCAGCTTTCAACAGTACTGTACAAATTTCACAACAGGACCCGACAGTACCACGACAGGACCCAACAGTACTCGACAGTACACGACAGTACCCAACAGTACTCGACAGTACCCAACAGTACTCGACAGTACACGACAGGACCCAACAGTACTCGACAGTACACGATAGGACCCAACAGTACACGACAGTACTCGACACTACCCCCCAAGCCCAACCAGTGGCGTAGATGCGAAAAGACATGATGAGCTTTTTTTTTTGGTCGCAAGTTTTTTGAGCGCGCGCGTTGTCCCTTAAAGGGCGCGCTTTGTACCTCGCAACAGGACCCAACAGTACTCGACAGTACCCAACAGTACACGACAGAACCCAACAGTACTCGACAGTACTCGACAGTACACGACAGTACCCAACAGTACTCGACAGTACCCAACAGTACTCAACAGGACCCAACAGTACACGTCAGGACCCAAGTCCTGTTGGACGCTGAACAAAATTTTAGGGTGCCGATGACCCCTCGCAAAATATTCATTGATTCTTTAAGTTTAAGTCGTGACTTGCTAGATCTTGTCCACAGATGTTTCGGTTCGGTTTCATTCATCATCAAGATATGTATAAACACCCTGTAAATCGTCTTTTTGTATGATAGAATCTACAGCTTTCTGAAAACAAGCCACGCCATTGGTAACTCCAAATAGAAGACGTCGAAACTGATAAAACCGTCCGCCTGCTTCGAAAGCAGTATATGTATTGTCTGACTCAGAAATTGGTATTTGATGATAAGCTGATTTTAAATCAATAGTGCTGATGATCTGGTAATATTTTGATATTTTTGAAACAAGTGATTCAATATTCAGAAGAGGATAGCCGTCGGGCACAAGTAAATTAATTAATAGTTTGAGAATAGTCTAGTATTCTTAAATTTGACAAAATGAAAACCTTTGTCTGATCATATTTTTCATTTTGTATTTGAAGATTTATCAAACAATATCCCTGAATTTGTTATGAGGAAGATGCAGAGGCCTTAGAAACAATTCCCTGTGTTGGAAATATTTCCAATTTATTACTGTATGCGAATTGATGGTCCAAAAATGTATCTGAACTTCAATACCAGTATTTACTAAGATCTTAAAACTTAGCATTTTAGACCGGGTTTAAATATCAAGTCTATAGACTTGATACCGACCGGTTTAAGTGTATTTTTTTAATACTCACAGGTCAAATAGCTGCAAAGATTTGGTTCACCCTAATGTGCACTATGATAGTAAGCATTTCTCAGTGACTTTCATGTCATATAAATTCAAATTAACTTAAGAAATAAAGAAAAACCACATAAAAAATTTGTAACGAAATGTAATTTTTTGAAAATTTAGTCCGTGCAGTCGTAGGATTCCAGTTAAAAATACTCTCAAATTGTAGTACCACCCCTGAGGGCTGGTTTAAAGTTTGAAAAACAGTAGAAATAATCCATGACTGATAAAAAACTTATATACTAAAATTTTCAATGCTAAATAATACATAAGTAACTTCAAACTATATCTGTAAATGCATTACCGTATTAAATACGTATTAATATTTAAATACTGTAAAAAGCACAAGATATATTAAAATCCGTTTTCAATTACACATCCACCAAAACAATCGAACATCGGTTTAATCATCGCTAACTTGTCTAAAAAATTAACATGTAAAATATAGCGGACAGCTGACACTGACCGTTTTTATTCGAGATTTCCTAGTGACGTTCGGAGGTTTAAATATAGCTACTATTTTTAAACCAAAATATTATATTATTTTTATTTAGTTCTAACGATTGCATTGTAAGGAAATAATGTCTTTGTTAGAACGAAAAAGGATGACCCATATCGCAAGGTATTTATGAACAATTTATATAAATATTAAAAACTATTGCATTCACAGCAAAAATAAGTTAAACCTAAAATCTAGACTTGTAGACTTAGGATTGTAGCACTTAGCACTGTAGACCCTTTAGTAAATACTAGTGCTAGTGTCAACTAAAGCTTTTGCATTTTTGTTGTTGATGGTTATCGTAAAAGTTAGGAACTACTTTCTTTTTTCTTCAATTCTTTTGAACGTTTTTTGATTTTAAACACATTATTGTCCAGTTCGGTTCGGTTCGGTTCATTCAGTTCTTGCTGGATATACTAAACGTGAAGGAAGAGCTTGTACGCAAAAATAGCATTTCTGAATATTCTCGTAGAAGTTGAAATATTATGCTCTGAATGTTAATCTACGGAATGCACAGCACTATTCGTAAAACTTATATTCTTCCAAAGAGCGCGCTTTAGTAACTGCTTTATCCAATGATAAAGTATTAAATTCCAGTAATCTCTGACGAATGCTAGCATCACGAATAGAATCATTTTTATTTTGTTCCGCAGACACTGCCTTAAAATTACAATCTTTAGCCAAAAGTTTCAGCTCTTGTAGCTTAAATTGTAGCAAATATTTCGTTTGTTGGTTTTATATATAGATTTTTCCGCACAGAAATGGCTTCTGCGTATGTTTTGGAATTACTCAAATTTATAGATTGAATGCGAGACAAAATTTATTAAAAGCATGTGCCTTTCTTTATCTCCCAATGGTTTTTTTTTGTAGAATTACTTTCCAGGAAATTTTTTAACCAGAGTCAAAATTATTTAACTGCAGTTTTGGCGTTTGGATTAACATAAGAATTGGTTATGACCAAACTTATGACAAAAATATAATAACAAATCAAAATTGATAAATAATTAAAAGGTTACAAAACCCTGTGCAACACTTTAGAGTGAGAATGAATATACTAAACAATTTATCGTTGTAGCAATGACATTAGATAGTTTTTGGTCATGCCAAAAACGGCCGACGACTAACGCAACTTGACACTGTTGACATTTGAACGTCTTTAGCGGCTTCCGTGGAACGCTGCAAACTCACGGACGGTTAACATAGGATTTTTGACATACGTAGAACGTGCGCAATTCTGTTTTAGCGAGCTTCTATTAAATTCCGCGCCATTTGGTGGCGCAGGTTGCACACGTCACAGCAGTGTTGAGCGCACGATCCCTATATACTGTGTGTTGAGCGGCACCAGGGACAGAGGGAAGAACATTAAGCAATCTCTGGCGGATCCCATTTCTTTCACATAGGGGATAATGGGGTAATAAGTAATAAGTAATAGAAAATATTTTTTGCTACTCTTGCAGTTTGTTTTTTGTCATTTGAGATATCTGAAAAAACCTTTCAAATTTTCTATTACAATATTAATAAAGTTTTAGCACTTTTGTTATTACAAGCAAACCAGTTCAAATATTTTTTTTTATGTCTAAAGGAAACTCTTTATTTTCAGTTTTAATACTTACGTTTTCTGTCAAATGTAAGACTTTCTATGTATTGTTTTAAAATTTGCCTGTCATAAACAAGTAGTTCAGAATGGAAATGTTTCTTATTACCCTTTTGTTTTGACTATCGTGGGGTAATAAAACACATCGCAATGGGGCAATAAAAAATATATTATTTTTTATTGCATATTGATTTGAGTACTTAGTGATGTTGCCTTCAAATTTGGCAAAAGTGACCTATGTTAAGCTTTAGAAATGGCAAGTTGCAAAAATATTAAAGAGCATCTAACTCAAATAGTCCACAGCACACCAGTCTATTTTTTAAGTGATTACTAACAGGCTAAATTTTCGTACATATATTATTTGGCCAAGACGCCTAACTTTTTCCCCCGCAAAAATACTTGAAAGTGATTCCTAGCAGAGTGTGCAGGCGTAGACATGCTTTGTGCATTGGACTGACTAAACCAAGCATATGATTTGTACAACAAGATTGCCATTAACTTTCACACAAAAAAAAATTGCTGGATACCAATTCTTTAATGGAACGAGCCACCGAATACATTTCACTTTATATTGCGTTTATAGACTTTGAAAAAGCTTTCGATCGCATTGACCACTGGGCAGTAAAAGCATCTTTAATTAATAGCCGAATACACAGATTTAATAGTCAATATAGCGAAGCAACAACATCAATCAAAATCCACGAGAGAACCAAGCCAATCCGCATAAGAAGAGTTGTCAGCAGGGTGATACAATATCCCCTAAACTATTTAACCAGGCCCTATAAGATCTTTTAAAAAAATTAGATTGGGAAGAAATAGGCAACAAAGTAAACGGACAATACTTGAACCATCTAATATAAAGCCTTATTAACAGATAAGAAAGAAGAACTGATAAAAATGATGGAATAACGGGATACAGCAGCTAAAAATATAGGTTTGAGTATGAACTACACTAAAACTAAAATCATATCAAACACAGATGTAGATATCACGATCAGAATAAACCAAGAGAAAATAGAACAAGCACAGGAATATATACCTAGGCTGGGACAAATTAATAAAACTAAAAAAAGAAAACCAAACAACTTAAATTAACCGACGAGTAAGATTGGCTTATGCAGCATTCGGTAAATTAAGCTACCTATTAAAAAATAAAAAATATCCGCAGTAATTTATAATTTTGAGATAATTTGAGAGTTATAAGCTGTTTTTTTTTCTCTTGCCTAAAAAATGTATCTGTTTTAAAGTAAATGGCAACATTGTCCCTGAAAATGACTATTAAGTTCTTTTGTTATACAAAAGTATTTTAAGAATCAGAAATAATCAACAATTAAATTTATATTATTGTACGTAACATCAAAATAAAATACTTAAATTATTGCAACATGCTAGAGCACTTTTATAATTAAAAAAAATTATTATTATTATTATTATTTAGCAGTGGAGACTAAGGTTTTTAAACACTTTCTGGTCACCCAGGAAGCCTCTGCTTGCTCTGCACAGGGGGTGTTTGTAAATCAGTCATTGCCATATTTCTTGTTGATGTGCCTTGTTGATATTTCTTTATTAAAATGTAGAAGTATGTTGGTTTCCTTGTAAAGACATGAGCTGTAACAAAAATAAAATAGGTCTAGTAGTTTAAAAATAAACTGAAAAAATGCAGAATTATGATCCAATACCAAAAATATTAATCCATTTGCTTTTGACTTATTTTATCTCTTAAATTATCTAGCTTTAATAGGTAGATAGGTACCTATTGATGCATTTTTATTTTAGACTATAATTAGTAGTTAAGTACAACAGAAACAATTGGAAGTACATGATAATTTTTATGTAGCTAAATTATTTTCATCATACAAATAGTAGATACTTACTGCCTAGATTACAATAACTGAAGAAACTGAATAAGTTTTTTCCAAATAATATTTTTTAACAAAACACCAGACACCAACAATTCAAAAAAACATATGCTTATAACTACTAAATGTCAAAAATTCCACAGACTATTAAATAAGAAGGGAAAAGTTAGATGGTCGATTGTTACCAGCATTGCCAACCTACGAGTTTCAGAGCTCTGGGTTAAAATCGCGTGGATAAACACTTTTCTCTTTAACTCGAGGGTTACCCCAAGGTTAGAATTGGCCCAGGGCTAGCTAACACGACGAGATACCCCGCCATTGATAAACCGGCCCTAAAACCGGTACCAAAAATGCTATTTCGAACTGTCAAATGTTGTTCAAGTTATCGTTGTCGGTGAAGTTATCGGCCCTAAATTTGGCACGACCAAAAACTATCTATTATATCCACAAAAAACTTAAAAATAAATAAAAAAATTTATTCTTTTGATTTAAAAATGGCATCCGTATTTAAACCTCCAAACGTCACTAGGAGATGTCGAACAAAAACGGAGTAAGTCAGTATCAGCTGTCCGCTATATTTTACATGTTAATTATTAAAGTTGTTTTGGCGAGGTATTACTGAATATATATCTTGCGCTTTTTAAAATATTTAAATATTGATACGTATTTTATACTGTAATGCATCTACAGACAGCTATAAGAAAATTTATGTATTATTTAGATTTGAAAATGTTGGTATATATTTTTGGTTTTATCGATCATGCATTATTTCTATGGTTTTTTCGAACTATAAACAACCTGTCAGGGGAGGTACTACAATTTGGGACTATTTATAACGAAAATACTATGACTGTACGGACTAAATTTCCAAAAAATAATATATCGTTACAAAACTTTTGTTTGGTTTTTCATTATATTAGTATCCGCTTTGAAAAGACCACTTAATCAGCAACCTTTGCGTCGTATGAGACTTAAAAGAGAACTTAGAGTTATTTCTTCAATGTTGATACTTTCCAATGTTACATAATTAATCTCTAATTATCCCTGTTCTGATAAATAATAAGAACAAAATGTATTTAATGTTTTAGATCAAAACTCTTCGTTTGGCAACTTCCTATATCTTATATTTGACACGAGCTCTAGAGACGAACGATAACGGCGAAGGATTTAAAGCAGAGCTAGAATCAATATCTCGTAAATCAAATAACAACAATGTGCAGTTTCATGCGAGAAAGGATATGGGATACCATGAAAATGTAATTTCGAAGCAGGAATGTGTGGTAAGTACGAGTTTTGGTTTATGAAGTTTTATCTCTGTTTTCGTTTTTGGTTTAGAATTTTTTTATTGTTTTACTTATTTGTGCGAACTATTAGATGAACTTTCTATTAGCATTTGCTATCGTTTATCACCTTCTTCTGGAAGTTCCGCCTCATTGGAAAAAATCTTGTTTCGTCCTGCTATAAACAGTTAATTCAACTTCTTCCACACCAGTCTCATAAATTCTTTATCCAGGATGTTTTCCTTTTCATGAATCAGTTCAAAAGCTTCATGTCTGTTCATTTCATTATTTTTAATTGCTCTTACATGCTCTTTATAAAGAAGGATTCCAAAAACGTAGCAGTGCAGTATTATCACCCACAGTTTTAAATAATTTTATTTTCGTTCACATTTCTCGCTTGAAATAGTGATTTAGTAATTTATTTAATTAAATTAAAATAATATATTATTTGATTTAATTTCCAGAAATTGATTTACGTTTTTGTTTATCCCCGACCATATATTTCTATTTTTTAAGTGTTTTTCACCGCAAATTTTTTTTTATAAAAAAAAGATGAAAATAATACCAGCCGTAATTGGAAGTGAGATTCTACTACTAGCAAATTATTTTGGGTTTCCAAAATCTTTTAACGAGCACGAGATACACATTATTTATTTTGTTGTTTTGCTTGAAGTTGCTTATTTTGTTTATATGAAATAAAAAAGATTATCGAGAATACCAAAAATACGCATGTACGATTTAACCGGTACATTTGGTCCCAAGAGGACGCGGATCGTTTAAAAACATTGTAAATTGATTCAAGTCCTTGAATGCAAATTTTGATCTCATTAACAGGAAAAATCGTATGTGTGCCACAGCTGTCAATTTGAGTACTGTTGTTTATAAAGTTGAATTTATTTAAAAGCGTTGTATGAGAATATTTTACATTGTTGAATAGGTAAAATTTTACAAAAACTATTTTTAAAGTTTTTACAAATATTAGTTTTTTTAACCAAATATTTTAAAGAATTCGTGCAATTGTTTAAATAATATGTATTTTATTTATAACAGGAATACAAGTTTTCCACTAATTGAAAAGTGGTACCAACCGGTACAACCGTCCTTTATGTTGTACCACTTCTAAATGAAATATAATAAATTTTTTTGATGCACTAAACTATTTTACTAAATGGTCCAAATATTTCAAAATGGGTTTCGCAAACATTATGCAATAGTCTGCAGGATGCAATAAGTGAAAAATGGTGCAACTGTCCCCGGTCTACCCTACGCTGCGCTGGTAATGCCATGTGATGTTTCATTGAATTTCGCTAAACTAAAAAACTCATAAAATCGTTTAAAATTTTATCCGTTTTTAAAAGTTTTGAAGAAATTTTTTGGCTCTGGCATTATTAAAACATTTAGAATTAGGTATAATGTAGAGTAGACGCGGCGAGAGTTGATGCCACGCACGTCATCAATTTTATCTTGGTATACGCCTTCTTGCGGTCTGACAGTGCCGTGCCGAATAAATTACACACAATAATTTATAGCGGTAAAATCTTAGAGTAATATTTTATTACTCTAAGGGTAAAATAAAAATAATTGAAACAATAAAACACTACGCCTATGGATCTCCGAAATAGCCAATCACAAGCTAGAGGCGAGGCCAGTAGATCCCCCTTAGCCGTGACGTGGGTGGCTTCAACTCTCGCCGCGCGAACTCTATAACAATCTTTATTATAAAATATAAATTATAACAAAAACATTTTATGTAAAAAAATAATGTTGTTTTTTAATTTTTTCCTATAGTTTTGTTATAGTTCCTATCAGTCTGCCAAAGCTCAGCTGTCTTACTTTTTTGGAAGTGGGCAATGTTACTTTTACTTAATTTTACATGTATAGGGGAGGAAAGTAAATTAAAACTTTGGGGTTTTATAACTTTTTTCAATAGTTTTATCATCATCAGTTTTCTGGAAGTGGGCAATTTAACTTTTACATATTTAACATGTATTACATAATTTTAAATGTATATGGGAGAGAGTAAATAAAAGTTTTGGAGTTTTTTTATTTTTTCCAGGGGTTTGGTCGTACAGTAGAATTTTGATGATCTATACATTATCATCATTATTACTTCACTGCTTTATCTCTATCTATCTAGAGTCCATGAAACTTGGAGGGTCTACGACTGTGCAGAGTTTGAGTTTCGTAGCTCATTCCGAAGTAGAATTATAGGTAGGTCAAATATGGGCTGATATGTTCCAAGGAAAGGTGGTACAGCAGTTTGCGCGAACTTGGCGGGGCACGGCGCCCAGATAATTGGTAAAATTAAATCGGTAATATATCACAGTTTAGAACGATCGCCAACGTCCACTAAGGATAAGCCACAGAAAAAAGATAAGAAGACAATTATTTTGCAGTGGAGACTGAAATAAGCCCACCCTCATAATATGTTTATAATAGACTTTAACGGCATCAATTTGAGGGCGGCAGAGGATATTTATTCAAACATAATGCAGTGCTAATCCAATTTTCGGGGTTGGGAGCAAAATAATAAACGTCAACATTTATCTCATTAGGGGAAGTGTTTGGATCACAGGCGGCTGCTGTTGCACTTTGTCTGGAAATTAATAGGTCAGTAAAGTCGATGTCGATTTATTTTCAATGCATTCCACTAGTTAATTGAGTTAACATGTGGTTTGTCTTTTAAAATTTAAAGAAAATTGACGCAAGAATAAATTTTGATTTAACAAAACGGCGTTCATTGGCAAATCATCAGAGGTTACGTTAGCTCAAGGACGTGTTTAAGCCTTAGCTTTATTCGGTCCAAAACTAACCAAAATTAAAAGAGATGAAATGGAGATAATTATGCCTCAAAAATTAAAATGAAACTCGGGGCATACTGAACAGAGAACTTTATTTGAAGCTTCGGTCACGGTAGCCTTGGTATTGAGGAAAATCAGTTTAAGTAAATTCCTTAGGACAGGAGTTTTTACCATTGAAACGATATTTAAGGATAAAGTACAGACGAATGATCTTTGATCGAAAGTTGCGTAAGAAGCGCCATCTATCAAGATACGAGAGAAACGAAACCAAGAGCAGGCGACCATCTATTGATATACTGATCGAAGAAAAGATGGATTGCAGAGAATATCCCCACAAGAAGCGCCATCTACCGAGATACGAGAGAAACTAAAACAAAAGCAGGCGAGTATAAACTATATATCGATCGATGACGATTGCAAAGGAAAAAAAAAGACAACATCCGTGAACTACGACAGCTCTTCTGCCTTTCAGGCCAGAGCAACGCTGATTAGCGTTTTTACCCACCACGCGAACATAACATAGGATTAGAGACCAATTCGTCTAATTAACTTCGCAAGGGTGTCACATAAGGACGAAACAGTTTACTGTCAACATTTATTAGGTGTCTATTAGTTCTTGGATCCCCGTGAGGTTAAGCTTTCGAGCTACCCGCGAAAAAATATGAGAGAAATAATAACTTCGTTCTAATCTAATCTAATCAACTGGAAACCTGCAGGAAGAGGTCACGATAAAGGTGGATAGACGATGTCGAAGATAACATCAAGAACATGACAATAAGGTGGCGAAGAATCGTACCAGAGGGGGAAGAATGAAGAGTTCTGGTTAATCAGGCTAAAACCCACCAGGAGTTGTAATGCCACTTGAAGAACAAGAAGAATAAAGTTCTAAAGTCTATGGGCAAATCCCCAGAGGTAAACCTCGGGGACACATTTTTGCCTTATTCAACAGGAGCATGAGCCGAACCAGTCTGAAAAAGAAAAATTAAATTTGGTGATCACTGACCAACTGTCAATTCGCAGTTTTGTACAAGACAGAGGGATATAATAAAACTTAATAAACATCGTAACATCGAATGAGTAACCAGTGATTCTAGGTCTATTAACATTTAGAATATTATAATAAAATAAAATTGTCTGAAGGTTTTCTAGAAAAATTCCGACAATATTTTAATTGTTACGTTGTTCGAAGTCGATTTTATTGGCCTAAATTATAATCAAATTTATCCAGAACAATTTTTGTGGTCTAGCAAGTATTCAAAGGCGCCATTTAACTACATTTCCATTTAGATAATGCACTTCAAAAAGGATCTCAAGGGGTAGATAGCAAGTTAATTTGTCTTATGAGAATTATATGGGAGCTTTTGGTTTATGAACAACATAATGTAATAATATCTGACACTTGAAACCAATTAACAAAACTCTCTTTCTTCTTCTATCCCGTATCTAGTATGTACAGGGTGTATGTACAAGCCTTCCCTGCGTTTGATCTTTGTGGGTTTGTTATTTACGATAGAACAAAAGTTATTTAATCTTTGTAGGAAAAACATAAAAAAAGTTTTAAAAAAATTAGAAAATTTTCTAAAACAAATAGATTTTTTTTAATTGTAAAATAATAATCCAATCCTTACAGTGGAACTTTGTAAAATTACAAAACAAAAACGTCAGTCTTCTTCACTTTTTCTGAATCCAGCCATAACACACAAGTAATACCAATCTTCTGTTGCTTAGGAGTTATTAGACTGCAAAACTATTGTAATACGTTCTACCACTATCCACCAACAATAGGAGAGGGTGGGTATGGAGTATGGATACTTTATACAACATTTAAGTTGACATAAATCATTTTAATTATTTTTTTGTCAGTATCAGTTGCATAGTAGAATATTTTTTTGCACACCATTGTTTTTGCTGCCCAAGAAAAAATGGTTTCTCTTCTTTCTATCTTTTTCTCTCTCCCGTCTTCATTTACTCACTTCTCCGTCTCTCTCTCTCTCGCTCTCTTCCTCTTCTACATTCAATCCAACCTTCCCACCGTCATATCTATTCGGTGATTACAACAAAAATTATTAATTATACACATGTAACTACCCTTAGTTTAAAACTTTCATTCCATTGTCTTTATCTATTTTAAAACACCCTATGACTTTTAAAATAAATATATACAATGGAAGTTCGAAATTTTGTTTCTAACTGATATGGAGTTGAGTCGGGAAACGTGCCTAACGTATTTTTTTGCTTTTCAGGAGGATATTGATTCAAAAAAAGCCACAGGACGTACCGGCTGGCCACAACATGTTTGGGCTTTAGAGTTGGAGCAAGAGCAATCGTTGCCATAGATCCAAAAATAAAACGTAAAAACCTATTTTGTTCCTAAATACTTAAGCTCTTTTATTTTTTTATAATGTGCAATGATATTATTAATTCTTTTTAGTTCATGTAGAAGGTTAAGACAACTTAATTCGAGAATTTCTCATAAGATATTGACATACGAAATTTAACTTTTATTGGACATGCATTAGCGGTTGATATTTGACATAGAACAGAATTCATCTGATAGCTGTAACTTAAGTTAACTACAGTTAACTGTTACCCGATGTTATTTTAAATTTAACATTAGAAAGTGTCACTTTACCTAGTCATCGCGTAGAAGGTTAAGAAAACTTTGATTTCAAGATTCCTTGCAAGATATGACAGAGAAAATTTAATTTTTGTTGGACAGATAGCAGTTAAGAGTTGATGGAGTATAGAAGAATTCAGCTGATAGCTGTAAGCTAAAAACATTGACTGCTATCAGATGAGATCAAATATTTCACGGATGTTTGATTGTATTTGCCATTTGATATAGGTTACGAATTATTCGATTTACATGCATTGTACGAGGGTTGTCTTTTAAGTTTTGCATATACAACTGTAATAAAACAGTAGATAACTTTTAAAGACTTATTGTTTCTCAAAGTATTCTCCACGAAAATTCAAATTCAATCAACCAGTTGTCAAAGCTGTAATTCTATTCGTTTGTTGGTACTGTCAAAATTGCTTTCTTGAAGGCGTCGACTGCTTCCTCTGGCGACTGAAATCTTTGACCACGTAATCCATTCTTGATTTTCGGAAAAGTATAGAAAGTGTTAGGACTTAGGTCGGGACTGTATGGAGAATGGTCCAACAATTCAATGTTTTGTTGGATTAAAAATTTAATGGTTTTTTGTGCCTTGTGCGAACTTGCATTGTCTTGATGGAAGATCATTCGTTGTTCGGGATTAAAATTTTATTAAAAACATCTATGTACTATTAACTATAGTCAAGAAAAGTAATACATCAGGGCATCATTAAATCTAATAGGACTGTCAATATATCGCACTTTTATTAATACAGTAAATACACTTTTGTTTTACAGATATATATTTATGAAGTACACGTCATGTAGAAATATCTATTTATATGTGCCAAAGCAGTTTCTTTCTATACTAGAAGGTTATTTAACGGCTGCCATTTAATGGCCGCCATTTTTGATGATTACGTCGCAAAGTTGGCCATTATTCTTCTAACTGTAGCTTTATGATCAACCTTGCAACGCCTTCTAGGTTCAAAAGTACTGACCAAAGTTATTCATTATTTTTAGTTCCTTTTACATATTATTATGTTTAATAAAATAGGTATATCTAGTTTGTATTTAACTATTGTGTATATTAAATTGTAATTAAATATTTAACATTTAAGAAAAAATATATAACAGAATATCCAACTTAAATAAATAAATTCGTAAATGAAAATAACCTCAGTTCGCCATTTTTTTTAATTAACCTAAAGATAAATTTTCGCGAGAAAACCGTGATTTTAATTTGTTTTTTGTTTCAAATATGTGTAACTGAGTGGGATGAAACTTAAACATGGTCTGGCCTAAGCATGTAAAAGTAAACCAACCTCTTGAGTTGGTTAACTTTTATAGGATTGTTTAAATTATGATTTAGTTCATTTTTAATAGTTACACATATTTAAAGCAACAGACAAATATAAACCACAGCATGGGGATTTCTTTGGTGGCGAAAATTTGAATTAAATGGCCCAGGTAGACAAGTAGGTCGTATCTAGGTAATTCACTTGAAAAATTAATGTGAATAAATCTTGTAGGTGTTATTGTTTACGTTAGGTTGGTACTAAAAACAAAGCAGTCAATTATTGTTCTATAAAAAAATAATTAGTTAGAATTTCAGGATCTTTTTTAAGACGTTTTTTATTCACATAATGGGATTTTACGAGTTTTTTTTAATGGATGTACCTATTTTCGAAGCCGTCAGACTCCCTGTTCGTAAAAAAAATTACGATTGAAATAAAAAAACTCATTGTTAGTTAGTGATTTATTAATCATTCTCTAGCCAACGCGAATAACAGTCCTTCATAAAATTTACATAAAACTGAGTAAAAATGTGTGCCATGATTTTGGTATTCTTTGCATGCCATCGACTAATGCCTGCAGAAATTATTAAAATACTTAAAGTGTGGTGGCGGTACGTTTACTAGATTTGTATTATTTGGAATGTCAATTCTAAACTTATAAATTATTGGTATTCTATACACTTTAAACATGCAACTTTTTTGTTGCAGCAATACCTTAGCAAAATCATATTTCAACAAAACATTAAAAGACTTGATCAGCTGCTGACCTTGCCGAGACAAGAAAATATTCGAAATATAAAAAGCTGAAAGATCACTTCAATTTCATCCCAATCGCTATTGAAATACTAGGAACTTGGGGTGCAGAGGCTAATACCCTGTTACCACCAATGCATGTCCACCCCGATTCAAAAAACGCATCAATATGATGGACCATTGATTTGCACCGATTTTAAATGCAGCGTCACCGATGCGTTTTTTGAATCGGGATGGGCATGCATAGGTGGAAACCGGGTGTAAGAGGTTGATCCGAGAGATTTTATCATGGATCGAGAAACACATATTAAGGGAAATGAGGTTAGATTAAATTAAAACTTAAAACTTTTTTTACCAATTTAAGTGATTTTCCCGAAATATTGCATTTCATTACTATAACAATCTTTACAATATCACTAATATATCAATAATTTATTAATATAATCAATATTTAAATTTTCTGAAATACGCCTTGAATAAATTTGAGATTGAGAGCCAACATTTTTTTTTCAATTTTCTCAAAAACATTTGCCCTGGTTTTGCGTTATGTAATTTGAAAATATTTCACTATCGGGATTGTGCAGAAACGCTCTAAAATGCATTGCGATAGACGTATGGGAGATTGGATATTTTCTTCTGTCTTTCTCGACTTAAAAATCTTCTCATTGCGATATAATAAAACGCATTGTATGAAATGCACAGTGCTAGTAGGGTTTCTATCTATCTACCTATCTATTAAGCCTTCTTCGATCCATCTTTGGACAGAACTATTTTTAATATGTAGCTTAATTTACCGAATGCTGCTGAAATCAAGAGACTAGTAAGATTGTCCTTACTAGTCTCTTGATTTCAGCTGTTTGGTTTTCTTTCTGTAGTTTAATAATTTGTCCCAGGTATATATATTCCTTGTGGCTAATGATAGGGAAGACGTGGAGTGTGTGATGAGAGGGTTAATGGAGGAGTGCCAGGGGTGGGGGTTGGCAGTGAGCGTGGACAGGACACAGTACTTGTGCATTGGAGGCGAGTCCAGTGGGTTGGAACTGGACAGTGGATAGTGTCTCCGTGCAGTGAGTGTGTATACTTGGGTGTCACGTTTGATAAGACAGGAAAAGACTGTAAAGAACTGGAAAAAAGAATAGTAAAAGCAAAAAAGGTTACTGGATGTCTTAACAGTATTTTATGGAGCAGATAGATAAAAAAGAATGTAAAATTTAACATATATCGCCGGTCCAATGCCAAAGTCACGAATGTACAAATTTGGCAATTTTCACCTATGTACAGCAGTATGTACAATTTTATTCATAGTATTCAATGCCAAAAGCGCGAAGGTGTTTGCTCTCTCTCTCCCCTCCTTTAAAAATTTAAAAAATAAAATCTCTATTTCTCGCAATGTATCTTCAATGTTTAAAACGCGTTTTTCTCAAAACATCAATTATGCACATTCGTGACTTTGGCATTGGACCGACGATATGAAACAATGGTGAAAAGCACGCTGTTGTATGGAATAGAGACTTGTCGCGTAACAGAAAAATTCAAAATAAAAATGGATGCAATAAGAAGATCAAGGAGAATTTCTAGAACAGATCACATAAGAAATGAGATCATAAAAGAAAGAATGGGAATCGAGGGAAGCATAACGGATGACATCACTAAAAGACAACTGATATGGTACGGCCATGTACAACAAATGAACGACGAAAGATTACCAAAGTAGGTCCTAGAATGGCAACCAATAGGGCGTAGAAAAAGAGGGTGTCCTAAACTAGAATGGCAACAGTCAATCCAAATATCAATGAGTAAAAAAAATCTAAAAGAAGATGATTGTCAGGATCGAAGGACAACGTAGAAAAACGTTTTAAACCGACTAAATAAAAAGAAATAAAAATTACAAAAATAAAAATAAAAATATATATTCCTCAACTATTTCATCTTGGTTTATATTTATCGTAATATCTTCATCTGTGTTTGTTATGATTTTTGTTTTAGTGTAGATTTTTAGCTGCTATATCTAGTTCTTCCAGCATTTTTATCAGTTCTTTCTTATCTGTTAAGGCGATATCATCAGCATATCTTAGTTGGTTCAAGTATTATCCGGTTACTTTGATGCCTAATTGTTCCGAATCTAAGTTTTTCAAAACATCTTCTAGAGCCCTCTCTAATACCTCTTCTTAAAAGCTTATAAATAACATTGAGGAGAGTTATAGGTCGATAGTTTTCTAGGTCTGTACTATCGCCTTTCTTGTATAGGGTGGGTAGGGTTTAGACCCGATTCTTCTCTGGTAAACCCAGCCAGCGGACTCATTACCTTCATAATAACTAGAGTCCCTGTATGTTGACATATGTGAATATAATATGCAAATATGTCAACATACAGAAACTCTAATAATAACTAGCGTGACTTGAAATCCATATCAAACTAACAATTTGTTTGCTCTTTCCAGTGAATTTGTATGTCCCTACAGATATCCTAACCGTTCTCAAAGAGAACCTTTAGGATTCAAGGTCGTTTAAAGCTGCCTGACTATCAGAAAAATGAATGATTGACCTTGTGGTACAGTTATAATCTTACTTACTTAAAAAAAAATTAGACAGTGTTAGAGCAAACTAATATCAATCATACATACATAAAAACTATACAAAGGCTCAAAATCTAAAATTAAAATTATTGGAAATCGACTTTCAAAAGAATTCCTGGTAAAGACAGGGATGATTTATCTCTCCAACTCTTATTAAAATATATATCGCAGTAGCTCTAAAAAACTGGAAACGTAAAGTACACGGCACAGGAATACAACTTAACGACCGATTTACCATATACACACTACAGTTTGCTGGCGACCAAATAATTGTACCTAATGATAAAAAAGACATGAAATATATGATGAGAAAGTTAACGGAAGAATACCAAAAGTGGAGATTAACAGTGAACGTGGACAAGACACAGTAATTGTGTATTGGAATGAGTATGTATACTTAGGTGTCACATTTGACAAAACAGGAACAGACTGTAAAGAACTGGAAAAAAGAATAGTAAAAGCAAAAAAGGTTATTGGATGTCTTAACAGTATTTTATGGAGCAGAGATAAAAAAGAATGAAAATTTTAACATATTTCATATATGGTGAAAAGCATGCTGTTGTATGGAATATATATATGGAGACGTAACGTAACAGGAAAATACAAAACAAAAATGGAAAGCGTTGAAATGGATACAATAAAAAGATCAATGAGAATATTAAGAACAGATCACATAAGAAATGAGATCATAAAAGAAAGAATGGGAATCGAGGGAAGCATAACGGGCGACATCACTAAAAGACAACTGATATGGTACGGCCATGTACAACGGATAAAGGACGAAATATTACCAAAGCAGGTCCTAGAATGCACCAATAGGGCGCAGAAAAAGATGGCATCCTAAACTAGAATGGCAACAGTCAATCCAGTGAGTAAAAAAAACCTGACAGAAGATGATTCTCAGGATCGAAACGTTCTAAACCGACATGGTAGTAGTAATCTTAATGCTGGAAATACAGTCTTTAAAATTTTAGCCAAGACACCTACTTAAATTGGATGTTAAAAACGCCAGATCCTACTCCTGGGAGCATTTGAAGAACGTTTAGCAAAACAATGAAACTATTTGAATGAGAAAAATAAGGGTTTGCAGTTCACATATGCTATGATTATTTATTAGTAAGAACCAAACTTATAAGTAATTGTTGTTTTTCATATTCAAACGTGATCATCTTGCGTTAAAAATATAATTACAAGAATACATGGGCGTCTCGAATTAAAAACCTTTTTAAATAAAAACTACTCTGTCAATTAATCGACCACGAAGCACACACTTTACATAATAAGCAAAGACAAATCTCATACTAAAGATCAACTGTCAGAAAAAAATTGAGAAAAAAAAACAGTATTATATCGGCGCCCAGACCTTTAATCCTCGGGACCAAGCAAACGTCATCAAGCTTAGTCAGTTCAAGTTGGGTTAATTTTAATAAAATTTTTAAAATAGTAAGCTTCCAAATTGGTCTCTCTTCGTCAGTAAACACTATCACACGTGAAATTTAGTACCCGTGAATTTCACGTTTGTTAGTATTATTTGGCTTAAAAATTCCGCCGATTGACGCTTACGTGTCTGATGGTGGGTAAAAACGCAATAAGCGTTGATCTGGCCTGAAAGGCAGAAGAGCTGTCGTAGGTCACGGATTAGTTTGTTTCTTTTTATTTGTAATCGATCTTTTCATTGATCGATATGTATAGCAGTTAATTTTCACCTGCTCTTGTTTTGGTTTCTCTCGGTAAATAGCGCTTCTTGCAAGAGTTTTCTCACTATTTACGTAGGATTAGAGACAAAACCGTCTAATTAACTGCGCAATAGTGTCACATTGACCAAGCAGTGTTCTGAGGAGTCCAATAAGGACGAAACAGTTAACTGTCAACACTTATTAGGTGTCCATTAGATCTTGGACCCCCGTGAGGTTAAGCTTTCAAGCTACCTACGGAAAAATATGAGAAAAACAAAATATCCTTTTTAAACGAATTTTGTTTCATCTTTCTGTTTCATAAACCCACATCATCATGCCATTTCATCTCCTACCATTTATAGATATGTTGGGCGGCAGGGCAGTCTTGTAGAAAAGACAAAAAAAGTCTCATCGCCCTGTGGCCCACTTCCTTTCAAGAGTTTATATCTAAGTTGACCTTGTATATCAAGAATATATGCAGGTATAGTACAGGAGCCGACACACTACCGAGGAGCCAGGATTAATAACCCTGGAGCCTGCTATAGTCGGAACCAGTATAGTGCCATCAAAAATCTCCTAAAAAGTCAACTTACAACGACCACGACCCTCGCGCTGAAAATGAAAGTAGTCTATCGTCAATAACCAAGTTCTGCTGGGACGATGGCGATGTGAGATAGATGCTAGTCCAACATGAAGCAGGACCACCTTTAAGAAGGGGTGTAAAGCATGGGTCCACCGTGTATAAAGTTCCCATTGTACAGACAAATCGGGGTTTGCAAAGCCTAGTCGTTAGACCAAAAATGATATCTCCACTACTACTACTACTATGGTTATGTTCGGGCTTAATGGAACCTAATTGGGCAAAAACGCAGCGTCCCCGAGCTACCTTTACCTCTGAGGTTTTGCTCGTGAAACCTGTTTGCTTAGTCGTTTTACACCTCGATGAATTTCCTTTAGCCAGTTTTTTGGCTTTTGATCTACTCGTATATTGTCTTTCAATATTTTGCTTTTCAATCTTTTAAACATTGAATTTAACCTTATGTTTTTGGTTTTTGTATATTTAATGTTTTGTTTCTTAATATTTCGTACTTTTAATCAATTATATAGGTAATCTTTTTTTGTCTTTCGATCTTTTGTAACTTTCATCTTTTGTCATCTGATCTTTTGTTTCTTGATATTTTGCATTGGATTTTTTTGTCTCTCGATCTTTGGTATACGCCACTGGCTGAAATCAAATATAAAATGCCAATTTTGAGCTGGAATCGAATCACAAAGCCAAGATGAAGTGGTCCGGGCCACTTAACTCTTGCGTAATAACAACAACAATTTTCCTATTTTTAAGTGCTCGACATAATGGTGTCCGGGGTCAAGAATCGGACGTCCGGAATCAGGAACCGGAACCCGGGCGCATCCCTGTGCGGGTAGTGTATCTGATAAGCGACTTAAATGGTGATCGTGTGGTACCACAGGAAACGTTTGTCAAAAATGGTATGTACAGCAAAATAATTAACATCGAAAAAAAAATTCAATAGCAACCATATTAATATATTATTACAAATACAGATACTATATAGACAGAGCGACTTAGTACCTATAAAGGTGTAAACTACGAAAAATCTTCTTATCAAAATTTAATACTACAAATTCTAAAAATCCCTAAGATTTAACCAACTACTACTTAAGGATAATATGTCTTTAATTCCAGGGGTGATCGGTTGTCAATTTTTTAACATCAAAGCATTGTAATTCCCAGCTTGTACAACAAATTACCCGCAAAAATAATTTAAATTGCTCAAATATAACAAAGCTTTTTTTTCACCATACAGGTATAAGTAACAGCTTAGATGAAAGTGAGGAAGAAACAAAACCCAAAGGAGTTTTGCTGCTGACTCCAATAGATGAGATCACAGCTCCTGATGGGGTCTACTTTAGGCCTAAAAATGGACAAGCGTTTGAAGAACCAACTGTAAGTTTTAAACAAGCAATCATCAAAATATTTCAGCTTAAGCCCAACTAAGGATTTCAAAACTTTAGACTCTTCTTAAATTTTGATTGCTGGACAAACAGAGGTAATGTATAAGTTGTGTTCGAAATAGCATGTGCTTCAATTTGATAGAAAATATTCCGGTTTCCAAAATTTATTTACAATTTATTTCAATTTTTTGAGAAAAGCATTACGTTATACTATAAAGACTCTCGAAAAAAGATAACTGAGTCCTTTTGTAGTTCTCTACGAGATGTCAAAGACCTTTCTTATTCTTCATTTGGCACTATAACTCTTTGACTATCTTTCTCCAACTATTTCTATCTTCGGCAATTATCTTCCAGGTTTTTACTTCAAGGAACCAAGTATTTTTTAGAACTCGTAAGCCATGGTATCCATCTGACTCCTATAATATTTGCCTTCCAGTCTGTAATTAGTTTTTATGCTAGGTTGTTATTTATTCTTTAGGTGTTACCAGATTATTTTAATATTCATGCCTTTATGAAATTTGTAAATTTTCATCGTTCTTCATTTCACTTTAGATTTGTAGCAAAGAGCCATCCAAAGGTGAATACAAAAAAATAAGATATTTTGAACAGGTACCTAATAAATGCATCTTAAAACGCAACTGCGTTTTGCAAGCATATGCTTTTATTTTACAGACTTTAAAATATTGCCGTTTCCAAAATTTGTTTACGATTTATTTGAATCTTGTGGGAAAGGCATCACAATATACCATAAAAATTCTTAAAGAAGGATAATTGGAGTCCTTCCTTATTCTTCCCTTGGCACTACAACTCTAACTATCTTGCTCCATCTAAATATATCTGTCTTTGGCAATTACTGGAAGGTAAAATAGTTTTTACTTTAATGACCCAAGTCTTCTTCAGAACTCGTGAGACATTTTCAGACATCCATCTGACTCTTATCATGTATATGTCAGTAATTAGTTTTAATGTCAGGTTGTTATTTATTCTTTACCTATTACCAAATCAGCTTAATCTTTGTGTCTTTATGTACAAAGTTTATATAATCTTGCACATCGTTCTTAATTTTGGATTTGTAACAAAGAGCCAGCCAAAGGTGAATACAAAAAATTGGATATTTTAAATCAAGGTATCGAAAAAATGCATCTTAAAACGCAACTGCGTCTTTCCTATATATAAATAATAAAATAATGGCACATTCATCAGACCTAATCTGCTATTGTTACAAATATTATAGGTATACTTACATGAATACAATAGCATGGTTAGTTTAAAGTGGTTTTGCAACATTGATGTACCTGTAACTAATAATAACAATAAGTAATTTGCTGCAGGCTATCACGAAGAATCTGATTGATTAGCAAATTACCAAAATAATCAACACATTAATAATGTTTGTTTGCTTCTTATGATGTATGTACCTATTATTCTTACAAGCTTCGTTTTTTCAACTATTAGTAATGTATCGAGATAAGCTTAAAAAGCGTCCTTGAAAAAAAAGTTTAAAAACACAATATATTTATTTTATTACAATCTAGTCAGACTAAATAGCCAATACCTATTGTTTTACCATAATTAACTAGAAAAGTTAAACTTAAACCTAAATCATTTAACAGTTCTCCCTGCTTTGTTTCAATTGTAAATCACAATTTTCCTATGTTTATAGCAACATTTGCTTTCATCTATTTTATTTAGTTTACTAGTTCAAACGGCTTAATTTTTTTAGTTTTTGAACTAGAAGCTCAATCGCTTCCATATTTAATGTCGAAGTCTCTCGGCTTTTCGCTTACTTTTTTAGTTTCTGCTACAGTTTCGATATTAATGTCCCGATGAAGGTCAATATTTCGAGCTTATCAAGGTATAATAAAAATGTTTCTTAGTACTTGTAACTATACCTATAACAATACATTTTTTATAGGCGCTTATATTTTTCTATCAGGTATTTAAATGAATTTGTTTCCTAATTCTTCTGGTTCATTTATTTCCAGAATGAGCAATTTCATTGATTTAAAAAAAAATTATATCATTATTACATCGTATATGTACTATAACGACACTAAAATGCTATTTTTTTTTATTAAGCAACTTTAAGTTTGTTTTCATAAGTATAAATTCAATGTCCTACATTATGGCATTGATCCTATGGCAACTTTCAGTTACCATAAATTTTTTTTTGAGGTAAATTTAATTATTTTGTTTAAATAAATTTCAGGCGTTTACAATAAACGAACCCAAGCTAAGAAAACGAAGATCTCCTGGAAGCTACGGTGGAAATTCAGGAGGTGGAAGTTATTCTAGCGGCGGTGGAGGAGGAGGGTATGGAGGTAAGTTGAAAGGGTCCGCAAAGACTAATTTATCTCCAGCAGTACGAGCAATCAGAATTAATAAAAAAATACATAATATTTAACCCGAAGAATAAAATTTCTAGAACCATTCTATTCTCAGGTGCGTGATAATTATGAAGAAAAAATAAGATTAATAGCAAGACGTTTCAATAGACGTCTTTTAAATTAATGTTTTATTTTTCCATTTTGGTTTTTGTGATTTACTTTTCGTTTTTGTTGTAATTTAATATTTTTAAATTTATTCTAGTTCGTGTACGTCAATTTGCTTCTCCTTTAATAACATTTTAAATTTAACTAAAAAATCTGCTGTTTTTGAGGAGCTGAATTTTAGTTTTAGTTGTGATATTTTTAAAATGGCACTACAGATTCTCGCAAAATTTCAGTGAAATATTCCCAGACACTATAACGATATTCCACCAAACTTTGGTAAGAATGAAAGATGGTTAGGAGGTTAAAATCTTCAAGATTTAGCATTCCTTATTTTGAATTCAAATTGCCCGCCATGCACCGCACGCCAACTGTTATATTTGATATGGATATGACTTTGTCATTGTTTGTCATAACATTTATTTATTTGCTTGTTATGTTAAACTTTAATGATTTTTTAAATTAAAGTTCATTTAAAATCCAAAAATAACAGTGTCAATCTTTTTAAAACAAAGTTACACTACATAAAAATTATTTTTAATGTAATTTTTGTAAACACATATAAATAAGTTTTAGAAGTTGCCAAATATAAACAAATAGGTGTAGGTTAGAGTCCCTGTATGTTGACATATTTTCCAAATATGTCAACATACAGGGACTCTAGTGTAGGTGAGCCGATTACTTTCCACGCAGAAACGAACACATTCGCTTCTGCTTAAAATTTAATTTTTGTGTGAGCTAATGGAACGGCTCTAAAAAATTAAGGATTACTATACATTAAAAAAAATTATTTTACAAGAATTTTTAATTTATTTATTTAATAAAAAAATTAAATATTCATCAACCATCATTCCAACTTTAATATTTTAAACACGGTCAGCTGTGGCGTGACGTGACCATCAAAAAGAAATTCAGCCCCTGGTGTCAACAAAGTTGTAGATTGTGGCCCGTCCGTTTTGATAGCCCTGACCCCTTAAAAACTGCCAAAAACTTAAATAAAGGCCGCTTGACAAGGTGCATGACGCGCTGCAAATATTTGCAAGCAAAAAATTTCGGTCAAATTGTTGCCTGCAAAAAATCTTCTTGTCGTTTGACATTGTGCATGGCCATGCATGGATTCCCCAGAATCTAGGTAAAAATTCCCCAGTTTGCATGCAAGTACAGTTTGCATGCAAAAAAATGGCACTGGACCGATAAAAATGGATTACCTGCAACAATCAGCTGGATTTGTACTGCGCATGCATCTGGGTAAAATTTCATGCACTTGCCTGCAAATTTTATTGTCATGCACCATGTCAAGCGGCCTTAAGGACCGTTAAGCTAATTCAATGAATCAACTGCTAGGTATTTGAACCTGTTGTTGCGAACTGAATATATATGTATATGAGCTTTGTGATCTTTTTTCAAAACTTTTTTTTACATAATTTCTACATTATGTCACAAAATATGTGTCTTTTTAGTACTGTTCAAGACTAGCCAAAGTATGGTATCTATAGCAGTATAGCAGTCTTTTACTTGTGCTGTTACAACTGGAGGTTTTAACCGTTAAACATTTTTGTAGAACTGCCTCCATTCCTCAGCTATGTTCCAGCTAGAATCTAAAACTGTCCCTTTCATTTATAACCACGTAAAAGAAATTGATTATTTGTTGACCCAATTTGTTGTTGACTCTTTCCCAGGCGGTTTTGGAGGTGGAAGCGGGGGTGGAGGTGGATTCGGAGGAGGAGGAGGCTATGGAGGAGGAGCAGGAGATGGCAGTGATGGTCTTGGTGGATTAGGAGCACTTCTGCAACAAGGCATTTCTGGTAGCAGTGGTGGTGGAAAAGGAGGTAAGTACTAGTAGTAGTTTGTACCGCTCCTAAGGCCCCGCAAGTATGGCATCTCGTGGATCTTTCCTGCCATATACGCCGTTATTAGCCAGGAGCCTTACCTGCGCGCTTGATGAAACCCATTATGTCAGGCCATTTAAAAAACTCCCGAGAGCCGATTGTATCCGGGTATTGTGGCCCAATGTTTCAGCTAGTGCATTGTTCGATGTATTGACGTCATTTTGCTCCTCTGCTTTCTTCATTTTATTTGCAAGACTGCATCCATATCTTGGTAGAAGACTAAAGCTTTCCCATGAACTTTTTCGTTCTGCAACTCACCTTAAAGTGATCCATTGATACTGAGCTAGTTCTTGAAATGCATTAACGCACTTCTTTTCTTTTCTGCACCTGATTTTAACTATGTACTTTTCGTTAAACTTCCACGGTTTCTGGGATATCTAAGTTTGAATGCCCATATATCTATAATCTGTCGACAAGTTCTAGTATCAAGTGGTCTTCTTAGTCCAGCAAAATAAAGAAGCAGTCTGGCCAGTTTTATTTCTGGGGTCGAACCTCATGAACCCAATTTTATTATCAAAGATAGTTTTAACTTGGTCTAGTTAAGCGTTATTAGTGAGCAAATGTCTACTAATTTACAAATTTTTTATGTAGATTAAGCTACAAGTTTATGTCTAAAGTTATCAAATCAGTTACAAAAACTACTTTTCTCGTTCTTAAAATAACTTTATTACGTATTTTTTAAATTATTCTTTAGAGCCAAAGCTGTGGCCTTACAGGTTAAAACTTATTTTTTTTATAAATATTTTAAGGTACAATAACTCGCCAATAAAAGCTAGGGTTGCTACGAGGTGTCCAACTGTTAAACAAAAGAACGCTGCTTGGACGTCAGTCATATTAAAAGCGTGAGCTGCACTGTCATCAATTACTCTAATCGTGGCGTTTTCAAAAGCATCTGCGAAATCTTCATACCTAAAAAATGGAAATTTCAGATATCATTTCACCGCCCCGCGCTGTCTAGCCTAAAATAGTGACTAAAATAAATAAAAAAGTGATGCAATCATAGCTTGCCCTAAAACAAAGAAAAACTCCAAACCGAGGATTAATTTTCGAAATGAGCATGTATGTGCTGAAATAAAACAGTAGATATTTTTTAACGACTTTA
Source organism: Aspidapion aeneum (assembly GCA_963576565.1). Classification (NCBI taxonomy): domain Eukaryota; kingdom Metazoa; phylum Arthropoda; class Insecta; order Coleoptera; family Brentidae; genus Aspidapion; species Aspidapion aeneum. The sequence continues at coordinate 32,485,303 of OY755047.1, read as the reverse complement.
TTGAGTCTCAGAGTATTCCTTATGAAAACAAATGCACTTTACATGCGCTCAAACCAGTTGTCAAACCTGTAATTTTACTCGTTTGTTGATACTGTCAAAATTGCATTTTTAAATGCGTCGACTGCTTCCTCGGGCGGCTTAAATCTTTGACAGCGCAGTCCATTCTTGATTTTCGGAAATGTATAGAAATTGTTGGAACTGTATGGAGGATAATCCAACAATTCGACGTTTTGTTGGGTTGGAAGATCAATGGCTTTTTGTAGCTCGGGGTTCTTTTTTAAAGCTCAGCAATCACTTTCGACAAATGGTGATGTACCAATCGGCAGTAACAGTTCTTTGATCTTCCAGAGAAATTGTTACTACATGACCTTCTTTTACACGTTTATTTTCGGGTGCATATGAGTAAATCCACGATTCGTCACTACTGATAATGCTGTACAAGTTTTTCGAGTTTCCTGCCTCAAAGCGGTCTAGAGTTTTCTGACACCAATTGACCCTAGCTTCTTTCTATTCTTCGCTTAACAGATGCCGCAACCAGCGGGAAACTAATTTTCTTGAGGTTTTTGAAATCGCAAATGAAGCCTCCTTACATGATGAGCATGCGCACAGCATCGATGTTTTCCTGGGTGACAGCCGTTTTTGGTGCACCTGGCCTTGCATCGGCGCTAAGGCTAATCCGTTCACGCTTGAATTCTCCATACCAACGAGAAACTGTCGACTGACGTGGTGATTTATTACCAATAGAATCAACTCGGCAAGGCATTCTTGTTGAGATAATTTCCTTCGAAAGTTGTAAAAAATTATAGTACAAAAATTTTCTCGGTTTAATTCAATTTTTCGACTGATTTGTTAACTTAAAAATTCACTGCAGCCAGCTAAAAAACTACATGAATCGCACTGACGTTTTGAATTTAGGTTGGTTAAAGCTTGAGGTTAAATTTTATTAACGACATTCGATCAGTGTCGCCCTCTATGTTCCTATACGCAAAAAAAAAGACAGCCCTCTATAAACCTATGTAAACTGGACGTAACTTAGAGAGCGGCATTGATGGGTATGCTAGATGGCGAATAAGAGAGAGAAGCGAAAATAAGATCCAATCTTCCGTATTATGTAATATTTTTGAAATTAGACAAATTTTTATATATATTTTTTTTTTTTGAAGAAAAAACATAATTCTCAGCCGATATAATGTAAAGATGATCAACAGTAAAAATAAATAAAATACTTGATGTTTTGGACAAAGAAAATATATATAAAAAAGCAACCACGCGACGTTGCCAAAACACAATAAAACCAAAACAAAACGTGTTTTGTATTTCTTTCCAATTCATTAATTTTGCTATAGAAAAAGTTTTAAAACAAATTTATAAATTAAATATGGGGATATTCCAAGCTTAGCCCTAACATCATCAATAAAATCAAATTCATCGTATCAAAATATCCAAACAATTCTACAGGTATTTTGGTTATTATTTACTTTTTAACTAGGGTAAGTGTGGCCAAATTCCATATTTTTACTAAGTATAATATCTACAGTTTATCTGTACTATAGCGACTATAGAATATGCCATATTTTACCATTTTGCGATAAAGCCATGTTCCACAAACCAAGATAATTTTGTGTCAAACAACAATATAAAAGGAGATCCTCGTGGGTAAACATGGCTAAAAAAAAACGCAGTTGGGCATTCCTTTACGATATGGAGCGAAGGCTTCCCATTCCAGCCCAAATATTTAAATTTTAACAAAACTTTTGCATCTGTAAGGCGTTCTACGCACAGAAGATTCCTTGAAATATTAACCTACAAAAAAATCAATTTGATAATAGGGACATTTTGTAACGTTTATTAAGTTATTTCGATGATGGCGGCAGGTTTATCTCAATAACGGCGATTTTTGAGTTGTGACTCTTTTTCAGCGGGTGTGCGATAAGTTGTACAGTTAACAAATAACTGCTTATGGTTTTAACCAATTCTCTTTTGTCGTTTTAAATAATTGTGACCCTCCTCGGCGATTTAATTTAATTTAAGTAACCTAATAATATGGAAATTTTGGGTCGCTTATTTACACTTTGTTACCGTTATTGTTATTACTGAGTCTGCGCATTAGCAGCTTCTCGCTCTTTTTTTGTTATTTACGGTAACGGCACCTGGTACTTACGGTGGCCGACCTTTAATGTTACCGTTATTCTTTAAGATTAGTTTTGTAATTTTTTTACCTTCCTAGCCCGCGTAACAATGGCTAGAGAAGTTGGATGTATTTTGAACTATCCTAGCAATATCGTCGTGATGTCTGTCTGTTTTTCTGTGTGTATGTGTATATTATTTCTGTCCGTAACATGATAGCTCCTCAACCGCTGAACCGATTTTCATAAAATTTTCAGGTAAAATAGTGTTCGACACTCTTACGAGCTGATTAGACTTGGTCAAAATCCATGAATGCTAATGAGTTTTTTGACAAAAAAACTTTTTAATGGAGCATCGTATTAATACACTGCTGTCGGAATGTAGTAGACTATATTTTGCTCAATAATTCGCGTTATAACCAAAAACTTCGTAGGAGCTTTAGTTTCTGAGATATTTACAAAAAACTGTTTTCAGTGCTAATATATTATCATGGCTTTACATGAAGTGCGATAATAGCCTAGCTAGGAAGCTGTCAGATCCGTCATTGATCCATTTATTTTTAAAGCAATCGTTTTTTTACTAAAATTCGGTAGTTTGATTTGTAAAAAGCCATAAATCTAATAAAAATCGATAAACAAATGTAAATAAGTAAATAGTTGAAAGTGTGTGAAACTACTAAATTAACGTTTGTGTTATGCTTATCTTTAGTGGTCCAAAATCTATCTTTTTGCCCTGAATGTTACCGTTATTCTTAGTAACAATAACGGTAACAGCTCTCAAAATTTCTGTTATTTTAACTAATCTAAAATGTCCCTAATGTCCTCCAACCTTTTATTTTAATTAAAAGTTTGATCAGTTAAATTTTTGCTGCCAGGATATCACAAGTGAATAATAAATACAATTAAGGGTTCCGGGATGATACCCTGTGGTATGCCTGCTTGTAACTTTAATTAAAAATCTAAATTTTTACTCTGAAATGTATAACATATTATATTATTTCCAAATATTAGAATATTCTTTGAACAAAAACAGTTTAGGTTTAAAATCAATGCCTTCATCTCACATTTTGTCAAACGCTTGTACTACATCGAGAACGACTGCCAAATAAACGTTTTCTTCTTCTGGCGCCTTTTCTATTTAGTGAGTTATTCCGTATACTTGGTCTGTCGTGGAATGTTTGTCTCGAAACCCAAATTGATGAGATATAAAAATTTATTGTGTTTCTATGATTGGCTTTAGTGTTTTAACCAATAGTTTTTCATAGAGCTTGGATAAAATCGACAGCATGGACCGATAATCTAAGAGTCAGACCAGAGAAAGAAGCAAAGAAGCATTTTGATAAATCAGACCAAAACCAACCCGATTATGTCGCCAATAAATATATAAATATAAGATTTAAAAAAAGCAAGAAGGCTTACTTGTTTATGAGCCTTCGTCTTAAGAAAGGGCTCATCATAAATCCTCTTAGACAATTTTTCAAAAAGTGCTGATTTCCTATTTTCAAAGGGGTTGGTTGAAGATCTTATTGGAAATCCACTTTTCTCCACGTCTTGTAACGTATTTAAATCTAAAAACTCAAGTCAATAATATTCCTAAAAATTGATTTAGAAACTCTCAAAATCTTCGGAAAAGAGTAGATCATAACAAAAACATTTCATGTAAAAAAAAGCCAAGTACGCGAAAATGGCATTCCGTAAAAAGAATTGAGATAAAAGTAAAGCGAAGTTCTCCAATACAAATTTCAAAATGAAAGGTTCTTACTAGTTTGGAAATATTTTTTTAAACTTTGCTATTACAGCCAAACTTCTTTATAGTAGAGTAAATTTGTAGTGTATTTCAATAAAAAGCTGCAAAAGGGTATATTTGTTTATATTTGGCATGGTAGTAGCTAACATCAAAAGCTAAATTTTCAATCGAGGATCCCCTGATTTCCGGCATCGGAATCCAAAGCTAAGAAAAAAAATCAATTTCCTGTTTTAAGACAAATTAAATTAATTTTGATAAACTTACTTTAAGTGGGACCTACTTAATTCAAAAATGTAAAAGAAAATTACACCTGTCACTTTAAAACAAAATGGCGGCTATATTTTAAAAAAATCGTTTTTCTTTGATATTTTATTTATTTTTTGCGCGATATTTATTTTTAATACCTCATATTAAAGCCACTGGCCAGCTCTCTAAACCTAATGAAAAAAAGTTTTTAGTTTCTCAGCCGACACACAGATGGCGTTTAATATGTCAAAAGTAAAAGAGACCTTTATAACCTGTAGACCAAATTAAATATAAAAAAAAATTTTGGATTTTATTAATAGTAAGCCAAGTTTTGTAAAAATTTCAAAAAAATTACAATTTGACATTAAAAATTTTAAGATGGCGGCCGAAGTTGAGATAAAAAAGTTTTTTTTTCTTGTTTGACAGAACTAGCATTGCCGTGTAATATATCGATTTATACTAAATAGGGGTCGCCGATTTTTAAATATTTCATCATAAATGACACATGTCTATTATTAATCAAGATGGCGGCGTTCAAAATATAAAAACAACATTATCTTCTTAGTTTGGTAATTTTTTTTACGAAGATATGTAGTTTTATATTACTCTTAATTAGTTTTAAGTCATAATGTACAAAAACAATATAATTTATTTATTTTTTAAAGATGGCGGTCGAAAAAGGTAAAAAAAAACATTTTTGTTTATTTTTTCGAAATTTAACAAAAAAACTGGAAAAAACAAGACATCTCGGTAAACAAAACACAGATATTTTAAAAATGTCAAAAAAGTTGACATATATCACGTACCGGGTGATTTGATTGAATTGACCATATTTTACTTAATAGCTATCTCCGTCAATATTAATCTAACAGTAATGTTTAAACAAGCAAAGTTAGGTAAATAATTTTTTCTAAATCATCAGAATCTCATGTCAAAAATGACATATGTCATACACTTGTCAAACTTTTGACATATGGTTTATTTTTTTAAATAAAACACCCTGTATATAATTTTTTTAGTTGATAAGACTCGTTTTTCTGATTTCAAAAATTTATAATATGTTGACATTTAGACCAGCCGTTATTGAAATATTTGCATTTTAATAACCTTAATAAACAATAAGGATGTTGCCATTTTGTTAATGAATATAATTTTTAAAATGCAAATATTTCAACAACGGCTGGACTAAATGTCAACATATTATATATTTTTGAAATCAGAAAAAGGAGCCCTATCAATTAAAAACATTATATACAGGGTGTTTTATTTTAAAAAATAAACCATGTCATGTCAATAGTTTAAAAAGTGTATGACATATGTCATTTTTGACATAAGATTCTGATGATTTAGAAAAAAATATTTAACTTTGCTAATTCAAACGTTGCTGTTAGATCAATATTAACGGAGATAGCTATTAAGTAAAATATGTCAATTTATTCAAATCACCCGGCACGTGACATATGTCAATTTCTTTGACATATTTAAAACATCTGTGTTTTGTTTAACGAGATGTCTTTCTCAGTTTTTTTAGTTAAATTTCGAAAAAATAAACAAAAATGTATTTTTTTTTAACTTTTTCGGCCGCCATCTTTAAAAAATAAATAAATTCTATTTTTAGCTCACACTACTACTATACTATAGTAGTGTGAGCTATGGTGATCCTAATTTTTTCGAGAAAAAAAAAGTTGCTCCGATTTCAAAATTTTTTATATATCTTTGCGTTTCAGATGATTTTGAAACTTTTTTGTTGCGCCGTCTGTCTGTCTGTCTGTCTGTCTGTCTGTATGTCTGTCTGTAACGACCAACGCGCATAACTCAAAAACCACTTGCCCGATTTTAATGAAATTTGGTACTAGGCTGGGTTTTGGGTCGAGATGGTCCCATTTAAAAATGAACAAAATCCACCAAACACAAGCCGAATAAAAGGGTAGGGGTAAATTTCAAAAATTTGAGTTTATGTAAAAATATGGCGTGTGTGATATCAAACGAAAGGTAATTGAGGCTGGAGTTAAACAAAATACATTTTATTTTATTTATAAAAAAAAGGGTGGGGGCAAATTTCAAAAATTAGTGTTTAAGTGGAAATATGGCGTGTGTGATATCAAGCGAAAGGTAATTGAGTCTGGAGTTAAACAAAATACATTTTAGTTTAAAAAAAGGGTGGGGGTAGATTTGAAAAATTAGAATTTAAGTCAAAACATGGCTTGTGTGGTATCAAAGGAAAGGTAATTGAGTCTGGAGTTCAATAAAATATATTTCAGTTTTTAGTTATATTAGCTTACACGTACACTATAACTATAGTACCTAGTCTGAGCTTAGATGCCTATAGATTGGCAGAGTATTTACTACTACATATCTTGGTAAAAAGATTTACTAAACCAAAAAGATACTGTTGTATTTATATTTTGACCGCCGCCATCTTGGATAATACTAGACATATGTCATTTATTATGAAATAATTACAATTGGCGACCCCCATTTAGTATAACGGCAATACTAGTTGTGTTAAACAAGAACAAAAAAAAACATTTTTATCTGAACTTTGGCCGCCATCTTCAAATGTTAAATGTCAAATTGTAACTTTATATAAATTTTTACAAATCTGGCTTACTATTGATAAAATCAAAAAAAAAAAATTGTCAAAATTTAATTTGGTCTACTGGCTGTAAAGGTCTCTTTTATTTTTGACAAATTGAGGGCCATCTTTGTGTCTGCTGGAAAACTTATCATTTCATTTAAGCAGTTTTAAAGAACTGGTTAGTAGCTTTAATATGAGGCATTAAAAATAAATATCGCACAAAAAATAAAGAAAATATCGAAGAAAAACTATTTTTTTTAATATAGCCGCCATTTTGTTTTGCAGTGACACGTGTAATTTTTTTTACATTTTTACATTGAGTATATCCCACTTAAAGTAAATTTATCAAAATTAATTTAATTCCTCTTAAAACAAGGAAATCATTTTTTTTTCTTAACTTTGGCAGCCGCCATCTTGGATTCTGAGGCCGGAAAATCGGGGATCCTCGAATGAAAATTTAGCTTTTGGTGTTAGGTACTACTATGCCAAATATAAAAAAAATATACCCTTTTTGCAGCTTTATTTAACAAATTTACTCTACTATTATGTTCAAATTAGCACTGTACCTAAGAGTCATTTACAGCCGTAATAGCCAAGTTTAGAAAAATATTTCCAAACTAGTAAGAGCCTTTCATTTTGAAATTTGTATTGGAGAACTTGGCTTTACTTTTATCTCAATTCTTTTTACGGAATGCCATTTTCGCGTACTTGGCTTTTTTTTACATGAAATGTTTTTGTTATGATTTCAACTTCTTTTTTAAAGGAATCGGAAAATACTTAATTTTTAAAGTGGTAAAATGTGCGGAATATTGTTCAAAACTTTTGCAATGCCTTACTTAAATTTTTGAAATTTTTTAATTTTTTTCCATAGTTTTATCGTAGTTCCTATCAGCCTTCCAAAGCTCAGCTCTCTAGCGTTTCTGAAAGTGCACAATGTTACTTTTACAGAACTTTACATGTATAGGGGAGGGAAATAAATTAAAATTGTCGTGTTTTAAAATTTTGTCCTATAGTTTTATCATAGTTCCTATCAGTCTTCCAATGCTCAGCTCTCTAGCGTTTCTGGAAGTGGGTAATGTTACTTTTACATAACTTTACATTTATAGGGGAGGAGAGTAAATGAAAATATTGGACTTTTTAAATTTTTTCCCATGGTTTTATCATAATTTCTATCAGCATTCCAATGCTCAGCTCTCTAGCATTTCTGGAAGTGGGCAATGTTAGTTTTATATAAATATACATTTATAGGAGAGGGAAGTAAATTAAAATGTTGGTGTTTTAAAATTTTTTCATATATTTTTATCATATTGTCTTTCAGTCTTAAAAAGTTCAGCTCTCTAGCGTTTCTGGAAGTGGGCAGTTTACTTTTACATAACTTTACATTAATAGGGGAAGGAAGTAAATCAGAATTTTGGGGTGTTTTAATTTTTTTCTATAACTATATCATAGTTACTATCGATCTTCCAAAGCTCAGCTCTCTAGTATGTCTGGAAGTAGGCAATGTTACTTTTACTTAACTTTACATTTATAGGGGAGGGAAGCAAATTAGAATTTTGGGGTATTTTAATTTTTTCTTATAGTTTTATCATATTTCCTATCAGTCTGCCAAAGCTCAACTCTCTAGCATTTCTGGAAGTGGGCGATGCTAATTTTATATAACTTTAAATGTTTAGGGGAGGGGAGTAAATTAAAATTTTGGGGTTTTTTGATTTTTTCCAGGGGTTTGGTCATAATTTCTATCAGTCTGCCAAATTTTAGCTTTGTAGCATGACTGGAAGTACAGTAGAATATTGATGATCTATACATGAGTGAGTAAGTGAGTGAGTGGCAATTTCGAGGTTTTTTGAAATTTCGTAACTACTTTACTACTTTATAGAATTCCATGAAACTTGGAGGGGTTGTTAACTCCATGGAGATCTACGACTGTGCAAAGTTTGAGATTCGTAGCTTATTCCGAAGTAGAGTTTTAGGTAGGTCAAATATCGGCTGCAATGTTTCCAGAAAAGATAGTTACGGCGCGCGAACTTGGCGAGGCACTGCCGTGCCCTCACATGTATAATGTAAAGTATCTCGATACGTTCTGCTAAACTCAAATAGTTCAGACAACCTTTGGAACCTTCCAGGAAAGCCTGGAAAGGTTTTTAAAAAATCTAGAATTATTAAAAGTTTGGTAATGGTCTGGATAAGTCTGAAAACGTTTTGAACAAATCTGAAAATATTGTAGGAACGAAAGTCTGTAAACTTCCCAGAAAGTCTTAAAACGTTCGGAAAAAAAATCTTCGGGAAATTCTCAAAATGTGTTGGAAAAGCCTAAAACTATTCTCGAAGGGCCAAAATAAGTCCTTGTCTGAACAGCCGGCGAATTATCTAAAAAACGTCTGAAATTGTCAATAAATATCCTTAAAATTTGGAAATCTTTTTTTTGAAAAAAGATGAAAATACCCACATAGCACAAAAATCAGATCAACGTTAAATTAAGGTGAACAAAAATAATAAAGTTATTTTTTGCTAGAAAACAACTTCATACCGTCTAATATTTATTCTGTTAAATCAACATGCTTAAAGATAACTTAAAAACAAGGAGGAATCAAGCTATAAAAATGTCATTTTTGCTGAAGTTTCTGGTGCTGTGTATATAACGTCCTTTTTACACTAGATTAAGACTTCAAACCTATTAACTTTTTGGGTATTATTTTGTCACGTTTTTTCTCTATATGTTTTTTAATCAAAAAAAGGCGCAAAAGTCTGTTCTAAAAGTCCTCTAGATAAAGACTAAAAGTAATAACTTTCTGCGTCTTTTTTTTTGCCATGTGTTTTTAAATAACTTTTTTTTAACTTAAAAGTGACGCGAAAGGAAGTTGTAAAAGTTTACTAGTTTTAGACTACACATTTTTAGAGAACACTTCAAGACAATTTTAAAAGATGGCGCTCAAGGCAAGACAAAATCTCTATACATATATTATGTTTTCTTTAAAAGCTAAACAAGATTTTTTAACAGTAAACACTTTCACACAATAGGGACTTGGAATAAAACCTGACCTTATTTTAAAATCGGCAGTATTGTGATAGATTTACATATAAAAAGCAGCTGCTTTCTTTCAAAATTCGGCCTTTGGGTATTTAAGAACCGAATTTATTAGTGTCTGTTTTCGTTAAATGAAAGTTGGCGGCTTTATTTTTAAATTTGACTTCGGTATGTCAATGTTGAGAGGCCAGCTGTCAGTTTTCTTTGCAAATCTGTCAGAATAAAGCAGACTCTAAAATAAAGGCAGGTTTTATCCCAATAAGTCCCTATTGGGTTACTAACTGATGCTTCGTGATCGTGAAGAATCAGGGATCAGTTCACTAACTGGTTTTTGGCGTTTAGAAACCAAAGCACTCCCGGATAGATTTTGTCAAAGTGAAAAATGTCGCCAATAGGTGGCGCTGCTTCTAGTAAAATCTAGGGTCACTGCATCACGAAGACAGACTTCCAGGATGCAGTGACCCTAGTAAAATCTCAAAAATATTTAATAGAAAATTCATGCAAGTCTCGTTTTAAAATTCGTGTAGAAAAGGCGCGAACCTAATGTGATGTTACCGTTGATAAAAATCTACTTCACTTAAAATAAAACACAAAATAACCTAAAAAAATTGCTGTTTTGATTTGACAACGCCGTTTTTAGCAACGTTATTTTTTATAACGATAACGAATGACCTACTAAGCTTGTGTTCATATATTAAAAAAAACTATTTTTCTAGCGGCTTTTAAAATCAACGTGTTTTTTTCTTACGCGTTTTTTACGTGTTAAACACGTGATTGTGCTATGTGGGTACAATCCAGAAGTGTTTGAGAAAAGACCGAAAATGTTTGGAACAGCCCTATAAAGGGCGTGAAACTTTACACTTTCTTGGTTGCGCACAAAAAGACACTTGCAAGCAGTGGCGGCTCCTACAGGGAGGGCAACGGGGCAGTGCCCTCCCAAAACTAGTCAACAAACAGTATTTTTACTTGATTTATTTTAAAAAAGTTAAATTTTTCCTTACGACATGATTGTCTAGTTATTTTTGTTATCTGTGGTTAACATCAAGCGATTAATTGGGTGAAGTTTTTTAGCGTAAATAATTACAAGCCGGCAGCGCCGCGCGGGGCAAGGTTTCAATTTTACCCGTTTTTTAGCGGGGTATGGGTGGATGTTCTCGAGCGGAGGCGGGAGGAATGTGTGTTTTAAACGTCCCTTGCCCTTCTACACGATGCCGGTTCTATCCTTAGCGAAGACGTCTAAGTTTGTTTTGATTTGGGGTAAGTCAGTGGTAAAAAGCATTGCCGGTCGCGTGTTATTGTTTTTGTTATCGTTTGTTTATAAAATCGAAATAAATACCGTCGATTACATAATTAACTGTGCAAATTTAAATACGTTGACATATCGTCACCCTAATTCTAAAACGTTGTAACCTAACTCAACAAAATTTTACAGGAAAAGTTAGAAGTAAATTATGCGACTTATTAGAAATCGCGGGAATGACCGTTTTATTTTATTTTTTGGTTTCGAGGATTTAGCAGCATATAGCTATGCATAATTACTCAGCTTTGACGCAAAAATATGAATTTTTTTGTGGGTTCGACGTTTCAGAATTATGCTGACGATATGAACGTCGATTACAAATAAAATCTTTAGGGCCACATAGACCGAATTTAAAAATCCTAAAAATTAAATTTTAGGGCAAGTAATAAAAAATTATACGATGTTGAAAACTGGTTGTGAAAAACGAAATGCTTTTTTTTGCTTTATTTGTCTTATTATGAACAATCCACGCAGTGATCCTGCGTAGGTGGCAAAAGGAATGTGTGATATCAAGCACTTTAGTGAAAAGTTAAAGACACAAAGTGAGTGCAACTTATTTAAATAACCACATAGAATTTTCTATGCTAGGCAAGACTGATATTAGGTGCCAATTGAATAGTGCCTATAGGCAAAACATTACCGAACATAATGAAAATGTGGCTAAAAATAGGCATATAGTTAGTAGGTTAATAAACTGTTTAAAATTCTGTGGGATTCTTGAGGTTGCTCTATCATGATTAATCTGAAACTGGTGCTAATCCAACCACTTTGCGCATGTAAAAGAAGGTCGAATAGACTTTATCTATAAACAAATAAACTAAAAACTACACCAAGTAGCTGATTGTTTGTAAAATCCTAAAATAAAATTGTTTAGGTAAGTTTTTTATCTCCTTTTTCATGCAATATAAATTTCTGCCCCCCCCCAATTTATAACGTCAACTGCCGCCACTGCTCGCAAGGGAGCACCTACCTGGAAAATATTTGGTTTGACTATAAGTCTGGAAAATTTGGGTTGTAAATACTGTTGACATGGTTACGACGAAAAGCATAAAACCAGTAACTAAAATTCGTCGATGTATATTGTTTTCTTTAATGCATTTCGATGATTGATTCAGGAATATCGCTACCAAATCAAGGCTATATGAAGGTCTATTTAAACCTGCAAATCAGATTTCAGAGTTTTTCTTATTGTATGTTCGTACGATTAACAAACCCACGGTCCGTAAATAAACCGGTTGTCTGGTAACTCCCAGCCAATAAGGACTCGGCAGCCTATCACGGTGGATAGAATATACCGGTGTTCGGATGTTATAAATATATGTCGAATTTTCTCGTCAGTGGTGGTCCAGCTGATTTTTAGAAACGAAAGTTAGATATGATATGAACAACTAATATTTTTTGGTTTTTTTGAAAACTAAGGCAATTTTTGTACTATTTTTTAGTATATTCTTACAAAATAATATTTTTCAGACATACCAGTCGTTATGTTTTTAGCCCGCTTCATTTTTCTTTACACAAAAACTAAAATTCGAAGAAATGAATGTGTTCGTTTCAGCTTCAAAAATTATCCGGTGACATACCTCTTTGTTTACTACCCAATAGTCCTCGGTTCACCTTTGATATTAAACGATCACTTTCAGTTTGACTTGTAGTTTAAGTTTTGTGTAATAAAAAATAAAGCGGGCTAAAAAAAAATAAGGACAATACATCTAGAAAATTACATTTAATAAGGATGTACTAGAAAACAGTAGAAAAATGGCCATAGTTTTCCAAAAATACCTAAATTTATTAAAAAATTTAATAATTTAAAAATTTTCGATAAAAATTCCAACAGTTTTATAAATATCAGATTCAGGACACGATTATAAATACTTTTCCTAAGTTAATTCGACTCTCTTGTTCATATAAATTTAACTTTTTTCGCCGAACACTAAAGCAAACTAGCCACATATAAAAAAATTAAAGAAAAGGAAATTGAAATGACTAAAAGTTAATGTCAGTAAGGGAACATTCATAAATTCCATAACGCAAAGATTCGGGATTTTTGATCCCCCATTCTTAACGCATTTTCAAGAAAAATTTTAATAAAAATACATTAAAGATAGAAAAAAGTTTAAATTGGCAAACTAGTAGAATTTTTGATGCTTTTTAAGATGCTTAAATAAAAAAAAATCGAACATCGAGTTTTCGAGTTTTTTCAAAAAACAAAACCAATTTTAATTTAAACACCCTGCATTTTATAATTTTCAAAAATTCTACCAGTTTGCCAATTTAAACTTTTTTCTATTTTTAAAAGTTAGCATTGGTGAACATTTAACTTGGAACACCCACGTTTCATTGTGGATTCATTTTGTTTTTTGGTATTTATAAATTTGATTCTTATCATCACTCTTTGTTTTACAAATGAATTTACCAATTTATATGGAATAGAAACTATTGCTGCACAATATTTGTTTTAAATTTAAAACTGCTGCCATGCAATTTTATGAACCATTTGTCCATTTTGTTAACATTTTCTTTCCATGATGGTCAAGGCTCAGTTAAGCCTCCAAAAGGCTTTGCACCCAAGATGGCATGGCATATGAATGCATGCATGAACAATGAACATGAAATGTTGGTTTATAGCAACCAAGTTCAGAGAACTCATTGTGATGCTTTCGTGCTAAAAATCCTGCAATACTAAACCATTTTTTTCACACATATTTTTTGTAGATGTTGATACAGAAAATGAATTAGATGAACTAGCACTAAATTTCTTTTAGTTAGTTTAGGTATAAACACTACTTAGAAGACGACAAAACCCAAAATGTACAAAATTTCCTAGCAAAAGACAATATTACGCTATAAACAGCGTTTGACTGAAGATTCCTAGGAAAACGGTGACGTAGCTTTGACGTCACGGCCGTCATGACACCGAGTTACCACACAACCGGTTTATTTACGGACCGTGTGAAAAACCCACCTTTAAGTTTAATAATAATCCAATTGACAACAAAAGCAATTCCCACAGTGAGCGAAAAAGTAACGACGAATATTTTATCTCCAACGAGAGCTACAAAGGACTGCATCCATTTCGGTACTTTTCTCGACTTCGGCGCTATCAAGCATATCTCGTCAAAGAAGTACCATCTACCGAATTCAAAGGGTTGTCTAAAAAATCTCTTCGAATAGATTTTAAAAAATCTTCCGTTTGCTTGAAAGTCAACTTCTCTGTTCGTGACAAGGTGTAGACTTCCTACAAAAAAACAATGTTGCCAGCAGGCACGTATAATATAATATCATAATATAATAGAAATTGAATTTGAAAATTAATTTTTTTATGTAAAAACTACGCTTATATCCGGAAAAGCAAGCGGACCTGGGGAAATACGCTGAAATTAAATAAAAATCAAAATCTCATATATATTACCAATCAATGCATAAACGGACATCCAGTACCTGATAATTGGAAAATAGCATTCATATCCTCAATACATAAAAAGGAAACAAGCTGGATTACAATAATTACAGAGGACTTTTAGTAACCAGTACTCTAAGTAGATTGTACGGTAGGATTCTTAGAGATCTAATAGAGAATGATTTTCATGAACAAGACAAAGAGCTAAGTGGGTTTCGTGCAGGCAGATCTTGTAGTGATAATGTTTTTTGTCTTAAACAAGTAATTGAGAAAAGGATTGCCAGAAATATAGCCCATGTTACCTTTGTGGACCTACAAAAAGCATATGATACCGTTCCAGTAGGAAAATTATGGACAGTGTTAGAACAAACTAATACCAATCATACATACATAAAAGTGATAAAAGAATTATACAAAGGCTCAAAATCTAAAATTAAAATTGAAAATCAACTTTCAAAAGAATTCCTGGTAACAAAAGTCTTAAGACAAGGATGTTGTATCTCTCCAACTCTTTTTAAAATATATATCGCAGTAGCTCTAAAAAACTGGAAACGTAAAGTACACGGCATGGGAATACAACTTAACAGCCGATTTACCATATGGCAGCCTCAGAACGAAAGTGACACATCTCGAAGTGTTAAGATTTTGACTTTTTAAAATAAGATTATGCAGTTTGTTATTCACTATCGATACGTAGTCGAAGTTAGTCAAAGTTCAAATTAAAAATAATAAAGAAATACAGTGTTCGTCAACGATCGTTTGGCCATTGAAAATATGTGAATTGAAGTAAGATCGCTATTTAAATAAATGGCACTAAGAGAGATAAGTAGTTTAGCGCTGTTGTCAAGTTAGCAATTCAAGAAAATGGTTTTCTTTTCGCGATCTAATGACGTTATTCTTAACGGCTGAGTAGACCAACGACGGCAATTAATAAAATCCAAAAAACACCTTGATTTTACTGCAGTTGCGCCATCTCTTAGATATCATTTGAACTGTATGACTAATAATCAGGCCCTACATCCGAGATTCCAGTCACAATATGCTGCGCGAACAATTTACAAAAGGTGGGTGGTTCCCCCCTTAAACGTGCTTTTTGATAGTTTTTTGCTAATAATTCGAAAACAGTCAACTTTTTCAAAAATATTGTAGAAATCATTTTTCAAGCGGATACAATTTCCTTTTTAACGATGTAACTTAGTACCCTTTAATGGCAGTGGTGCACATTCCATTAGCGTACGAAAAACGGGGAACATTTTCAAAATATTTTTTGTATCTATTTTTTGTAGTATTTTTTATCCTTAGCACAATTATTTTTAAAAAAAATATTTTAAGGTATAAGCCCATTGTAGACAGTTAAATAGTTATTAAGCTAGACGTATCTTTTTTTAATAGCCGCCTTGAAATAAAAATAATTGTATTTGTAGAAATCCTTAAATTAAACAAAAATGTTGAACATTCATTTTTGTAACTGAATAAATAAAAATGAAAGTGAGTAAAATATTATTTTTGGTAAGTAAAAACTAAAAACTGACTTTTTCTAGTTAACCTTCTTTAAAGTGGGGGTGGGGGCATCACCCCTCTCGGCCCCCTCAAAAGTGCTTTCTACTCTCTAAAATACTGTATTTTCTTAATTATTTGCAAACTTTTAACTTTAACTAATTATTGAGGCAGATGAAAAGTCCTCTATAACGATGTATAACACGCCCCCCTTACATCAGTGGCGCACCTTTTATAGGCATTTAAATAAATGAGGGGTGTGGAAAAAACTTGTTTTTTTTTTAATTTTCTTAAATGTTACTGTCCCACAAAAAACTTATTTTTAAAGCTGAATAAATTTCCTTTCCAACGATCCCCCCTCAAGGCAGCGGTAGATCTGGCATACACGCACCAAAAATGGTCAAATTTGGTATACACTTAAATCTTCATTTAAGACAACCATGTTAGAACAGTTTTAATACAGACACTGCGTTCAATGAGAGAAGCAACACACTTGGTATGAATATACAGTATACTCCCCCGAAAATATAAGGAGGGGGAACCATCCGCCCACTCTTGGTGGGGGGAGCTATCCCTACCCTAAATGTTTTTTTGACATTTTGCGGTTTATTAGAAAAAATTTGAAAAAATATTTAAGGGGGGACCCCCCCAACCAAGAGTAGGCGGGTGGATCCCCTTCGTTATATTATTGGGGGGAGTAGACTGTATATCCATATCAATTGTGTTGCTTCTCTCATTGAACGTAGTGTGTGTATTAATACTGTTCCAAAAAGGTTGTCTTTTTTCAATTTCAATTTTCAATTTATTTCCAGGAATTACAAATTACAGTGTAGATATAACACATTATAAGAGTTACGCTCCCAGAACAAATCACATTCCTAAAGACAAAAACGTCGCGCTAGGATTTTGTGTTCTGCCATACAAGCATATCAAATACAACACACTACACCCATTAAGTAGAACATTAAAAAAAAACAATATTACCTATATAAACTAAACCTAAAAGTAGAACCAAGATTACAAATTTAATACATTATTAATTTCTTCGCGAGATTTCTCTAAAAGCAAAATTTTTACATATTTTTTAAATTTTTTGAAAGATATTTGATTTTCGATAAAAGATTTCTTAAGTTCTAATGGAAAGTGGTTGAAAACTTTTGGAAGGAGATAAATATGATGTCTTTGGCCAATATTTTTAAGAGCTCTATTTTCCTTTATTTTGTATTGAGAAACATATCTAGTATTTTGAGTATGGTTTTGGATATTTAATAGATTTTTGTTCTTAAAGCAGTACAAGCTAATCTGGTAGTAAAACATTTGCCTAGTATCAAATACTTTTGACTCTTTGTATATTAAGTTTGATGGGTACCGATAGTTTTTTGAGTACATTATTTTTAAAATTCCCTTTTGGACAGTATTTAGTTTTTTTATATGTGCATCATATACTCCACCCCATGCTAGGACTCCATATTGAATTCTGCTTTCGACCAAAGAATAATATAAAATTTTTAGTTGTTTAATGTCCAATATTTTTCTCAGATATTTAATTCTAAAAAGCATTACCCGGATTGTATTTGCAACTTTTTTAGTGTGGATGTTCCACTTTAAATGAGGATCGAAGTGCACTCCTAAGTATTTAATTGTGTTCGTAGGGCAAGAAAAGGGCATGAAGTAAGTTTTTTTTTATAGTTTATTGTTAAAAGTTTTTGATCGAATATTTTGAAAAGTTCTTTGAGATTTTTTTCTGCTTAAAGTTTTTAATTGATCCCACGTATCTGCTACAAAGAATATAACTGTGTCATCGCAGAAACTTAACACGTCACCTTCTAATGGTTGTTCAAGAATACTATTAATATAGAGGATAAAAAGAGTTGGGCCAATCACTGTTCCCTGAGGAACACCAAAAAGGACTTCTTCCTCTCCACTTAACTGACCTTTGATGCTTGTATATTGTTTTCTGTTAGTTAGATAGGATTGAAAGAGCCTCCATGATATCCCTCTTACCCCCAGATCCCGCAAAGACTCCAACAACTGAGAATGGCTCACAGTGTCGAACGCCTTCGCAAGATCAAGGAATACACAAAGTGAAGGCTTACCGCTCTCTAGTGACCCATATATTTTCGTAGTTAAAGATGCAATAGCATCTTGTGTGTTTTTTCCCTTTTGGAACCCAAACTGTTTTTTAGAAATAATCGAGTATTTTTTAAAATATTTTTGCAGTCTTTCGTTAAGAACTTTCTCATAGATCTTGGCAAAGTGAGAAATGAGGGAAATGGGCCTATAGTTTGACATACTATCTTTGTCTCCTGCTTTATGAATTGGTTTAATAGTTGCAATTTTAAACTTATTTGGCACTATACCGTTTTTAAAGGAAGTGTTTATTATATGTACCAATGGGCCAGCTATGTGTTCAACAATGTTTTTTATGGTTTCCGTTTTTACTTTATCAGATCCTGGTGCCTTTTTATTTTTTAAGGTTTTTATTATATTTTCTATTTCAGTTTTCGTTGTTTGTTTTAAAGTAAAATTATGATTTAAAATTTTTCTCTTTTTTAGGGGATTTTTTTGTGGTTTTTGTATTTGTTTAGCTAAATTCGCCCCTACATTAGCAAAATATTTATTAAATGAATCAGCAATTTCTTTAGGATCTGTTAGTTTTTTGTTATTATCAGAAACTTGGTTAATTTCATTGATTTTTGATTTGCAATATATATCTTTAACTGTATTCCATAAGGTTTTGGAGCAAGTTTGATTAGCTGCTATTTTTGATTTAAAATAGTTGACTTTAGCATTTTTAAGTAATAGGTTAAGTTGTGCACGATACTGTGTAAAACGTCTTTTGGTCTGATCATTTGGATATTTTTGATAAATTTTATATAAATTGTTTTTTTTGTTGACTGATTTTACTAAGCCCTGGGTAATCCATGGTTTACGTTTGTGTGCTTTCCGAGACGTTTTTATTATTGTTGAAGATTCTTTAATATTTTTTGTTATTCTGTCCAGAAAGTAGTTGGTCATAGCATTCACTTCTTTTATTTTATAAAATTCTTTCCAATTTATTTGTTCCATACACCGTTTAAGTTTTTTCTCGTTTAAAATTTCATAAGATGAGTGTGAGTTTCCAGTCGATTGTATTTCTAAAGGCGTTAAAACTGTAGTTGAGTAATGGTCTGTAATGGTACTTTTAATTATTACTGGCAAGATATTTTTGAATAGAGATTGGTTACGACACTTTACATGAATATGGTCTAAGCATGTTTTAGATGCTGGTCTAGTGATTTTGTTGACTAACGACTCAAAATTATTTGTATATAGGATATTTAAAAGATCTTGGCTCACTTCATCCCCTCCGAGAAGGTCAATATTTAGATCACCCACAATAAAATGCATATCTGAGACTATTTGTTTAGTGTTTTCTAAATAGTTATTAAGGGCTAAGACAAATTCATTAGAGTCCTGAGCAGGGGTTTTATATACTGCAGATAAGTATTTTTTTATCAAAGTTATTGATTTGTAGTTCAAGGGCTTTGCATCTATCTAATTTTATGGTTTTAAAGGAGTAACTTAAAGAGTTTTTAATATAGATAGCGACACCGTCATTTTTATTGATATCTCCTTCACTATATAAGAAGTCATAATTTTCCAAAAAAAATTGGGATTTATCATATACCATAAACGTTTCGGTCAAGATAATGCAATCTAGCGGATTTTGCAATTGTGAGAGATTGACCAGAAGTTCAGCAATATTTTTATTTATACTTCTTATATTTTTATGAAATATTTTAAAAGATTGTTGCATTTTTTTAATTTCTACAAAGTTATTAAAATCCAAAAAATTTTCAACCTCATTAGTATCCATAAAGTCGTAATTAAAATCTCTTACAAACTGATCCATTTTAATCGGAAATAAATTGTGTGTGTATATATTTATAAATAAAATTCAATTTTAAGACGTTAAGACAACAAAAGAAAATTTATCAAGATGAAACTTAAACTACAGTCTATTTATCATACAAACATTAAAACCACACAAAAACAAAAAAAAAGTAAAGAGTAAAATGTAAAAAGTCTTAAAAATATTGTTTTTTTTCTTTGTTTTTCTTCCAAATTATTTTTGACTGCTGGACGATCCTGACCTTAGAGTTTTTTCTTTTCAATTGCATTGACAAGATTGGATAGAACCTTGCTTCCAGTAGTCTTGGTTTTAGATAATCTCGGGGTTTCAATTGTTTTTTGCTGTACAATTTTCTGTTTTATTTCAGACGTTATTTTGTGGTGATCTTCAGGTTTATCCTGACTTTCAAAGACTTCCTCAGATTCTTCGCTTTGCTTTGGCAACACTGTCGGTGTTGGTGGGGCGCTATTTGTTAAGCGACAGCTTTCGGACTGAGATTCAATAAACAAAATGTCGTCGACTGTTAGGATTTGTCCGTCCTTGGCATACAGTTTGTCTCCCCTGATGTAAGCTGTTTCGTCAGAGGTGTTCTTTAACTGTTTGAGGTGTCTACGCAGAACTTTTTGTGTTGACCTCTGATCTTCCGTTAGATCGTGTGCAATTACGATGCCAGTACCACTCAACTTGTGGCAGTTTTTAAAAACTAAGGTCTTTTTTAGCGCTGACAAAAATTAAATTTTTATTGGTGAATCCGTTGAGTTTCCTAGTCTATAGAAGTTATTTAAGTGATCCTCTTTAATATCAATTTCAAGAAGAGTGTTTAATGTATCACAGATGTATTTAGATGATAAACTCTCGGGTTGATTTTCCAGATTAAATATCAGTGCACCGTTTCTTTTATTTTCCCTTTCGAGTTTCTCAATTTTTGATTTTAATTCTAAGTTTTCTTTCTCCAAAGATGTCACTTTTCCCTTCAAATTATCTAAGTTTTCGGTAACTTTTGTTTCTAATGCTTGAATGTGCTCCGTAAGCTCTGATTTAGATAAGCGTATTTCTTGAAGGATATGACTGAGCGTAATTTCAGTTTGAGACATTTTCATGTACGGTCTCCTTTATTTGTCTTATTTAGTGATAAAAATTACTTATCAGAAAAACAAAGTAGAAATCTCCGGTGAATTTAACGGTTTACAATTGCTATTTGTTGTATATTTCGTTTGTTGTGCTGTGTTTTTGTTTGGTTTTTTATACTCATATAGCGTAATTTGTGTAATAAAATGATTTGGTGAGTGCGACAATATTTAAATTATTATTTTTCACTTACAAAGTTATTTATTTCTGCAGCTCATTTACAAACCAAACTAGCACATTAAAGTCGCACACACACAATCTTAAAATTAAATCTTAAATTAAATAAAGATTCAAGTGCTTCATTCAGTTTTGAAAATAAGTTTTAAAACCAGATATGAATGTAAAATTTAAGAAAGTTTCAAAAAAAAAACAACATTCCACATCTCAATTTATTTAAATGCCTATAAAAGGTGCGCCACTGATGTAAGGGGGGCGTGTTACACATCGTTAGAGAGGACTTTTCATCTGCCTCAATAATTGTTACTTAGTTAATTTTGCCAAGTTAAAAGTTCGCAAATAATTTAGAAAATACAGTATTTTAGAGAGTAGAAGCACTTTTGAGAGGGGTGAGAGGGGTGATGCCCCCCCCCACCCCTACTTTAAAGAAGGTTAAGTAGAAAAAGTCAGTTTTAAGTTTTTACTTACCAAAAATAATATTTTACTCATTCTCATTTTTATTTATTCAGTTACAAAAATGAATGTTCAAAATTTCTGTTTGACTTAAGGATTTCTACAAAAATATTTTTTTGAAAAAAAAATAGTGTTAAGGATAAAAAATACCACAAAAAAATAGATAAAAAAAAATATTTTAAAAATTTTCCACTTTTTTGGTACGCTAATGGAATGTGCACCACTGCCGTCAGAGGGTACTAAGGTACATGGTTCGAAAGGAAATTGTATTCGGTTGAAAAATGATCTCTAGAAGATTTTTGAAAAAGTTGATTGTTTTCGAGTTATTAGCAAAAAACTTTCAAAAAGCACGTTTAAGGGGGGGAACCACCCCCCTGCCAGGGGCGGGAGGGGTGGTTCCCGTTCGTAAAATGTTCGGGAGATTCTTATGCCTATCCATACCAAGTATGTTGCTTCTATCATTAAACGCAGTATCGGACCCCGTAGGGCCTGAACTATTTTAGCAACTTGACTTCGTCAACCGCCGCGAGGAAATCAAAGCGCGAATTTAATTTCCTGATTAAACCTAAAATAGCGAAATAAATAATAATGACTATTTCTTCGTCTTTTAAAAGTGGAAATCTTACTGTGCTTGCTCCTGTTTAGTAATAAAAAACTATTAATTCATTTTGAGTCACAGCGGGAAACGCTTCTGAATATGCGCGTCTTTTGTTAAAGGCTAAACGTTCGAAGTCGAGCACTGTATATCACAAAGTAATTACTTTGTGCTGTGTATTTAAAGTTTTAAATTAACACAGCTTCTTATGGTAAGCGCAAAAAGTTTTCGTTTTGAGGGTGCGATATACACACTACAGTTTGTAACAAGTAATTGTAACTAATGATAAGGAAGACATGGAGTATATATGATGAAAAATTTAACGGAAGAATACCAAAAGTGCGGGTTAACAGTGAACGTGGACACAGTACGTATGTATTGGAAACGAATCAAGTGACTTAGAACTAGACAATGGACAAACAATATCTTCATGCAATGAATATGTATACTTGGGTGTCATATTTAATAAGACAGGAACATACTGCAAAGAACTGGAAAAAAGAATAGTAAAAGCAAAAAAGGTTATCGGATGTCTTAACAGTATTTCATGAAGCATAGATATAAAAAAGAATGTAAATTTTAACATATATGAAACAATGGTGAAAAGCACCCCTTTGTATGGAATAGAGACTTGTCGCGTAACAGAAAAATACAAAACAAAAACGGAGTGTCGAAATGGATGCAAAAAGAAGATCAATGAGAATATCTAGAACAGATCATATAAGAAATAGATTAGCCATCTAAACTTGGAATATAAGCTAAAAATGATTGCTATTGTTGGAGCAAGAATTATTTACCAGCGTTTGGCTACCTTTATATTTTATTATTACTTTTCATTTCAAATTTCGAGGGGTATATGCATATGACTTATCCCCGCACCGGGACACGCGCGAGTTTGCGCGACGAGTCGCAATCGGGAAACCGACAAGAAGCACAAGAAAACGCCGTGAGTGCTACAATTTTCCCGTTTTTCTTATCTTCCAAGCGACCAAAACGACTGCAACTAGATGAAAACTAAGGTAGGTGCACTTTAGATATTTTATATGCATCGTTTTTACTGATTTCCTTTCAATAAACTTTACAATAACGTTTTTCAATTTCTTATCTCAAAATATTGGGTATTTCTCGAATGAGTGGTGTAAGTGGTGAACCAGCCAACCTAAACTCAACCCAACTTACGTTTGGACCCTCAGCTATATAGTCTAGTTATGTGTTGCTATTTGAAAGCTACTATTGTGGCGAAACAGCTTTGGACCTTTTTTTATTTTTGGTCCTCAACTTTATTTATAAAATGTCATCTGCTTAACTGCTATTACAAAGCCGCTCTTCAAAAGCTGCTGTTTAGAAAAAGTAGCGACTGTTTTCGGTGCTTTTTGAAAAAATTGTAGCTTCGTACATATAACCCTGGACAAGAAAATGACGAAGGCAGTAATAGAAAATAAATTAACAAACCTATAGCTGTTCCATTGTCTTGTATCCAGCCAAACCAAGAATTGTTGTCATTGACAACAATAGAAAAATTTAAAATTCTTGACATTTCAGCTACGATCACTCCATCTACACCGTAAAATTTAGAAGAATTTTTGACAAGATCATATTTTTTTATTCCTTGCATTTTTGGTGGCAGTTTGTTAAACGCGGTTGGTCTTCTATTGAATATTGACACTTTTATTGGAAAACTAAAAATTTAGTACAGTGAAATCTCTTCTTGCGGACACCTGTATTAGTCGGACAAATTTGTTAAAACCAAGGGGAGGTTTCAGAATTTTTTATTAGAGTTTCCGGTTATAGGAGTGAATTTTACATGTAAAGAAATAGGGAAAAGCTTGGTTCCAATAAATTTGTCCGCCTAACAGAGGTGTCCGCAAGGAGAGATTTCACTGTAAACTATTTGAAGATAAAAAATTTCAAAATCATATAACAAGTTTTTCAAGTTTGTTTTTAAAGGTATTTCATGTTGACCCTGTTCAACAAAGTCTCTCTTATTTTAGATTTTTAATATTCGTTTGTTGATTGTGTTTTTCGATGTCTACTTTACGTTACTTTACTTAAGTTTTTTTATAATTTGTTGTAAGACGGATTTTACATACCCGTTAAAATTAGTGGGATCGTTTACCAAAAGATCTGGATGAGCCAACACCGTTTTTACTGAAAATGCTTCAACCCTTCCATATATGCCATTCTGGTTTTTTTCAAACGGCTGATACAGAAATATTTCCTGTCCAAATGTAGGAGAGCAAGGAGCATGGAGAATTGTATTCAGAGATTGAAACGTTTCAAAATTTCTCTTTAACGAATAAGTCAAATGTTCTTCTTTTATATTGCTAGAAGTAATGAGCACAACCCGGGGTGTTCGGGATTGAACACGATTGTTGTGAGTTTTTAGGTATGCATCTAAAATAAAATGACCATTTTCTTTTATTTTGGTATAAGAAACGACCATAAATACAGGGTGTCCTACGATTTCCGTTACACGCCATATCTCCGTTAATAATTAAGATACAAAATTTCAAAATACGGGGTTTTTAATAATACCCACTAAGTTTCAGCATGAAGTCGTTAAAATATTTTGTTATGCATCAACCCCTAACTAGTCAACCCCAACTTTTTTCTTTCAAATTACACCCCCTATTTTTTTTCATAAAAATCAATCTTTAACTACCTTTTCTTATTTTATTTAATTGCAAAAAAAAAAATCAAAACCTTTTTACCCTTAAAAAATTTTAATCCTTGTTATCATTTATATCCAGTGAAATGTGAAATAAAACAAGAAATTCAGTTTTCTTCTGAAATCTGAAACATTATTGGCCACAATTTACTCATTTGCTTTACTTAGTTGGCTATAAAGTATGCGTGTATAATCTTCGAAAATTTTGTTAAGAAAAAAATCAAATATGCCGTTTACGTTTACAATAGATGCATACGTTGATATGATGTTTGATGCTCGTTTATATCGTGAACGTTTTTCTGACCGTAATCAACCATCACACTCAACTTTCTATAGATTGGAAAGAAAGCTACGCACAGGGCAGCAGTGGCAAGGTTCAAGAGCCTAAACCAAGAGCAACCTGGACAAGCTAAGGGTAACTTTGCGGGCCTGGCTGAGGCATTCAGGAATAACCGAATACTTAGCATGCCAACAGACTACATGTTACCCAAATACAGCTTCGATATACCTTTTAAGGTTCTTATACCAACGAGGGAGCAATGGCGGGAGAGACCTGCTCAACTGCTAAACGCCGACCACGTATGGTATACAGACGGATCGAAAACAAATAATGGGGTGGGTGCGGGTGTGACGGGACCACGGACTGAAATATCTGTGGTACTCGGAAACTTAGCAACCATATTCCAAGCAGAACTACATGCAATAGAAGTATGCTGTAGAGAGATTACCCGCAGGGACCTCTCAAACAAAAGCATCAAAATCATCTCAGATAGCTTATCAGCTCTAAAAGCATTAAGCTCACACAAAATTCAATCCAGACTAGTCTGGAATTGCCTTGAAACCCTAAGACAGGCCAGCAGAACCAACAAGATCAATCTTGTCTGGGTGCCAAGCCACACGGGAGTTGAGGGAAATGAAAAAGCAGACGCACTAGCCAGGGTGGGAGCAGAATCCGCGCTGGTTGGACCGGAGCCTTACTTCGGCTTACCTAAGGCCACAGTCACAAAAGAAATAGGAGAGTGGGTTGTTAGAAAGGGGACTCAAAACTGGCGGCCAACCCCGAGACAACAACACTCCAAAACCTTTCTAAGCAAGCCAGACAAACACAGAACGAACCAACTCCTGGAATTAAACAGGAATAGCCTAAGAATAATCACAGGGCTATACATAGGCCAATGCCGACTCAAGAAACACATGAACAGACTGGGAGTAAGCAACACACCAGCGTGTAGGTTCTGTGGTGTTGAGGAGGAAACGCCACTTCATCTAATCTGCCACTGATTAGCAAGACAAAGAACTAGGGCGAAAATATTCGGACCTGGACAGATAGAGCCTCAAGATCTTGAGGAAATATCACCAAACAAACTGATCTGCTTCATAAAGGAGATAGGCATTGGTGATATTTAAGTTGGAATGAGCCACAATAGACCACTTGAGTCGCAGTGGAGGGGCGACAGTCGCACCACTCATAATCAAACCTATCAACCTAACCTAACCTAGCTCCAGCCAGAAATGAAAATAATATCATTAATGTTTTGGCTTGCACTGCAATAAATCCTAATATTTTAACTCGCAAGATCGCAGCTGAAACTGGCCTTACAAAAAGCAACGTTCAACGAATTTTAAAAGAACATAAGTTCCACCCTTTTAAAATGCACTTGGTTCAAGGAAATCCTTGAACCGACCCAATGATTATGATCGCTGGTTGCAATATCTGGGGCTATTGCAAGTTATGATTCATGATAATCCGGCCGTTTTGGAACATATTTGTTGGAGTGATGAAAGCCGTTTTCATATTAATGGTGTGGTTAATAAACATAATACCCACTACTGGTCTACTGAAAATCCCCATTGGTTTCAAGAGACACGATTCCAAACTGTGTGGGGTGTAAATGTGTGGTGTGGTGTTTTCAATTGACATTTAATTGGACCTTTCTTTTACGAAGAAACTCTAACAGGTCAGCGATATTTAGATTTTTTGATAAACGTGTTACCCGTCTTGTTAGAGCATACGCTTACGTATGATTTGGCAACAAGATGGCGCGCCTGCCCATAATGCGCGGATTGTCACCTAGTATTTAAATAATGTGTTTCCAAATGGGTGGATTGGCACAAGGGGCCCAATGCAGTGGCCACCACGTTTCCCCGATTTAACCCCAATAGATTTTTTTGTGAGGCTACCTCAAAGAACTGGTTTATACAGTGAGTCCAAATGACTTGAAAGACCTTAAAAATGCAATCCGTAGGGCTTGTAGTACTGTAACCCCTAATATGATTAGAGCTGCTTGTACTCGGGAACTGTTACGTCGAAGCGAGGCTTTTCTAGCGGCTGAAGCAGCACAATTTGAACATTTGCTGTAGATATTTTTTCTTGTAATGTGTTATAATAAAAACATTTTTTTTTATTAATATTTTTTTTGCCTAAATCAAAATGATGGAAATAAATACAAAACCTACGGTGGTATTTAGAACCGACAGTAGATTCAATTTTTATTTTAAAAAAAAATAAGGGATGCAATTTTAGAAAAAAAACTTAGGGTGGCTACTTATAGTTCAGGCAAGATTCGGAAAAATCCACTTTCTCGAAGCATTTTATATTACTTTTTGGCAAATGGGCAATTCCCCCTATTTTGACTCCGCTGAATCCGAATATCCCTGTTGCCAACTCGAAATATTGAAATATTCAAGATGGCGGCCAAAATGGCGGCGGAATTTTAAATTGCAGCTGGAAAGCCCAAATTGTCACAGGTGTACATTCAAAATATATATTTGTATAATTAAAAAATAATAACATATTATTTTTTTTAATGGCTGCAAAAACCTCCAAAAACCCCCCCAGACCCCTCAAAATCTGAAGATTTGAGGTTTTTTCAAATTTTCTTAAAAACTAAGCTTCTATGAGAAAAATGTATAATATACTTTATTGTAGACAATAAAATTCCCTTTTTAACATGGTATACCTTAATAAAGTTAGACTAATAACAAGCTCTCCAGCGGCGTCCGTTAATTGAAGTAATTAAAAAAAGTTGAAAAAATACCTGTTTTTTCCAAGATTTATTTAATTTTTTTAAAAACTAATATCTACAGAAAACCATGTATTACATTTTGCTATACTCAATAAAATTTCCTTCAAAATGACGTATAACATGATTAAATCGGTGTTATAAATAAAACTTCAGGGGCATCCGTAAATTAAATTAATTTTGAAAAAATAGAAAATAAACCATTTTTGTTACACGTTTTATCTAATTTTCTCAAAAACTAAGCTTAACATGAAAAAACTTGTTCTACACTTTTTTGTAGACAGGGAAATTCCCTGTTTAAAAATGTGAAACTCGGTGGGGGTGAAACTCTCCAGCCACGTCCGTCAATGGGGGTGTATGTTTTTCATACGTTTTATTCAATTTTCCTAAAAACCAAGCTCTTTATCAAAAAATGTGTTCTATACTTCGTCATAGCCAATAAAATTTTCTTTCAAACGATGTATAACAACGTAGAAGTTATTTTATATTTACCGTGTTCTTAATTTAAAGAAATTATTTAAGATCAATCCAAACTAATCAATTTTGTGTCTTATTAGCTTTTCGGTGGAAAATAAAGAGCGGCGGATAAAAGGTCGAAAGTACAAAAGGTCTAAAGTACAAAAGGTCGAAAAAATATGGTCGAAAGTACAAAAGGTCGAAAATACAAAAGGTCGAAAGTACAAAAGGTTAAAAGTACAAAAGATCAAAAACCAAAAGGTCGAAAGTTTAAAAGGTCGAAAGTACAAAAGGTCGAAAGTACAAAAGATCAAAAGTACAAAAGATCGAAAGTACGGCCGCGGGCCACATCGACTGGACAGGTCAATTCGACTTGATACGGTAAATTTGTATTTTTAATATTTTGTTTTGTCGATTTTTTTTCAACCTTTTGTACTTTCGACCATTTATGGCTTCGGCGGCGGGCTCGATAATAAAATGTCCTTTTAAACAGTGTGTCACAAAATGTGACCCATAGTATAGAAAACTCTCCAGGGGCGTTCGTAAATTGAAAAATTTATATATTTATGAGTACCGAATTATGATTATGCCCCCCCCCCAAACCATTGCATAAGATTCAACACTTTATTTTTAGTTCCATATGCTTAAAAAAATAACCAAAAACACCTGTGTCAAAGTTACTACTGTTACTTTCTGCACAAAAATATTGCTTAGGGGGGGCAATGGCCCCTATGCCCCCTCCCCTTATAACCACCGGTGTTTTTTTGCTTTAAAGAAATTAGTTAGATAAATCAAAATATCTAATCTAGTCACAAAACAGTTTATTTTAATTTGGAAACATTTTATTTTAGTAGGTATAAATTACGAACCTTTTTGAAGTATTTATCATAACATTAACATCACTTTGTAATATATCATTTAAAAAGAAATTTTCTTATCCTCAATAAAGAATAAACGCACATTTTTTTCTGAAAATCTTAGAAAAGATATTTAAATATGCAAGAGAAACTAATTATTTCAGTTATTTTTGAAAATAAGTATATATTAGTACGCCCCTGAAGTCTTAAATATGGCAACAACCCGACATTTTAATAAAGTTTTTAAAAGAAAATGTTATTTTCTACAATAAACTATACTACATATTTTTTCCTAAAAAGTGTAGTTTTTGAGAAAATTTTGAAAAACCTATAATAAACATGTTTTTTCTAAATAATCCCAATTTACGTACGCCACTGAAGAGCTACTTGCTTTTCCTAACCTTATTGACCAATACATCGTTGGAAAGGGAATTTTATTCTCCACAAAAAACTGTTCTTTGCAATTTTTGATAAAAAGGAGTTTTCGAGAAAATTGCATAAAACTGAAAAAAAACGGTTTTTAGGGGTTTGGGGGGGATTTTCTCCGTCCCTGTCGATTTTTCGAGTTGGCAACAGAGATATTCGGATTCAGCGGGGTCAAATTAGGGGGAAATGGTCTGTGTCTGCCAAAAAGTAATATGATTTGCTTCTAGACCGAAAACGGAAAGCCTTTTAAAATAATATGCTCTGACTATTAGGGGTTGATGCATAAAACATATTTCACAAAAAAATATTTTTACGACTTGATGCTCAGGTTTAGTGGGTATATTTAAAATAAAATGCTACTTATCCAATACCTTTTGTACTTTTTGTGTAACAGTGGTAGACAATGATTGAGTAGAATCATAATTTCGAACTTGCATTGTCTTTATTTGCTTTAAACACGACGTTCCGGTTAGTAAGTATCTGTAACCGTTTCCAAGTGTAACTTATACTACTTGGTGTACGCAGGCAAGTGTGACAGCCCGCCCTGTTAATAAGATGCTTCTTTTTTATAAGAAGTGTTTTCCATATGTTTGGGATGTCCGCGCTTGGATGAGTAAAAAATTCTTTGTCTGCATTATAAATGCAGCTTCACTAAACTTTCGTTTTCGCCAATGAGACTCCTTATGCTAAACTTTAGCTTCAGACCATTGAATCTTGTGATCATTTGGTCAAGCATGATCCACTAAGTTGGATTTTTCAATATCCCCTAATTGAGTACTTTTTAACCTCACACGGGATTTGGTAAATAAATTCCTTATTAGTTAAGGGAATTCCTGGTTTTGTCCTAGTAACAAAACTCCTTATCGTATTTCCCAATTAGAATGCTGTTTTAACAATATAGTGTTTGGCTATTCGTCTTATGTTTTCGAAAACTCCTTAAACATATGGAATGTTATGGACACTCAACGGATTATTTTTCTCAAAATTCGCTATTGGTTTATTTTTAATTTTAGAGATCGTTGAGTTAATTAATTTTTTGGAATTACCATTCTCTTGTTAGTACCTTTTATGTTATGAACTTCTGTGGTTAATTCTTCATTACTACTACAAATATGTACAGATTTTATTATACAAATGTCTTATGACTCCGTATATGATTATATTTTGACTGTTGTGAATGAGCAAGGATCATGGAGAATTGTATTCACAGATTGAAACTTTTCAAAATTTTCCTTTAACGAATAAATCAATGATGCTCTTATTTTTTTACAAGTAACGAACACGACCCAGTATGTTCGGGATTCAACATCGCTGTCGTAAGTTTTTAAGTATTTCTTCAAAATAAAATGTGATTTGAAACAAAATTTTGGACTTCTATTGTCTTTATTTATTTTAAACACGACGTTTCGGTAAGTAAGTATAGTTTTTGCAGTCAGTTGAACAAAGATAAAAGCCGACCATCGGCATAACCTTTAAAGAAAGTGACAAGGGCGGCGGCGGAAATAAAAATAGATAATAAAACTTTCTATTCCTACACCGACAGAAACGACACTGATTGATTTTCTAACTCTGCATACTGCCGACTAAAGGGGTCCCGAAACGAACACCTGAAAGCAATTAAAAGCGCATCTCAAAAAAATCTGCCAATCAGGTGCCGTCCATCCACCTGGCCTCGGTCGGTCGGAAAACAAATACTTTGTGTTCGGACCACAAAGAGCCGCGCCTTTTCTCTGTCGGTAGGGTTGAAATTATACCAGGAAGATTTTATATGAATTTGGATAACTTTTGAAGGGCAGAATGAAGCAAAATTTAATGAAATCGATAGACCCCGTATTAGGAGTTATTCAACTGACTTTGCAAAAACTATATCTCTAACCGTTTTTAAGTGTAAACTGTTGTTGATTTGTTTGGGGATTTTAATACGGGAGAGCAAAGAATCTATAGTTTTACTCTGTACCATTAGTTCTGCGACACTATGAACTAGGGGCTGTCCTTTATATTTTCCATTTAGGAACATAAAGGTCGACACTGATCGAATGTCGTTACTAAAACTTAACCTCAATCTAGTTCTAGTTTTGTAGCTACAGTGAATTATTTAAGTTAACAAATCAGTCGAAAAATGGAATTAAACCGAGAACACTTTTGGGCTATAATTTTTTACAACTTTCAAAGGCAACTATCACAACAAGAATGCCTTTCCGAGTTGATTTCTGTTTTCGGTAATAAAGCACCACCACCACCACCACCACAGTCGATATTTTCTCGTTAATATGGAGAACTCAAGCGTAGACGGATTAGCCTTAACGACGATCCAAGGCCAGGTACACCAAAAAACAAAACATCGATGATGTGCGCATGCATCGCCAGATTGAGGCTTTATTGGGGATTTCAAAGACTTTAATTCAAAAAATTTTCCGTGAAGAATTAGGGGTAAGAAAATTAGTTTCCCGCTGGATACCGCATCTGCTAACCGACGTACAGAAAGAAGCTGGGGTCAATTGACCGCTTTAAAGAAAAACGTGTACAGCATTGATGTGGTAATTAATCGTGGATTTACCTATATGAACCCGAAAATAAACGTCAGTCATTTGGGTGTTCCAAGATGAAGAAAAGTCAACAAAATTCATCTGTTCTCCGAAGTGTATCCAAAAAGATGGTCATGTTGCAACTATCCCTCTGGAAGACCAAAGGACTGTTACGCTGTTACTGCCAATTGGTACATCACCATTTGTTTGCAGAAAGTCATCGCTGAGCTCCCAAAAAGGAACCCCGAACGACGAATCATCCTCCACCAAGACAATGCAAGTTCGCACAAACCATAAAAAACCATGGACCATCGTCCATATAATCCCAACGATTTCTATACTTTTCCGAAAATTAAGAAGGGACTGCGTGTGTTATGCCGGCCACAGACACAGATGCATGTTCGCGGGCAAGTACGCGCGTTCCTGATGCAGAACGATTATAAACACACAGGATTGCTTATTTCCATTTACTCTATGTTAGCGTCGCTCAGCGAGACGAACAGTGTCTGCTTACGTCACCAGCGGACCAGTTGCTTTGTTTGTATTGAGAGTTCGTGTGATTTTAAGGTGTTTTTGACGTTCTTACCTCCGTTTTTTTGCGTTTTTTCATTTATTTGACGGTGTGGTTGACTGTTTAGGAGGTAAATCTCTGAGGGTACGGCAGTGTCTAGCCAAGTTCACGCGCCGTGGTTCACTCTACTTGGGAATGAGCTACGAATCTCAAACTTTGCAAAGTCGTTAATCTCCATGAAGTTAACAATCCCTTCATGTTTAGTTTCATGGAATTCCCAAAAGTACTGAAGTAGTTACGAAATTTCAAAAAACGTCGAAATTGTCACTCACTCACTCACTCATGTATAGATCATCAAAAATCTACTGTACTTCCAGACATGCTACAAAGCTGAAATTTGGCAGACTGATTTTAATTTACTTCCCTCCCCTATACATGTAAAGTTATGTAAAAGTAACATTGCCCACTTCCGGACACGCTAGAGAGCTGAGCTTTGGAAGGCCGATAGTAACTATGAAAAAACTATAGAAAAAAATTAAAACAACGCAAAATTCTAATTTACTTCTCTCCCTATAAATGTAAAGTTGTGTAAAAGTAACATTGTCCACTTCCAGAAACGCTCGAGAGCTGATATTTGTAAGGCCGATAGGAACTATGATAAAACTATAAAATAAAATTAAAAACCTCCAAAGTTTAATTAACTACTCTCCCCTATAAATGTAAAGTTATGTAAATTAGCATTGTCCACTTCCAGAAACGCTAGAGAGCTGAGCTTTGGAAGACTGATAGGAACTATGATAAAACTATAGGAAAAAATTTAAAAACACTAAGATTTTAATTTACTTTCCTTCCCTATAAATGTAAAGTTATGTAAAATTAACAGTGCCTACTTCCAGGAACACTAGAGAGCTAAGCTTTAGAAGGCTGATAAGAACTATGATAAAACCGTAGGAAAATATAAAAAAACTCAACATTTTTAATAAGGCATTGCAAAAGTTTTGAACAATATCCCGTATATTTTACTACTTCAAAACTTATATATTAACATAACAAAAACATTTCATGTAAAAAAAGCCAAGTACGCGAAAGTGATATTCCGTAAAAAGAATTGAGATAAAAATAAAGCCAAGTTCTACAATACAAATTTCAAAATGAATGGTTCTTACTAGTTTGGAAATGTTTTTCTAAACTTGGCTATTACGGCTGCAAATGACTCTTAGGAAATTGAACGTAAAGAAGTTTGGCTGGAATAGCAAAGTTTAATAAAACATTTCCAAACTAGTAAGAACCATTCATTTTGAAATTTGTATTGTAGAACTTGGCTTTACTTTTATCTCAATTCTTTTTACGGAATACCACTTTCGCGTACTTGGCTTTTTTTACATGAAATATTTTTTGTTATGATAAACCTATAGAAATGTGAATTAAGTGAATTGATATAAAGAAAGCACATTAATTTA
This sequence comes from Aspidapion aeneum, assembly GCA_963576565.1. Taxonomy (NCBI): domain Eukaryota; kingdom Metazoa; phylum Arthropoda; class Insecta; order Coleoptera; family Brentidae; genus Aspidapion; species Aspidapion aeneum. Next base: position 32,451,213 of record OY755047.1, on the reverse strand, counting down.
TTGTTAAAATAAAAGCTTTGTGTTCCCTTTTTCAGTGTAGAAATATAAATATATATACTTTTGTATTATTATATTTATATAAACTTTGATTTTTTTTTTAATTTTGGAAAATCCTTGCTTATTAAACTAATTTAAAGAAAATTGGTAATTATGCCGGTAACGTACTTCTATTATTAAACTGATTATTGGAAAGTTTATTTTGTAGACAGTTTCTCCAAGTTTAGTTTCAGTTTTTTTCTTAAGTTTTTTTAGTCTCTTTATAGAATTTTTCAGAAACATGTTACAGGAGAAACAGTGAAAACGGGCGCTGGGTGCGATAAAAACAACTCATAACGCAAACAATGTAAATCATTTAAAGAAAAAACTTATGAAAATCTATTGATTTATAGCATAAAAAGTTGAAAAACACATCTTATTTGACTGTTTTCTCCAAAAACTGACTGGTTTTTTATATAATAATATAATAAATATTGCAATTTTAGATCTGAAATATAAAATAAATACCTTTTTGTTACTACATAATATAAGCGTATTTTATTATATCCGCAACAAAAACAATAAATTATACATCTAATGATTTTAACTTTTAGAAAAAATCCTACTTCTATTCTAAAACTTTCAACTTATTAAAAAAGAAACTCCATTCAGCTCTCAGAGCAAACTCTTGATTTATCAAATCATTTGTTTTGAATGAATGAAATCATTAATTATATTTACTATCACGAATAAAAAATTTGTTTGCAAATAAGCAAGAAAAAAGCGGGAAAAACTCACGATTGCAATGTGTATTAAATGAAGCGCGCTGAGCAGAGGTCCACTAGTGACGTAAGCAAGGCGTCGCCTACCGCTGAAAGATTCGAGCTAATAAGCAATCCTGTGTGTTTATAATTGTTGCCTGATGCCAACACACAGAGAGAGACATGTTTGTGTATTTCCCTAGTTGTAAAAATGGCTTCAAATAGTGAAGAAGAGTTCTTTCTTTTGGCAGTGGCGTACGCGTATTAAAAAAAACAATTACATTTTTATCTAAAAAAAAGAAAACCGAAGGCCAAATGGGTTAAGGAATGAATTTATTTTAGTTTTTACTGTTTCTTTTGTAGCATTTTCTTCCACTTCTTTTAATTTATTTTGATTTAGTCTTCCATACACATGGAAAAGATTGATGTAGTTGTATGAATTCCGTTAGAAATTCTTTGGAAACACCTCTTAAATCGCTCATTGTTATTAATTTGTTTATGTATAATATACTGGTTTTAAAAATATACCAAATTTAAGAAATGCCAAGCACAACACTGACTGATATCTCTCTGCAAGCATGAATTCTCGCCACACACTTGTATTCATCAACGCGCGTTTACGCTTGCGCGTTGATGTGTTCAAGAAATTTCGGGAGACATGATTGAGCAACTTTCTGTTGCGCGTGCGTGCAAATTTTCCCCACAGACGGACGTACATGAATGCGCGTTGAGTAACACGCGGAGATGCACGCGGACATCTCTGTGTCTGTGGCCGGCTAAGAGAATACTTCAAGGACAATAAAGTCTTTAAAAGTTATTTACTGTTTTATTCCAGATATGCAAAACTTAAAAGATAACCCTCGTATTATCTTACCCAGGACATCTGGTTTGTTTACAATAAATACATTAATGTTGTAGGGATCATCGTAAGACTCAGCTCTAACGTGACTTTTTTTGTATTTTGGCACAATATCGTTAAGTTTATAAGGGTTTGGTCGCATAGCCAAACCGTATCCAATATCCTCGTTGTGTGATTGGTTTGTGATATCTAACTTCACAATTTTTCTAACAATAACTATCTAAAAAATAGGTTTAGAATAAAATTTTTCAAAGCTTACTGTTACAGCTTAATTTTTATTTGAAAAATACAGTTCCACACTTAACTTTTTACACTAATAATAATACAAGACTGCATGAAATTAGTGATGACGTAATTTTTGTTTGTTAAGCTTAGTTTTTATATAGAAATAATGTCTGATTAAAATACCATTTGCCTTTGGTATTCTTCTTTGCAAAAAATTTTTTTTAAAAAATCATCATGAACAGGCGTTTTCTATTATATTTCTAAATAAATTCATGCTTTAAATTCTAGGTTATTAACAATTAATTCAATGTACTATAGTGCTTTTACATTTACCTGAGGTAAATCTTTTATTTTAAATGAAATTGCTTAATTTATTGCAATTTCGACAAAATTTTCGGAAATTTTAACAATATGAAAATTACAACTGGAAGGTATGTCGAAAAAAAAAATTTGGGCCTTCTCTTGGGTCAGCAGTCTGGATTTACTAAATTTTTATGCTAACTATGGGAGTGGGATAGCAGGAATCGAGAACAGTATTTAAAAAAAACTGGCTACAAAGAGAAAAAACCTGGAATCAAAAATTTTATTCACGAAGGCCTTAATTGATTCTCAGAAAGTTTTAGATCCACCACTTCAAATAAAACTGGGATTTATTAAATAATTTGTTAAGGCGTTAAACAAAAATTGCAGAATGAAATCTTTGTAGGGCCGCAGATTAGGAGCTTGATAAAACACACAAAATTGAAAGTATAATAGAAGACAAGGAGAAAGATGTATGAAGTAGTATTAAAGAAGTTCTACAATTGAAATTAGGAAAATCAGTTTGAACCAAATCAAAAAAGTAGTGAACCTTACCTCTGTCTGGATACATACATATTAAAAAAAACTCCTTTTTCTGATATCTTTAAATGACAAATTTTAACAGAAAAAAATAGACCCGCAATTTAGAAGGGCCCTGAATGTACATAAATTTCAAGAAAATTATAATGACTAAAAGGCCCCAGATTATACCAAAACTACGAGTCTGTTGGGATCATTAAAAATATGCTGAAAAAATTTGAAGAGCAAGGTGAAAGATAGCACCCAAAAAATTATGGGCGACTACTGTTGGACACAAGCTATAAATCTCTCATTAGTTAAATAAAAGAAACAAAAGAAGCTTTTCTAAAAAATGAAAATGGTTTTTTTAAGAAGCGCATAAAACAAATAACTATTTTATAAAATAACTAGCCTAAAAATAAAATAAATCTAGTTTTTTCTATATTTTTTAAGTCATAAAACTGGCACGCGCTACCTTAATCATAATAACCATTTAGGTTTTTTTTTTGAGAGGTATGTGCAAAAATTGATAATTCATTTTCAAATTTTGGAAACGTTTCAGTATTTTAAGCACGACTGCGTATTTTAATCTGTTTAAGTAAAATTATCGAACGAACTGAAACGGATGGTACGTGACTAATCCCTTCTTGTAAGGATTGACAAAGACTAATGACAATTATAATAATGGTTTTTACACTTCAAATGTAAAGACCATTTTTTATACGGCGAATATGAATGGGTCAAACTTTATAAAGGTTTGTTAAAATTACGAAATACCTTGTATACCAGAAAATACGGGGTATGGGGAAAAACTAATATAGATAAAACGCGAATTTCAAGGACTAAAAAAAGAGCAGTAAGGTCAAATGGGAACTTTGATTAAATCGAAAAAGGACACGCTATGCATTTGAAAGAATTACCTGGGCATTTACAAAGTTAGGAAACCGAAAACCAGGAGCAGAACGTTCGTCTTTTGAAGAGCGCAAAGTAGTAATTTTTAAAATCTTTCCTTTAAAATGTCGCGAATAAACTTGAAGAATTTCTTTTGTAAAACAGTTTTTTTCTAGAAGTGAGGAAATCATCCGACCTAAAAATATACGGCAGTTTAGTAAAAAACAAAACTTAATGAATGGCGTTAAAAAGATTTGTTTTGATTGATTGAGGCTGGTTTAAAAACATAAAAATTTTGGACATCAAATATAACTTTTGCATCCTACCAATTTGTGAATACCCAAGATCAAAAGAACAAAATAATAAACAAGTTAGAATTAAAACATTCATCTTTTAAAACCTTTGCTGAACAGAACTCACAAAGAATAAGTCGTAATTTCGGAAAAGTAATAGAAAACCATAAAAAGAAGACAAGAGAAAATTATAAGGCGCGTTTATTTTTAAAAAGACTAGCATTAGGCTTTGATGTGACAATTAAATTAATATGTTTAGTATTTGTAGGGGTTAAAAGATAAATAATTCTTATTTAATGTCCGTTCAATATACAGAGGGGTACAGTAAAGACAAGACATGACAAAGGTTCTAATCGTAACGAGGTTATCAGCTACCAGTGAGAACTATAGTACAAATACTTTTTAATTCATTCTTTGTCGATTTCAAAATATTGACAAACAGTTAAACTAAAATTCTTCAGAAGTCAAAGAGAAGTGTATTATTGTATTGTCACAAAGGGGTTTTTTAATGACACATGACTACGGGTTTGACAGAGAAGATATAATTAGCGACGAGATTAACATCACTGACAATTAATTAATGGATTTCTTTATGGTCAAAAAGTTTAATGGACGTAAAATACATTCGCGAATTTCATCATGAATTTATTCACGCAATTAGAACATATTTTGACCAAGTTTAAAGTCCAATTTTTACAGAATACAAGAACCACTGTCAATTGAATATCAAAACTTTTGTTTTCTATAAATGCAGCAAAATTTCGATTGGGTTTTGGTATATTTTGAGTAACGCTTTAATCACAGAACACCAGAGATTTAGTTTATAACAAATTACTGCCAGTACCAAATTAGTAAACATAAACAAATAAGCTGTCAACTCTCTTCTGACATAAATTGAGAAGAGGGGAAAAAATTTATAAATGAAATTGTCTGTAAATTAAAAACAAAAAATAAACGTGCAAGTAATTTTATAACACAGAAAATAAGTTTGGCCATACAAAGAGGAAATTCTGCAGCAGTTTTGGGGACTATCCCAGTAAATTCCGGTATGGATGAAATAAATTTTTTTAATTTTTATTTTTATTGGTATTTTTATTTAATTTTTACATTGTTATTGTTAATTTTTAATAATATATAGTAATTGAGAAAAGAAGCGCCAGAAATATAGACTCATGTTACCTTTGTGGACCTACAAAAAGCATATGATACCCTTCCAGTAGAAAAATTATAGACAGCGTTAGAGCAGACTAATACATAAAAGCGATAAAAGAACTATACAAAGGGTCAAAATCAAAAATTAAAATTGGAAAGCGACTTTCAAAATAATTCCTGGTAACAAAAGGCTTAAGACAGGGATGTTGTATCTCTCTAACTCTTTTTAAAATATATAAGGCAGTAGCTCTAAAAAATTGGAAACGTAAAGTGCACGGCAGAATACAACTTAACGACCGATTTACCATACGGATGATTCTACCAAAAGTGGGCTATATGGATATCATTTTTGGTCATTGCCTTTAAATAACAGTACAGCACAGTAAATCATTTTGTTTTCTTAAATTTATGTAACTAATTAGCTGTAAGCTAAGAAACATTTATTTTCCCGAATTTTAGGAATTATTGCATAAAAGTTCCAGAGGGATGAGTACCAGGGGAATGAGTTTTTTAATGGTTTTCCAATTTAAATCAAAATCTATTTAGACTACTTAACTTAAGTTTTATATAAACGAAGTTCCTATACTTATAATTTTAAAACAATCAACAAAAAAAATTATACTATTGATATCAGTCGAATATTTACTTACCAGAGGAATGATAATTGAAGCGTTCCCTTTTGATTTCTCCGAAAAAAACTAATTTTCTGCCGACAATAAAAAGATCTATAACTTAAACCAAAGGGCGAGTTTGTAAAGTAATCTAATTTTGCTCACCGATTACATCGGTTTTTTGACATATGACGTTTGACGTTCATTTGACATTTTCATTCGGTGAGTCCGATGAACACCAGAAAATAAAAAAGAACGCGATGAATCAAATATCTGAACCTCGCTTTTTTCGATTTTGATTTATTTTCTAAAAGATTCTCTGCATTAATACATGGAAACAACATTTTCAACGTAACCCTCAATCCTGGGATGCCGCGGTCTGATATCAAAATTTTAAAAACAAAATAAAAAACAGGATTTGTTTTTTCATATTTTATAAGTGTTTTAATGTTATTTAAAGTTTTTTTAAAGCTTTTGTTAAGGTAGGCTTTTGTGCCTTTGTATATATTAGGTTAGGATTAGGATGAGGAATTTTACTTGAAAAATTTACTCTAATTTAAAACAACTAAAACTCATTTATTTTAAAAATTCATATTAGCATATAAACTTAGCATAAAATAATAATGGTAAAGGGCTCTCGAGATTAAGTTCTTCTGCTCTTTAGAATGAATTAATAATAAGTTTGTAAAATGTAAATGATTTTATAAAAATTTTAACTCGTATATAAATAAAGAAATTGAAATTAACGCCAGATCGTCATCATCCGAGTCTTGAGTCACTATTTATATCATTTAAGATGACCATCGAAACTTTGTTTACCACACTGTGGAGCATTTAACAAAGAAAACAACAAAAAAGATATAAAATTACACAGCCGAAAAAAAAACACAAAAAACAGCTGATTTTGACGTCATTGACATTCATCGAAGATTGTCGGTGAGCAATCTCAGGGTCGGTGAGCATTGATGCCATCAATTGGTGCCTTGGTGAAATTCATCAGATAATTTACGAACCCGATGGATTTCAACGAATTGCACTGATTAATTTAAAAACTTGATTGTTGTCATCGATGAGCTCATCGATGCCTTTACGAACTCGCCCAAACTAAAGTAGACATTATCTGTCACAACTTGTCACCCTCACAAGTAAAGTAGATATCCAGGGCCGTCTCTTTCTCCAGAAATTAACCGGTTGTATTCACAAATATTGTGTTATTAAAAATGGAGCACGTTTAAAATTGTAAAATTTTCCGGAGAAGATGTAAATTCGGATTTTCAAAAATATGACTGCAAACTTAAGTTTTATCAATTTTTTGATAAATAGTTGAGACTTGGTTAAATATTATTTATTAGGATATTTTTTTCAATTTGAGTTTTTAATATTTGGTTTGGGACTACACCAGAGAAATAAGGTATTTGCTTTGTAATAAAAAAAATTATAAACTTGCAATTTTTTTTATACATTAAACTCAAATGCTCCATAAAGAAAACATTTCGTTTTAAATCTTATAACTAAAACTATGCTTTATTTGCAGTCTGTGTTTGAAAAATATGCATTCCCACTCCACAGCACCATTTTTGTAGAATCATCCATATACACACTACAGTTTGCTGACGACCAAGTAATTGTACCTAATGATAAAGAAGACATGGAGTATATGATGAGAAAGTTAATGAAATAATACCAAAAGTGGGGATTAACAGTGAACGTGGACAAGACACAGTACTTATGTATTGAAAACGAATCCAGTGAGTTAGAACTAGATAATGGACAAGTAATATCTCCATGCAATGAGTATGTATACTTGGGTGTCACATTTAATAAGACAGGAACAAACTGTAAAGAACTGGAAAAAGAACAGCAGAGAGATAAAAAAGAATGTAAAATTTAACATATTGAAACAATGGTGAAAAGCACGCTGTTGTATGGAATAGAGACTTGTCGCGTAACAGAAAAATACAAAACAAAAATGGAAAGTGTCGAAATGGATGCAATAAGAAGATCAATGAGAATATCTTGACCAGATCACATAAGAAATGAGATCATAACAGGAAGAATGGGAATCGAGGGAAGTATAACGGATGACATCACTCAAAGGCAACTGATATGGTACGGCCATGTACAACAGATGAACGACGAAAGATTACCAAAGCAGATCCTAGCAACCAATAGCGCGCAGAAAAAGAGGGCGTCCTACACTAGAATGGCAACAGTCAATCCAAAGATAAATGAGTCAAAAAAATCTGACAGAAGATGATTGTCAGGATCGAAGGAGGTGGAGAATAGGCGTCGGACAACGTAGAAAAACGTTCTAAATCGACATAATAGTATTACACTGCAACGTCACGAAAATGGCGTTGAATAAATTCATCAATTAATCTATGAAGAAATCCATACATTAGATTAATGTTATGCAGCTGCTTTGATTATTGTCTCCTCCTGTCGTTTTTTTTTTATTTAGGAGGTTTATTGGGGTATATTAGGCTGACCCTCCTTGGAGAGATTTATTTCAGAAGCTTTCGTCTTCTGCAAAAGGTTAGTGTTGGGCACTTCGATATGATATGAGCGGCTAATTCGACGGCTACACCACATAGTCTGCAACTCATCTCTAGAAATTTCCATTCTGTGCAGGTGTTTTCTTAGTGTGTAGTAACTGGACAGCAGTGCCGCAATCTGTCTTATCTGTTTCCTCTTTAGCTAGTGCAAGATCAGATTAGTGTTTTTATGACACTATTTTATACAACACAATAGAGCTTACTTTCAAAACGCGTTCTGAGAATTAACGCTTTCCATTTTTAAAAGCATGTAAATTAAAAATTCTGGTTTTAGTGATCCCTTAGTATTAGTTACGCCAGTGAATTGACCAGTAGCAGTAATTCATAGATCAAAATTAGTGCCAAGATCAGCATTATTAGCGTTTTCAGTTTCTTATGAAACACAATAAAATGTCCTCTCGAAACATGTTTACTGCTTAAATCTATTGATTATTTTTGTATATTAAGAGAGTATTTTTCGTTTCAGGTGGAGGTGGCTTCGGAGGTGGGAAAGACACCGGCGGCGGATATGCCAGCTCTTTTGGCGGAAGCTACGGAGGTCCCTCTGAAGGAGGTATATATTTAGCCCTACTCTTTTTAATTTTAAGTTGTAAACCCTGCCAGTTTTCAAATTTATTTAAACACTCCAATTGTGATTATGTCTTCCCGTCAAATTCATTGCTAGAGCCTACCAAAACCAGGGTTCTTTTTATCCTTGGGGCCTTTAGTTTTACTAAAGGCTAAAATATTTAAAGCATGAAAAAACCTATACATATACTGTTTGGTTTTAGGAAGTGGTTGCGGTGCAGGAGGTTGTGGAGGAGGCGCTGGCAGCTCAGGAGGTGGAGGTTACAGCGGTGGAGGTAAGCAAAAAATTACAAAAATATATTTACTAGTAAAAAGAGTTCGAATTGGAAAGCCTTAACTTCCTATGCCCAAAACAAAATCCTGACTAAGCAAATTTAATATAAATCATTTTTAGGAGGTGTGGGAGGTGGTGGCGGCAGTGGAGGAGGATTTGGGGGCGGAAGTCATGCTGGAGGAGGCTCTGGTAGCTATGGAGGAGGAAGCCAAAGTGCAGGTTTGTGGAATATTACATAAAATTCTAACATTATTCGTAGAGGGCTCGCCGGTTGATTGGTTCTACAGTACTTTATGGTTACACAAAAATTAAACAAAGAGTAGAACACCAATAATTAAAAAAACTGTTTAAAAAAAAATTGATTTATACAAAAATAATATGCGTTTTAAAGCATATTCTGTTATATTGTTCTGTTGAGTTAACTTTTAGCCTTGGCATATATTAAGACAAATACAACGCAAAGAAGAGTAAACATAAAAATTGAGACGCAAGGCAGAACAACGCAGAACTGTGTTAAACAGAACCTCCCTCCTCACAGTATTTTATTCACAGTTTTTTCACGTTGACGTGCCACGCAGTTTTTTTAGGTTACTTTAGTGTGTCTCTCTGACAGCTTTTGTGCTCTGTGTCGCCTGCGCTACGTGCGTCTTATTATGCGCTTAGGTTGATGCGCAAGATAACGATAGAGAATGTGCTAGGATCTGAAATATTGGAATCCAGTGTGGAGTGTATATCCCTGAACGAAACAAAACTTGTACTTTTATTAATAAAAATCGCCTACGTTTGTTACAAATAAATACATAGAAATAAAATTTCGAACTTCCATTGTCTTTATTTATTTTAAACACGACGTTTCGTTTTTACCCTTGAAAACGGTTAGAGATACTGTTTTACACTTGAAAACGGTTAGATATACTTACTAACCGAAACGTCGTGCTTAAAATAAATAAAGACAATGGAAGTCCGAAATTTTATTTTTATTTATGTAACTTAACAGGTGGAGGTCATGACGGAGGAGGACATTCAGGCGGTGGAGGATTCGGAGGTAGCAATGGAGGAGGCTTTGGGGGCGCACAATCTGGTGGTAAGTTTACTTACTACTTCAACGTTAATAACGTGAACAAAAATAATAAAGTTTTTTTTTACTAGAAAAAAACCTTATACCATGTAATATTTGTTTTGTTAATTCTACATGCCTAAAAATAACTTAAAAACAAGAAAGAATCAAGCTATAAAAATTTAATTTTTGCTAAAGTTTCTGGTGCTGTGTATATAACGTCTTTTTTGCCCTCGTTATTCTAAATTCTAAAACACTTGAAAAGTCCTCCACAACATGTTCTAAAACGCCACTAGATGAAGACTTCTCAAACCTACTAACTTTTTGGGTATTATTTTGTCACTTTTTTCACTATATTATGTTTTTTAATATGAAAACGGCGCGAAAGCATGTTCTAAAAGCCCTCTAGATAAAGACTTGTTAAAAGTAATTACTTTCTGCATCTTTTTTTGTCACGTTTTTTTAAATAAAATTTAAAGTGACGCAAAAGAAAGTTCTAAAAATTCATTAGTTTAAGGCTACAGCAATTCAAGACCATTTTAAAAGATGGCGCTCAAGGCAAGGCAAAATCTGTATAAATACATTATGTTTTATTTAAAAGCTAAACAAGATTTTTCGACAGTAAACACTTTTACGCAATATTAAGTGTCTTTATTAGGTTAATAACAAATGCTTCGTAATCGTGAAGGATCAGGGATCAGTTCATTAACTGGTTTATGGAGTTTAGAGGCAAAGCACTCCCGGATATATTTCGTCAAAGTAAAAAATGTCGCTAATAGGTGGCGCTGCTTCTAGTAAAATCTCAAAAATATTTGGTAAAAAAGCCATGCAAGTCTCGTTTTAAAATTCGTGTAGAAAAGGCGCGAACCTAATGTGATTTTGACGTTGATAAAAAACTACTTAGAATTCATTTCGAAATAACGTAAAAACTGCTCTTTTGATTTGATAATGGCGTTATTAGAACGCCATTTTTAACAATGTTATTCTTTATAACGTTAATAAATGACCTATTAAGCTTGTTTTCATACATGAAATAAAAGAATATTTTTTTCAGCTTTTAAAATCAACGTTTTTTTTATCACGGGTTTTTTACCTGTTGTGCTATGTGGGCAAATTGTTTGCGGGTCCCCAATTTTATACTATTTCTCTATTTGGTTAAACATGATTATTTAATTTTTTTTTACGGTTAAGCGCACTCGCAAGGATATCCCTATCACGCTTGAGAAGCGGCCAGTGCGCGGAAATGTTGGTGTGTGTTGGTTTTGAAATGGTTCAGGTTGTAATCTGCAGGAAAAACTGTCGCAGGGAGTTTATTCCACAGCGATGCTGTTCTCCAGAGATATGAATTCTTCCAGAGATATGAATTCTAATAAAACAAATACCCCAAAAAATTTTCATAAGTTTTAAAATTCTGTGATAACGTAAGAAAAAAATCGCTTATTTGATATTCTGTTTAAGGAGGAGGCTATGGAGGTGGCGGAGGAGATAGCGGTGGCGCTGGAGGTAATTATTAACACTTAAAACAAAGAGCTTATACAATTTAATAGAAATAAACATTTTTATTTTTACGTGTGGTTCTATTCGTACAGGGTGTTTCCGAATATTTTAATCAAGGTCTGCCGCTTTTACTATAAGAGGTAGCAAAAAAAAGTAGATGCGAAATTTGTTGAGTTTATTCTAAACCGCCAGGAAATGTTACCCAACAAAACAAATGTAAATAAAATTGCGAGTTATATATACAGTGTGTTGACTGATTGAGTTACGGTAAGGTAAAATGACAAAAAAATTTCGATTTAGATTCTGATTTTCTGGGAATCACTCCTGCTTGGTCTTGAACTAACATGTTAAGAAAATGAGCCAAATCCATTAATATATAGGGTGGTTTAGTAGATTGATTTGATAAAAAGTGTTAGGAGTAAAGTACCTTTGTTGTAAGAGATATCAGAAAAGGTTATTAAAAAAAATTGTTAGAATTAGAAGGTACAACTGATTCTCAATTTTCAAAAAACTCAGCTTAAAATCGTCTAATCAAAATTTTAATAATCGACTTATAAAATCAAAATTGGCTGATTTTTCTGAAAATTCCGATACCTTTGAAAACAAAGGTATTTTACTTTTAACCCTTTTTATCATATCAGCCTACTAAACCACCCTGTAGATTAATTGATTTGAATAATTTTTTAACATCTTAGTTTCAGACCAAGCAGGAGAAATTCCTAGAAAATCAGAACCTAAATCGAACATCTCTTGTCATTTATATCTTACATCATCAAATCATCCTACTAAACCAATAATTGATTTGGCTCATTTTCTTAACATCTTAGTTTGTTTGAGACCAAGCAGGAGCGATTCCCAGAAAATCAGAATCTAAATCGTTTGTTTTTACATTTACTTCAATTCGTGGACACACTATTTTTTAAATAAATTCACATTTTCCGTCATCTAAAGATAGGCTTATTATACACGGTTAAAAAGCTCCTTTCATGCCATATTTATTGAAGTATAAATTTAACATGGCGGTCATAAGAAATAACAAAGTTGGCTATGGTTTCAAAAAAAAATAGAAGGCCTAGAAAAAAATTGTTAACGTCATTCAATTGGCCGTAGTTGCTTATACAAGACTACCAAATTTCATTAAATGTGTTTGCAAGATGGCGGCGATATTGAAATTTTTCAAAAAACACAATTTTTAGTATTTGCTCGATATTTTAAAAACCCCTGTAAAAATTTTTAATTTTGATACGGCATCTGATTGGGCTTAGAATAGCGCAACTTTTTTCTTATTTAAACAAACTCGTATCTCTTACCGTTTCCGAAATCCCCATGTAGTTGCTTTTATTTGGGACACCCTGTATTAAAAATCCAATTTTATATTCATTAACAAAATAGCAATTGTCATAAATGAGATTGATCCTTTAAGTTTAATTATTGTCATAACAACAATGTCCTTTTTGAATATTCAAGTTTTTTTTTAATGCAAATATTTCAAAAAAGGCTGCACCAAATGTCAAAATATTATATAAATAAGTTTGCGATATTAATTTGTTTTGTTAAGTAACATTTCCGGACGGTTTAGAATAAACCCTACTTTCGCATTTACACTTTTTTGTTATATCTAATAATAAGAGCGGTGGACCTTAGTTAAAAAGTACGAAAACCATGAACATAGCTAAAATTACAGAAATGCGTCGGACCAGAGCCTTTTCTGGGACTCACAAGAGGGCAAATGAAGTCGGCCCTAACAGAGTGGACCCAGATATACAAAAGGAATGGACCAACACAGGAAACACCTGACAGGCGATGGAGTTTGTGACAGGATACAGCAAGTCCCGTAGGGACTGGCTGCTCCGTAGAACACAAAGAAGGGGTGGGGGCCATAGTGGGAGTCCTAACCGGACACTGCGTTCTACAAGAACACTTGGCGAAAATGAGAGTAAAGGAGAACGCTACGTGCGATCGATGTTGGGCCGAGGACGAGACCTCGGCACATTTCCTCTTATCATGTGAAGCATACAAGGAGGCAAGATGAGAGGTATTCAAAGAGGAAGCCTTTGAGACGTAGGACCTTCTGAATCTAAGGTGGCGCGATATTCTGGCCTTTGTACAGAAGATGGGCAGATTCCTAAGCGACGGAAGGACACAGTAGGGGGATACCCGGCGGTTGGCGCTTCATGTGCCTAGTCGCCCGGCCTAGAGCCTACTCCACACTACTAATACTACGACTAACTAAATTTTTTTTTAAAATTATCAAAGTTATATAAAATCTGAAATTGGTATGTAGCCTGAACAACATCCTTGAAGCTAGTTTGGGGCTTAAGATAATTAAAATCATAAGTTTTGTGATATCAAAAAAGGAAGTCAATAAAAAAAACGATATATATGGAATATAGTATTTCTTATTTTGTATTTGTATACTCTAAATTTTTAGGAAAAGTTATAGTCATCGATGAAAAACCATCAGGAGGTTATGGAGGTAAGCGTGCTCAAAAATGTTCATCCAACTTCTACCAACAGAACTTTGTTTTAACTTTTTTCCAAAACAAACTACCTATTTTATAATTCCGGAATAAATAAAAGTAAAAATTGTGATTCTACGGTACGGGTAGACCTCGTCAGATGTCTATCAGGGGAAATGAATCGACCCCTGCCCTCCGTAGATTCCAGGTACTCTCCGACCCGGAGAGTTAGCACCTGTATAGGGACCCTTTCCCAGGGTTACGGGAGAAGACCACATCGATATGAAAGGCGGAGGGAATGGACCTCGGTACGGCGATCATAGCGTAGGTGGCTACTCTTTCTTTTAGGGATAGTATAAAAGACCACAGCTGTTGCCTTACAGTATGGCGTTGGCTCGTCAAAGGCTAGAGGAGAAAACCCTTGATTAAAAATCCTGGCCCTCCAAGTAGGGGGTTGAGGCATTAGACTGGTTCTCTAATACTTGTAAAACAAAGCAATTACCAAAAAGCCTAAACAAAGCCTCGGAGCAATGGATGGAAACTCTCGAAGACGAAAAAAGCAAAGACAAAGGACTATGAATATAGCTACATGGAACGTACAGGGAGTGAATCAAAAGTTGGACATTATTGCAACTGAAGTGCAGAATTGTAAGATCGATATTATTGCACTCACAGAGACAAAAAAGAAAGGAACAGGTACGAATAGTGTCGGCAATTTTGTCCATATATTCACTGGAGTCCCAAAAGAAAGCAGAGCAGCCAGAGGGGTATCCTTGTTAATAAAGAAAAATCTAAAGAATAAAATTACAGACTACGATTGCATTAGTGAAAACATACTTCGAGTGAACATGAAGATGCTTGCTTCTTTGACCAACTGGATGAGACTATCACCAAAATCGGTAATACCAGAGAAATAATTATGCTTGGCGATTTAAATAGCCGAACTGGTAGACAAACCCAGAGCAAAGTGACAGGACCATTTGGAGAGGAAGTAACAAAAGATAATGGCTTAAGACTGATGCAATTGTGTGAAACCCACAACCTAAAAATAAATAGTGTTTTTT
Organism: Aspidapion aeneum; assembly: GCA_963576565.1. NCBI lineage: Eukaryota > Metazoa > Arthropoda > Insecta > Coleoptera > Brentidae > Aspidapion > Aspidapion aeneum. The sequence goes on along the minus strand of OY755047.1, from coordinate 32,436,153 downwards.
TAAACATAAGGATATTCATGGATATACCTGGATTCAGCCAACAAGAAATCTTAAATCAATCATTGATTATGCTATAGGTGGACAAAACTCGCAATTAAAGTGGTATGATGTGCGAGCACTTCGTGGTGTTACCTGTGGATCTGACCACCATCTGGTAAAAGCAAAAATATTATTCCCTTTAAGAAAAACAAATAAGGACGAAAGTATTAGAGAAAATGAAAACCTAGAGTGAGTGAGAGGGAAAAAAAATGAAATGTTTGAGCGCAAATGCCACGATATAAATACACACGTAGGAGGTAGGCAGAGCTCCTGAAGTATGGAAATTCATTTCTACAGTAAACAACCCAACAAAAGAAAAAGTAAACATCCAGATCATCAAACCAGAACAATCGACAGAACACTACAAGGGACTGCTGCAGGAGACGAGACCCGAATATCTAACAGCCTCTCCGAGGAGAGACATAGAAGTACATGGAGAGGAAGTAATCATCAAAAAAGAAATGATAAAGAATAGTATAAAAAAGCTTAAATCCGGAAAAGCTAGCGGACCTGGGGGAATATATGCTGAAATGCTCAAATATGGATCAGAGAAACTACTCGAAAATCTCACATATATTATCAATCAATGCATAAACGTAATGATTGGAAAATTGCATATATATCCTCAATACATAAAAAAGGAAACAAGCTGGATTGTAACAATTACAGAGAAATTTCAGTCACCAGCACTCGAAGTAGATTGTACGGTAGGATTCTTAGAGAACTAATAGAGAATGATTTTCATGAACAAGAAGAAGAGCAAAGTGGGTTTCGTGCAGGCAGATCTTGTAGTGATAATGTTTTTTGTCTTAAACAAGTAATTGAGAAAAGAAGCGCCAGAAATATAGAGACTCATGTTACCTTTGTGGACCTACAAAAAGCATATGTTACCGTTCCAGTAGAAAAAAAATGGACGGTGTTGGAACAAACTAATATTAATCATACATACATAAAAGCGATAAAAGAACTATACAAAGGGTCAAAATCTAAAATTAAAATTGGAAATCGACTTTCAAAAGAATTCCTGGTAACAAAAGGCTTAAGACAGGGATGTTGTATCTCTCCAACTCTTTTTAAAATATATATCGCAGTGGCTCTAAAAAACTGGAAACGTAAAGTGCACGGCATGGGAATACAACATAACGACCGATTTACTATATACACACTACAGTTTGCTGACGACCAAGTAATTGTAGCTAATGATAAAGAAGACATGGAGTATATGATGAGAAAGTTAACGGAAGAATACCAAAAATGGGGACTAACAGTGAACGTGGACAAGACACAGTACTTATGTATTGGAAACGAATTCAGTGAGTTAGAACTAGACAATGGACAAACAATATCTTCATGCAATGAGTATGTATACTTGGGTGTCACATTTGATAAGACAGGAACAAACTGTAAAGAATTGAAAAAAAGAATAGTAAAAGCAAAAAAGGTTATTGGATGTCTTAACAGTATTTTATGGAGCAGAGAGATAAGAAAGAATGTAAAATTTAACATATATGAAACAATGGTAAAAAGCACGCTGTTGTATGGAATAGAAACTTGTCGCGTAACAGAAAAATACAAAACAAAAATAGAAAGTGTCGAAATGGATGCAATAAGAAGATCAATGAGAATATCTAGATTAGATCACATAAGAAATGAGATCATAAAAGAAAGAATGGGAATCGAGGGAAGCATAACGGATGACATCACTAAAAGGCAATTGATCTGGTACGGCCATATACGACGGATGAACGACGAAAGATTACCAAAACAGGTCCTAGAGTGGCAACCAGTAGGGCGCAGAAAAAGAGGACGTCCTAAACTAGAATGGCAACAGTCAATCCAAAGATCAATGAGTCAAAAGAATCTCACAGAAGATGATTGTCAGGATAGAAGGAGGTGGAGAATAGGCGTCGGACAACGTAGAAAAACGTTCTAAACCGACACAGTAGTAGTAAAAATTGTGATTCGACTTTAACAGTGGAAGAACCTCAAAATTAAGCCCCATCAGCAAAAGTCAATTGCTAAAGACTAAGTTCTTGTGCCGTGATTACACACATTCTGTAAAATGCGTACTTTTTGAGAAAATGGCATAAAACTTAATAATTTCAGTTTATTTTGTAGATACCTACTATGGAAATACATAGGAAACGTGAACTGCCAACACTTTAGGATTCGTATCTCAGCAAGGAACTTCGGAACTGAACCAGAGAACTCAGTCGTGTCGCATTTTATAGGCCATCTTTATTTTATATTATTACAGATTTTTTAAAAAATAAGCAGTTTTGAAGTTAAAGGCCACTAAAAAAAAATGGCCAAAGTCCAAAATGGCGGCGAAATGTTTAGCGTCATAACTCGAAAACCATTCGTCTGACAAAAAAACCTACAACAGCGTTTTTGTAGGATTATTATTGTTAGGATATTGTCTTTAACTTTTATTTAAAAATGTACAACGTACAGTAACCAAGTAATTTAGAAAAAACCCTTTTTATGCACCCTAAATCCAAATTGGCCGGGGGAGCCGGCCCCCCTCAAGATCGAAAACTCCAATCTGGTTTTACGACTCCAATGTCTACAACATATATAAAAATCGCGACTACACCCCCTTTTGCAAGCTAAAATTCTATAATGACTGGACTAACATGTGAAGGTCTTCGATCCTTCTAAATTAGTGAAACACAGAGCAAGCGATAGAATGAGCTGAACTTGCTGTAGAAACGAATTGATCAATCAATTTCTAGGGACAAAAATTTACGAGTTGTACTTTAACAATATATTAATATAAGCCCAACGAGAGTTCCGCAATTGTACTGTGGTAACTTAACTTTTAATTTTCAGGCGGTGGAGGTAAAGGAGGCGGTTTTGGAGGCTCCGGTGGATTTGGAGGCGGTCCAGGAGGCGGATTTGGAGGAGCAGGTACTTAATAAAAATTACTCCAATTCTCTATTTCAAATTGGTTCATATGTTGAAAGCTAGCAACATTGTATTTATTTTAGCTCACACATATACTATACTATAGTAGTGTGAGCTATGGTGATCCTAATTTTTTCGAGAAAAAAAAAGTTGCTCCGATTTCAAAAATTTTTATATATCTTTGCGTTTCAGATGATTTTGAAACTTTTTTGTTGCGCCGTCTGTCTGTCTGTCTGTCTGTCTGTATGTCTGTCTGTCTGTCTGTCTGTCTGTATGTCTGTCTGTAACGACCAACGCGCATAACTCAAAAACCGCTTGGCCGATTTTAATGAAATTTGGTACCTAGGCTGGGTCTTGGGTCGAGATGGTCCCATTTAAAAATGAACAAAATCCACCGAACAGAAACCAAATAAAAGGGTGGGGGTAGATTTCAAAAATTAGAGTTTATGTGAAAATATGGCGTGTGTGATATCAAACGAAAGGTAATTGAGTCTGCAGTTAAACAAAATACATTTTAATTTATTTAAAAAAAAGGGTGGGGGTATATTTTAAAAATTAGAGTTTAAGTGAAAATATGGCGTGTGTGATATCAAACGAAAGGTAATTGAGTCCGGAGTTTAACAAAATACATTTTAGTTTTTTGTTTTTTTTTTTAAGGGTGGGGGTAAATTTAAAAAATTTGAGTTCAAGTCAAAACATGGCTTGTGTGGTATCAAACAAAAGGTAATTTAGTCTGGAGTTGAATAAAATATTTTTTAGTTATATTAGCTCACACGTACACTATAACTATAGTACCTAGTGTGAGCTTAGGGGCCCATATATTGGCAGAGTATTTTTTAGGTGGAGGAGGTAAAGGCGGCAGCTTTGGAGGCTCTGGTGGACCGGGAGGTGGATTTGGAGGAGGCACAGGTGGAGGATTTGGAGGTAAATTATAAAAAAAATAATTATTGACCAATTTACAACTAAGAACTAATCCAGGTTGGTAAATTAGAACCTCTAGCTAGTACTATAACTAAAATCAAATTTTATATGTTTTTTGGTTTTCTAAAATAACTTTGAAGGGTAGGGGCACCCTGTGACCCTGATAGGGTGTGGTAAGAGCACACAAGTTTTTTTTACTGATGAACCGCCCTGTACATATTTACATTTTATAAAACAAATTGCTTGTTGATCTGTACGCAAACGATCTCTCACTAAGCCTCCAAAAACAATACATAAATTTTCGGAAAACTTCTACCCATGTATGTGTGTGGTGTCTCAATACAAGAACGAGAAATTCTCAGAGTATTAACTAGTCATTTAACTGACCTCTATAATTCTTCTTTCCCATTGTCAAAGGTATGAAAAGTCAAATTAGACGTAAAGTATCAACGTCTGAAAACATGAGATCCCCTTTTCCGTGTGTAATTTTTGATCGCAATGGGCGATTGCCAATATAATATTTAAATACCAAATTGCAAATAATGCAAGGATCTAAAACCATAAACAACAAGTAACATTAAAGAAAGAAAAAATATAAAAAGTTTGTCTTCGGCCGGGACTCGAACCCGGGATCTCTTGCTCTGTACGCAAACACTCTCTCATTAAGCCACCAAAGACCATACATAAATTTTCGGAAAACTTCTACCCATGTATGTGTGTGGTGTCTCAATACAAGAACGAGAAATTCTCAGGGTATTAACTCGACCAAGCCATTCAACTGACCTCTATAATTTGGTATTTGAAAATTGCTTGTTGGTTACATAAAGTATATAATATGGTCGATTTCTAAAAGAAATTTTGTGACATAAAATATAATTTTTCAGGTGGAGGAGGGTTTGGCGGCGGCGCCGGCGGAGGAGCAGGAGGTGCTGGCGGTTCTGGAAGCTACGGCGGACAAAGCGGAGGTACTGGTTAGTATTTTCTTTTGCCTAGTAACCGAACTCGCCACAATAGCCATTAAGACCACAGAAACTACTGATACGAATAAAAAATAGGATACATTGTCTCTCTCTCTCTCTTGTTCGCTCGCTCGCGCTGTCTCTCTCTCCCACATTTAAGGTTCCTTTGATTTAAATTGGCTGGTTATTGCCGTTTTCTACTTCCAACTGTGACAAATAATTCTGATTCGATTTTTTATAAATTTAGTAGTTAGCAATCAATTGCAAGTTTAGTAAATTCAATTAAAATTAAAATTAACTGTAGTTCTGAGGTAAGTGTATTTTTTCACCTGTTTCGCCTTTAACTCTTATCTGTTCATTCCTATTTTGCACCTTTTTTCATATTTTCACAAACTTTGTTTTTTCACCTTTAGAATCAGATCGTACTATTCCTTATATCCAATCAATATTTCCAGGATTCTTTCTATCTCTTTGAAAGTATTCAAAGTTTTCCGCCAAAGATCCTGGGGTAAATGTCACCCTGTTTTCTATCAATATTCTCCCTTGTTACTTAATTTAAATTTAATTTTTAATTATAGGAGGTGGAGGATTTGGCGGTGGAAGCTCAGGAGGTGGGGGAGGCGGCTCTGGTGGTCATAGTGGAGGTAATGCACACATGTCAGTCAGTACTTTAATTTGTTTCATCTGAAAATTTTTGATAATTCTTAAGTCCTTGCCGATTTTAAGGAATTTTCAATTGCAAATCACCAGTCAGAAATACTTAAAAACAGGCGGAATTAGGTACTTTTAGACTAAAAAATAGATCTAATAAAAATCATTTAAGGGATCGTGTAAATTTAAACAGAATTTAAAAATACATATACGTATGTAAGTTTTTAGGCTTCTTTCGGGTGAACCAAAGTATACCATTATTTTAATTTGTTTTAGGTGGAGGCGGCCATTCAGGCGGTGGAGGTGGCCACTCAGGCGGTGGAGGCAGCTCCGGAAGTTATGGAGGCGGAGGCGCTGGTGGAGGTTCGCATTTTTCTTTGTTTTATTCACACAAGAAACTTAGTATTAAAACGATTTATGCTTCGTTTTAGGTGGAGCTGGTGGGGGAGGAGGTGCAGGCGGTTACGGAGGGCACTCTGGAGGAGGAGGCAGTGGCGGCAGGCAATCAGGCGGTGGAGGTGGCCACTCAGACGGTGGAAGCAGCTCCGGGAGTTATGGAGGCGGAGGCGCTGGTGGAGGTTCGCATTTTTCTTTGTTTTAATCACACAACAAAAAGACTGACGTACGAGTATAAGAAACCAGTTAAAGTGACTTTGTATTAAAACGACTTATGCTTCGTTTTAGGTGGAGGTGGTGCAGGAGGAGGCGCAGGAGGCTCTGGCGGTTACGGTGGGCACTCTGGAGGAGGAGGAGGAGGCGGTGGTCAGTATTTTGTATTTTTTAATTGCTCTATTTGTTATTTCAATCAAATTTCAACGTTTTGGGTGATAATGTGTCGGAGTATACAATTTAATGATAATGATAATTTTAAATAGATATGCTCTCAAAAGTCACTGGCTTAAACGAGAAAGGATTAGTAATTATTATAGTGAACAGTCTCGATAAAGGGGAACAAAATTTATGTGATGGAAAGGAAACCCTTAAAAACCTCGCCATTTACCATTATCTAGCCATGAGTGGGATAGAACAGAGAACAGTTTCTGGGAAAGATTAAAAAGCTGACCCTCACTTACCGGGCTTGATTCTCAAGATAACTTTGAAGGTAAATACCACATTTTAATATACCAAGCCATTTTCGAGCTACCTCCGTAGCTTCGTAGGTTTTTGAAAAGTCTACAGTTAGGTAGGGGGTCCATAACTTTTTTATTTATAAAAATTTTATTTTGGTGTAGATTGCTTTCCATAGACTTTTTTACAAAGAATTCAACTGTCACTTTTAGTTTTTAGTTACATCAAAATTTTATTTCTTTATGGAATGATCCTTTCATTTCTTGATATTCTTAGTTTTGTATTAGCTCACACTACTACTATACTATAGTAGTGTGAGCTATGGTGATCCTAATTTTTTCGAGAAAAAAAAAGTTGCTCCGATTTCAAAATTTTTTATATATCTTTGCGTTTCAGATGATTTTGAAACTATTTTGTCTTGCCGTCTGGTCCCATTTAAAAATGAACGAAATTCACCGAACGCAAGCCAAATAAAAGGGTGGGGGTTGATTTCAAAAATCAGAGTTTAAGTGAAAATATGTCGTGTGTGATATCAAACGAAAGGTAATTAAGTCTGGAGTTAAACAAAATTAATTTTAAGTTATTTAAAAAAAAGGGTGGGGGTAGATATCAAAAATTAGAGTTTAAGTGAAAATATGGCGTGTGTGATATCAAACGAAAGGTAAATGAGTCTGGAGTTAAACAAAATACATTATTAAAAAAAAGGTGGTGGTAGATTTTAAAAATTAGAGTTTAAGTCAAAACATTGGTTGTGTTATTATATTAGCTTACACGTACACTATAACTATAGTACCTAGTGTGAGCTTAGGTGCCCATAGATTGGCAGAGTATTTTTTTTTGTTCTTAATTTTTTTTATTATTTGGGTTTATTTGATATTTTAATATTCTTATTGGATTTAAAATATTATAAATTGATCAAATTAACTAAAAATAAACAATAAATAATTAATTAATTAAAATATAAAACATAATAAAAAGTTTATTTCAAGCTGATTTCAAAACTGGAATAAAAAGTTGACATTCTATTACAAAAATTCCAACTTCATGAAATGTCTCAAAAAATAAAAAAGACAGATAAAATTAAATTTGACAGTTAGTTTCATACTTAAAAAAGAAACTGTAAAATACTGTATTACATAACGAGTAAAAAAAGTGGCTTATTTCACACTAGTGTGAAAGTTTCACACGAGTGAATGAAAGTTAATTTCTAACAAGTTAAGTAAGCTAATTTTTCTACAACCACAAGATATTAACTCGAATTTCCTTGTTATAATAATTAAAATCAACTTTTTATTTTTGTCTCTAGAAACGACGTATTTTCTCCTCTAGAAAGGAAAATATAATTGTCAAAACATTGGCTTATGACACTGACATTGATATTGACAAGGCTATAGGACTTCTAGTCATTTACCTTTATAGAGATAAATATATTATTATACAACGAGGAGAATTTAGTGGCATAAGGGCAAGGGAAAATAAGAAAAATATGATACTAAAAAGATTTACCCCAGGCTGGATTTGAACCAGCGACCTTTCTTTAACCAGGCAAACGCTCTTCCATCTGAGCTACCAAGGCACTGATTCAAAATTCGCCTATTCAGAAACCGTTTCGTTATCTGTAATTTTTCTTTGTTAGTATAGGAGTGTGCTCTCAAGCTTCCGATATTGTTTGTTGGAAATTCCACGTCTGACCCCTTTAGTGACGCGCTAAATGTCGTGCACCACTAGTAGATGGATAAATAGGCTGTCATATAACTAACAATCGTGAACGTGTAATCCTCTCCTAACCATATATAATACCTAATGTGTTCTCGTAGCTACCGGAAGCTTGAGAGCACACACCTATACTAACAAAGACAAATTAGAGATGACGAAACGGCTTCCGAATAGGCGAATTTTGAATCAGTGCCTCGGTAGCTCAGATGGAAGAGCGTTTGCGTGGTTAGCGAAGGGTCGCTGATTCAAATCCAGCCTGAGGTAAATCTTTTTATTATCTTATTTTTCTTATTTTCTCTTGCCCTTATGCCACTAAATTCTCCTCCTTGTATAATTTATATCTAGGGCGCTAAAACAAACCTTGATAAAAATATTATCGTATCTGTCTGACGAAAATACAATCACTATGCGTGTGAAATATGCATGCACCTTTCTAAAACAGAGTGCAAATTTCGCTATTTTTGTAAAATAATCAGGTTTTCTGTTTTTACCTTTAATCATCTCTTGAAAATCGAGGCTCGCAAGTGGGGTTCAGTGTTGTTTTATCCCATTAGAAGTACCCCACATAGCACAAAAATCACATCAACGTTAAATTAACGTGAACAAAAATAACAAAGTTTTTTTTTTACTTCATACCATATTTATTTTGTTAAATCCACATGCTTAAAGATAACTTAAAAACAAGGAGAAATCAAGCTATCAAAATGTACTTTTTGCTGAAGTTTCTGGTGCTGTGTATATAACGAGTTTTTTACCCTTATTATTTTCGTGTACCAATTTCACACCTGAAAAGTCGTCCACAACATGTTCTAAAACGTCACTAGATTAAGACTTCTCAAACCTAGTAACTTTCTGCGTCTTTTTTGGACACGTTTTAATAATAACATTTTTTTAACTTCAAAGAGACGCGAAAGGAACTTATAAAAGTTCACTAGTTTAAGACTACAACACTTCAAGACAATTTTAAAGATGGCGCTCAAGGCAAGACAAAATATCTATGTATCTATCTATATACATTATATTTTTTTTTAAAGCTAAACAAGATTTTTTAACAGTAAACATATGAATGTGTCTTTATCAGGTTAATAACAGATGCGTCGTGATCGTGAAGGATCAGGGATCAGTTCCTTAACAGTTTTTTGGAATTTAGAGGCCAAAGCACTGCCTGATAGATTCCGTCAAAGTGTAAAATCCCGACAATAGGTGGCGCTGCTGCTAGTAAAACCTCAAAAATATTCGGTAGAAAAGCCATGCAAGTCGCGTTTTAAAATTCGTGTAGAAAAGGCGCGAATCTAATGTGATTTTAACGTTGATAAAAATCACTTGAAACTAACGTAAAAACATTGCTGTTTTAATTTGATAATGGCGTTATTACAACGCAGTTTTTAGCAACGTTATTTTTATAACGTTAATGAATGACCTATTAAGCTTGTTTTCATATATGAAATAAACGTTTTTTTCTAGCAGCTTTTAAAATCAACGTTTTTTTTCTCACGCCTTTTTTACGTGTTAAACACGTGATTGTGCTATGTGGGACATGTAACCCCAAAAAAACATTAAATATATGACACCTTCTACAATGGAATAAAGAAGGTGAACCTGCGGTTAACCACTCATGGCCTGTCTTGCCAGGGCAATGCCTAGTTTACACTATCGAAGGTTCGCTGGAAATCATTTTGCTACACTCGCTCCGTTGCCTAATTAAACAATTTCAATTTTAGATGGAGGGTACGGAGGCGGATCTCAGGGAGCTGGCGGATGTGGTACTGGAGGCTGTGGTGGTTCTGGTGGTGGAGCAGGAAGTTATGCATCTGCTTCTGCAACCGCTTCGGCCAAAGCTGGAAGCTAGTAAGTCATGGTTGAATCTCTTAAAAACCTTAGGTTTAATACTATTTTTTGTAGTTTCTGTCAGCCCAAAGTAATTTAAATATGCTGGCTAAGCCATAACACTTTTTTAGATATTTTTTGCCTTTTCAATATGTAAACTTGAACGTTAGGGAAATTTTTAATATGAAGCAAATAGTTATTAAAATGGAATAAAAACACAATAAACAGTTGTTATGGTTTATGAGATATTAAGATTTTTATTAACTCAAAGATATGCTTTTTTATCTAGCTACATTATCTATTTAAAACCCATTAAGATATACAACTGTACTGCACTTACCGTCTATAATTTAAATACAAAATTTCAAAAGTTTTACTTTCAAAGAAATTTAAGTTTTTAATCTCAAATAAACAAAAGGGTAGGATGTAAATAAAGACGGAACTGTCTTTTAGACATTCATCAGCGTGGATTAATCCCATACTTGTATAGATTTATCATCGGATCAACTCAATACCGCGATCCATCTCTTTTTGACATGCATGCTATCGATTGGATTAATTCACTGGATAAGTTTAGTTTTCAGAAATATTCCCCATGTATACGTTTATCTCTATTAGCGCATTGAAACTGCGCATTAAGGTTTTTGTTTCTAAAACACCTAAAAAATTTGGCAAAAAATCATATAAAAAAAAAATATTATACATTTTTTGTTTTAGTGGCAAATAAAAGAAGAAAGAAGAGATCCAACATATTTTAACTTTTTTTTTTATAAGAATACTAATTTTTAGGTCAAAATTACCTAAATGTCTGTAATTTTATTAAATGTTCCACGAAAATCCTTGAGTGTGAGATAGAAGTAAAAAAAGACAGGGCCTGCAAAGATATTACTTCCCGTTCGCCTAGCACACCTAGAAAGCAAAAAACTTATATTTTTGTTTTTAGGGGAGATTTGATCCAGCATAACTTTTTTTTTCTATTTTTCAAATTAAAAAAGTTGTATACCTATATACCTATACCTACAATACACATGTAGTAAAAACTGTGTTTTACGATTATTGTTGTTATTCTAAAAAGCGCTTTTGTCTATTTGTAAAATAAAAAAAAGTTAAGCTAAGTTGCACCCAAATAATGTGTATTTCTTACTTACACTCCACGGTTTTCATAAGGACAGTGACTTAGACTGTACTCTATATATTTTTTATTCCGTCTTTTTAATATACAAAAATACTTAGCTTAAACATGAGTTTTTTTTAATTAACTAATAAAATTATTTAAACTGTCATGTCAACCTGTGAGAACTTGAATAATACGCTTCATTTTCATTTTCATTTTCTCCAAATCTGGGAATCGTACATGATATTAGCATAAAAGATCACAAGGAAAAATCATCGAATAAAACAGACACTAAAGCCAAAAAATGTAAAACGTTTAAAAACTAAAAAAATGTCATAAAAATCTAATCTGATTAAGTTAGTATACTAAAAAAAGTAACCGAACCAGGTTAGGATAGGATACTATAGTAGACTTTTTTTGAACATGCAATGACGTAAAAATGTCAGTAATATAATAAATAATGACACATATATATGTAAATAATGTCAGTGAATATAATAACCAAAGTTGCCAGAAAATAAGCCTCTGCATATTCATAAGAATTCTACTACAATATACCTGTAATGGATGATTTTTAAAAGTTTGGTCTATTATTATTTTTCGATCTTTTGTGCTTGATCTTTTGCCTTTTCATTCTTTTGTTTCGGTTCGGTTCGGTTCATTTTGATTTTTTATATTTGATCTTTTGTCTTTCAATCTTTGTTCGGATCCGTTTTTTAAATATTGTTAAAAAAATATATTTTTATGGGGCAAAATTTGATGTTACAGCTAGAGAAACTAAGAAAAAGAACATGGTTGGTTCACTTCTTTAAAATTTAATAAAAAATAAAAGCTTAAAACATTTAATTAATTTTATCTACAACTGCGCTTTACCACATCCACAAAAACTGTTGTGGTACAAAAAAATTTAACATTGTTGATTAATCCAGAACTATCAAACAGGTGACTTAGATAGGATATGTACATTATCCAATTACCACATCAAGTACATCAAAAGCAGGATTGTGGGGAAAAACATCCCCTGTAAATAATAACTTTCCGGTCTAGACAAATTAATTATTTACTTGTCAAAAGTTAATAGTTAAGGTACAGTGTAGAATATCTACAATGTGGTTAAGGTTAGGTATTCTCAGAAAACTATCTAACAATACTTTCCATTACATTATCTAAGACCAACTCAGATTTATGTATGACATTTCTGGCGAATTTAAAAACTTTTCACTATAATTATGTTGTCCAAAAAAGTAAAAAACTCTGAAAATCTTGAGAAATTTGATATGCTAATCTAAATTTACCTGAGGTAAAGTAGTTTAATGTAATGCAATTAGGCGCTGACTCGTGACGTCACTAAAAAACTGCACCCCGACATAAATTGTAATTTTGGAATATACTCATTTGCATCTCTTATTAAAGCACAGCTAATTTTTTTATTGCTGTCCAACTCATAGAGCTGCACAATGGGCTCCCGGACCTAATTTTTGACCACAATTAGAAAAATAGGTTTTGTAACAATATTTTGTTTTAAAATGAGAAAAAAGTAATTATCAATCAAAATGCGGATCCAAAATGGCGAAGTTTCCTATTTATGACCAATAAGTATAAAATTTAAAACTTTGGAGTGTTAATAGTCGCTAAATATTATTTTTGACTTAAATTAAAAAACAAACTCATTTACCAAGAGGTATCAAATTTAGAACTTTGGCGTGTCTAAAGTCGCTGATTATAATTATGAACACAAACTTTTAAAAAATTACATGGCAGATCCAAAACGGCAGAGTTTTCTATTTATGAACCGATATGTATCAAAATTGGAACTTTGGAGTGTATAAAGCTGATAATTAAGATTTCTGGCCATACCTAAAAAAATATCATGGCGGATCCGAAATGGAGCACGTTTACATTTATGAACCGATATGTATTAAATTTGTATTTATCGTCGCTTATTATAATTTTTTACTCAAACAAACAAAACTAGCACGGCGGACCCAAAATCCTTATCGAATAGACTATTCTATTTATAAACCGATTTGTGTCAAACTTGGTACTTGGGGTTGTTTAAGGTTAAATTGAGCTCATCGTGTAATGCGTAAGAAAGTTGCATTGGAAAGGATGAAAAGTTTCCATAATAATAAATCGAAAAACCAAACTAAAAATTTAAAATATGAAAAACAGTGAAACAATATTATTCTAGGGCTGTATCAAAAACTAGAAAATAATACGAATGTAAAACATTTAATAAATTTTATCTACAACTGCGCTTCACCACATCCTTAAAAACTTAACAATATTGTTGATTAATCCAGAACTATCAAACAGGTGACTTAGATAGGATATGTACAATATCTAGTTTACACCAAGTACATCAAAAGCAGGATTGTTTCCAAATGTGGGAAAAATGTCCCAAAATCTACACCATGTGGTTAAGGTTAGGATATTGTCAAAAAACTACCTAACAGTACTTTCCATTACATTATCTAAGACCAATTCAGATTTATGTATGACATTTGTCGCGAATTTAAACATTTTTCACTATAATTATGTCTACTTGCAAACGTCCAAAGCTAAATAATTTTTGTAGACAAAACACCAATTAAAAAATATGTTTCTTTGTTTTTTTATATAAGAGTCCTTTGTCGTCTCATAAAAAAATTCGTCCTCAATAAATATTTAGTGATTAATTATATGAATGTATGATTTGTGGTAATAAATTTATTTATTTATAAAATTGCTTATTCTTACGTTTGCATCACTCTACATTGCACTTAAATCATAACTAGCCAAACCTGTGTACCTACCTCTTAAAAAGAGTGTTTTCTTTTGTACTTCCACTTTTATAATTTCGATCTTTGTACCGCCATCAGTTTTTTTAATTTTGTTAAAAATTGTTTTTTGTGGGGCAAATTTTGATGTTGGATAAAAAGAACACGGTTCAGTTCTTTAAATTTTAATAAAAAATAAAATCTTAAAACATCTAATAAATTTTATCTACATCCACGCTTTACCACATCCTAAAAACTTAACAATATTGTTGATTAATCCAAACCTTTAAAACAGGTGATTTAGGCAGGATGCATATTATCTATTCACCGCGAAGTAAATCAGGACTGGATTATTTTCAAATATGGGGTAATAATGATTTTCCAAGCCAGATAAAGTAAATTTCCACTTGTCAAAATGTTAATAGTTAAGGTAAGGTTAATCTCAAAAAACTACCTCACAATACTTTCTAAGACCAACTCAAATTTACGTGTGACATTTTACGAGAATTTTATTGTTTTTGACTATATGCTGGGCAAATAAAAGTGAAAAACTCTGAAAATCTGGAAAAACCTAATAGGCTAATCCAGTGGAGCACCCGGGATCATGTCTTGGGGGGGACACGAGGTCTTTTGGGGGGGCCGAAGGCTCATAATATGCTATTTTATATTTTGTACTTCCACTTTTGTAATTTCGATTTTTGTACCGCCATCAGTTTTTTACTTTTGTTAAAAATTGTTTTTTGTGGGGCAAATTTTGATGTTGGATAAAAAGAACACGGTTCAGTTCTTTAAATTTTAATAAAAAATAAAAGCTTAAAACATCTAATAAATTTTATCTACAACCACGCTTTTCCACATCCTAAAAACTTAACAATATTGTTGATTAATTCAAAACTTTAAAACGGGTGATTTAGACAGGATGCATATTATCTAATCACCGCGAAGTAAATCAGGACTGGATTGTTTCCAAATATGGGTTAACGTCCCCTGTAAATAATGATTTGCCAGTCCAGATAAAGAATATTTCTACTTGTCAAAATGTTAATAGTTAAGGTTAGGTTAATCTCAAAAAACTACCTCACAATACTTTCAATAACCTTATCCAAGACCAACTCAGATTTATGTGTGACATTTTTCGAGAAGTTTATTGCTTTTCACTACATGTTGTACAAACAAAAGTAAAAATTATAAACATCTGGAGAAACCTGATATGTTAATCTAAATTGACCTGAGGTAAAGTAGTTTAATGTAATGAAATTAAATTTGACACCAAAACTACTTGCAAACATTTTTCTATTCTTAGAGCCAAATAATTTTTCAGGCAAAACACCAATTTAAAAAATATATTTTTTTGTTTTTTCTCTTATAGAAATCGTTTATCGTCTCACAAAAACGTTCGTCACCAATAAATATTAGTGATTAATAATTATATTATTGTTTAATTTTTAGCAATTGTATTTCTTTAGAAATGTGTTTTATACTTTTATAATAAAACCGAACCCTCATATAGTAGCCATATCCAAATTAGGAGTTACGAATTTCATTTTCAGTGAGACACAGAAGGTAACTGAGAGCTCTTAAAAGATACAACCTTTAATTATGTGCGTTGTAATTCTTGTTCTTGTTAAGCCATATCTAGAATTTATACATTTTACAATTTTCTTGAACTACCATTAAATAATATATTAATATTTACAAAAAGTTACATTTATAATTACAAATACACAAACGAACTTCAAGATGGGACCCGATGACTCATAAAATTGAAACTTTAAACTAAGGGACATTTTTGTCACTTAGTTCTGTGTCATAAATGCATTAGTCACAGTAAAATGACTAAGAGTAGACCAAATGACTTATAACAGTGCTTATTTCCATGTTATTAATTTTTCCATAGTTCGAAATAGGACTGTTTATAAATGAAAACAAAGCTAACAAATGGGGCTGCAGATATCGGATGTGCCAAACGATAAAAAAAGGATTGCTTAAAGAGTATATACCACATGCGTAAAAGCTATACTGACTATGAGATATTCCGCTTAGAACGAGAACAACTAATTGAGAAAGTGTTTAGATAAAATGGAAGCAATTTCTCCTCTTTATCCCACTCGACTCATGTTCCGCCTTCCGTAGGGCGCGTCGAAGCCCACATATAGGGGGCTTAGTTTTCATAAGAGGTCAAAAACCAGATAGAGTATAGCATGTATTAATAAGAGACCGCGATACGCCTCATTCCCGTCGAAAGCGTTCCAGCGTTGCCTAACCTTGGTAACCTTGGCACAAAACTACAGACGCAAGGGAGCGCGGGAGAACGGAGACAACGTTTACGCATATGGTATACGCCTTGCGCGGGAGAATGGAGACAAGTCGACAATGTGTATTTTGATTACATAAATCTTTAAATATCAAATTACACACCAATCATAAGTTCACGTGCACCATACGCTTGGGGTACTCATAGCTCTCAGTAGAGGTAAATAGATTTGATGGAATGAAACCACTGTCTTCTTCTTCTTCTTGTTCTTCTTCTTCCACAATCTTTAATTTTAAGTCAACTGATTTCGGCTGTTAACCCAATCAAGACTTTAAGTTATAAATTAATAATACAATACAACTTGCCTGATATTAATTACTATCAGGTAATGTTATTGTGTTATTAATTTATAATTGCCGGTCCTCATCATGGCCGTACTTGGGGGGGGGGGGGGAGGTAAATATACGTATTTTGCAATTTCTTTGTCTAATTGGTGTTGCTGAGAAGTGAGAAGCCTCTTTTAACACACTTTTTCGAATTTATCGGGGGGGGGGGGGGGCGATTGATCACCCCTAGGTACGGCCTTGGTCCTGCTAATTGGTCCATAGTCCGAGGCCGGTTGACTTAAAATTAAAGATTGTAGTGGAAGATTTTTTCAAGTACAAGGGTGCCTTTTAAGTTTTTACAAAAAATGAATAGAAACGAACAAGGTCGATACAAAGTGTTTTATTGCGAAATATTGACCCTTATGGTCTATACATTTTGAAATACGCTCAAATCAATTCTAAAAACATTTTTTCCACTTTGAAGCTGACATCATAGAAACATGGCTTTGAAAGGCTTCGCGTACTTTTTGTTTGACATTGTGGAACAAGAAGAAGTCATTAGGCGATAAATCGGGTGCTGATGTTTTTCTCCTTCAAATATTCAGTTATTTGACGTGCTTTATGATGTGACGTTTTTTGTTATTTTTTCTTATTTCATCAAAGACCGTTGGCATTAGAAGTTCTTAGATCCGCTAATGGAATGGAAGTGCTCCCTGAACGAACAAATTTAGTGGTATTAGGTTAATCGTTAAACACCCAAACAGTAGACTGTTGTTTGCTTTCAGGCTCATACTAATATATCCTGTAACAATGTTGTATACGGATTTTAACGTCCTTGGCTGAATTTTTTCAACATTTCCTGGCACTAATCAACATAACCCTTTTTTTGCGCTTCCGTCAAATTATGCGAAATCCATCTGGAACATATCTTTCTCACACCTAAATGTTCATGCAAAATCGATTGTATTGCAGTTTACGATATCCAAGAGACGCATCTATCTGCCTGTAAGTCACATGCCGATCTTCTTTAATCATGTTGCGCACAGCATAGATGTTTCTCGGAATGACAACCGATTTTGGCCGACCTTCTCGACATTTATCATCGACGGACGCACGACCATGACGAAATTCTACACACCAATTGTAAACAGTCTTCTCTGATGGTGCTGCATTACCAAAAGTTGCACGAAGCATTGTTGTTGAGTAAGGCCTTTTTTAAAATCATAAAAAATCATTCAACGTAAGCCTTCACGGGTGATTCCAATTTTTGCACAAACTTGCTTCTTTTAAACGTTCACTATCAACAACTTACTACGTCAATTTCTAAATTGCCACTGGCTTCGCAATAATAAACGTCAATGTTCACAAATACAGTCGGGCCACAAATCATTAACTCTACCTATTGTTCGATTGTAAAAACTTAAAAGGCAATCCTCGTATGTTGCTTTTGATCCACATTGTTGATGCCAGTATTAAGCCAGATAATGGAAATTTTATGATCAATGTATGACTTTTTATGGATCTTCATGACTCACTTCAAATTTTATTACTTTTTATGACACATGAACATTGATCGGCCTGAAATTTTATAAATTTCTACTGACTGACTATCGTCAAAGTTTATGAGTTTCTATGATACTCTGGCCAGTGGCCGCTCTGAATGGAGTACCATCAACATAGTAAGATGATAACGGATAAGTCTGGGTTTTATTACTTAATAAACGTAAAATTTAGTACCCGTAAATTACAAATCAAAAGTTTTCGTGCCTATAACCTAAGGACACTCATCGAAAAGCAAGCTTGCTCTACGATAGTGTCCTTACTAATACGTGTAGACATGACAGCAAAGTCGCACAGGCAGCCTTAGGGACAGTTGTTAGTTGTCAAAGCGCACCTCATTTTGATTCTCTTGTATTTAATAGATGGAGTTACTTGTAAAAACACACCGCTACAGCCTAGGTCATCTCCTAACCGTATACTTAGCTATACAAGAGTATCGTATGGACTAATGTTTTGAACAGTCCTTTTGAAATGAAAATGAAATGAAAGTTCACTGACAGCACTTTTTTTAAAGTTTTTTTTAACACCGTACGTGGCAAAAATGCAAAAGAAACAAAATTAAATTTTAGATTTTTCAACACAGTGGCAAAAATACAAAAGAAACAAAATTATATTTTACCCGATAGCAACGAAAACTTTATAGTCCACAGCACACCGGTCTATTTTTAAAGTGATGAGAAACAAGCTGAATTTTCGAACAAAGCTTTATTTTGATGAAACGCCCAATTTTTTCCTCCGCGAAAACTCTTGACGCAGAAATCTGTTAAGCTTTGGACTGACTAAACCAAGCATGGAGATGAGGACAATGTTGTCATTTACTTTAAACACAGTTTTTAAACGACAGAAAAAAAATACCCGATTATTAATTTTTACTGTTATTTTTTCGTCTTATAATTTACGAGATGAAGCAGCAAACGCAAATAACTAGTAACTGGTAATTTCTTTTCTGCACTCCGTTAGGTATCATTTTCAAGAATATTCGCAGAGGAAAAAGTTAAGTGTCTCGATAAAATAAAGCTATGTAGAAAAATTCAGCATGTTACTAATCAATCACTTTACAAAAAATCGGTATACTGTGGACTATTTAATTTGTTTATTACATGTTTGCTTGTTTGTAGTCGTATAATTTTTAAATTTTGGCGGTTTCTTACTCGATAACGCCAAAGCCATCTGCTACGCCAGCGCCGAAACTGGTAACGAGCTGTGCTTAGGTTTCGTCTTGTTGATGAACACTTTGATGCAACCGTTGTAGTCTGCCGATACCAAGACGTAACCGGCGCAGTTCTTGGTGTGTTGCTCCACTACAGGATCTTCCACCTGAAACAAGTCAACATTTAGGCCAACCGTTGGGTACAAAGTATGGGGTTCTATTTGCAAAAGGTCGAACAGAAATTAAATTTGGTGGGATGGTAGACATAGGTCCCCTGATAGTACATCTAAGTTTGCGACCTCTGAAGGTTACCGCTCGAGGGGAGTGGGGATGAAAACTCTGCATCGCGGCGCTTGTGCCAAAGTTGGGAGGTAGTTTGCAAATTTTAACAAAATCAGAGTTTAATCGCGGATTAAAACAAATATGGCTACCAAACGTGGCTACCAAACAATTATTTTTGAGTTAAAGGCTAATTAAGTTAAAAATATTAAAAATCCAAGATGGCGTCGGCATTTTGACACTGTTCCTTAATGGAGAAGAATCGGGAATTCTACTATGTTTAATGGGAACCCAATAGCTATCGTTTGCGCCTAGTCTTGATTTTATGTTTTTGAAAACTTTTTATTTTAACATTTTTTTATTAGTCATCCCATATCCAAGTATGTAAGGGCACATTTCAAAAAATCAAATGTTTTATAATATCAGGTAAAATATAACGAATCAAGCATCAGTTTACTTAGAAAACCTTACTCTTATAGAAAAAAAATATATTTGTTTTAATCCGCGATTAAACTCTGTTTTTGTTAAAATTTGCAAACTACCCCTAACTTTGGCGTGCCGTAAAGCAAAAACTATTGGTCGAAGCGAAAAAATGTATAAAACCAAAGTGGTGCGCAATTTTTTATTTGAACTTTTGTTTAAAGCACCTACTCCAACGGTGCTATTTTCCTCCAAGCGCCGCGATGCAGAGTTTTTATCCCCCCCCCCCCTCGAGCGGCAATCCACCGAGGTCGCAAACTTAGATGTACTATTAGGGGACCTATGTCTACCATCCCACCAAATTTAATTTCTGTTCGATCTTTTGCAAATAGAAATCCCCTGACGCTTGTGCTAATTGGACAAGTTGCAAAGTTTATTATAAGCTTATACAAGGCCATCAAAATACTTTTACCGAATGACAATTTTATCGATTTTTTTAAATCGGATTATATTATTACTATTATTATATTTTTTTATCGAACACCTTTTTATCGAGTATTTTATTTTAAAGAATAGGGAGAGTTCTAAATCTCTTAGATAAGCTAATGGATGCAATCAAACAGATCTTGAAAATTTCTGATGCGATCCACATGCCATCAAACAAGTTTTTCTACATTTGAGATGTATTCGATTGTTGGCAACAATAGCCAACAAAAGGCATGTGAAGTCGATGCCTGTTGATGGATTATTTTATATCATAACCTCAAATTTAAAGTTTTTAAAATTCATAAATTTTTTTGAGAAATGTTGCCTAACAGCCTTGCGGCGAAATTGGCAATCAATTTATTGAAGGACGATGATGATTCATTTCATTAAGATTTGGACGATCAGGAACTCATCGGGTTTTTCTAATTTTTGTTGGTCCTGATCCCAACAAACATTTAAAGTTGTAACGACGAAACTCCAACTAGAAAGAATTTCTTAAAAGTAACCGCAACGTACTCCCGCTACGTCTCAGTATACCATACAGCGACGTTATAATTAAGTGGGGAACCAATTTCTGGTTATAACTACTTGGCCAAGTGTTTAAAGTCACTGTAGTAACAACTACACTACTACGTCGTAGCCAGGTATCTACTACGTCGTAGAGGCTCTTCTTTTTTCCGTAATGGCATAAAAGTTGCGATGTAGTTGCAAATAATATAATCGTTTCTTTTTGGTAGAATTGTTACACAATATGGTGGACACAACAGTAAACAGACTCGCTTAGTTTTTTTGTTTGGTTATGGTTATAATATGTACTATGTTATCCAAAAGTGTGGGAATTTACGAGCAGAGGATCAAAATTCGAGTGCGACGCAAAGTTTTTGGTATAACATGCATTATATATATTGCAAAAAGCCGGTGCGCCCGTAAAATTGAGCCGTTTTCTGGTAGCTGATGGAATTTTTGTGTTGTGATTTTGTAGGTTATGTTTTCATATTCGACAGTTAACTCCAACAAATGGTGCATAAGAAGAGCATTTTTGGTAAGCTTCAACTAATTTGTTTATAAAATAGTATAGCTCTTTAATATGAGCTTATAAAACGACAACAAAAATATTAAATTTACTTTCTTACATAAAAACATGGCGTCCCAAACTATATTCCCTGATAGTCGAAAGGGTTACTTGAAAGTGAGCCTAAGTTACGGCAACGTGTCACTTACGACTTTTATGTCGGCATTACTTTTTAGTTCTAGATAACACACTCGAATTTCTACTCCTTCGTTGCAGAAACGTATTATTAACTAGCTTTCGCCACTAGAAAACGTCTACAGAGTGATAGGAACCACGCGATAAGTATAACTACTACCCTCAAGTTATTGGGGTGTCGCCACTTGTCATTTGCCGTTTCTGTCAACAACAGCACCACTGCTTATAGGTTTTGCACCAGCGTGAATTTGTGGTAGGTTTTAAAACAAAAACAAGATAAAATAAATTCCATTAGAACAATAAATGAAGTGCCAATAAAAAGTGTTTTTTAAAAATGTATGTTGCAGTCGAGAATTTCTAGGAAGTGTTGGTCAAGGAAGTAAACGTAGTCACATCAATGAAATCAACTTATTGTTACTTTTTTTATTTACACATTGCTCTCACAATTCGTATGTAGTATTTTTTATTGTTCTTAGATATTTTGGCATTGTCAATATTCAGTAATTTTTATTATTATAAGCCCTATAAGTAAAAAAACAATCTCTGAGACTTGTTAGATCGCTTAGAAATCCGCTTGTAACCACGATATATCTAACTTGTTTTTTTATTAGCCGCAAACAGCGCAAAAATTCCTAGATGTAGTCTAGCATATCCCAGAGGTTATTTTAGGGGCCGTACATAAATTATATATTAGGGACCTATTGCAATAAAGCCTGGCACAAAACACAGCACAAATTTAAGTTTATTCACTTCAAACCAAGCTTTAACAACAGCACAAATTTGAAGAAAACCAAAAAGACAAATTGACCCAAGCTCAACACATAAAATGAATCACAGTGAGATACGACACGTCAGCACAAGAGGCATAGATAAACGAATTCGGTTTAGTCCGCACAAGAGGGTTACGATGGCGATAGGGTGGCGCCAGAGCACAAACCACGAACGACCGTAAAGACAGTACAAGAATAGAACAGCAACAAGTAGCGTAAAAGATTAAGGATGGATATAAAGCATAGGCCAGGGAAGTCTTAAAATCCGTGTGCGATACTCGATAGTTTGGATCAATATTTTGCATTTTGATTGTTTTGCAAAATGGTCAAGCAATGAGCTCGAAAAAATGGACTGCTCAAGGTAGTTAAAAAAATATTTGCAAAAATATTCCTAATATTCCCATATTATAAAAGGAGCCACAAAAAGTAGGGTTAAGAATGTGTGCGACCAAGATGCGACTTCAAAAAATCTACGTTTTCAAAGTAGAAACAGGAAGGAGAGATTACTTTAAAAAATCGACATTAAAAAAAAAATCAAAGTAGTTGCGGCTTTAAAGTTGATCCAAAAAGTTATTTTGTCTACATTGTTACATCAGATGTTATTATGATGACACAAACTTTTGTGGTAAAAATTAAAGTTATAATGTAGTTGTCGGATACACTTGTTTGGGACTCCAATGAAGCTTAACTTTCTAGTAGTAATTAAGTAGGATATAAAAGTCAGGGCGACTACGAAATAACGACTAAAAAGAAAGTAAAACTTTAGCAACGTCCTATTGTGGTAGAGAAGACTATCAGAATCGACTATCAAGAAACAATCCTAAGAGGTAGTTTAGAGGGTCGTTTTTACGAAACATCTACTATTTCCTGATACTAAATAGTAGTTAGAACTAAAAAGTATCAAATTTTGGTTGGGATCACCACATTTCTACTATAAGAAAGTAGCAAAGCCTTTAGAACATGTAGCCGCTACTATAAATGTTAGTTGGGATTGCTGTCATAACCATATGTTCCATCGACTGGCAACAATCAGATGGATTTCAGATTAGTTTAAGAACTCTCCCACATTGCTGTGCAGTGGCTAAAAAGAGCCGAGCGAATATCAAACAAAATATCGAAAAAACAACCGAGTCAACTTTTTCTGTCCAGCCGAGGTGGACCAGATAGTTAATAGTGGTTAGGATAGTAAGTAACCTAACCTGACCTGGTTGGATTAATATACTAAAAAAACTATCCTGTAGTACTATTCTTAAAATTCTTACAAATCTAGAGAAAACGAGAAATCTGATTGGTCTATACATTATACTCCTTTTCCACTTGATGCCATAATATTTGATCGAATTTGTTTTTATTTAACTCACGAACGACCAATACTACAACTTTTATCGGAAATCATGCCACTGTACCAGTGTATGAATTCTTGAATGGGTAAGAACTAACGATTTCCATATCTTTAGTGGTACTGTCGGAGACAGATGTGAATTCTTATTCCCAACCATTTCAAGAATGCATACACTGGTGTGCGTATTCGACGGAAATTATCTTTTTTCCTTGGATTTGTGGGCATTTTGAAGAATAGTGACACTGATCTGGACAGGAAACCTTTTTTTAAAATACCAACCTAACAAGGTCACGATAGCATACTAACCTAGCCAGATCATCTATTAACTATTCTCGGCCCCTGGTCAACCTCGGTTGGACATGGCAATTTTAACACTAAATTGTTGACAAATGACAAGTGATATTCAATATTGATTAAGAAGCTGACATAAAATCCGCTACATAAATAAGTTTCTAAACGAAACCAGATTCTTTGTATTTTAGACTCTACCAGTGTAACACAGAAAAAACTTTACGGGAAATTTTGAAAAAATTAGGAACCTGTAGAGTGTTAACAAAACTTTTGCTCTTTATAAACTTTTAAGCATGAAATACGTCAAAGGGCCGGCCACCCACCACTCTGTATATATTTGTACTGCAGGCGGCTATACATGTTCAAATATAGGTAATTATATGAACTCATATTTCTCTAACTAAATAAGTACTTAAATTAGTCTATTATTGCGTTATTATTATTTTTTTTAAGCTCATTTTTCACAATTTTACATGAAGTAAAATAATATCCAACAAGCATGGCAAACTTAATATTAATATTGGTAATATTAACCAGTCTGAGCAGTCATTTTGTATTTGGCAAATTATTTCCCATCGTTCCAGAAAAAAATAACTTGAAGTTTTACAACTGGCTTGATAAAATTATTTTACAATACACCAATCACACAAACTGGATAGTACATTTAGTGGATTTTAATTATCCGACCAAAAGTCCAGTTGTTATTTTGAATTCCTCCAAAAATATAACGTGTTGTCAAAACAGCGTTAAACATTATTACATAGTTTATCTTCCAGAAACCGAGAAAGTTTTTACGATTATTAATAAGATAGGAATCAACAAGAATAGCACAAAAACCATTTCATCATTGGCATTTATTTTAAAAGAAAAACCTACACAACATTTTCTAAAAGCAGTTGGCACAGTACTTTATCATACCTTATTTTTAACTGTAAATAAACATGGGGATTTTGATGTTATAAATTTACATGGTAACACCTTGATAAATAATGGCACCACAATCATCTCTACTGATACAAGTAGTAATCTCAAACGTAATTTAAAAGTTTGTACATATGATTTATTTCCATACACGCGTAGTTTTGATGACGATGGAAAAGGTTTATTAAATTACTACTTGACTGAGACAAATCGCTCAGATAATATGAATTTAACGTTAATCATTAAACAGAACCCAAATAGCGTTTACAACAATTCAAAAACCTACGAACTTCTTGTTGAAGAAATTTGTGATGTTATAATATCACCAGAACAAACCACGGATAAGGATTTGGAAGTCTCCTATCTGTCCAATGGTCGAGATCAAATTATTGTCATTACTCCCACCACACATTGCATTAAAGAATTCAATATTTTCTTTGGTTGCTTTAAGAAATCTATTTGGATTTTAATGAGTCTCACTTTTGCAATATGTTGGTTGTTCGTTTGGTACTCAGGAGGAAAAAAACCTGGTCGAAATACAAATATATTTTTAGCGTTAGTCTTAATTATATTAAACAAGCCCTTACCATATTCA
This sequence comes from Aspidapion aeneum, assembly GCA_963576565.1. NCBI lineage: Eukaryota > Metazoa > Arthropoda > Insecta > Coleoptera > Brentidae > Aspidapion > Aspidapion aeneum. The sequence continues at coordinate 32,410,591 of OY755047.1, read as the reverse complement.
TATGTACCGGTATTTTACAGACCTATATTTATTCTTTTGAATTTTATGGCAATTGCATTTGTGGCAGCTGGACAAAGCCAATTATACTCATTAATAATTGGAAAAGTTAAAAATTGCGAAGTGACCACTCTACAATCGGTGGTGGACTCAAAAATCCCAATCGGTGCTCCTATGTTCCTAATCGATCAGCTCAGAACTTTCGGTCAGTCGCAAATTGTGAAAGATCTTTTAGAGCATGTAACAAAAACTGACTATGAGCCTGACAGACTCAATGTGAGTATCGCCCATATCACATTGTCCTCAATATTTTACCATACGTTACCCTACAATTTCACAGCCAAAGACAGAAGTCCAATGTTTATCCAAGTTAGGGAGCCCATTTGCTCATTTAAAATGAAGCTTATGAACTACAAAAGAACACATGGTGTAGCTAGATTAAATCTAAAAATCAAAAGACTTGTCCAAAGCGGAATCACAAATAGTATAATTTTAGATAAACTGTTGTCAAAATTTTTCAAAATGCAAATGGCTATAGGTGCGCAGAATTCTTACAAATCACTAGGTCTTAAGGAACTTTCTCAAGCCTTTCATATTTTAATAGTTTTTTGGATATTAAATATAATTGTTTTTCTAATTGAGGTGCTCTATCATTTACAAAATAAACAGTCAATAATAAACGACTTGCCCTATTTACCTTAGATATTATTTTTATTGAATAGGATTAAAATATTTTGTTCGGTATTTTACAAATATATTAAACTGTACAATTTATAAAGTAAATTTTAGTTATTTTAGCAAAATGTAAGCATGTCTGTTTTCAAAGAAACATTAAAAATTAATATGCAATTTATCTTACTAAAGTAGAAACATTTTGACGACTAACAATGCCGTTAGTAACACTTAACCTCAATCTTTACGCAACCTAAATTCAAAACGGCAGTGCGATACATATAGATTTATAGCTACAGTGAATATTTTTAATTAACATAAGTAGGTAAAATATTAAATCAGATTTTTATTTAAAAAAATTGTTCTAAATTAATTAAAATGCACTTTTATCAAAATGCTGATCATGCAGTGGATTAGTACCTCACAAGTCATTAAACGAACTTTGCTTCGATGTGTTGGCAACGAGCCATCGCCAATAAGTGCTGACGCAGGAAGAAAGTTGTATTGGGAGGTGCATTAGCGGTTTCAGTAGAGGTGTAAAAGTTAAACAGTACAGAGCCCAGAAAGATCTGTCCTGGCCTGTTCCCGTTATTACGAGTAATACTGTAAATAGCAATATTTTGTATCATTTTAAAAAAGGAAAGGGAATTTTCATATTTATCACTAATACATGTCTTAAGCTATTGCACTGTTTATATTCTAAAGCTATATTATTCTACATTCAATAAAATATATTATATTGTTAAGGTTGTTTGGAGACTGACGATACTCGTCTTCTCCAAGAACCCTAGCAATACTGCTTGCACCCCATAAACACAAAAGCGGGGTGCGAAAATATCAGTCGAAAAATTGAATTAAACGGAGAACATTTTAACGGGGTATAATTTTTTACAACTTTCGAAATTATTATTATCCCAACAAAAATGCCTTGCTTTCTGTTTTCGGTAATGAAGCGTCACATCGGTCACAGTTTCTCGTTGGTGTGAATAATTCACGCCTGGACGGATTAGCCTTAGCGACGATCCTAGGCCAGGTGCACCAAAACCGGCTGTCACCCAGGAAAACATCGATGCTGAAAACTCTAAAAACGTCTACAGTATTGTCAGTGGTGATTAATCGTGGATTTACTCATATGAACCCGAATATAAACGTCAGTCGCCTGCTTGGGTATTTCAAGATGAAGAAAGGCCAACAAAAGTCATCCGTTCTCGGTGTGTATCCAAAAAGATGGCCGCGATTGTTTCAAAAGCAAGTCATGTAGCAACAGTTCCTCTGGAAGGACTGCTTATAAACCCCGAACTACGAATCATCCTCCACCAAGACAATGCAAGTTCGCACAAAGCACAGAAAGCCTTCCAGAATGCAATTTTGACAGTACCACACGAGTGGAGTTACAGCTTTGACAAGTGGTTTGAGCACATGCAAAAGTGCATTAATTTTCGTGGAGGGTACTTTAAAAAACAATAAAGTCTTTAAAAGTTATCTACTATTTTATTCCCGCAAACTTAAAAGACAAACCTCATAATTACTTAAAAGAATTGTGGAAAGCTAGCAGAAACAACTATTTACTTCATCCCTAACGGCATTTTACCGATGGCAACTTAATGAAACTATGTAGTTTTCACTTTCTCCGACGTCGATCACAAAGATACGAATCATCCTTGTTTGAAACACGCCCTAACAAGGTGCAGGCAAATTGATCCATGCCAATCCACGATCGTTTTTAGCCTTATTAGAATTTAGAAGAATGCAGGCGATGGCTCCGTGTAGAGATGTGTGCAACCTACCGTGTCGAGCTGTGCGCAACCAACAGAAACAACCCCTCCGAGGAAAAATACCCCTACCGGCATTGAATTATATCGATGGTTTAATGCTTGCAACGACTTTTTCCTACGTCACGTCAATCATAGTTTGCGAAAAATGCGATCTTGCGCATTGTTAACACTGCGCTTCCATGCGGAAAATTTTGTATGCATCTAGTGATTCTTTTAACGGCCGAAATATCCATTTTTTTGTACTTGTTAGGAAATAGCTATTTTCAGCATAACGCAACGGTAGCAAATACAAAACAATTACAACTCCAATTCTTCTGCATTTATTTGGGAATTTTTAACAACCTCTATATTGGTAATGCAGTATTTACGTTAAATTTTTAGTCATGAAATACGTCAAGGAATCCTCTCTTCTTTTGTACATGATTCTTAGAAACACCCATTATATTTAAAAAAAATTTACATAGTCTGGTACCATATCATATTTATACCGATAAAACAATTTTTTATCAGAAAACGAATTTAAAATGTACGAGTTAAATTAACTAAAATTAATATTTGAACTGCGACCATGCAAGTTTGAATATAAGTAATTACATGAAATGACAATTAACTAATCATATAAGTAAATTAAAGTGTATTGCGTTATAGATGATGATGATGATGATTCATATATGAGTGGGCCTTGCAGCCCTTCCACTGCGACCACTAGTGGGTCTATTGTGGCTCACTTTTGAGTGGTTTCTCACCACTGTATGCCTAATCCTCCAAAAAGGTTAGCTATCAGTTTGGGTGAGACACTGTTCAGATCTTCTGAATCAATCTGAGGTTTACCGAAAGTGTTTTGATGTAAACGTGCAATAGCCGGACATTCGCACAGTACATGTCTAACTGTTTCATCATCCTCCATACAGAGTCTACATTCGGTCTCTTCTGTTATTCCCATTCTGTGCATGGGTACTCTTAGTCGACAGTGACCCGTAAAAAGTCCAGTCACTATAAGGATCTCCTGTCTGGTAAGTCCAATGATATTTCTGGCTCTCTTCTGACAAGGTCCTTTAATGAACTCTTTAGAGTGAGCCAGTTCTGGTATATTCATCCAGTATTGTTGGAAGCTATCCTCCATCCTGCGTTATAGCTACATACATACTCCTTGCTTACGCATGTTCACTTTTTACGTTTTTAATAAAAGTAAGATAATATACAACATATATGGCAAACTCAGTGGTAATATGTATAATACTAACCGGTGTGAGTAGCCATTGTGTATTTGGTAAATTATGTCCCGTTGTTCCCGAAAAAAATACGCCCAAATTTTACAACTGGCTTGATAATATTATCATAAAACACACCAATTACACAAACTGGATAGATCATTTCGTAGATTTTAGTTATCCCAGCACAATGCCAGTTGTAATTTTGAATTCCTTTAAAAATATTACATGTTGTAAAATTAGTAATCAAAATTCTTTTATAATTTATCTTCCAGAAATTGAGAAATTTTTCACGATTATTAATATGATAGGAGTTAACAACAACAGCACAAAAAGAATCATTACAACAACGAACTTTATTTTAAAAGAAAAACCTTCGCAAAAATTTGTAAAAACCGTTCGCACGGTACTTTATTATGCCTTATTTATGATTGTAACCATAAATGACGATTTTTACGTCATGGATTTAAAGGATGACTTTATAAGTGATGGTACTCAAATGAATCTTATTGATACAACTGAAAAAAATGTTTTAAAAGTGTGCACGTACGATTTATTTCCACACACGCGTAGTTTTAGTGATGATAAAAATGGTTTATTAAATTACTACTTCACTGAACTAAACTAAGCAGATAACATGAATTTGGAGTTAATAATAAAAAAGAAGTCAATCGACGTTTACAAGAATTCAAAAAGTTATGAACTGAACACATTTGCGATGTTATAGTATCACCAGAACAATCTAATACATTGCATAAAAAAATTCAATATATTCTTTGGTTGCTTTAAAAGTAGTATTTGGCTTTTAGTGGGTGTCCCTTTTGCGATTTGTTGGCTGTTTATTTGGCATTCAAGAGGAAAAACACCTGGTCGAAATACTTATGTATTCTTGGCGTTCGTTTTAATAATATTAAACAAGTCAATACCAAATTCACATATACTTTGGTCGCAATACATTTGTTTTGTTGCAGCTGGACAAAGTCAAGTATACTCATTGGATTGGAAAAGTTAAAAAATTTTATTCATTGCCAACTCTTAAGAGATCATTTTTTTATAGTTTTTAAATCCAGACAATCTGCCAATGACAGTTGACGTTTGACAGGTAAGAGTTGACAATTGACAGGTGACAATTGACATTTGACAGGTGATAGGTGGCACGTGGACGGGGCTTAGACTGGTAAGAGAGGGGGGGGGGGCACTCAATCATACTATAGAACTACTGGTTTTTTATCGATCATGGATTATTTCTACAGTTTTTCGAACCCCTCAGGGGTCGTACTACAATTTCAAACTATTTTTAACGGGAATCCTACGGCTGCACGGACCAAATTTTTCTTTATTTTTAAAGTTAATTTAAATTTAATTAAAGTTAAAACTCACTGAGAAATGCTTATTATGCTATTACACCTAAGCGTAAACCAAATTTTTGCCGTAATTTGACCTGTAAGTATTAAAAAACACACTAACCAGTCGGTATCAAGTTCATAGACTTTAGTACTAGACCTTGGTTTAAGTACTAAGTTTTAAGGTCTTAGTAAATAGTGGTATTTAAATTTTTAGTTCTAATGTTATCTGAAAGTTTGTTATAAAGTTTGCCAAGATAAAAAAAATAATTCTTTATCAGTTAGTATCTGAGTCCTGTTTTTTATAATATAATTATGTATTTCGAGTCCTTTTTTAAAGAAACCTTGTTTATTATACTTAACCATTAATGATAGTGCTTCAAACAAAATTCATAAAAGATTAATATTTGTAGATCCTTAAATTGATGTTCGCAAGAAGTGGCGTTTGAAATGTTGCATATATAAGTCTTATAGTCCGCTTTTGAAGCAGGAATATGTTTTGTTTTATATGCTGCTGCAAATCCCCAAAATGCAATGCAATATCTTGCATGGGATTCAAAAACCGAGTTAAGTGCTTCTTCGTTGCCAACTGACTCGAATCTTGCTTTTTTTGTTAAATTATTATATTGTGTGGTTCAAGACAATTTGCTATCAACAATGATCCCTAAAATTTTAAATTCATTGACTTCTTCAAGTTTCTTCCCTACTAATTCTAGATTTAGTTTGGTTTTATTTTTGAAAACAATATATTTTGTTTTTTCAATATTTAGTGCCAACCTGTTGCCTGTAAGAGGTTTATTTCATAATGAACCAATTTTTGATAAGTTTTAAGTCTGACTCTATTATTCTCTCCAGTTTATTCTTATCACTTGATGACCAAGTGATAACACCTTTTATTAGAAGATATGAGAGGTCATCTATAAACAAAAGAAATAGGATTGGGCCCAAAACAGATCTTTGTGAAACTTCAGAAGTTAACGGAGCAAGTGAAGAACAATAGTTCCATTTGTATCTCGAATTTGAGTCATTTGTTGTCTATTTTCAAGATAAGATTTAAACCACATTAAAACTGTGCCCCGGAAACCATACCACCACGCAGTCAAAAGGATTGGGCCCAAAACAGATCTTTGTGAAACTTCAGAAGTTAACGGAGCAAGTGAAGAACAATAGTTCCATTTGTATCTCGAATTTGAGTCATTTGTTGTCTATTTTCAAGATAAGATTTAAACCACATTAAAACTGTGCCCCGGAAACCATACCACCACGCAGTCAAAAGCTTTCGCAAGATCACAGAACACCGTCGGCGTCGATACAACGTTTATATCCAGTTTAGAATAAACTTCCTTTAAAAAACAGGACAGCATCTCTGGTCCCCTACTTCTGTTCTTTTCCCATGGTCTCCTGTTTGATATTATGACCGGCAAATTTCCATTTTAATTTTGCTACCTCTTCTCTGACATCTCTAACTTTTGTTTTATTATTTTTTTTTCTTTTAAGTTTTTTTTAGCGTACCTATGTTTTATACTTTCTTTTTTATATCTTGTTTTATTTACTTTTTTGTATAACTTTTTAATGACTTTTTTTAAGGATGAAACCTGACTTTGTAAGTTATTGGCGAATAAAAAATTGAATTAAATTGAATGTCCATTTATTCCTTTTTCTATCTGTTAGCTTTACATGTAAAATTTGTTTTTCCATTGATCTTAGGGCTTTTGTTACCTTATCCATGTTTGATTTTGTTTTGTTTTGTTTGATTTTTGAAGTGTCCAGGTTTGGGATCCATAGGTGAGTACAGGAATGATTCATAGGTTATACACTTTCGTTTTGAAGTAGTAAGGATAATTTTTATTTTATAATATGTACCTTAATTTACCGAATGCTGCCCAGGCCAATTATAATCGTCTCTTGATTTCAGTCGTTTGGTTCTCTTTTTTTAGTTTAATTCCTGTAGTATTTGTGTAGATCATTCTCAAGCCTATATTTTTAGCTGCTGTATCCAGTTCATCCATTATTTTTGTCAGTTCTTCTTATTTGTCTGTTATTAAGGCATCTGCTTATTTTGATGCCTGTTTCTTCCCAATCCAAGTTTTTAAAAACAACTTCTAGGGCCTGGTTAAATAGTTTAGGGAATAATGTATGACCCTGCCTAACCTCTCTTAACTATATATATACGAATTTTGTATTCGTTGGCTGGTTGTACACAGCCCCATGCGCCTAATTCAATGTTTTAATAGAAAACTTATAACGTATTTCAGTGGGACTGTTAGTGAAGCACTGGGATATATTTGTAGCTTGTTCTTAACCAACACTGCAAAGGATAAAAAAGCCCAGTGCTGCACCCATAATCCAATACGCTATTTCAAAAAGGAACAATGTTTGAACTGCGGCTAAGCATGTTTAATAAGTAGGTAATAATTTCCATATAAAAATGGACTCTGAGTTACAGTGCGTGTTAAAGTTGGGTCTTTACCCTAAAATCCATTAATTGGGGGGGCTAGAAATAAACGCAGGGTCAAGGCCAGTGGATCACCTTAAAAAAACTCCTCCTAACCCCCGAAATGTGTATTATTTTAGTTGCATAGAACACATTTTTCGTTAGGAACAAAATTCTCTTTCCGACAATGTATTGGTCGATAAGGTTAAGAGAAGAAAGTAGCTCTTAAGTGGCGTCCGTAAGTTGAAATTATTTCAAAAAAACATGTTTATTAAAGGTTTTATACATTTTTTTTTAAAAAATACTCTTTACGGGAAAAAAAACTATCGTATACTTCATTATAGAAAATACAATTTCCTTTTAAAAGTTGTAATATAACGTGGGGTTTATGTCATATGTTAGCCTCCAGGGTCGTACTTATATAAGTACATTTTCAATTTGTGTTACATATTTTATCTACTTAAAAAAATAAGCTTCTTAGAAAAAAAAGGACTATATATATATATATATATATATATATATATATATATATATATATATATATGTTTATCGGTTTCACAACGTTCTACGTCTTCCGATACCCAATCTCCACTCGTTTCTGTTTGCCCATAATTCATCATCTAGGCCTCTTATTCTTATTTCACTGTCTATTCTTTCTCTCCAGCTTCTCCTCGGCCTTCCTCGTTTTCTTCGGCCAGTTGGTTTCCATTGTAATATTTGTTTAGGTAGTCTTCCATCATCCATTCTTTCTACATGTCCGTACCACACCAGTTGTTTTGTTCTTATATCATCCACTAAAGTACGTTCACCCACTGTCATAATTTCTCTTATTCTTTGATTTGTAACTCTTTCTCTTTTTGATTTCCCTGCTGCTCTTCTCCAATAGTCCATCTCCGTAGTGGAAAGCATTTTTTCTGTTCTATCTTTGTTTGGCCATACTTCTGAGTTGTATGTAATAATATTTTTTACAATGGTGTTATATATAAGCTTTTTGTTATGTTTTGATATACTTTGGTCCCAAATTATTCCATTTAATAAAGTTATTGCTTTTCTTCCTTGTACGTTTCTATCTTTTATAGCTTTGTCTAGTGTTCCGTCAGCTGTAATTTTTACACCTAAGTATTTATACTCATCACAGGACTGAATTCGCTGCCCAGTATTTAAGATTAGATCCTGTTTCGTTCCACCAATACACACACAAAAAAAGGACTGTTTACCTTATTCTATCATACGGACCTTCGTTTTTAAGAAAATTTTACAATAATGTTTCTTTGGTAATTTTTGAAAGTTACTCTAATGTACGGACGCCCCTGGAGAGTTATCCATAACTTCTATAACATTTTGAGATACACTTTGAAAAGCAAATAAATTTTCCATCGTAACGTAATTAACATATATTGTGTGAAGCTGTTTTTAAGAAAATTGGATAAAAATTTACCAAAACTACTTTGAATTAAGGAAACCACTACAGTGGTAGTTATAAAATAGTTTTTACCCTGTTATACACGCGTTTAAAAGGAAATTTAGTGTAGAACACATTTTTTGATAAAGAACTTAATTTAAAAAAAATAATAATAATTGATCTCCCTTTACGTACGTCGCTGGCGAGTTTGTTATAAGTTAATCCTCATAGAGTTACACATTGTTAAAAAGGAAATTTCACTATCTACAATAAACTATTGTACATATTTTTGTTATTTCATAGTTTCTGAGAAAATTAGATAAAACTAAAACAAAAATGGTTTATTTTGTGATTTTAAAAAATTTATGTAACAAAGCTTTAATCTTACGATATTGGTAAGAGATTATGATAAATAGTGCGTGCAATACCGTATGCTTTCCAACCGACCCGACCTAAGGGACAAATTATGTCACGGTACGGGTACTGTTTTTCGTTTAATCTGTCTGCTTCTTGTTTTTACTCTGATAGTTTCTTTTGTATTCGGTAGAAGTCGCCACATGGAAAGCATACAGGGTATCGCAGGCAATATTTATAATTTCTCTTACCAATATCGTAAGATGAGATGTATATACCGTCTCTCTAGCTATACAAGGGTGTCACATTGACCATGCAGTTTTCTGAAGTCCCTTAAGGACGAAACAGTTAACTGTTAAGACTTAGTAGGTGTCCATTAGATCTTGGACCTCCGTTGGTGTACAGCTTTTGAGCTGCCAACGAAAAATACAAGAGAAACAAAATCATTCTATACCCGCTTGGCCATGAAAAAACGTTCATAACTAAAATAATGCCTTTGGGGGGATTTGGGGTAGTTTTTTATGATGATCCAGGGGCCTTCACCCTACGTTTATTTCTAGCCCCCAGATGAAGCCTTTTAGGGTGAAGGTCAAACTTTAACACGCACAGTAACTCCCACTATAGCATTCATACCTCCTAAAGGTAATTATATGACTTGATATTTATCTAATTAAATACGTAAATTAAAGTGTATTGCGTTATAGGTAAATACTCTGTGTTTCTGCATGTTCAGTTTTGAAACTTTTATTAAAAGTAAAATAATATACAACAAATATGGCAAACTTAGTGGTGATATTGATAATATTAACTAGTACGAGTAGCCATTTTGTATTTGGTATATTATTTCCCATTGTTTCAGAAAAAAATACAACCACCTTTTACAACTAGCTTGATAAAATTATAATAAAATACACCAACCACACAAGCTGGATAGTTCATTTAGTAGATTTTAATTATCCCAGTACATTGCCAGTTGTAATTTTAAATTCCTCCAAAAATATTATGTTGTAAAAACAGTATTCGCCATTATTATATAATTTATCTTCCAGAAATTGATAAACTTTTTACGATTATTAATATGATAATAATAATTAACAAGAATAGCACAGAAAAATGCATTTCATCAATGGCTTTCATTTTAAAAGAAAAACCGTCGCAAGATTTTGCAAAAGCAGTGAGCACAGTACTTTATTATGCCTTATTTTTCATTGTAAACGCAGATGATGATTTTTATGTTACGGATTTAAATGGTTACTTTATAGGTAATGCCAAAAAAAAAGTTTGCACATACGATTTATTTTCATACACGCGTAGTTTTAGTGATGATGGAAATGGTTTGTTAAATTACTACTTTACTGAACTCAACCGATCGGATAACATGAATTTGGAGTTAATAATAAAAAAGAACACAAATAGTGTTTACAACAATTCAAAAAGTTACGAACTTCTTGTTGAATAAATTTGCGATGTTATAGTATCACCAGAAAAAACCAGAGATAATGACATAAAAGTCCACTACCTGTCGCATGGACGAGATAAAATTATTGTCTTTACTCCCACCACATATTGCAAAAAAGAATTTAACATTTTCTTTGGCTGCTTTAAAAGTAGTATTTGGAGTTTAATGAGTTTCACTTTAGCGATTTGTTGGCTGTTCCTTTGCTACTTGAAAGGAAAAAAATCTGGTCGAAATACCAATATATTTTTAGCGTTAGTCTTGATTATATTAAACAAGTCCTTACCAAATTCATATATAACGGTATTTTATCGACCTATATTTATTCTGTTAAATTTAGTCGCAATAGCATTTGCTGCAGCTGGACAAAGTCAAGTATACTCATTATTAATTGGAAAATATCAACCTGCTCAGTACCTTCGATCAATCGCCAATTGTTAGAGATCTTTTACAGCATGTGACGAACACTGATACTGAGCTTGACAGACTCAATGTGAGTATTGCTCATATCACACTATCCTCAATATTTTACCATTCGTTACCATACAATTACACCGCAAAAGACAGAAGTGCTATGTTTAGCGAAGTTCAAGAGACCGTTGGCTTATTTAAAATGAAGCTTATGGCTTACAAAAGCAAACAGGGTACAATTAAGTTAGATTTAAAAATGAAAAGGCTTGGCGAAAGTGGAATTACAGATAGCATAATTTTAAATAAACTGCTATCAAATTTTTTCAAATTGCAATTGAGTAATGATGGTCAGGATTCTTTTAAGTCCCTAGGGCTTAAGGAACTATCTCAAGCGTTTATTATTTTAATCGTTTTATGGATTTTGAATTTAATTGTTTTTCTAATTGAGATAATCTATAAAATAAAAAGTAAAAAATCAATACCTCGTGCTATTTAGCTTAGGCATTAATGTTTAATAATTGGGAAAAATATTTTATTTTGTATTTTACAAATACATTAAACTGGGTACTTTATCTAGGGCATTCTAGTTAACCCAACAAAATGTCGGCTATGTTTTTGAATAGTGCTTGTTTTTAAAACCGCATTAAACATTAATAGATAATTTATCAGCCAGAAGTAGATGCATTTTTAATGATTATTATTAAAATAATATGAATTATTAAAAATTTATGAATTATTAAAATAATATGAATTAACAAGATTAGCACAAAACGAGTTATTTCATTAATTTGAAACAATTAACTATTTTTATGTTATACATTACATATTTAACTATATAATAATATATTATAATTATAGGATTAAAGATTTTGTTTTGTAACTTACAAATAAATTAAATTGGGTACTTTATCTAGTAAATTTTAGTTATCCCAATAAAACTACAACTGTAGCTTTAAATTAATCCAAAAATAGCACGTGTTTTTAAAACACCATAAAAGATTAATACACCATTTATCTCTCATAAAATGTGTACATATATGAATTGTAACCATACAAACGTGCAGTCTGCAAAAAGTATTAAACAATAATTCAAATCAAGTTTACGAAAAATCACAGTTACCAAACTCCTGCTGAATAAATTTGTGATGATCTAGTAAAAGCAGCAAAAAACAATGATAAAGATTTCGAAGTCTCCGACCCTTCTCAAGATCAACGTGTTGTCATAACTCCCACCACACATGAATTGGGAGTTCATGATAGAAAAATGTCTGAGTTGTTGAATGAGTAGAGAAGTCCAACGACGTTCACAAAGAATGAGAAAATTGTGAACTTCTTGCTGAACACATCTGGACTTATTAGTTTTTTACCTGTCGCATGTACAACATGAATTATATTTGATCCTGCCCCCACCATAGTATATTGAATCACAAAATTTAATATTTTCCTTGGTTGCTTTAAATGTAGAATTTCGATTTAAGGGGCTTCACTTTTTCGATTTTTTGGCTGTTTATTTGTTATTCAAGAGGCAGAAAAATCTGGGCGAAATACTAATACATCTTTGACGTTAAGCTTAAAGTATACTCGTTAATAATTGGAAGTTAAAAATTGCGAAATGTTTACTCTACAATCGTTGAAAAATTTTTAGTGCATGCAACAAATATTGATACTAAAGCTGCCAAACTCAGTGTAAGGAAAGACAAACATAACCAAAATAATTAATTTCTGTTACATGTCTTATCAATTTTTTTTTTAATTAAGCTTCTTACAGAAAAAAAAAATCATTATACTATCCTACTAAGCTTAGTTATTTAAGAAAGTTTTACAAAACTGCTTTTTTTTTCAAAAAGATCTCTCCAAAAATAAAAATACAAGAATCTGTTTTCGTAAATTACAAGAAATCCTTATTTTCTCTCTACAATGGTATCAGATTCAAAATAATACAAATGAACAATACGTTTCTAAACAAAACAAGATTTTATTATATTTTTCAATTTTTAATAACCTGTAGATTGTTGATAACGAAGTGCTTGGCTTTAAATTAAATGTTATTCATAAAACACTTCAAACAATCAGACTTCCTCATTTAAGGATGGCATGGCAGCCGGATTTATCTCAAAAACTCCTATCGCTACGACTTCGCAAACAAGTTTTAAAAAGAATAGAAATAAATTTATTGACTTTCAATATTTAAAAATAGATCGTCGGGATCTAGACGATAGATTGGGAAGTTTTGATGAAGAAAGTCCTAACACCTACGTGCCAATAAATGAGTCACACAGGATCATTAAAAAAAATTACAAACCGATGATACACTTCACGAGAGAACAACGCTATCGGTGGAGGGGGTGATGGATCTGTTGGAGCTCTGTCTCTGTAACTCTTACTTTTAAGTGAAAGATAAGTTTTACGCGCAAAATGATGGACTTCCAATGGGTTCGTCTCTTTGGAAAGTGGTAGCTAACATCTACATGGAGTGGTTCAAGGACCATGCGATCATCACAGCATGAGTCAAGCCAAAACTGTGGCTACGATACACGGATGAGACATTTATTATATGGCAGAAAATTATAACGAACTGCAGAATTTCAATCAAATCAAATGCACAATGGAAATTGAAAAAGAGTCAGCCTTACCTTTTTTGAATGTGATTGTCAAAGGAATAGACAAAAACATTCAAACCACTGTATATAGGATACCTACAGAATGGTTATTCGGAGAAATTAATAAGCGTAACGATTTCTAGAATTAAAAACAAACCAAATGTAGCAAATTCTCAAAATAATAATCCGTTTGGTGTTATTAACATTCCATATGTTGAAAGAATTCAGAAAACATAAGACGAATAGCCAAACGCTATAATATAAAAACAGTATTTATCAAATCCCGTGTGAGTGTAGTAAATCATATGTAGGTGAAGCGAAATGCCCTCTTCAGGTTAGAGTAAATAAACATCTAAAAAGTAACCAAAAAGGGGATATTGAAAAATCCGGTTTAGAGGATCATGCATGGTCAAATGATCACAGGATTCAATAGTCAGAAGCTAAAGTTTTGCATAAGTGGTCGCATTGGCGAAAACGAAAGGTTATTGAAGTTTATAATGCAGAATAAAGAAATTTGTAGTCAACCAAGGACGCAGTGGCGTATATACGAGGGGGGGGGCCTGGGGGGCCCGCCCCCCCCCCAAAGCTAAGATTTTTTTTGATATTTTCCAAATATTTCATGAATACAAATACAACTTTTTACTTTTTTTTACTGAATATGGAAACCACTCCTTAAGGGAAACAAGCGTCTTAGGATTAAAAAGGGACTGACTGCGCACAAAGTACTAATCGAAATGTCGTGTTTAAAATAAATAAAGACAATGGAAGTCCGAAATTTTGTTTCTACTCTATGAAACATTGCATAAAAGTATATAACGCGTCTTATGGGACAATTAAAACAAATTTTGCTTTTTCTTTTTTACTTGTTGCTCATTTATTATATTAGCGTAATGCAATGAAAAAGAAGGAACTGTTTTAAAATATGACCTCGTTTTAGCTAAAAGGTTATTTAATATCGTTTGATACTTTAATATCTTTTGATACATCTCAACCAATTTTTACGATAAATAAATTAAAACATTGTGGGAATATAGATGATTTGTCATTGCTATTGCTGTGTTTAATTCACCATGTTTTGTGATGTGATGCAAATAATTTTATGATGTTATTATTAAAGATAGAAAAAAATAAGAATTATACTAAACTTCCTTGCTTAACTAATTTTTACAAAAGGATCAGGCACACCTCTTATGGATTTCTGTAATCTGTCAAACTTCATGAAATTTTGGTATGTTGTAGACTGAACCTTTCTTATCAAAAGTTCTCATGGGCCCAACTCAAATTAATGACCAGTTTTTAAAATACAGGGTGTTCAAAGTGATAATGTCCAAGAAGCATAATGGCTCTTTAGACGTTTTCAGGAGAAGTTTTTATTACATATATTTACAATTTATGTATTATTTTTAATCTGTACCTTTAAAACTTTATCTACAGGGTGTTTAAGTAAATATCAGTCGAATGTTTTATTTAGAAATAAGCTTTAGTGTGCTGTAGATTAAACCTTGCTCATCAGAAGTTCTCATGGGCGCCACTTAAATTAATTTCCAGTTTTTGAAATACAGAGTGTTGAAGGCGATAATGTTCAAGAAGCATAATAGCTCCTTGGACGGCTTTTCCAAACATATACTCAATGTTCTTTTAATGATAAAGCTGGACTTATTAAGTATTTAATACAGGGTGTTTCGGCAAATATCATTTTTGAAATTCTAATTAAAAATTTATGTATTGTATATATTATTGAGCGTCTTACTATTCCCACAGGGCTTTTAGCGAAATTGTGCTAAAAAAAAAGTGAAAGGGGACTAATTGTAAAGAAAAACGGACTTTTTTTTAATCCTCTACCAAAATACCGGATAAAAAATGTTAAATAACGTAATTGTATTACTTTTTAATCAATTCTTGTTTAGACAACCCGTCTAAATAGCTATAATGCTTCTTGGACATTATCACTTTCAACACCCTGTAGTTTAAAAACTGATCATTAATTAAAATTGAGCCCATAAGAACTTTTAAGTTCTTCTAAAACACACTAACGCTTGTTTCTCATTAACACTTTTGGCTAATATTTACTTAAACACCCTGTAGATAATGCTTTAAAGGGACAGATTAAAAATAATAAATAAATCGTAAATATATGTAATACTAATATTGCGTATATATTTGGAAAACTCGTCTAAAGAGTCATTGTGCTTCTTGGACACCATCACTTTCAACACCCTGTATTTCAAAAACTCGTCACACATGTAAGTTGGGCCCATGAGAATTTTTGATGAGTAGGTTTAATCTACAACATACTAAAGCTTGTTTCTCATTAAAAAATTCGACTAATATTTACTTAAACACCCTGTAGATAATGTTTTGAAGGTACAGATTAAAAATAATAAATAAATCGTCTAAAGGGCTATTATGCTTCTTGGACATTATCACTTTCATCACCCTGTATTTCAAAAACTGGTCATTAGTTTGAGTTGGGCCCATGAGAACTTTTAATAAGAAAGGTTCAGTCTACAACATACCAAAATTTCATGAAGTTTGACGTATTACAGAAATCCCAAAAGAGGTGTGCTTGATCCTTTTATTTACAAAATTGTAAAGAGCTGTAAAAAAGTTTCCAAAATTTTAAAAAGGTGTAAACCAGCTACATTTGGTGGAAGAAAATAATAAGTATACAAACTAGCAGCTAAAAAACCATATTTTACCTATAATATTAGTATGAAAACATATATTTTTGAAACTACTAGCCATTGTCAATTTTAACATTTAACTCATAACACATTATAGGATTTTATATTTCTTAATCCTAACAATGATCTTCTGTCAGGTTTTTTTGACTCATTGACTGTTGCCATTCCAGTTTAGGACGCCCTCTTTTTCTGCGCCTTATCAGCTGTCTTTTAGTAATGTCATCCGTTATGCTTCCCTCGATTCCCATTCGTTCATTTATAATCTAATTTCTTATATGATCTGTTTAGATATTCTATTTCCATTTTTCTTTTGTATTTTTCTGTTGTGCGACTCTATTCCATAGAGCAGTATCACAAATATTAATAAAAGATTTTTTTTAACTTTTTAACACCATGAATCTCAAAAGTAAAAAGGTTAAAAAACGCAATAAGCATTGATCTGGCCTGAAAGGCAAAAAGAGCTGTCGTAGGTCACGGATTAGTTTGTTTCTTTTCATTTGTTTTCGATCTTTTCATTGATCGATATGTATAGCAGTTTATTTCGCCTGCTTTTGTTCTTGTTTCTCTCGTATCTCGGTAGATGGCGCCTCTTGCGAAAGTTTTCTCACTATTTATATAGGATTAGAGGCAAAACCGTCTAGTTAACTTCGCAAGAGTGTTACATTAACCAAGCAGTGTTCTGAGGAGTCCCGTAAGGACGAAACAGTTAACTTTCAACACTTATTAGGTGTCCATTAGATCTTGGACCCCCGTGAGGTTAAACAAGACGCTAGCGCTACCAAGTCCACTTCCAATCCCTGGCTTCGCATGCGTAGATCTACCAATATTATTTACCTCATGTATTAGAATCGATGTACAGGGTGATTTTCACTTGAATGATTCTAACCACATGAAAATAGAAAGTTTCAAAAACCTAACCTAACGAAACCTAATCAGATCTAACCGAACCGAACCAAAGCAAACTAAACCAATATTTTTTTTCAAAAAAAAAACTTTCCTGACTTCCTACCTGGGATGCTAGAGGATGTGAATCCGAACCGGACCGTACCGAAACGAACCTATCCAAACCTAACCCTACCCAACTAAACCTAATTAGCAGTACGTGTTGTAGTTTAGTTTGGTTAGGTTAGGTTTGGTTCAGTTTAGTTAGGTTCGGTTTGGTTCGGTTCGGATTCACATCCTCTAGGATCCCGGGCAGGAAGTCAGGAAAGTTTTTTTTTTGAAAAAAATTATTGGTTCAGTTTCCTTCGGTTCGGTTAGATTTGATTAGGTTTTCTTAGGTTAGGTTTTTGAAACTTTCTATTTTCATGTGGTTAGAATCATTCAAGTGAAAATCACCCTGTATGCATCTATTCTAAGACATGAGGTAAATAATATTGGTAGATCTGCGCTTGCGAAGCCAGGGATTGAAAGTGGACTTGGTAGCGCTAGCGTCTTGTGTGAGGTTAAGCTTTCAAACTACCCACGGAAAAATATGAGAGAAACAAAAAATTTTTTTTACCCGATTAGCCACGAAACTTGTTTGATTGGTTTAAGACATGTTTATATGAAGTTTTTTTCTCAAAATGTACTTAAGTATTACGTACTCACATATTAGCACGTTCTTTAATTAAAAAACACTGATAACGCGAAACACACAGAAACGTACGTCTGAAGATGCTACCTCGAGTAAGTTGGAAACTAACCAAAACCAACTCTTCCTTCTCTTTCTGACACTCGTGAGTTAAGCACACATACCTTTGTGAAAATTATAAAATTCTATTTGATAAAAAATTTTAATGTTCATTTTTAGAAAGTACCAAACCTAAGAACTTACTTTTCTTTTATTTATTTTAATTTATATACAATCTCATCAATGGTTTTCCTGAAAATTGTTAAGCAAGTTTTATTTTAAAAAATTGAAAATATCGTTTTGTGTGTGTATTATGTGGTGACACATGGGCTTATTTTTACCCAACTGCAGCACGTCGAAAGGAAGGTTAATGTTTTTCGCTTAGGTTATGTATGTATGTATGATTGTGTGGCACTAGAGAATAAACCGCTGAACCGATTTTGACAAAAAAGGTATCGTTGAATTGTTATTGATCCCGAAGGTGCTATAGGCTTTCAGGCATACAAATTGCCTCAATTTCAGGCGATTTTAATGAATCTCCTTTGATTCTTAAATTGGTGTAATTACTTGTAGTCCTCCCTGCTGCCACCCATCTACCCTCCTGTCATTCCCTCCCCACCCATTTCAAAAACCATATTCACATAATTTTATCAAATATAGGGCGATTTCACAAATTCTTTCTGCCTACGCTTTAAGATAAAAAAATAATAATAAAAATAATAATAAAAAAACAAAAGAGAAACAGAAAAAAAAACACGTCCGTAGAAAATCTAGACGTACGGGCGCCCACTTTTTTAATGTTATCCTAATATTGACTAAAATTGAGAAAATCGTTTATTAAATCATAAAGCTTATTTTAAACTATGCAGGTTTGCCAAAAAAAGCAGTTTCTTTGTATTCTACAGATGTAGGAAAAATTAGAGGACATTAAAAACTGGGCGAGTTAATTTCCGGGTAACGTTAAATGAATGGTAAAGTCGGTACGCTGTATGAAGTCCGCTAAGCAATAAAATCCCTTGAGCAGGTAAGTCGGTGGTTCTCAAACAATGAGTTATATTTTTGGAACATGACGATATGACATGACATGACACCATAAACGGTGCAAGCAAGTAGTCCGTCGCAGTTAGTTTACAGAAAAACAAAAATATACGTTTAAAAAGAAGATACCCAGCATCGAAAAAGTGGACTAACCTTTTTTTTTAATCAAGCTTTTAGGGTACCTCCCCCCTTCACTTTTTATAAAGTTAGAAGATAAACCAAATCGGAATCGACTAAACGTTTTTGAGATATCAGCGTTTTTATGAAAAATTTGGAAGGGTCATATCTCAGAAACTATTTTGTTGCTCGACTTCCGGTGACTTGACAGCGCTTGATTGAACCTATTTCTACGGAAAAAAAATTAATTTGTGGCTTTAGGTGTCACCCACTTAGTGCATTGACGCGCTATAGGTCCCTGTGTTTTTCAAAAACAGCATTTTTTTAAATTTCAATTATTTGCCTATATCTCGAAACAGAGACGTTAAAATAAAAAAATTATAATAACTTTATCGATAGGGCCTACCAATATCTATAAACATCAGAAAAAAAATTTTTTGATTAGTTTGGTACTTTTTGAGTTTTGCCAAAAAACCATCAAAATTTGCCAAAAAGTGGTGCTACTTTGAAGTGTCATATTTTAAGACGCCGACAATTTATTTTAATTATCGCGACGGCGACAGATGCGCTACTGTAGGGTCTTGTACAAATAATTATAAATCATTACCATTAAAATTGTTTTCTTCCAGGTGTAAACTAATTACGCCATGTCAAAAATTTCTGTTTCGACATATTTATGCCTATAGCGGGGAGTGGGGGGCTCAAATCGAAAAAATGCAAGAATCCATTTTGATTTAGTCTCTCGATGCCTATTAGTGTGCCAAATTTCAAAGCTCTACGATAAGTTTGAATCTGGAGTAAAAGGATTCTTAAATAATTTTGTTTTAAGACCGCTGATTTAGTCCACTCATATTATGCCGAATACAGTGAACCAGTGGGATGTCTGGTACGATCAAGTACAGCGAGGGCATTCTAACTTAACTGACTTACTGTTCAAAAAGCGATAACATTTTTAGGAGATTTAATCCGATATTGGACTTCTTATAACGTACCGACTTTAAATGCATAGTGCTTTCTATAAGGCTGAATAAGAATTAAACCTAAAAGTATGAAATAATTTTTTTTTAAGTTTTAAATAGTTGGTTACAAAATTACCCAATAACCTGATTCATGAAAATACAAAACTGTATAATGTCGTACATTATAGATATACCAAGTAGATTTAGCAGTTGAGTGTTTTTTTTATAATTTTTTTTAATTATTACATTGATATCACCCCTGTTAAAATTTGTGACAATTAATATTTATTGATTTTTAATATTTAAAAATTTTAAAAAACGAAATGTATAATATAAAGGTACAGAGCTGTATAAGTAAGATACAATAAAGCAAAGTTTAAAAAACGTTTTTTAAAACAAATTAAGGTAATTCGGGTTTCAGTTACTTATTAAATACATATTACTTAACAACTTCAAGTAAAAACATTGATGAGTCTGTATCTAAATTTTTATGAAATTTAAGGTTTGGTACTTTTTAAAAAATTCCTTTG
Organism: Aspidapion aeneum; assembly: GCA_963576565.1. Lineage (NCBI taxonomy): Eukaryota > Metazoa > Arthropoda > Insecta > Coleoptera > Brentidae > Aspidapion > Aspidapion aeneum. Next base: position 32,389,996 of record OY755047.1, on the reverse strand, counting down.
GAAAAAATGCAAATTTTGACTTTTTTAGGCTTTCCTTAATAAATCGAATAAATAAACAAGTTATGTTTTCATTCTCTCCCTGTGAAAAAGTGACGAACAGTACCTTGTGAGGGCCAAATTACGCAAAATTTTTCAATAAATATCAACAAATTGTGTATGGGGACACGTGATTTCTAACCCCTAGCGGGGAACTACAGAAAACAAAATATTTTAGGTAAATTCACATGGCCCGATTTTGTTCTAAAAGTTTTAAGTCATAGCTTCTGTGATAAATCCGGATGTAACCCTTAATGGGACACCCTGTATATTTAAATATCTGAAATTTTCACATAGTCTAATACACAGCCCTCTTGCGTCTAATTCGATGTCATGTTTATAAAAATAAAACAAATTTTTAATAGAACACTATAACGTATTTCATTGGGACTGTTAGTGCAGCACTGAGATATATTTGTCTCTAGCTCTTAACCAACACAGCAAAGGACAGAAATAACCCAGCGCTGCAACGGCTGTCTTAATCAAATACGCTATTTTTTAAAATTTAAAAAGAAACAATATTTGAAATGCGGCTAAGCATGTTTAAATAAAGATAATTATATGAATTGATATTTATCTAATTAAATAAGTAAATTAAAGTGTATAGCGTTATAGGTAAATACTCTATGCTTCCGCATGTTCAGTTTTGAAACTTTTACCAAAAGTAAAGTAATATAAAAAACAAATATGGAAAACTCAGTGATGATATTGATAATATTAACCAGTGTGGGTAGCCATTGTATATTTGGTAAATTATTTCCCATAGTTTCAGAAAAATATACACCCACGTTTTACAAGTGGCTTAATAAAATTCTTATAAAATACGCCAACCACACAAACTGGATTGTTCATTTAGTAGATTTTAATTATCCCAGTACAATTCCAGTTGTTATTTTGAATTCCTCCAAAAATATTACATGTTGTAAAAACAGTATTCACCATTATTATATAATTTATCTTCCAGAAATTGACAAATTCTTGACGATTATTAATACGATAATAATAATTAGCAAAAATAGCACAGAAAAATGCATTTCATTAATGACTTTCATTTTAAAAGAAAAACCTTCACAAAAATTTGTAAAAGCAGTTAGCACAGTACTTTATTATGCTATATTTTTAATTGCAAACACAGATGATGATTTTTACGTTACGGATTTAAAGGGTAACTTTATAAGTAATGGCACACAAATAGGCCTTGGTGAAACCAGTGCTAAAAATAATTTAAAAGTTTGTACATACGATTTGTTTCCATACACGCGTAGCTTTAATGATGATGGAAATGGTTTGTTGAATTACTATTTTACTGAGCTGAACCGATCAGATAACATGAATTTGGAGTTAATAATAGAAAAGAAGTCAGATAGTCTTTACAAGGATTCAAAAAGTTACGAACTTCTTGCTGAACAAATTTGCGATGTTATAGTATCACCAGAAAAAACCAGAGATAAGGGTTTAAAAGTCCACTACCTGTCGCATGGACAAGATAAAATTATTGTCATTACTCCCACTACAAATTGCAGAAAAGAATTTAATATTTTCTTTGGTTGCTTTAAAATCAGTATTTGGATTATAATGATTTTCACTTTTCCGATTTGTTGGCTGTTTATTTGGTACTTAGGAGGAAAAAAAGCTGGTCGAAATACTAATGTATTTTTAGCGTTAGTCTTAATTATATTAAACAAGCCCGTACCAAATTCATATATAACGGTATTTTATCGACCTATATTTATTCTGTTAAATTTAGGCGCAATAGCATTTATTGCAGCTGGACAGAGTCAAGTATACTCATTATTAATTGGAAAAGTTCAAAATTGCGAAGTTTCTACTCTACAATCGGTGGTGGACTCAAATATCCCAATCGGTGCTCCTCAGTTCCTTATCAACCTGCTCAGTTCCTTCGATCAACCGCCAATTGTTAGAGATCTTTTACAGCATGTAACGAACACTGATACTGAGCCTGACAGACTCAATGTGAGTATTGCTCATATCACGCTATCCTCAATGTTTTATCATTCGTTACCGTACAATTACACCGCCGAAGACAGAAGTGTTATGTTTAACGAAGTTGAGGAAACCGTTGGCTTATTTAAAATGAAGCTTATCACTCACAAAAGCAAAGAAGGTACAATTAAATTAGATTTGAAAATGAAAAGGCTTGTCCAAAGCGGAATCACTAATACTATTATTTTAAATAGACTTCTGGCAAAATTTTCCAAAATGCAAATGAGTAATGATGGACAGGATTCTTTTAAGTCCCTGGGTCTTGATGAACTTTCCCAAGCGTTTAAAATTTTAATGGTTTTCTGGCTTTTGAATTTAATTGTTTTTATAGTTGAGGTAATCTATCACTTAAAACGTGAACAGCCAGTAGCAAAAGAATTGCCCTATTTACCATAGATATGAACTTTTATAAATTGAAATTAAATATTTTGTTTTGTATTTTACAAATAAAGTAAACTGGGTAGTTATATAAAATACTTATATATTTAGTGTATTTTTGTGAACCCTACACTATATATGCAGACATCAGTGGTATCATTAGAAGAGGCAGACAATGAACTGCTCATTTATTCAAAAACTGAGTCTATTTATAATGCAGTTGCAGACTGCTTCAATAACATTTATGCGTTGACTGAGACCTGGCTACAAGAAGATGTGTCCAGCTCCGAATTTCTTCCCAGCTCGTACAGTGTATTTCGGAAAGACCGAGATCTTGAGTCCCATGGAGCGTCCCATGGGAGGTGGTGTGCTGTTAGCCATCAAGAATAATCTAAAACCTACTCTTATAAACTTTGCAGAATTAAGTAATCAGTTTCCATTAATCGATATCGTAGGATGTAGGATTAGCATATCAAGCTACTATTTGTCAACTGTACTTGTATTGTACATATCAACTTCAATCTCGAACGAATACTTTGAACAGTTCATCGAAGCTTTATCAATGCACAATTGTATTCAAGATAAAAAGATTATAATTTTCGGAGATTTTAATGCGGCACTAATAAATATCAACTTAGTCGATTTTAGACATATTACTAAATAATAATATAATCCTAGGTCTGACACAATTAAATCAAATTAAAAACATAATGGGTCGCACGTTAGACTTGATATTTTCCAATATTAAACGCAATGTTGTTGAAGATAATTTGGCCATATCCAAGATTGATAATTATCATCCCCCCTTACGTGTGACGGTCATGGGTGGATTCGAGCACTATAAGCAGTTTGGGGTATGTAAGAATGCGACTAAGTCATTTAACTTTAGGAAAGCAAATTTTCCAATTTTATATGACCAGTTACTTAAGGCCGATTGGTCAAGTGTTTATAGCTGTTCAAATGTAAATGACGCATGTAGTTATTTGTATGATATACTTAATAAAATATTAAAACACTAAGTCACACTAAGTCATCTTACATTCAACATTCCAAGGTTCAACTCGAGGAACTCACTTACTTTTTATTGTAAACGTGCAAATACTAACATGCTAACAAGGTGACCAATTTATTACAAGTGTAAAATATTTAACAACATTACAGGTAATATTGATGTGGAGATCTTCTGAGATTCTTTAGGGAGTATAAAAAACAAAATACTGAAACACTAGTTTTAAGATTTATTGGGATTTAGTAATTTAATATATAGGTACCAGTTTTAATTTTAATATAGATATTGAATTTCTTAAACATAAGTACTGGTTGATTTATAAATATTTATTTTGTTATGTGTATATTACATTGATGGGCTAATAAAGACGATTTAAATTAAATAAAATATATGGCAGTAAAGACCAAGTCTGTGATAACTTTTAGTCGATTGAAATTTATAGAGCTAGGAACTAGAACATCAAATTTATTAGGAGTGCGGGAATATTATTCATCTTTCTGTTTTTTTTACCCATTACAAACTTTTTTTTTAAGTGTATGTTTTATAACTGTTTTTCTAAATTTTATATTTGCACGATTTGTATTTGTATAATTTATATTTTTTGAATTTTTACTTGGCTTTGTCTGTGCCTGGTCCACTCAAGTCTTGATGATTTGATTTGGGCTTTAGTGGGCCTGGTATTGATATAGCATTCTCTGACATATTATTGTCATGATTGCTTTTCCTGTAAGTGGTTTTTTTTTAACGGAAATAAAGAACTATTTATTTATTTTTATTAATTTAAATATTACCGTGTTTTTAGAATATTAATACATAATTTATCAACCGGAAGTAAGTAAACTGCTAAGATTAAAGAAGTTAATTCTTGGATCCATTTTGCGAAAAAAAAACTTAATATGGACATTTAACGTCTGAACTTTTGAGATACAGGGTGTTAAAAAAAATCTCCTCTCTAGATTTTTTTGTGAAATTTGGTACATATTTTTTTCATTCAGACGATTTTCTTATGTATAATACTTTTTTTTTGACCATAATAAAAATTATTTGACGGATATCAATCAAAAGAATAAGCAGGCTTCAGAAAAGGTTTCAGTACAGTTGACCACCTATTAAGCATGAAAATCCTAATAGTGCGAGCCAACGAATACAACATTCCACTGTATATTGCGTTTATGGACTTTAAAAAAGCTTTCGATAGCATTGAGCACTGTGCAGTAAAAGCATCCTTAATTAATAGCCGACTAAATCACAGAAACACAGATTTAATAGCCAATATATATAACGAAGCAACAACATCAATCAAAATCCACGAAGGAACCAAGCCAATCCGTAAAAGAAGAGGCGTGGAAAACTATTTAACCAGGCCCTAGAATATAGGCATCAAAGTAAGCGGACAATACTTGAACCACCTAAGATATGCTGACGATATTGCCTTAATAACAGATAATAAAGAAGAACTTGAAATGCTGGAAAAACTGGATACACCAGCTAAAAATATAGGCTTGAACATGAACTACACGAAAACTAAAATCATAACAAAAACAGATGAAGATATCACGATCAAAATAAACCAAGAAAAAATAGAACAAGTAGAGGAATCTGGAAGCACGGCAGTGCTCCGCTAAGTTACCATCTTTTCTTGAAACATTTTAGCCCATATTTGACCTATCTAAAACTATCCTTTGGAATGAGCTAGGAAACTCAAACTTTGCACAGCTCTAATTCTTTATAAGTTTCATGGACCTCCGTAAAGTAGTAAAGTTGTTACCAAATTTCAAAAAACGTCGAAATTGCCAGTCGCTCAGTCACTGACTCATGTATAGATCGTCAAAATTCTACTGTACATCCGGACATGCTATAAAGCTTAAATTTGGCAGACTGATAGAAATTATGGCCAAACCCTTGAAAAAATCCCCAAAATTCTAAATTACTCCCCTCCAGAAACCCTAGAGAGCTAAGCTTTCGCAAACTGATAGAAACTATGATAAAATTATAGGAAATAAATTAAAAACCCCAAAATTTTAATTCACTTCCCTCCCCTATAAATATAAAGTTATGTAAAAGTAATATTGCCCACTTCCAGAAACGCTAGAAAGCTGAGCTTTAGAACGCCGATAGGAACTATGATAAAACTATAGGAAAAAATTTGAAAACACCAACATTTCAATTTACTTCCCTCCCCTATAAATGTCAAGTTATGTAAAAGTAACTGCCCTTTTCCAGAAACACTAGAGAGCTGAGCTTTGGAAGGCTAGTAGGAACTATAATAAAACCATGGAAAAAATTAAAAAACCTCAAAATTTTAAATAAGGCATTGCAAAAGTTTTTAACAATATTCCGATTATTTAACTACTTTAAAACTTAAATATTATCCAAATCCTTTAAAAAAGGAGTGAAATGATAACAAAAAAATGTTATGTAAAAAACAGCCAAGTACGCAAAAATGGTATTCCGTAAAAAGAATTGAGATAAAAGTAAAGCCAAGTTCTTCAATAGAATTTTTAAAACGAAAGTTACTTACTAGTTTGAAAATGTTTTTCTAAACTTGGCTATTACGGCTGAAATGACTCTTAGGCACAGTGCTAAATTGAACAGAAAGAAGTTTGACTGCAATAGCAAAGTTTAAAAAAAACATTTCCAAACTAGTAAGACCCTTTCATTTTGAAATTTGTATTGGAGAACTTAGCTTTACTTTTATCTCAATTCTTTTTACAGAATACCATTTTCGCGAACCTGGCTTTTTAGCTCACACATATACTATACTATAGTAGTGTGAGCTATGGTGATTCTATTCTTTTCGAGAAAAAAAAAGTTGCTCCGATTTCAAAAATTTTTATATATCTTTGCGTTTCAGATGATTTTGAAACTTTTTTGTTGCGCCGTCTGTCTGTCTGTCTGTATGTATGTATGTATGTCTGTCTGTCTGTCTGTATGTCTGTATGTCTGTTGTCTGTATGTCTGTTGTCTGTATGTCTGTATGTCTGTATGTCTGTATGTCTGTATGTCTGTATGTCTGTATGTCTGTATGTCTGTATGTCTGTATGTCTGTATGTCTGTATGTCTGTATGTCTGTATGTCTGTATGTCTGTATGTCTGTATGTCTGTATGTCTGTATGTCTGTATGTCTGTCTGTAACGACCAACGCGCATAACTCAAAAACCGCTTGGCCGATTTTAATGAAATTTGGTACCTAGGCTGGGTCTTGGGTTGAGATGGTCCCATTTAAAAATGAACAAAATCCACCGAACACCAACCAAATAAAAGGGTGGGGGTAGATGTCAAAAATTAGAGTTTATGTGAAAATATGGCGTGTGTGATATCAAACGAAAGGTAATTGAGTCTGCAGTTGAACAAAATACATTTCAATTTATTTAAAAAAAAGGGTGGGGGTATATTTTAAAAATTAGAGTTTAAGTGAAAATATGGCGTGTGTGATATCAAACGAAAGGTAATTTAGTCTGGAGTTGAATAAAATATATTTCAGTTTTTAGTTATATTAGCTCACACGTACACTATAACTATAGTACCTAGTGTGACCTTGGGGGCCCATATATTGGCAGAGTATTTTTACATGAAATGCTTTTCTTATGATTAATTTATAATGTATACAAGTTAGACACAATAATGTTGCCAACTTAGTTTCGTCATTCAGTCAGTTTAATCGACTTATTTAAAAACAAACTTAAAATTTAAAATTTTTATTTTTAAAAAGTATCAAACATAAGAGCTTACTTTTCTTTGAAAATTAAGATACGATCTCATCAATGGTTTTACCTGAAGTTAAAATATGGTTTTCTGTGAGTATGATGTGGTGACACGTGGCATTATTTTTATTACTTTTATATCACACCTGTTATAATTTTTGATTAATAAACTGCTCATTTTTTTGCAAATTTTTAAAATAAATTTATTTCTAAACGAAACGGTCAATTCCTATACAATTTTCTATGTGATATAGCGTCGATCATCCCCTTTTAATGTTTAGTTTCCTTGTTGTCCTGTGCTTGACAGGTAGCTTCACAGGCTAGCTACAACGCAAGTGTAACAAAAGTGTCTGTACGGCTCCCATTTACCCTACGATTTTTTTCAAAAAACTTTTATTGGCAGTCAGCTAAAGCCTCTTCAAAATACAATTTTGGTCATCGGATTTTTAGAAAAATAAGACCGGCGTGAAAAGAAATCAAATTTCTCAATTTTCAAGCAAAAAAGGGTGTTGTCTATAAAATCTACATAAAACTAGGCAGTGACGGATTTAGGGGGGCCCGCCCCCCCATACTTGAAATAAAGCTTATTATCTCTAGTTTCAGCAAATAAATAAACAATTAATTTTTTTTAATAAAATTTTGCTTTTATTAAAATTAATTAAAAAAATTTACACAAAAATGACTTTATTTTCCAAAAATTTTCGCCTGCGACGCAGTTTATTCATATGTAATGGCAAACTTCAGAGAGACTTATTAAAAACCGTAATTTCTTTTTGGTATTTGCTACCTCTTGACTCTTCCCCGTAACTAGGGGAGGGGCGACCAATGCCCCCGCACAGGGCATCATCGCCAGAGGGCGTCATTAGGCCCCTTCTGAGTAAATTTTTGTAGGGGGGGGGGGCAAACTCACTCAGCTCCAATCACCCTAGTTATGGCGCGGGCCATAGAGAATAGAGATGCGAAAAACTACACCCTAAGTTAAGATTCGGAAAAACGTCATTTATCGAATTTTAGGGCAAAGAATCCCATAAGACCAAAATGGCAAAATTTTGAAAATTTATATTTTAAAAACTATACAGCTTATCAAGAAAAACACCGAGTTGCGGTATAGTAAGGCCATAGAGATGCAAAAAAGCCACACTATGGGTTAAGATTCGGAAAAACGTCATTTAGCGAATTTTAGGGTAGGAAATCCCATAGTACCAAAATGACCAAACTTTGAAATTTTATATTTTAAAAACAATATAGTTTATCAGCAAAAGCACCTAGTTGCAGTATGGTAGAGCCATAGAGATGCGAAAAAACTACATCCTGTGTTAAGATTCGACAAAACGAATTTTAGGGTAAAAAATCCCATAGGACCAAAATGGCCAAACTTGAAAATGTATATTTTAAAAACAATAGAGTTTATCAGCAAAAGCACCGAGTTGCAGTATGGCTTTTTTAATTTTTTATTTGTCAAACACACTGTGTTTATTGTATTGCAATCTAGTCAGTAAGACTAATTAGCAATTTTGTTTTAACTTAATTTACTAGAAAAGTCAGATTTAAACTTCGTAAAGGGTTCACTCAACAGTTCTCCCCGCTTTGTTTAGTCTGTAACTCACAATTGTGTTGTGTTTATAGCATTATTTTGTTTTATATAATTCACTTAGTTTACTAGCTCAAATGGCTTCACTCTTTTTAGTCTTTAAACTAGCATAGTATTGTCTAGAAGCTGAATTGCTTCCACATTCACATGCCGATGGAGTCTATCTTCATGGCTTTTTGCGTACTTTTTTATAGTCTCTGCTACAGTTTCGATTTTTAGATCTCGATGAAGGTCACTATTTCGAACGTACCAAGGTGCATTCACAATGTTTCTTAATACTTTAGTTTGAAATCTCTGTAAAACTAGAATGTTACTCTCTTTAGCACAACCCCATAGTTGAATACTATATGTCCATACTGGTTTCAGTATTTGTCTATAAAGCAGTAACTTATTATGAATTGTTAAATTGGACTTCCTTCCAATTAGCCAGTTCATTTTTCTATACCTTATCTCAAGTTCTTCTTTTTTTTTTCTTAACATGTGCTTTCCAGCGCAATTTGGCATCAAGTGTTATACCGAGATATTTTGCCTGATTTGAATATGGTACGGGAATGTTGTTAATTGTTATTTGTATGTGATTTATATTTTTGTTTGTAAAATCAACATGAATTGATTTGGTTTCATTTAATTTTATTCGCCACTTTGTGGTCCAACTGTGAACTTCGGTGACTGCATCCTGAAGTTTTTCTATGCATTTTTCAATAGATTTTTCTACCGTCAATAAACCAGTATCATCTGCAAATGTTGCTAAGTGACAATTTTCTGACTTTGGGATATCGCAAGTGAATAATAAGTTTAGATAAGGGCCTAGTACGCTACCCTGGGGCACGCCTGCTTGAATTTCTCTTAAATTTGAGTATGAGTCTTCCTGTTTTACTCTAAAATGTCTATCAGATATGTATGATTCCAAAATATCCGAATATTGTTTTGGCAGAAACCGTTTTAGTTTAAAAGTAAGGCCTTTATGCCACACTTTGTCAAATGCTTGTGCTACATCTAGAAAAACTGCAGAACAAACTTTTCTCTCTTCTAGTGCTTTTTCTATTATATTAGTAATTCTATGTACTTGATCTATCGTGGAATGCTTGTCTCGAAAACCAAATTGATGAGATGGAATAATTTCTTGTCTTTCTATGATGGGTTTTATTCTTTTAAGCAATAATTTCTCATAGAGCTTGGATATAATTGGCAGCAAAGATATTGGCCTGTAAGATGACACGTCATGGAGTGGTTTTCCCGGTTTTGGGATCATGATAACTTCTGCAACTTTCCACAGTTTAGGTACATACCTAAGCCTAAAGGGCGCATTAATTAGGTTGCATAGTTTTACGATAGCTTTTCTTGGGAGTTGTGTTATGACTACCCCGTTAATAAGATCATAACCTGGGGCCTTTTTCGAATGAATATTTTTGATTTCTGTTAATATTTCTTTTGGTGATGTAAGCTTAATATGGTCTTAGATTTGATGGGGTTCATTTAAATGAAAGTTTTTATCCGGTGTTTCATGGGGCTGAAATGTTTTTTCTAAATGACTTGCAAAAATATCTGCTTTTTCTTTGTTACTCATTTGGATAATTGGTCTTTTAAAATCTTTGGTTGCTTTCCAAAGGGAATAGTCGGTATTTTTATCATCTGTAAGTTCATTAAGAAAATGGTTAATAGATTCATTTTTTATTACTAGAATTTCTCACCTAATGCGTTGCGTCATGTTGTTGAGATTTGTTTTGTCCCGAGGATCACGGCTTTGCTGCCACTTTCTTCTTAGTTTCCTTTTTTCCAATATAAGGTCTCTAATTTCCTTTGGATAGTTTTTTCCCTTAAAAATTCTCTTTGGTTTTGGACTGTTTTCCCAAGCTGCTTGTTGAATATTTGTAACAAAATATTCAACTTCTTTATCAATTTGTTCTGACGTTTGCAATGGTACTGATAGGTTTATTTTTTCTGTTTTTGTTTAACACTAATCCAGTCAGTCAGTTTATTAACTAGTGAGTTATTTACTTCTTTCTTTATTATGTTTTTACTAAGAGTTAGAATAATAGGTGAATGATCTGAGTGTAAATCAAAACTTTCTTCTATATCTACAAAACTTAAAGATATATTTTTTACTATAAAAAAATCAATTAGATCTGGAATTTTTCCTGGATCTATTGGATAGTATGTGGGCTTACCAGTTGATATTGGCTCACATTGATATTCACTAATAGCTTGCAAAAGTTCTTTTCCTTTAGAATTCGTCAGTTTAGATCCCCAGTAGGTATTTTTTGCATTAAAGTCACCTCCAATTATAAAACGGTTTCCTAATTTTCTGAGAAAATTAAGATATTGATTTTTCTTTAGCAAGTGCCTTGGTGGTATATAGACAGCACTTATGACTAGTGTATATGTTTTGGTTTTTACACTTACTAATGTAGCTTGAATCTCTATGGTTTTATATCCCATCTCCTGTGTGATATATTTTCTTTAATAATTACAGCACTTCCCCCATGTGCTAGGGTGAGTAGTATGATACACTTTATAACCCTTAAATTTAATGTGAGACTGGTTAGTGAAATGCGTTTCTGACACAAGACAGACGTCAATTTTTTGTATGTCTAGAATAACTTGCAAGTCTTGCTGATGTTGCAAGAGACCATTGGCATTCCAAGCTAGAATTCTAAGATTACTGATCATTTTGAGGCATATTGGTAGCTCCGTTATTGCTACTTTCTAGTTTAGTTAATTGCTCATCAAGTTTGTTCAATTTCTCCAAAATTAATAGAAGTGTTTGTTCCATAGTATTTTAACTACTGATATTAATATCAGGTATAGTAGCTGTTGCTGCTACTTGGCTGTATGTCCTTGTCACAGAGTTTTGAGTGACTGTGTTTCTTGTCTGTTGGGTTTGTCTATTTGTAATCCCGTTTGGTGTGAGATTCGGTTTCTTAGGTTTATTTTTCAATTTTTGTATTTCTTTAGCAACAAGGCATCCTCTGTAGTTAGCAGGATGCTTGCCTCCACAGTGGATGCATTTTGGCTCAGATTCTTTTGGTTTGGGGCATTCTACAGTAAGATGTTTCCCCGTGCATTTTACGCAACGTGGTTCTTTAGCGCAATATTTTTGCGTGTGTCCATAAGATTGTCATCTTTTGCATTGAGGGACTAATTTTGAAGTTTTTAGTGCTTTTATTTCCACTTCAATCCCAAGGATACTGGAAATTTCAAAAATTTTGTTGATATCTTCATCGTGGCTAAATGTGAGCATAAACATGTTAAGAGGTTGTCTTGTTCTCCATTTCAGTTTGTTGCTGGCTTCCAGTGCCTTAAAACCTTTTTTTTGTAGATCAGCTACAATTTTTTGTGGATCACATGAGAAGTGTAGCCTATTCGCTATTACTCTAATTGGCCTTATTTGTTTGTTTTCGTATGAGTGCCATTGATAATTTATTTCATTAAGCATTTTAGTAACCAGCCGATAGCTGTCTGCGTCTTGTACATTTATTTTAATATTTTCGTTATTTAAAACTTTTATTTTAACTCCTTGTATGATATTTAACTTTTCATAAATATCATTAAAATTATTTACGCCATTTACCATAATCGGTGGAGGTAATGGAGCTTTTTTAACCTTAGTAGGGGGTACTTCATTTTGTGTTTTATTGGAGGGCTCTCCAGTGCCCGAGCTTTGCTGTGGTGGTGAGAGTGAAGTATCCATTCGACGTTTTTTCCAACCTTTTCCTTTTTGTCTGGTCCACTCAGTTTCTCTTGCTAGATCGTCCTCATCAGTAATGTAGTCCATGTCAGACTCTTCTTTTTTAGTGACTTTTGTCTCTAAATTTGCAATTTTTTTTGCATACTTTCCAGTTGACTTCGGAGATAATCCACTTGTACACTAAGTGAATTTTTTTCGTTTTGGGATTTTTTCCATTCGCTATATAAAACTTCTTTATTTTGTGTTCTAGCATGGCTATCCTGAAATAATTCGGCATTATCCATTTTTTCTTGATTTTGTTTGGGCTTTTCGCTAATTTTTAAAACAAGCTTCACAGGTGATGGTACACTTTTTTGCTTTTAAACATGATATATTATTTATAATAAACATTGTTTATAGATATTTAACACAGATTCGCGCGCGCGGTTTATTATAAACAAAACAAACCTCGACTTGACCTCGTTAGCACTATTACGCAGGTACGATGCAATACAACCGTACCGAACTGCGATCGAACGAATACTGAGTTGCAGTATGGTGGGGCCATATATATGCGAAAAAAATACACCCTGAGTTAAGATTCAAATAAATTTTTAAAAAAAATCTTTTTGAAAACAAGCTTTTATAACATGGATTAAAAAGCATAAAATAATTTTTTGAAAGTTCTGATATAATAATAAAAGCGATGGGCGTAAGGAAATTTAACCATTTTTGTTTTAGCCTTGTTAACTCGAAGTTTAGTGAAAATCCAAATTCATTAAATTATAGCAGAGAAATGTAAGGTTAGACAATTTAACCTAACCCAACCCACCCCAACCCTACTCAAACTACCCTTACATTTTTCTGATATGGATGGACATTATTACGCCTGCTTCATATTAGGCAGGCATTGTTTTCAAAAAGTTTTTTTTTTCTAAATTTATTTTTTAATTTTTAGATTTGTCTATGCATTTCAGCTAGCGCATCAATATTGCAGGGAGTCTTTCCTGTCAATCCCTAAAACTGTTCGTTATTATTATGATCATTATACGCTAGAATTAATTAATTTTGGTCGAGATCGAACAAACTAAAGCCTTATCTCATCTACGCCCCCCCCCTTTTAGCGGGAAAGCATGTGAATTTTGAAATCAATCAGATACCTACGTGGAAGTCAGTTGAAAGTAATCAGAAAAACTCGTCATTAAATCGTCAATTTTGAATCCGCCATATTGAATTTTTATAATATGATCAAAAATTCGTAATCCTCATCCTCAAAAACCCTCAGATACCAGTTTTGGTGGAAATCCGACAAACTAAAATTTTACGTCCTCTTTGCCCTCCACATTAGGGGGGAAGTAGGCAGTCAGTGATACCACATTAGGGGATTGTCATCGGAACTATAACGATATGCGAAATTTGAAGTCAGTCGGACACGTGAAAGTCAGTTGAAAGTAATTAGAAAAACTTGACATTAAATCATCCATTTTGAATCCGTCATATTGAATTTTTATAATCTGATCAAAAATTCGTAATCCCCATCCTCAAAAGCCCCCAGATACCAATTTTGGTGGAAATCCAACAAACTAAAATTTTACCCCCTCTCCGCCCTCCAGGTTAGGTTAGTAATTAGAAAAACTTGACATTAAATCGTCCATTTTGAATCCGCCATATTAAATTTTTGTAATTTGATAAAAAATTCGTAATTCTCATCCTCAAAAACCCCCAGATACCAATTTTGGTTAAAATCGGACAAATTAAAGTTTTACTCCCTCTTCACCCCCCGTTAGGAGGGAGCTAGGTACTCGATGAAACCATATTATTGTATTGTCATCGGAACTAAGACGCTATGCGGAATTTGAAGTCAATCGAATGTTTGGAAGTTCTTCAAAAATGAGTTGAAATACAGGTGAAGTTAAATAAAAGCTTGTAAAAAATTTCATTTAGCGAATTTTAGGGTATGAATCCCATAGGATCAAACTGGCCAAATTTTGAAAATTCATTTTTTTTAAACTATACAGTTTATCAACGAAAGCACCGAGTTGCAGTATGGTAGTTCCATAGTGGTACAAAAAACCACACCCTGAGTTAAAATTCGAAAAAACGTCATTTAGCGAATTTTAAGCTGGAAAGTCCCATAAGACCAAAATGGCCAAACTTTGAACATTTATATTTTAAAAACTACACAGTTCATCAAGAAAAGCACCAAGTTGCAGTATGGTAGAGCCATAGAGATACGAAAAAATCACACCCTGAGTTAAAATTCGGAAAAACGTCATTTAGCGATTTTTACGTTCCATAACATCAAAATGGCCAAATTTTGAAAATTCATAAGTTATAAACTATATAGTTTATCAACAAAACCACCAAACTGCAGTATGGTAGGGCCACAGGGATGCTAAAAAACCACACCCTGAGTTAAAATTCGGAAAAACGTTATTTAGCCAATTTTAGGGTTGGCACCCAAGTAACATTATTACCACTCAAGGTTTTATTAATTTGGTTCCAAGGTTATTTAGAGGGTGCTGTTATGGCTTTTAGAATCAATTTGGCTACAAAATGGTAATTTATATTGCCAATTACCTAAAGAGGTGTTATACAACCAAAAAGTGTTCTTCTGTTCCTTTTAGATACTTTTGGTTTTATTGATTTCTGATTTATAAAGATGGTCTTATAAAACCCTTTTACTTAAAGTTTTTACAAAGAAATAAATATAAACTTTGGTCTTTTAGTTTTTTTCATTACTTTAGGTCATAACAAAAGTGTTTTATAATAGAGCTAAAAGGTTACCTTATATCCTTTTATTTTTGTAGTTACAAGTAGTTTAAAAGTAAATATGATTATATAGGCGGCCATATAGAACCTAGTTTCCTTAAGGTTTTTAAGAGTGGTAAATATAAACTTTAGACTTTTGATTTTTGCCATTACTTTTAGGCATTTTAAACAGGTTTTTTTTGGAAGGCTTAAAGGTGTTCGGGCTTCACCCTCAACATTAGTTTATAAGTATTCTTTGAATTATGTTTTCGTTTAATTCTGCATTTTCTATCAAAGGAATTATTTTCCTTATTTTTATTGGGTTATTTTAGGTAATAATTAAATATTCATATATTTTTATAATGAAACCTTTATTTTCTTGTCGCGTCGCGTAAACTTTACAATCTCGCGCATCAAAAAATCCAAATATATGGACTTGAGCTTGCACGAGAAGTGCCCTCATGCGTCAAGAATATGAGGCAGAAAACCGTCAGAAAATGACGAGGACACTCGTCAAAAACTCGAAAAAAAAAACGGACAAGTGGAGTTTAAATAAAAACTCAAAAAAGTGCCTTTATACGCTCGAAACAAACCCGCAATTACCCGCAATTTTGACTAGCTGATGGATACTACCCCGAGAAGACGATACGAATGGTAAGTGCTGGCTCAATTTCCCGCATTTCTTATTTTAATTAAATCGTTCCGCAAATTAATATTTCAAAAAAAATTGGTAGTATACCGTATGCTAGTGCATATGGTCCTTATCGAGCCGAATTGCTCAAAAAATAAAGGTTTCAAAACCAAAACCGCGCTAATTAAAGCAAATTATTTTCACAATAATTAAAATTACCCGCTTTCTATGTTATGCTCATTTTGATAAGTTTTATTATTTTCGCCCAATAAATTCAAGGTTGCACTCGGCGCGCAACAAAAAACTGTTTTTTTTGTCGGGCATTCCGATTTACAAGATTTAGGGGGTTTCCTAGAATTTTCAAAACAAACAAGATTTATTGAACTTTGTTTAGGTTTTTTATTTGTTTTCAATTTAGATAATAGAACATATGTTCTACAGAAATTAAAGGCTTACATACACGTTGACTAAAGGTACATATTTAAACAGTTCCTTGACAGTTTTTTGAATAGCTATAAATATGTCGAACGCCGCTAAGATTAAACAACACAAAGCCATACGCACTATGGCGTGTAACCAAATGGCGGAGTTAAAAGACTTTGCCGGCCGCATTAAAAATTATTTACAATCAAAAAGACAATTTAAGTCAATGTGCATTCATTTTGACCAGATAGAAGCAGATTTTAGAAAAAATCATCAGGGTATTCTTACTTTGGCTGCGATCACGGAAGGCGAGGACATTACTGCTGAAGAGGCTATTCGCACGGAGTTCCAATTTAATGCTTCTTTTGTGCGTTCACATTATGAATACCTGGAGGACAATGAGGTTCCTCTCACGCAATCTATTCCTCGAAAAACTAATAATGTTAGGTTACCTAAAATAGATATTCCGACATTTTCCGGTGACCTAAAGTCGTTTAGATACTTTCATGATATGTATAAATCCCTAGTGCATGAAAATTCTGATCTTTCAGATATAGAAAAGTTTAACCATTTGCTATCTGCTCTTGAAGGTTCACCTTTGGCTCTTGTTCAATGTACTCCTCTATCCGCAGAAAATTATAATAGTGCTTATCAATCCTTAATTGATCCTTACGATGTACCGAGATTAATCGCTTTTTCTCACCTTCAAGCACTAGATAATGCACCCTACCTCTCAAACTCTAAAGATTCTAAACCGCTACGTACATTAGTGGATACATTTACAGAAAATCTTTCTTCTCTAAAAACTATGAATTTTCCAGTTTCAGAATGGGATTTCTTGTTATTCTTCATGTTTTCTAAACATCTAGATAAAGAGACTATTACTCGTTTTCAAATGGAAGAACATAGAGCGGGAAAGCACATTCCAAAGTTTGAAACTTTAAAACAATTCGTTCTCAACCAGTGTAACGCTCTCGACGCTATAGAATTTTCTGTATCCACAACAAACGTTAAATCCAGCGGAATTGCTTCAGAATCACAATATAAAAAATCAAAACCGCCATTTTCTAATCAAAACTCCACGCAAAAATATCAATGCATTTTTTACTTCAAATAATAATACGCATAATAATAATACGCAAAATAATAATACGCAAAATAATAATACGCAAAATTTCTGCTCCTTCTGCCATAAAACTGATCATCTTATTTATCGGTGCCAATGTTTTCAAAATAAGTCTGTACAAGATCGCTTCAACTTTGTTCGACAAAAATGTTGGTGTACCAACTGTCTTAGCTCCAGGCACAGATTCAAAAATTGTAATTCTCCGCATGTATGTCGTTTCTGTTCTCTAAAACATAATAGTTTGATTCACCTAGAACGAGCAAATAACCCAACTGATTCATCACCAATGCCCAATTCGCAAAATCATATTTCAAATGATATTCAAAATATCAATTTGTAAAATCAAATTCCGCAAAATTCTTCTCCCAGCTATTGTGGGCTAAGTGCTTGCAATAAAACTACTTTATTATCAACAGCAATTGCTGAAATTCGTGACCAATATGGAAGCTATCATAAAATACGAATGCTCCTGGACGGAGGATCTCAGTTAACTTATATATCAGAATCGTTCGCTAACAAACTAGGACTCAAGAAGTTTGATTGTTCGTTGTCTATATATGGTCTTGGACAAATGTCTGAACGTACCTCAAAAGGGGGGGTTACCTGCACCCTTAAACCAGTCGGCAAAACTACACCCACCTTTTGCACAGACGCGATTATCTTGCCTAATCTTTGTCCATTTTTACCGTCAGCCACTATTCATCCAGCTTCTTGGCCGCACATTTCACAGATTGAGCTTTCCGATCCTAACTGGTTTAAACCTTCATCGATCGACCTTCTAGTAGGCGCAAATTTGTATCCTTATATTTTACAAAATGGCCGCTTGACCGGCAAATCAAACGAACCTGTAGCAATGCTAACTTCATTCGGTTGGGTACTTTCCGGGAACATTGGACAAATCGGGACGTGTACGAACTCCTTTTTTTTACATGCAGAAAACAATACGCTGTCTCTAGAAAAGACAATGCAAAAATTCTGGGAGTCGGAAGAACTACCAGAACTACCATTTAACTCTCCGGAAGAAAACTTAGCAGAAAAAATATTTTACAAAACTCATACTCGCGTTGATTCCGGCCGCTATCAAGTACAATTACCTTTTAAAAACGACTTAGAACCTTATTTTCCTAAGAATGAGTCTCGTGCACCCGCTTTGCGTCGTTTTTACATGCTCGAAAAAAGACTTTTATCAAATTCAGATATTTATAAAAAATATTCCGATATAATTCGTGAATATTTAGATTTAGACTACATGGAGGAAGTTCCTAAAACCGCGAATCCAATAAGCTCATATATTATACCCCATCATTTCGTAAAAAAGGGCGAATCTATTCGAATTGTTTATGATGCTTCAATGAAAATTTCAAATCAAAATCTATCCTTAAATGACACTCTCTTAGTAGGTAAAAAACTGCAGCACGACATAGTAAAAATTTTGCTTAATTTTCGGATTTATCCAGTCGTTTTTACTTGTGACATTAAGGGAATGTTTAATCAAATTCTAATTGATCCCAAGCACCGCGATTTTCAAAGAATTTTATGGCGCTTTTCGCCAAATGAACCTATCAAAGAGTATAGGTGGAAAAGAATGATTTTTGGTTTATCAAGTTCTCCATTTTTGGCCAATCGTGTAATAATGCAACTTTCAGAAGATGAAAAATTGAATTACCCAAAAGCTTCTGAGGTTTTAAAAACTGACATTTATATAGACGATTGTACCAGCGGAAGCTTTTCCCTTGCAGAAGCGAAATTAATCCGCGACGATTTAATAAAATGTCTGGCATCCGGTGGATTTGAGTTGCGTAAATGGAGTAGCAATAGTCCTGAATTTTTAGCTGAGCTACCTGAAACACATATCCAACTCAATCCCTCAGAGTTTGACATTGACGCGACTACCATTAAAATCTTAGGTCTACGCTGGCAACCGTCAAACGACTTTTTTAATTATTCTGTTCAAAATATAAGCGCCACTTCGTGTACAAAACGCGCTATCCTAAGCCTGAGTGCCAGGATTTTCGATCCCATTGGATTTCTGGCACGCGTCACACTTTTTGCTAAATTAATGATTCAAACGTTGTGGATGGAAGGTTTGGATTGGGACGCAACCCCGTGTGTCGATACCATCGAACGATGGACACAGTTTAGGGATCAATTACCGCTTTTATCGCAACTTGAAATACCGCGTCAAATTACTTTAAATAAAATTAATAAAGAGTGCGATCTTCTTGGTTTTTGTGACGCATCACAGAAAGCAATGGCTTGCGTTATTTATTTACGATTTTCTGATGATTCGGGTAAAGCCAAAATATTTTTTGTTATGGGTAAAACTAAAGTAGCTCCCATTAGAAAGAATTTATCAATTCCGCGATTAGAACTTGAGTCTGCTCTCATGCTTTCTAAGTTAATTTCGTATGCAACTGACGTTTTCAAAAATAACTTACAAGTTCAAAATATCTACGCGTGGTCTGATTCCACTATCGCTTTGTATTGGATCAAAAGTCCACCTTACAAATGGAAAACATTTGTTTCTAACAGAGTTTCTAGAATTCAGGAAAATGTAGCACCTTCTGCGTGGTATCACGTGATTTCTGAAGATAACCCGAGTGACTGCGCGTCATGGTCGCTTTTTCCGCGCGATTTACTTAGTTCAAGTAACTGGTTTACAGGTCCAAAATGGCTTGAAGAACCAAAAGAAAATTGGCCTAAATCAATCGAAATTAAATTAGACAAAGAATTGGCTTCCTCGGAGGAGCGTAATTATCTATCTTTCGCTACATTTACTGAAGATTCTAACTGCTTTGACCACTTAATTGAAAAATTTTCATCTCTACCACAACTGCAAAGAATTGTTGCATATATTCTCCGATTTGTGAAACTCTTACGTCAAAAAACGGTTCCTCTTGAGGTAAAATTTAGTGAAAATCTCACAATCTCAGAGTTGGATAATGCTCTTTTTTCTTTAACAAAGTTTGTTCAGCACAAGGTTTTTGCCGAGGACATAGCAAATATTACTGCAAATAAAAGTCCTGCTAAATATTTAAGAAAATTAGGAGCTTTCTTGGATAAAAATGGTATTCTTCGTGTTGGAGGCCGCTTAATAAATGCTAAATTACATTATGATCAAAAACACCCAGCAATTCTTCCACGCGATCACCTTCTTACAAAATTAATTATCGACCACTTTCATACTATCTACCTTCATCCAGGAAGGCAAACTTTATTATTTTTGCTTATGCAGCGATTTTGGATCTTGTCACCTAGGCGTGCTATCACGTCAGTGCTATCAAATTGTAAAAATTGCTGGATCCTTAATCCAAAACCTTATCAACCAGGCCCTATGGGCAATCTACCTGTTCTACGGGTATCTCAAATAAAACCCTTTAGCTGTATTGGAATAGACTATGCAGGGTTTTTTACTACCGCTTTATCTAAAACACGAAACCCAAAAACGACCAAGTCGTACGTGTGCATTTTTAAGTGCTTCGCCACTTGCGCAATGCATCTAGAGATCGTTTCAGATTTATCTTGTGAAGCATTTATGAGTGCATTTCGTAGGTTTACCTCACGTAGAGGAAGAGTTTCCCGGATAGTGTCAGACAATGCAACTTGCTTCACGGCTGCAGATAAACAATTGCGGGAGATTTTTAAAAAATCTGCTGAAAAGGAACACATTGAATGGCACTTTCAACCACCCTCAGCCCCACATTTTTCGGGATTAGCTGAATCAGGCGTCAAGTCCTTTAAAACACATTTACATAGGGTTGTTGGTGACCAGATTTTAACATTTGAGGAATTTTACACAGTTATCGTCCAAATTGAATCCTTATTAAATAGCAGACCGCTCTGCAGCGTCTCTTCTGATCCTAACGATCTTTCTGTCCTAACCCCAGGACATTTTCTCACCCTGGAACCTCTATCCGCCTTGCCTGATCACGATTTATCGCATCTAAAACTAAACCGATTGGATAGGTGGCAAATGCTTCAACGTATGCACCAGGATTTTTGGGCAAGATGGAAAAACGAATATTTAAATACGTTGCAACAGAGGGGAAAGTGGCTGGAACCCACTTTTCCTCTTTCTGAAATTGGAACTTTGGTGGTCATTAAAGCAGATAATGTCTCGCCATCGCAGTGGCCTCTAGGTAGAATCTTAGAGCTACATCCCGGCAAAGATAAAGTAGTAAGAGTAGCGACAGTGGTAACTTGTCAAGGAACTTACAAAAGACCTTTAGTCAAGTTGTGTCCACTGCCCTTTGCTGAAAAGCAATAAAAGAATAATGATTCTTTTCGGGGCGGAGCATGTTCGGGCTTCACCCTCAACATTAGTTTATAAGTATTCTTTGAATTATGTTTTCGTTTAATTTTGCATTTCCTATCAAGGGAATTATTTTCTTTATTTTTATTGGGTTATTTTAGGTAATAATTAAATATTCATATATTTTTATAATGAAACCTTTATTTTCTTGTCGCGTCGCGTAAACTTTTACAATCTCGCGCATTCATCAAAAAATCCAAATATATGGACTTGAGCTTGCACGAGAAGTGCCCTCATGCGTCAAGAATATGAGGCAGAAAACCGTCAGAAAATGACGAGGACAGTTGTCAAAAACTCGAAAAAAACGGACAAGTGGAGTTTAAATAAAAACTCAAAAAAGCGCCTTTATACGCTCGAAACAAACCCGCAATTACCCGCAATTTTGACTAGCTGATGGATACTACCCCGAGAAGACGATACCAATGGTAAGTGCTTGCTCAATTTCCCGCATTTCTTATTTTAATTAAATCGTTCCGCAAATTAATATTTCAAAAAAAATTGTTAGTATACCGTATGCTAGTGCAAAAGGTAAACTTAATTCTTTTGTATTTATGGTTACCCATAGCTGCATATTAAATATTATTAGCTCACACATATACTATACTATAGTAGTGTGAGCTATGGTGATCCTAATTTTTTCGAGAAAAAAAAAGTTGCTCCGATTTCAAAATTTTTTATATATCTTTGCGTTTCAGATGATTTTGAAACTTTTTTGTCGCGCCGTCTGTCTGTCTGTCTGTCTGTCTGTATGTCTGTCTGTAACGACCAACGCGCATAACTCAAAAACCGCTTGGCCGATTTCAATGAAATTTGGTACCTAGGCTGGGTCTTGAGTCGAGATGGTCCCATTTAAAAATGAACAAAATCCACCGAACACAAGCCAAATAAAAGGGTGGGGGAAGATTTCAAAAATTAGACTTTATGTGAAAATATGGCGTGTGTGATATCAAACGAAAGGTAATTGAGTATGGAGTTAAACAAAATACATTTTAGTTTTTTTTTCTTCAAAAAGGGTGGGGGTAGATTTCAAAAATTAGAATTTACGTAAAAATTTGGCGAGTGTGATATCAGACGAAAGGTCATTTAGTCTGGAGTTGATTAAGATATATTTCAGTTTTTAGTTTTATTAGCTCGCACGTACACTATAACTATAGTACCTAGTGTGAGCTTAGGGGCCCATATATTGGCAGAGTATTTAAATAGGCGGTCATATAAAACTTTGTTTCCTTAAGGGTTCTAACAGAAGTAAATAAATACTTTCGTATTTTAGTTTTTACTCGTACTAGTACAGATTGGTACCTACCTATTGCAAGATTGATTATTTATTATCCTGCTGGGTAGGGCACCCAAGCCTAGATAAGGCCTGTTTAAACGACCAATATAAGAGGTTTCCCTCCAACCTGCAGGCACAACGGATATCATTGCACTGGCCCTCCTGATTGTGAGCAAATTGCACGATATAAAACATTTAAATTTAACACAACACTTTAAAAAACAAATACAAAAAATTTAAGTGAGGTTATGTTGACTATGTTTACCTTCTCCTTTTTATTGGTTTCAAAAATCCTTGTTGCGATAGAGTAACAAAGAAAACCAAGTGACCACTATAAAACGATAATGGCGTATATAGAATTATTTTAAAAATATTGTAAACAGAAAATATTTATCTAGTCGTTTTAGCAGTGTTTTTTAACAATAATTTCACTTTAATTTTGATTTAGGTAAACCAAACAGACTTTTTTAATGGTGAATAGTGTAAGTTATTTTTTTTATTTTAAATATTTGTTATTTAGTTAACAAAACACTATTAAAAAGCATTTGTGAGCTGGCGCGCTTGTTTTGAGAGCTTTTCAGATACGATTTTATCAGAAAAATAAGTCTGGCAGGCAATTTGATGATCCACAAAACGACAAACTCCTCATATATAGGTATATTTTTATGTGATACAATAATTTTGGGACTCTGACATTTTTGGCAATTTTATGACCTTAATTATTTGATATAGCCATTGTGAATCTAAAATATCGCTAAAGCTTTTATAGGTAAAATTCTTTACTCTAAAGGTATTATGGTATTCAACAGAATTGCCAGGATACCAAATTACCAAATCTAGTTTTATAACAGGATAGAGGGCGTTTCTGAGTTGCTTTTAGAACCTGGCATAATAGCTTTAGGCTCTAAAAGGTTCTATACTGGTGGAACCGCTAGAGGGCGAAGCTAGCGTTTATTTCTTATGGTGTAACGTGTCATTTTTACGTTTAAGGCAACGTTACATATTTGTTAGGTAAATAATCAAGGCTCTTCGACTCGTCTTTCTGTACACAAATTAAGGGTATTTTATAGAGCTAGGTTTGGAGGTTATATAGTGTCCAGAAAGTTACCTGAAAGTTAAAGGAGGCATTCCATCAAATTACTGTGGACACTGCGCACATCGTATTGGAATTTGAGATCACAGGTTTCGGGAAAAATCACATTAAAACTTTTGATTGTTTTGTTTATCTGTAAAATTTCATAATTTTCTTTGACGTTCATAAAAATAAACAGCTGTTCTGCTGGGGAATGGCGGCGTTGCCGCATCACAAATGATTTCAGTAACAGGAAGAAAACATTTAGATGAACATTCCATTCGCTTATGTTTATTTTGGAGGATATTGGCCCACTTTGATATCTTTATTAATTTGATAAGGAGAGGATAAAATAAATACGAGTTATGCACTTTTGAAAATGGGAGATAAACGAGGAATAAAAACCAGGACTAAAAGAATAAACAAAATCGTATTTTTAGATTATATAAATTTATATATAATCATAGTTAAATAAAGTTAATAACTAACTCAGTCGGATTGAAGGGTTGTGTAGGGCTGGATAGTGATGAACAAACTTAACATCTGAGCACTCTTGTGCCGAGTTTAAGCAGTAGTTCAATGTGTATTTTTAGGTTCAAGTTCAGAAACAACTTTATTAATGTAGAAATGTTTTACAAAAATGGCGTCAAACCATATGAATCTTAGAGAAAACATATATAAAAAGCAAAGGAAACTTTTGACTAAAACTGTAACTAAAATACAACTAAATTCTACACTTAGTATAGCTTTACTCATATGGGAATTGGTTGAGTGTTCGAATATTCCTGGGTTTGATGCATGCTCTGATCTCCAGTAATTGATTTTACAGTTGATGGTTTCAATGCTGAGCTTCTTACAGTCCTGCTGGTTATTTTCCTCCTACTTGCTATGTCGGCAGGGGTCCGGTAGGCAAATGTTCGGTCTATATATGGAGGGTGTCTCGATGTCCTTGTTATAAAAATTTCAACCGTGGAAATAGATCCGACAACACCTCAATGTGCGTTTTACGTATTTTCAATATCCCCTTGGTCGATGCTGCCCCCTGTAGACCGGTACGGCAGTATTAATGTATTTCCTCATTGGTTAGTTTGAAAACCGCGGGTTTTTCCTCCAGTCTCGCAAACCGGAGTTAGTGATTTTTCGGTGAGAGCGTTTTTTTTATAAATAGGTTTGCATCCTTATTTGAATTTAACCGGGAAAATTAGGTTGGTACTGTCCCCACCAGATTTACGAAACGATTTCCGGCAACTTTTTTTTATGTTCTCGACAAAGTGCCTTGTCTCTTTCCTAACGAATTTTGGCTGGGCTGGTGTCCGTCTATTGGTGTCGCCATTGTTTTTGTGGTTATTGGCACTTATTGGCACTGCAGTAGTTGCGGATTATACCAAAGACGGTTTACTGTGAGCCGTCGTTGTTTAGGCGAATCTAAGTGACGCTCACACCCTCTGAGAGGGATTTAAGGCGGCCTACGCCATTTCTACGGGAAATAAGAGCGGTAAGTTCGATCTTTTTTTATTATTTTTTTGAATTCTTCAAGACAATATTTGCCTCCCAAATTGTAATTATTTTTCGTGTGAAATGTACTTTTTCGACAAAAGACGTGGGGAATTTTTGGAGTTTTTTTTATTTTTTTTAAAACCACGTTTTGGATAAAAACTATACATTGTTTTTCTCCTTTGTCTACAGCCCTGTCCATTCCATCGACGGGACAGTTGTGCTGGACGCTGGTGTGAAGCCGGGTGTAGCACTGTAACCCTGGGAAAGGTACGTTAGGATTATTTTAGTTCATCTGTTTAAATCTACTTTATTTTATTGAGTCGACATGGGGTTCTTGATTTAAATTACTGTAGGGGAACTTCGTGCAAAATAGACGAATTCCAGGAAACTGAAACATTTCATTTTCCACAGGGTTTTACGCTCGGGCAAGATTCAACCACATTTTTGGACCATGTGCTGTCCTAGCACCATGTGCTAAGCAAGCACGAGGGGAGGCGCGGGCAGAACTGGGACCGGTGGAGTAGCAGGAATGTCTGGAAACAACACCAGGTTTACAAAATATTACTTCAACAACTATTAGATAAGAACACGACCAAGGTAGGAGCAAGGATATTTTAGATATATATATTTTTTTGCTATAATTTTCCATATAATTTTTTATTAAATACAACTTTTGAAATTCTTGTAAACGCAAGATAAGGTATGACGTCATAACCAAAATTTTGCGGCATAACTATTCATTTATAATTTTTACTGTACAATTGGAGTGTCTTGCTATTTTGGCCCTGACTTGTTCCATTTCATTTCATTAATTTTTTCCTATTTCATGTTTTTGGTAATATTGTCCGGTTGACCGTTAAAATATACAAGATGAACTAAATTTTTGTGTTATTTGTACAATCCAATGAACCAACTTTGCAGAGACAAAAGAGAGATGAGATTATATTTTTTTAGCGGTTTCCTTACATTGTTTTACCTCATGGGGTAGATCTCGGACTGAGTTGCTGTCTGTCTCATTCTACCCAACGTAGAATGATGACAGCAGATATTTGGTCCAGATCTCCCCTATGACAGAATGATTTTGGAAGTGTTTTTTTTTACAGTCATTTATATAATGGAGTCTCACACTACTGACTCAAATGTAGGTACACTGTGACCTGTTGGAAATGTGCATCTACGTATAAGGAACTTTCTATTTGTTACATTTTGATTCATTTAGAAATCTTTTAGAATTTTATTTTGTTTATTAGTCAATTTTTTTGGTTATTCTTAATTACACAATTACTCTGGAAGCCTCGGAAGTAAGTTTTATTTGGCTACAACGTTTGGGTTGAACTGTATTTTAATTAAGATCTTCTTTGTAAAACATTGATATTAAAACACTGTGGCGCCCCACGTTGGACGCCAATTGTGGCCAATTACAATGCGTTGGGTAACATTTTGTGGCAACCTAAAAGACGTTGCCGCCATTTTGTGACACTGTAAATAGAACAATAATGCTGTGCCAATTTGTGACACTAAAATCAAATTACTGAGTAACTAAACAAATACTCTGGAAGCCTCGGAAGTAGGTAGAGTTTCATTGTTTGGCTACAACGTTTGAGTTGAACTGTATTTTATTTAAGATCTTCTTTGTAAAACATTGGTATTAAAACACTGTGGCGCACTTAAAATTTTCTTATTTCTGAACCCCCCCCTTCTCCACTGTATAAAAGTTACCGGGCATATCAATGTTTTACCTAGCTGGAAAATACAGTTCTGCTTCCAGATATTTGTTTAGGTACTCAGTAATTTGATTTTAGTGTCACAAATTGGCACAGCATTATTGTTCTATTAAAATTCGAAAAAACGTCATTTAGCGAATTTTAGGGTAGGGAATCCCAAAAGACAAAAGTTTGAAAATTAATATTTTAAAAACTATATTGTTTATTACCAAAAGCACAGAGTTACAGTATGGTAGGGCCATAGAGATGCGAAAAAACTACAGCCTGAGTTAAGATTCGGAAAAGGGTCATTTAGCGAATTTTAAATTCATATTTTAAAAACTATATAGTTTATCAACAAAAGCAATGAATTGCAGTATGGTGGGGCCATAGATATGCGAAAAAACCACACCCTGGGTTAAAATTCGGAAAAACGCCATTTAGCGAATTTTAGGGTAGGGAATCCCATAAGACCAAATAAGACCAAAGTTTGAAAATTTATATTTCAAAAACTATATAGTTTATCAGCAAAAGCACCGAGTTGCAGTATGGTGGGGCATTGCAGTGCATTAACTAGGGGGGTGCGACCGGTGACCCCGCACAGGGCGTCTTCGCTAGAGGGCCATCAGGCCAAACTCTAATGTTGCACCGGGCGCCAAGCACCCTAGAGCTCCCCGAACATCCTGGATCCACCGCTAAAACTAGGTTTAATAAAATATATTTGGCTTTTTTATTACTAACCGACTTTGTTCGCCCGCCAGAGCCCAAAAAATGTAATAATGTAAGGTTTATAGCTAATACAGAATAAGTTAAAAGTTGAAAAAAAAATCTTAGCTTGTTTGATCGAAAATCAGATGCGGAGAAAAGGTTTGCACGGGAAAAGCGCACAGAGGAAAAATTTACAATTGTAACACCGGCACACAAAATAAAAAAGTTAGTCTGTACATTTGACCAGACCACCACCAGACACATGTCTTTCAGAACGCTGAATCCAAAACGGGGTCAGCTTTTTCGAGTAAATTGCGAAAAACTTGATAAAAGCATTATAATTTTACATGGTGAAGGTAGCAAAATTAGATAGATTATATAAAACTAATGTTGGCATTATTCAAGAAAAAATTCAACATTTTTATAACTCCCATTTTTATCTTAGACCGACCAATAATACTTGTTTAACAAGTGTGTAAATACAAATGTAATGGTCCATTTATGCTCCTAGTATGACGCCAAAACTTTCATAAATATTTAACATTTTCAAAATTAAAAACATTTTGATAGTTTCAAAATTTTTAAAAATTTTAATATATTCAACATTTTTTAAAAATTTCAAAACTTCGTTGTATATATTTTTAAAATTATACGAAATTATGATAATGAAGTAACCTAATCTGATGCTTTTTACATGTAACAATCTAATTTTAAAAACTAAACTTTATTTTATTGCAAGATTTTTTTTATGTTAAAAATATTTATTGAATAGTTTCTCTGAGCGCTATTACCACTACCCCCCCCCCCCCCCCCAGATTCCAGAACCGTCGATGACTCGCTCGCACCGTTTAAGATTAAGCTAGCTAACATCTAAAAAATTTAACAAAAATATATGAAAATTTATTGTAATTAAACGTATACGGAAAGTTCAACAGAAAAGTTAAGTTTTTGATCAAGATTTGGTCTTAAGTGGCAAAATGAGAAATATCACGTCATTCACCAGCCAAGGGTCCCCAAACAAGCCAGTCCGGGCCTGAATGGGACACCCTGTATAATTATATTTCGGAAATTATCACATAGTCTAATACATACCCCCCCTTGCGTCTGATTCGATGTCATGTTTATAACAATACAACAAATTTTTAATAGAAAACTATAACGTACTTCAGTAGGACTATGGGATATATTTGTCTCTTGCTCTTAACCAACACAGCAAAGGACAGAAATAGTCCAGTGCTGCAACGACTGTCTTAATCAAATGCGCTATTTATTAAAATTTAAAAAGAAACAATATTTGAAATGCGGCTAAGCATGTTTAAATATAAGTAATTATATGAAGTGATATTTATCTAATTAAATAAGTAAATTAAAGTGTATCGCGTTGTAGGTAAATACTAGATGCTTCCGCATGTTCAGTTTTGAAACTTTTACCAAAAGTAAAGTAATATACAACAAATATGGAAAACTCAGTGGTGATATTGATAATATTAACCAGTGTGGGTAGCCATTGTATATTTGGTAAATTATTTCCCATAGTTTCAGAAAAAAATACACCCACCTTTTACAACTGGCTTGATAAAATTCTTATCAAATACGCCAACCACACAAACTGGATAGTTCATTTAGTAGATTTTATTTACCCCAGTAGAATTCCAGTTGTTATTTTGGATTCCTCCAGAAATATTACATGTTGTAAAAACAGTATTCAGCATTATTATATAATTTATCTTCCAAAAATTGATAAATTTTTTACAATTATTAATATGATAATAATAATTAATAAGAATAGCACAGAAAAATGCATTTCATCTATGGCTTTCATTTTAAAAGAAAAACCTTCGCAAAAATTTGTAAAAGCAGTTAGCACAGTACTTTATTATGCTATATTTTTAATTGCAAACACACATGATGATTTTTACGTTACGGATTTGAAGGGTAACTTTATAACTAATGGCACACACATGGACCTTGATACAAGTGAAAAAAATGCTTTAAAAGTTTGCACATACGATTTGTTTCCATACACGCGTAGTTTTAGTGATGATGGAAACGGTTTGTTGACTTACTACTTAACTGAGCTGAACCGATCAGATAACATGAATTTGGAGTTAATAATAAAAAATAAGTCAGATAGTCTTTACAAGGATTCAAAAAGTTATGAACTTCTTGCTGAACAAATTTGCGATGTTATAGTATCACCAGAAAAAACCAGAGATAAGGACTTAAAAGTCCACTACCTGTCGCATGGACGAGATAAAATTATTGTCATTACTCCCACCACATATTGCAGAAAAGAATTTAACATATTCTTTGGTTGCTTTGAAAGCAGTATCTGGATTTTAATGAGTTTTACGTTTGCGATTTGTTGGCTATTTATTTGGTACTTGGGAGGAAAAAAATCTGGTCGAAATACTAATATATTTTTAGCTTTAGTCTTAATTATATTAAACAAGCCCGTACCAAATTCATATATAACGGTATTTTATCGACCTATATTTATTCTGTTAAATTTAGTCGCAATAGCATTTGTTGCAGCTGGACAGAGTCAAGTATACTCGTTAATAATTGGAAAAGTTAAAAATTGCGAAGTGTCTACACTACAATCAGTGGTGGATTCAAAAATCCCAATTGGTGCTCCTCAGTTCCTTATCAATCTGCTCAGTAACAAGGAGCAATCGCAAATTGTTAAAGATCTTTTACAGCATGTAACGAACACTGATACTGAGCCTGACAGACTCAATGTGAGTATTGCTCATATCACACTATCCTCAATATTTTACCATTCGTTACCATACAATTACACCGCCAAAGACAGAAGTGCTATGTTTAACGAAGTTGAGGAGGCCGTTGGCCCATTTAAAATGAAGCTTATAACTTACCAAAGCAAAGAGGGTACAATTAAATTAGATTTAAAAATGAAAAGGCTTGTCCAAAGCGGAATCACAAATAATATTATTTTAAATAGACTTCTAGCAAAATTTTCCAAAATGCTAATGAGTAATGATGGGGAGGATTCTTTTAGGTCCCTGGGTCTTACGGAACTTTCTCAAGCGTTTAATATTTTAATAGTTTTCTGGCTTTTGAATTTAATGGTTTTTATAGTTGAGGTAATCTATCACTTAAAAAGTGAACAGTCAATAGCAAAAAATTTGCCCTATTTACCATAGATATTAATTGAAATAAAATATTTAGTTTATCTAGTGTATCTTATTTAAGCCAACATTGTTTTTAAATATTACCGTGTTTTCAGAACAGTATTAAACAATTATACACAATTTATCAAACGGAAGTAGATACATTTTTAACATTATCAACATGATATAAATTAACAAGAACAGCACAAAGTAATTTTATTAATATCGTTCATATTACCTGATATGTAATTTCATATGATTAAGGTAGTTAATAACTTTGTGTGGTTTTCTTTGTGCTATTTGTATTTTAGAAAGCTCTAGAGTACTATTTGTCAAATTGTGTATTGTATCTCAGGCGTTATGATCCGTATTAGACTTATGCCACACTAATGAGATAAATTATTCCTCAAGTATGTCTTTAGTCGGTTTTTCCGTCTCATACATACGAGACTTGTTGCTGGACTTCTCTAGGGCTAAGGCATAAATACAGGTGTTGAGCATTAATAGAAAAGACTGAGAGGAGAAGTTTTTTTGCAAATTTTCTTTGCTGAATCAAGTGGTTATAGAAAAGTGCATTTAAAATTGGTAAAAATGCATTGATTCAATAATATACATTATATAGTTTTAATCAGGATGAATGGAATTGATAGGCAGGATTATTCTATAATAATGTCGGGTGTTATAAAACAAGCTGCTACGATTAAAGAAGGTAATTCTTGGATTCCTTTTGAGAAAAAAAAAACTTTGTATGAACATCTCCTATCTAGATATTTTTGTGAAATTTGGCACATACTTTTTTTTCATCAGATCATTTTCTTATGTATACAGGTACGGGTAGACCTCGTCAGATGTCTATCAGGGGAAATGAATCGACCCCTGCCCTCCGTAGATTCCAGGTACTCTTCGACCCGGAGAGTTAGCACCTGTATAGGGTCCCTTTCCCAGGGTTACGGGAGAAGACCACATCGATATGAAAGGCGGAGAGAATGGACCTCGGTACGGTGATCATAGCGTAGGTGGCAACCCTTTCTTTTAGGGATAGTATAAAAGACTACTGCCTTGTAGTACCGGCGTTGGAATCGTCAAAGGCTAGGGGAAGAAAACCTCGATCAAAAATCACCTGGTCCTCCAGGTTGGGGGTTGGGGCATCAGACTAACTCTCTGATACCCGGAAAAAACGTACACTGTTAAAAAACCCAATCAAACGCCTCGGAAAGAAATGAAAAACCTAAGACGAACCAAGCAAAGAAACAGGAATATGATTTTTGGTACATGGAACGTACAAGGAATGAATCGAAAACTGAATGAAATAGTACATGAGTGCAGCAGAATGAAGGTAGACCTTGCTGTACTAACAGAAACGAAAAAGAAAGGAAAAGGATCTGAAAACCTAGGACAATATGACCATTTCTATAGCGGAGTGGCAAAAGAAAAACATGCCCAACAAGGAGTATCTATTTTGGTCAACAAAAGATTTAGAAAATTTATCACCAACTGGGAAGCAGTCAATGAAAGGCTAATTAAAATGAATATAACAATAAAAGGAATGAGACTTACGATTTTTGGAATCTATGCGTATAACGACGATGCAAATGTAGCCGTGAAAGACAATTTTTTTGAAGAAATACACAATGAAATATCAGCAGTAAGTGCATCTAGAGAAATTGTCATATTGGGAGATTTAAATAGTAGAACCGGTAACAGAGTTAATGATCTGACAGTTAGCCAATATATATACCGGCTAATTACAGTATGTGAGCAATTAGACCTAAAAATCCAAAACGGTTTTTTTCAACATAAGGAAATACACAAATATACCTGGACCAAACCCTCACAAAACCTGAAATCCGTCATTGATTATTTTATCACTAAACAAAAGACAAAACTAAAAATTCAAGATGTCAGAACAAAGCGTGGATCAACATGCGGAAGTGATCACTATTTTCTGGAGTCCAAAATTCTCTTTCCTTATCAAGGCCGAAGCCTGCATCAACAACATCTTGATGATAGTGATTGAAGAAATTGATCACTGTAAATATAATCTACTAAGCCTAGAACATGACAGCGTAAAAAACTTATACAAAAAGAGAGTGAACGAAAAACTTAATACAAGTTCAGATGAAACCCCAGATGAGGAATACGAATGTATTACATTAAGCATCCACCAAGCTGCAAAAGAAGCACTAGGATTAATGGAAGAAACTTCTAAAAGAAGAAAACCATACTGGTGGGATGCTGAGATTGAGAGAGAAATAGAGGAAAAAAGGAAATTATATCACACCTACTTATCCCAAAAGACAGATAGAAGCAGACAAGAATACAAAATCGCGCAATCAAAGGTGAGAAGAATGATCAGTGATAAGAAAAATCATTCGTGGACGCAAAAGTGCCAGAAAATAGATTCTTACTTAGGAGGTAGGAGAAGTACCGACAGCTGGAAAACTATAAGATCGATTAAAAAAGAAACATGCAGAGATATCATTTCACCAATACCAGAGAAAGAATGGGATGAGCATTTTAAAAAACTATTAACTGAAGATAGAGCAGAATTCAAGGAAGACGCAAGAGACAATATAATTAGAACGATGGGATCTCCAGTACCCCTCACAATCTCTGAGGTCAAAAACGTGTGCACAACCTTAAAAAGCGGTAAATCTGCCGGACCCGGAAATATCCCAGCAGAACTTATTAAATATGGCACTGAAGAACTGTTTTGGAGATTACGGAATCTTTTCCAAAAATATTTAAATGGAACTGTAGTCCCAACTGAGTGGAAAACGTCATATATATCCACAATACACAAAAAAGGAAGGAAAGATATATGTGACAATTATAGAGGTATATCTGTGACTAGTACGCTAAGCAGAATATACGGTAAAATAATAAGAAATAAAGTAGAGAGCGAATATAAAGACATGGAGGCAGAAGAACAAGCTGGTTTCAGGGCGGGTAGATCGACTTCAGATCATCTCTTTTGTATAACCCAAGTTATTGAAAAGAAAATGGCATACGGACAAGAGCTGCATCTGCTTTACGTGGATTTGCAGAAGGCATATGATAGTATACCACTAAATCTACTTTGGAAAGCGTTGGAAAACACAAACATAAGCGTACAACTAATTAAGGCCATCAAAGAGTTATACCGCAAGAGTAAGGCAAAAGTTAAAATAAAAGCAAAACTAACCAAAGGCTTTCAAGTAAATAAAGGTCTTAAAGAAGGTTGCTGTATCTCGCCTACGCTCTTCAAGATATACTTGGAACAAGTCCTTAAAGTATGGAAGAGAAAATGCCAAAACATGGGAATTCCGTTGGACGAAACCACCTTGTATACTTTATGTTTCGCCGATGATCAGATAGTAGTGGCTCAGGATTATGACGACCTCGAATATATGACGCGAAAACTAATAGAAGAGTACAATAAGTGGGGACTAGAGGTTAATCTCAATAAGACAGAGTATATGTGTATCGGTGGAATGAAACAGGATCTAATCTTAAATACCGGGCAGCGAATTCACTCCTGTGATGAGTATAAATACTTAGGTCTAAAAATTACAGCTGACGGAACACTAGACAAAGCTATAAAAGATCGAAACGTACAAGGAAGAAAAGCAATAACTTTATTAAATGGAATAATTTGGGACCAAAGTATATCAAAACATAACAAAAAGCTTATATATAACACCATTGTAAAAAGTATTATTACATACGGCTCAGAAGTATGGCCAATCAAGGATAGAACAGAAAAAATGCTTTCCGCTACAGAGATGGACTATTGGAGAAGAGCAGCAGGGAAATCAAAAAGAGAAAGAGTTACAAATCAAAGAATAAGATAAATTATGACAGTGGGTGAACGTACTTTAGTGGATGATATAAGAACAAAACAACTGGTGTGGTACGGACATGTACAAAGAATGAATGATGAAAGACTACCTTAACAAATACTACAATGGAAACCAACTGGCCGAAGAAAACGAGGACGGCCAAGGAGAAGCTGGAGAGAAGGAATAGACAGTGAAATAAGAATAAGAGGCCTAGATGATGAATTATGGGCAAACAGAAACGAGTGGAGATTGGGTATCGGAAGACGTAGAACGTTGTGAAACCGATAAATATATATATATATTTTCTTATGTATGAGACCTTTTTTTTATTTTGACCAGACAATTTTAAATAAATTGTTCTTTTTTCTAAGGGATCTAGCTCTTTAGTAACCATTCAGAAAGCGACGATCAGATTCATTAACCAAAAACCAAGGCTTCATCACACCTGTGAGTTGTTCAAACTAAATAATATTTTAAAAGTCTCAGAAGCCTTTTATGTTACCCTTGGAACTTTAATGGCTCAGCTCTACAAATCTTTAATTAGTCCGAGCGCAAAAAATTCACAGACTACAAGAACAAACCTCCAACTATTTGCACAAGTACCATTAACGAGAATTAGTCGCATTTAAAACTCAGGGTACAAGGAAAACTTATTGAGAATAAGAAAAGAAATTAAATAAATGATTTTTGCAGATAATCAAACTTTAAAAGAGAGTCTGTGAAAAGTAATCTCATTCAATTTCAATTTTTTTCAATTTTTCTTTTCTTTTCAATTTTTCGTAATTTTTTGATATTGTCATTTTTAAAACTACTAGTAAATTTGTAACCAACGCTAGTTAACTATATCACTTTAAACAAACTCCATATATGCACACGTGCCCTAGGCTTTGCATGTATGGGGTGCATAGATTTTAAGTTTGTATACACAAATTTTGGTAAATAAATAATAAACAAATAAATAAAACTCACCTTTGGTGAGTAAGCATCACTATCCTGATTTTGAATCTGGCTCTCCTCCAGCATCTTGATGATAGCTTCCGGATTCGGCGCAAAGATGGCGCAAGTAACAACGACGTTATGCGCCTTGATAGCCTCCCAGAAATCGTTACGGTCTTTGCGCACCGATGTGATCGAGTAGTCGTGCTTCGTTTTCCAAATGAAGATATCGTGCTTTTCCGAACCCGTAACAATGTATTTTCCGTCGTGCGAAAAGCTGGCTCGGATCTGACTGCTTTCGTTTGAGTAGCCTAGATAATAACGACCAATTACTGCCTTTTAAAAATATCTAGTGCATAGAATAAGAGAAGGCAAATTTGTTAGTTGAATACATGCTTTTGCACGGCAATAGGATGTTATTAGAACAGGTAGTAGTTGTTTCACGGCCATAGAATGTTTTTATAATGGGTAGTACGTTAAGACAGAAGCCCTGAAATTAATATTAGTTAAATTTTACAAATACCTTTTCCTTTGTATTTGCAGCAAACATTTAAATCTCTTAAGTCGTACAATCGAATACGGCTGTCATTGGACGTCACCAAAATCTTATCTTCACCTGGCATCGGCTCTATGCCGCTGATTTTTCGGCCGATCGCGTTTCGCCCTCTGGACGACCTAATTGAAAACAAGTCAATTTGGAAACTTAAGGATTTTACTACTTATTTTTCGCTTTACAACATGGACAACACAAGTCTTAAGGTGTTTGAAATAAAAGGTATTTTTAATTTTTTTTGCTTTAATTTAAATTACACCTTATTTGAGGAAGTTTCAAGTGTGTTTTTTTCAAGACCAACAACAAGTTTTGAAATTTTAGAATAACTTTAAAGTAAAACAAGAAGTAAATCAATATTTTATGATTTTCTCACCTAACATGAATTTGAGTGTGGTACTTTAACTGGTCGGTGATGTAAAAGATACAGCGTCCATCATAAGTACCAACCACTGCGAATTTGCCATTCTGACAGAAGTTGGCAGCCGTGATTAGTTTGTTGTTGTCCTCGACTTCATTCCATACAGCTACCTGTCAATACAAACACTTTCCTAAAAATAGCTACGTTCGTTTATAAGATTTAAGCCAAAAATTAATAAGTAAAATAAAGTTTCAAAAAGTATATATTTATATATATATTTATGTATATATATATATATATATATATATATATATATATATATATATATATATATATATATATATATATATATATATATATTTGGCGCAGTAGTATCTAACAACCAACGTTAAACTGTCATTCCGCATCCAGAATCTAAGATGGCGGCTGTCACAACTAAAAAAAATATATCCTCGTTTTGGGATAATTAAGTTAAATTTATATTATCGTAGACCTACTTATTTCGAAAATATAAAAAAGTTAAGTCCTGTCACTTAAGAACAACATTGCGACCATATTTCAAATAATATATTTTTTTATAATGATGATGGATAATTTATTCACCTTACCTTCTTATCTGGTATATTCCATAACCTCAACTTGCCGTCTAAAGAGCCACTGAGAAAGTAACGGTCATCTCTAGGGTGAAAGACAATTGCCGACACAAAATCAATGTGCTGAAAGCAGCAAAGACATTCTTTGCGGGAAATATGCCACAGTCTGACGGTTTTGTCGAAGGAGGCTGACAGGATGAAGTAGTTTTTTGACCAGGCAATGTCTAGCAAGTCTAAAATCAAAATGATTTGCTAGTCCATCTGGTGGCCGAAAAGTAAGTTATTATCAGGTAGATATTTTTTGTCAGTTTTTTTACACCAGAGTGAGCCACTCTTCTTACCAGTTGTTAGGTTTTTTTACCTGCAGGTTGATATTACTTTTAAATATTTATTGTAAAACTTTGCCGCAACTTCAACAGTAAAATAATAGCGTAAATGCGGAAATGATGCCTGGAGCCTATCGGAAGATTTGTATTTAAACATTGTATCGCAGAATCTTGTATATACCATTCAGAAATCTAAAAGCATTTCATCGAAGTTCAACGCCCATTAAATTTGTGCGACGTACTTTAAATTTAAATCGGTTTAGGTAGTAGGCAACCTACAAAAAACTTGGCCTTACCTGAAGTGTGTCCGGTATAAGTACAAAATGGCTTTGGCATAAAGGTGTACTTGCTAGCCTCTTCTGGGCTTAGCGCCTCAAAAGCCGCAAAGTTAGCAGTGTCCGTAGAATGATGGGAGACCAAGGACTCTTGAGATGGAGTGGGAGACACTTTTTCTGCGTTATATTTGGTGCGCATGTCTTGGAAGAACGGGTATGCGTCTCGGATTACCTAAGAACAATAAGAGAATTACTATTGGACAAAAAATAATAAAAGTTAAATTAACTTTTGGTAAAACGTATGTACATGATTTAATAAGTTTGAAAAGCAGGGGAATATTCTGACTTAAAAATGAGGAGTTTGATCATAAGATAATTTTTTTTATTCATTCAGGTTAAATAATTAACTTAATCATCGAAAAAGAAATGATAAAAAATAGTATTAATAAGCTTAAATCCGGAAAAGCTAGCCGACCTGGGGGAATATACGCTGAAATGCTCAAATATGGATCAGAAAAACCACTAGAAAATCTCACATATATTATCAATGATGATGATTAGAAAAATGCAATACATAAAAAAGGAAACAAGCTGGATGGCAACAATTATAGAGGAATTTCAGTAACCGGTACTCTAAGTAGATTGTAAGGTAGGATTCTAATAGCCCATCGCACCGACTTTTTTTTTCTTTACTTAGCCTTAAGTGTTCCTTATTACGTCATATTATGATTATATTAAGAAATGCTTTAGGCTAAGTAACGAAAAAAAAGTCGGTGAGATGGACCGTTAGAGATTTAATAGAGAACGATTTTCATGAACAAGAAGAAGAAGAAGATTAAAGCGGGTTACGTGCAGCAACATCTTGTAGTGACAATGTTTTTTGTCTTAAACAAGTAACTAAGAAAAGGAGTCCTAGAAATATAGAGAATTATGTTACCTTTGTGGACCTACAAAAAGCATATGATAGCGTTCTAGTAGAAAAATTATGGACAGTGTTATAAAATTAAAATTGGAAATCGACTTTTAAAAGAATTCCTGGTAAGACAGGGATGTTATATCTCTCGAACTCTTTTCAAAATATATTTCGCGATAGCCCTAAAAATCTGTAAATGTAAAGTACACGGTATGGGAATACAACTTAACAACCGATTTGCCATATACACACTACAGTTTGCTGACGACGTTTATTGTAGCTAATGATAAAGAAGACATTGAGTATATGATGAGAAATTTAATGGAAGAATACCAACTGTGGGGGTTAACAGTGACCGTAGACAAGACACAGTACTTATGCATTGTAAACGAATCACGTGAGTTAGAACTAGGCAATGAACAAACAATATCTTCATGCAATGAGGATGTATACCTGGGTGTCACATTTGATAAGACAGGAATCGACTATAACGAACTGGAAAAAAAATAGTAAAAGCAAAAAAGGTTATTAGATGTCTTAACAGTATTTTATAGAGAAATAAAACCGAATGTAAAATGTGACAAATATGAAACAATGGTGAAAAGCACGCTGTTGTATGGAATAGAGAATTGTCGCGTAACAGAAAAATACAAAACAAAAGTGGAAAGTGTCGACATGGATGCAATAAGATCAATGAGAATATCTAGAACAGATCACATAAGAAATGAGATCATAAAAGAAAGAATGGGAATCGAGGGAAGCATAACGGATAACATCACTAAAAGACAATTGATATGGTACGGCCATGTACAACGGATGAACGACGAAAGATTACCAAAGCACCAATGGCAACCAATAGGACGCAGAAAGAGGGCGTCCTAAACTGGAATGGCAACAGTCAATCCAAAGACGAAAAAAACCTGACAGATGATTGTCAGGATCGAAGGAGCTGGAGAATAGGCGTCCGACAACGTAGAAAAACATTCTAAACCGATATAGTAGTAGTAGTAGTAGTAGTAAATAATTTTTATTTATTTTTTCAAAAAAATCAGAGGGTTATATAGTCCTTGCCATAGGCAGTTACACTTTTGTGACATTTCCAACCTCTTTATTTATCATATGTATACTGACAGCAACAATTTTTTTTAAAATGGCATGTCTTTGAGTTGTTTTTATCTGTGCGTTTTTTTGTCAACCTACAGTCAGTATCTTTTTATCCGGGGACTATGACAGTTTTACACCTCTATAAACTTAGCATTACCACCTAAGAATTGGATATTGGATATTCGCAATATATGCATTAATTGTCGTGAATTTGTCGTAAATTTGTCTGAAAAGGGTATGTAATGCTAAGTTGAGTCTCAACTTAGCATTACCACCCCAGAAAAAATTAAAATATTTAAAAACTAATCTATGGAATAATTGTCGTAAATTTGTCGTAAATTTGTCATGAAAGAAAAAAATTTGTCGCGCCACCCGTTTTCCTGAAAAAGGTATGTAATGCTAAGATGAGTCTCAACTTAGCACTACCACCCTAGAAAAAATTAAAATTTTCAAAAACTAATAAATGCATTAATTGTCGTGAATTTGTCGTAAATTTGTCGTAAAAGAAAAACAATTGTCGCGTCATCCGTTTTCCCGGAAACGGGCAGTGAGCAACTTTGAGATCTAAATCTAAATCTCAGTGATCTACAAGCTTTTTCACAATACGAAGATGTAGTATATTTAACCTTGTCGCGCAATTGTAAATTTTTGGTGAAACAATCATTATATTACGTTCCGCTTTTACTTTTCAATATAACCTTTTGTGGTGTTTGTGTAAATATTCATTGATCGCCAGGATTTTGCGTTGTTTTAGAAATTATGAAAAAAAGTGAACTTCTCACGAAACATTTATATGCATTAAATGTCTTAAATTTGTCGCGAAAGAAAAAAAATTGTCGCGCCACCTGTTTTCCTGAAAAGGGGGTGTAATGCTAAGTTGAGTCTCAACTTAGCACTACCACCCCAGAAAAAATTAAAATTTTCAAAAACTAATAAATGCATTAATTGTCGTGAATTTGTCGTAAATTTGTCGAAGATCGCGTCATCCGTTTTCCCGGAAACGGGCAGTGTGTCACTTTGAGATCTAAATCTAAATCTCAGTGATCTTTAAGCTTTTTCACAATACGAAGATGTAGAATATTTAACCTTGAAGAAAAACCTTTCTTAAAATTAAACCATGAATTGCCAAAACTAATTTTCTTAACTTTAGAATTTCGCTTTGCCATTTTTTAAACCGTAAACAGTAGGTTTAGTAGCAAAAAGTTTATACTTTAGCTTTTCGAACCACAGAATACTGGATTCACATAAATACTTTCACCAAAACTACGCACTGTTATGCTCCCACGGCCGACA
The DNA here is from genome assembly GCA_963576565.1 of Aspidapion aeneum. Lineage (NCBI taxonomy): Eukaryota > Metazoa > Arthropoda > Insecta > Coleoptera > Brentidae > Aspidapion > Aspidapion aeneum. The sequence goes on along the minus strand of OY755047.1, from coordinate 32,348,805 downwards.
AAGTTCCATGCCCGACAATGCTCAATGCTTAATATGTGACTGCTTGCCTGGCCTACTATTCTTGTACGGCCAGCTAAATTCTGGACCAGGTTTGTTTTTCCACTCCTGAACCGAACCGGAAAAATCCGGACGAATATATTACTGCTAGACCGTATTTCACTTCCAGTAAGTTTTAGCTCACACTACTACTATATAAGTAGTGTGAGCTATGGTGATCCTAATTTTTTCGAGAAAAAAAAAGTTGCTCCGATTTCAAAATTTTTTATATATCTTTGCGTTTCAGATGATTTTGAAACTTTTTTGTTTTGCTGTCTGTCTGTCTGTATGTCTGTCTGTCTGTGGTGGGGGTAGATTCCAAAAATTAGAGTTTGTGAAAATATGGCGTGTGTGATATCAAACGAAAGGTAATTAAGTCTGGAGTTAAACAAAATGAATTTTAGTTTATTTAAAAAAAAAAGGTGGGGGTAGATGTCAAAAATTAGAGTTTAAGTGAAAATATGGCGTGTGTGATATCAAACGAAAGGTAATTGAGTCTGGAGTTAAACAAAATACATTTTAGTTTTTTTTTAAAGGGTGGGGGTAGATTTAAAAAATTTGAGTTTAAGTCAAAACATGGCTTGTGTGGTATCAAACGAAAGGTAATTGAGTCTGGAGTTGAATAAAATATATTTCAGTTTTTGATTATATTAGCTCACACTATAACTATAGTACCTAGTGTGAGCTTAGGTGCCCATAGAGTGGCAGAGTATTTTTTAATTGTGTTGCCAAAACAAAACTGACAACCAAGAGTAAGGCTAGAAACGTCACAAAACTGCCGCGGATTTGTTTCACGGTGAAAAAGATAAAGGTGAAAATTTCGCTCACTTCAAGAACCTTCAAGAATAGGCACCCAGAGCTGTGTTACCAAGTCGACATAGCACGTTTACACACGTGTCCGAAAAGTTTTTTCCCAACCATTGCCTATGCTATGCTTGATCTTTATTTTATTAGGGGTCGCCTATTAATGACGTAACAGGATTTGGAGGGCTTCCTAAAAGTTTGGCAAAGTGTAACAAGGGGTAGGGAGAGCTTTTCGACTTTGTTAGGTAAGAACTTTCGCCTACAATAAAATAAATAAAACTATACAACTAGTAGGTACCTAGTGTTACTAGAAGATGGAGTTTTGTTAGTATGAAACATATTTATATCCGTTCTTTGTAGCAAAATGCCTATGATTGTTAAAAGGACAACATAATATTTCTTGAGAAGTTCGCTTTTTTTCGTTAATTCTAAAACAACGCAAAATCCTGGCGTTAGCTTGATCATTGAAAACAGCGAGCAATGAATATTTATATTAACACCACAAAGGGTAAGGGTAAAAGTAAAAACAGCACGTAATATAACGATTGTTTCACCAAAAATTTACAATCGCGCGACAAATTTAAATATACTATATCTTCGTATTGTGAAAAAATCACTGAGATTTAGATTTAGATCTCAAAGTTGCTCACTGCCCGTTTACCGGGAAAACGGATGACGCGACAATTGTTTTTCTTTTACGACAAATCGTGAATTTGTCGTCACGACAATTAATGCATTTATTAGTTTTTGAAAATTTTAATTTTTTCTGGGGTGGTAGTGCTAAGTTGAGACTCAACTTAGCATTACATACCCTTTTCAGGAAAACGGGTGGCGCGACAAATTTTTTTCTTTTACGACAAATTTACGACAATTATTCCATAGATTAGTTTTTAAAAATTTTAATTTTTTCTGGGGTGCTAATGCGAAGTTGAGACTCAACTTAGCATTACATACCGTTTTCAGGAAAACGGGTGTCGCGAAAAATTTTTTTCTTTCACGACAAATTTACGACAAATTCACGACAATTAATACATTTATTGTTTTTTGAAAATTTAAATTTTTTCTGGGGTGGTAGTGCTAAGTTGAGACTCAACTTAGCATTACACCCCCTTTTCAGGAAAACGGGTGGCGCGAGAAAATTTTTCTTTTCACGACAAATGTACGACAATTATTCCATAGATTAGTTTTTGAAAATTTTAATTTTTTCTGGGGTGGTAGTGCCAAGTTGAGACTCAACTTAGCATTACATACCCTTTTCAGGAAAACGGGTGGCGCGACAATTTTTTTTCTTTCACGACAAATTTAAGACAATTAATGCATATAAATGTTTCGTGAGAAGTTCACTTTTTTTCATAATTTCTAAAACAACGCAAAATCCTGGCGATCAATGAATATTTACACAAACACCACAAAAGGTTATATTGAAAAGTAAAAGCGGAACGTAATATAATGATTGTTTTACCAAAAATTTACAATTGCGCGACAAGGTTAAATATACTACATCTTCGTATTGTGAAAAAGCTTAAAGATCACTAAGATTTAGCTGGGAAATCTCAAAGTTGCTCACTGCCCGTTTACCGGGAAAACGGATGACGCGACAATTGTTTTTCTTTTACGACAAATTTACGACAAATTCAGACATAGATTAATGCATTTATTAGTTTTTGAAAATTTAAATTTTTTCTGGTGTGGTAGTGCTAAGTTGAGACTCAACTTAGCATTACATACCCTTTTCAGGAAAACGGGTGGCGCGACAAATTTTTTTCTTTCACGACAAATTTACGACAAATTCACGACAATTAATGCATATATTGCGAATATCCAATTCTTAAGTGGTAATGCTAAGTTTATAGAGGTCAGTTTTACCTTTTATTTTATATCATCAATGTTTACTTTTTAATATATTTCGGGTTAGGGAATATGTTTATTTCATGTCAAAGTCACAAAAGTGTAACAAGGTGACCATCCAGCTTCCATGCATACATATCATGATTATTGGGAATATCCAATGCCAATGTTATTATTTAAATATTTATAGAATTTATGGTACTTATATTTACGTTATTTCTTAATGTAGTAACCCTATACTAACCCAAATCCTCAAAATATTATCCTGACCACCAGTGGCAAACAAACGTCCGCAAGTTGAGAATTTCATGCACCATATTGGACTTTTTTCGGCGCCACCTCCGTCTCGCAATTCTTGAACATGCTCGATTTTTTCAAATTCTAGCGGTCCTTTGTGCGAATTTGATGCCTAACAATAAGATAAGAACTTCAACGTTGATGTATGCTTCAAACACAAAATCATTTAACTCTTAAAATTAAGTAAACGACTCCACAAATCGTGCCCTAACTCAACATACATACATAAAAAAACCGGACTGTTATAACAATGTGTAAAAAAGGACAAAAATACAAATCTACACAACTAATAATAATGAACAGGTTAGTGGAATAAAGATGCATTTGTCTTACTTTGTATTCAAACTAGTTTTATAGGAAATAAATTTGGGATAATATGGGCTATAGATATAGCTCTTTTCCTGTGTAGCATACCTTTAGTTTACAATTTTGCTCGCCAGGATGCACATTGTCAACAATGTCAATAACGTCCTCTTTGTGCCTGGCGTGAGACACTTCTTGAGCTATACTTTTCGCTTTATGCATTGTTTTTTTGACAGTTGAGCCTATTGAAAGAAGAGAAAAACGAGAATATAAGCCAACATGTACATAATATCATCAATTAGTACTTAAAATAAAATACATATATGGTTCCAGTCACTAAACGCCAAAAACCATAGGCCCTTGTGTGTTATAAACCTTACAGATAACGCGACTATCGCTATCTGACGACGAACAGTTAAACGCCTGTTACATGATGGTCCGAAATATTAACTTACCCAAGAACCGTTTTATTCGTGCGGTTTTTTTCCTAACCCCACCACCTTCGTTATCATCCACCATCGGAATGTCAGATTTTTTGTTAGTGTCTACGCTCTCTTCGTCTGATTCTTTGTCTATAGAAAGATAAATAATAGAATTGTAACTGCTTTCGTTTCTATAGGATTGTTTAGTATATTTTCTTTCATGCGTATATTTTCCTTTGTGTGCATTTTTATTATTTGAAGTGGTTTAAACTTTAGTTTAATTTAATATTATTACATTATATTAAAAAAGTATGACCCGTATAGGAACACGGGGGGTAGTTTAACATTAATTATCATTTTCCTTAGCAAGGTTTAGTATATTATTATCTGCACAGGGGTAGAGGGATTTGTTTATTATTTTTCTATAGTACATTAATAAACAAGGGAATTCTTGTTGCCAGTTCTTTATTTGATTTAAGTAACACTACCCAATATATTATGGTTGGTTGCTAAAAAATAGTAAAACGTTGTGTATTATGGAAGAGTGTGTAAACTAAATTATATAAAAACCGTTTACGTTACTACTTTCTTCAATACCTGCAACTCGTTTAAATTTGGCATTGTGGCATATTAAACTTTTGCGACAAACAACCTGCCTATGGTTCGGTATTAAGCTTCCTCTATTAATTCAATGCTCTAAGTGAGAAACTAATGTTTTTAAAACTAGTAGTACATAATGTCAGGCGCTGCAAAAAGGTGAGGAAGAATTTAAGACTATAGTCGTAACTATGGTTTTATTAATGGAATGGTTTTTTTAAATGTTCTAAAGCAGGTAATAAAAATAAAAATAAAATTTCGGACTTCCATTGTCTTTATTTATTTTAAACACGACGTTCCGTCCGACGTTTCCGTCCGAAATTTTATTTCTACTTAATGATTGTCTACTAGTTTGAAACAAAAAGGTATTAACGATGTTAAAATGTTGGAGTATATCTCTCTATAAAATATTCTCGTATATCTGATCCATAACTTTTGTTTTGTTCTTGAAGAGAGGGGCCATCAGGGAAATTACAAAACGGAAAAAAACAGGATTTTTTACCCTCTTTGTTTGTCCCGCGTTTTAAAGTATTATGCAAAGCTATACTGCTACCTCTACCTACCATCGAACGTTACTAAATAAGTTAAATTACAGGCTGGTCCTCAGAATAAGGTAGTGGTAGCCGTAAACATCAGACCCGAGGCTACTGTAACGAAGTTACTATTTTTTTTATTATATTACGTTAGTTCAGGCAGATTTTTTCTTTATTTTGTAAGTAAATTTTAAGAAATGGGACAAATACCTACTTAGCTGATTGACCCGAGTCTCCCCTATTTAGTAATTGTCTTAAATGCCCATATTAGGCAAATCTATCAACAGTCTATAAATGGTTCGATTGTCGCTTTAGGTCATTTATCTTTATAAATACATATATGATGAATACGTCTAGGTATTAACTTCCATATATGGTCAACCCGTGTATATTTAATTCAGCGCTAACACCAGTTATGGCGATTCATATAAGTATTACTTGATTTCCTAATTTGGTAATCAGCTAAGTAGTGGTAAAAACTTTGAATATTTTATTACTATAAATGGATATATAATAATTTTAATACCATATATGGTGAATTATTTAAGGAAGTTCATGCACAAATGCGATACCATATATGAATAGTTTTTTTTATTCTTGATAAAACCTTTGTTTATTTTATTACTAAAAATGGCTCGAGAATAAATTTTATACCATATAAGGTAAATTATTTTCTTATCTTGCATTTTTTGCGCCAATTTTTAATTTAATATAAAAGGAGGTACAGGATTTTCGGAGGCCCTTTTCACCTGTTAGCAGTCGTCGCCGATAGTTTTCAGAAGTTTTCCAAAGTTTTATTTTCCGGTGTGTGAATCCGAAATCACCAGGTAAGCACCAGTCCGTATTATTTTTTTTTAATTTATTTTAAGAACTATTGCTCTAGTTGCTTTATTTAATTTACTGCTTTTCAAAATGATAAATTAATTTTATAACAACAATAATGCACACTGTTTTTATTAACTTTGGCTCCGGCAACTTGGCTAAAAATAGTGCTTTTAAATAAATCACTGTTTTAAAAAATTCATAAAACAAAATGAATCCAACAGACAAACGTAAAAAAAAGGGATTTCTTGTATTTACGATTCATTTTACCTGTTCTGAATTTGTTAGTTAAATTGTTTGATTTATTTTAATTTATTAACTGTTAATTAAAATTTGTTGTTTCCCGCTTTGGCTTCTGTAACTTAGCTTTATAACAACAATAATGCACACTGTTTTTACCAGCTTTGGCTCCGGCAACTTGGCTTCTAAAAATAGTCCTTTTGAATAATTCACTGTTTTAAAAAAATTCATAAAACAAAATGAATCACACAGACAAACGTAAAAAAAAGGGATTTCTTGTATTTACGATTCATTTTACCTGTTCTGAATTTGTTAGTTAAATTGTTTGATTTATTTTAATTTATTAACTGTTAATTAAAATTTGTTGTTTCCCGCTTTGGCTTCTGTAACTTAGCTTTATAACAACAATAATGCACACTGTTTTTACCAGCTTTGGCTCCAGCAACTTGGCTTCTAAAAATAGTCCTTTTGAATAAATCACGGTTTTAAAAGAATTCATAAAACAAAATGAATCAAACAGACAAACGTAAAAAAGGGATTTCTTGTATTTACGATTCATTTTACCTGTTCTGAATTTGTTAGGTAAATTGTTTGATGTATTTTAATTTATTAACTGTTAATTAAAATTTGTTGTTTCCCGCTTTGGCTTCTGCAACTTAGCTTTATAACAACAATAATGCACACTGTTTTTACCAGCTTTGGCTCCGGCAACTTGGCTTCTAAAAATAGTCCTTTTGAATAAATCACTGTTTTAAAAGAATTCATAAAACAAAATGAATCAAACAGACAAACGTAAAAAAGGGATTTCTTGTATTTACGATTCATTTTACCTGTTCTGAATTTGTTAGTTAAATTGTTTGATTTATTTTAATTTATTAACTGTTAATTAAAATTTGTTGTTTCCCGCTTTGGCTTCTGCAACTTAGCTTTATAACAACAATAATGCACACTGTTTTTACCAGCTTTGGCTCCGGCAACTTGGCTTCTAAAAATAGTCCTTTTGAATAAATCACTGTTTTAAAAAATTCATAAAACCAAATGAATCCAACAAACAAACGTAAAAAAAAAGGGGACTTCTTGTATTCACGATTTATTTTACCTGTTCTGAGTTTGTTAGTTAAATTGTTTGATTTATTTTAATTTATTAACTGTTAATTAAAATTTGTTGTTTCCCGCTTTGGCTTCTGTAACTTAGCTTTATAACAACAATTATGCACACTGTTTTTACCAGCTTTGGCTCCGGCAACTTGGCTTCTAAAAATAGTGCTTTTGAATAAATCACTGTTTTAAAAGAATTCATAAAACAAAATGAATCAAACAGACAAACGTAAAAAAGGGATGGGATTTCTTGTATTCACGATTCATTTTACCTGTTCGGAATTTGTTAGTTAAATTGTTTGATTTATTTTAATTTATTAACTGTAAATTAAAATTTATTGTTTCCCGCTTTGGCTTCGGCAACTTAGCTTTATAACAATAATAATTTAAATTGCTTTTACCAGCTTTGACTTTGGCAACTTAGCTGTTAAAAACGACGTTTTACCAAAGTCTGTATTTTACTATTTTGCTAATCCAAAGTAACTAAAATAATGCTGTTTATATTTTAGTTTCCGACTGTCTTAAATTGGTTTAACCTTTTTGTATATATTTAAACTAGAGCAACAGTTTTCCACTTCCGCTAAATACTGGTGCTATGCTTTCTGGCTTAGGGTTTTTTTTCCTGCGCTTTGTGCATTGATTTTTGCTACATGTCAGTTCTCGCTTTTTCATAAACTAATCTCACCGCTTTCCGTTTTAACCTAATATATATTTACGCATCATTGCCTGTGCTAAATTAAAGTTAAAATTTCCTCGTTACATTCTTTTTAGAATATCATTGTTTTTTTTTTAATTTGATTTGTAAGCTGATGAATTTAGTTTTGGTAAATCATTTTTGTTAATTAGGCTTTATTAAAAGATATGAAGTGAAAAATAATGTTCCTTTGAAAAATAATAAAAATTATATTTTTGACTTCAATTATAGTATTTTTATTTTTATTTTAATTATTTTATTTATTTCTTTTTGCCTGGATTTCTCCACTGTCTAAAAGCTACCCGAGAGGCACAGGAGACTCTAAGCTCCATTATTTCTTAGAGTGGCGCCCGAGGTTCTTCATTTCAAGTTTTCTGTAGGATACCGCTAAGGAAAATTTGATATGAACCCTGTGACGTCAAACTATAGGGGTAATTGTGCTATTTGAAGAGATCTTTGAAATGGAAACTTAAGCCCAAGTGGCAATGACCATTCGCAACTCTCGATAGTACAAAACTCTCTTATAAAATTTGGCGCCCGAGCAGGGACTGTTGTTTTTTTTTAATTTTGTTTTTTTTAAATCCTTTGATGTCTCTTTAATTTAGTACAGCGTTTTTTAATTAACTACCGTTTTTTTTAATACGAAATTACTAGCCTGAACTGACATTACTAGAACATAGTTGCGCATTAGAATGCTTACCATTAATAAAATTCATAATATACTCTGACCAGATTATAAAACTGATACCGCAGTTTTACCGAACATTCACACACCGGACTCACACCAGAAACTACCAGTTTCAAATCACACTCTGGAAATATACAACTTCAACTGTACGGCGACCGCTTTTGCTAATATTTTCTTTTATAAAACCGCCGCCTGCTTAATAACTGAAACCGCAGTAATTAATACCGATACCAGCAGTTGAAACAGCAATTGCAATATGGATTCCGAGAAGAAAGCACTCAGCATAAATATTGATGACACTTCACCCATGGGAGATGATCCGCGGGATATGGAGGATTTAATCCCTGTGCCTAAACATACAACAGCTGCTGCATTTCGTAAAATGACAGCTTCGTCTATGCCGATTATTCCCGAGACCGGAACTTTTCCGATAATAGGTGATCTACAGGAAGATTCTGTGATTAACCTACCGACCGTTTTTCCGTATCCGTTCGGATGGGTATATTCCTTAAAAAAACCTGAAATGGACAAATGGCTGGAAAAACTTGGGTTGGCGAATGATGGAAACATGTCCAAGAAACGTCAACAACTGGTAAATTACCTGAAAGAAGGCAGAACCTCGCCTAATCCACAAACTATTAGCCTGAAAGAATCAGATATGCAACCTAATAAAGACCAATCTGAACCAAAAGTAGAAGAGAAGCAGGATACCAGTAAACCTTCCCAGCACCAGTCAGTACCGGTTACCAGTACCGTATTTGTACATAGCCCGACCATACCTGCATTTGTATATAACCAGTCCGTACCTGTAACCAGCACTGTAACGTTACAAAACCAGTCCAGACCAGTAACCGCCACTTTTAGTACCGCCGCCCCTGCTCTTCAACTTTTAGCTTTACCTACAATATACCCACAAGTATCCGACCCCCCGACTTCATTTTATTTCGTTCAATCAAACAAAACCGTTCTCTCTACTAATCTTCTTAATCAAAGTCATCCTCCGACCATAACTTCCATGCCAAATTCAGCTCCAGTATAGAGTACTTAGGTGCTTACCCAGCTGCGCATGGCAACGTCTACCTTTTCAACTACTACTGATTCCGCCGCCTCGCATCTTTTTTTCTTCAAGCCAGCCTGTTTATTTGAGTCAACCGCCATCATATTATTATACAGCAAAGAGCTGCTTATTGCACATACCGTATATGCCGACTACAGCTTCAAGTTTGCCAACTAATTGTGGCGACTCCTTGACAACCCCGACTAATCTTTCATCAAACCAGGCTATATATATATATATATATAAATCAACCGCCGTTACCTTACCAGCCAGCTAAAAGCAGCTCAGTCCAGCTACTTTACCGTTCAATTACCGCTATCCCACCACCGAATCTCACTACCGCCGCTCCGATAGCTAACTTACACTCCGACACGCTCTTAACACAAACAGCAGTAAATCAGCACCAATTGATTTCAAGCACCTTTGCAATTCAGCCGTTTCATCCAGCAAGTTATACCAATTTGTCAAACTGGAAAATTACCTTTGATGGAAGCAGTGATCCTGTGTCATTTATCGAGAAAGTCGAAGAGGCATGTAGCTCATTTGGACTCAGTTTAGATGGTGTTGTAAGCCAGATGCCACAGCTGCTCCGAGGTGAAGCCGAACACTGGTGTAGAAACAATAGATACTCATGGCATTCCTGGAATCAATTCCTGGAAGATTTTCGAGTCCACTATTTCCCAGTAAACTATCTTGCTGAGTTGGAAGCTGAGATAGCTCAAAGAGCTCAAAGGCCAGCTGAGTCAGTTTATAAATATGTCACCGATCTTCATGCCCTTCTTCGCCGACATGGAGGCTATAGTATAAATCAAGAATTGGCCTGGTTGTATAGAAAATTATTGCCACAGTACATAATATCATTTACTCGAGTAGTCCGAGAGTTTGAGTTGCTCCGCACCGAACTAAACCAGACGATTGTGAGATCAATAGCAAGTTCTAGACCAGCGAGCAAGAATTACAGACATTTTAATAGCCAATCTGCGAATCGCCCTGACACTCGCCAACATCCAGGTGGCATCTGTCAATGCCCCGCTAATAGAGGTTAATCAAGTGACGGTCTAGCATACAACCATCAAAAGGTTTGTTGGCGATGTGGACAAACACTTCTGTTCCAAGACTGTTCTGTACAAGGTATTTTGTCAAGGGACTGCAGTTGTAAATCCGAGAACTCGAAAGATGCTGGATTGAACTGAGGCCACCACAGCATCTGGCTACCACCGCCTCTGACTGATGACCTTATTTAAACGTTTTATGGAGAAATCAGACTTACCGAGCTCTCCTGGACACCGGTGTCGGATGTTCCTATTGTGAAGCCCGCCTTGTTGAAGCCTGTCGTCAAACTACAGCATTGATATATCAAGAATCTTTGTTCGCTTATCGCCTAGCAAATGGCTCTTTCGCAAAAATAAGAGAATAATTCGACTTGAAAATCAGTATTGGACTGGACTGCCAGAAGATTTAGTACTCCGTATGGATTTTCTTAGATCCGAAGGAAGAAAATTGGACTTGAAGGATAACTCAATATTTTTGAGAGAAAACAGTCTTCAAGAGAACCAATCCGACTATGTTGATTGCATAGAAATCAATAAAAAATATATCCGCCATAGACCCAATCCCATTTAAAAATCTAGTCGTCTTCTTGTGTAAAAACGTCGACTGATACCGCAGTTCAAAGAGTTTAATACTTAATATTTTACCTAATTCTATTCTAAAAATCACGTATAGCTTCTTCCGTTTTCAAAACCTGTTCAAGTGCATCTATTTGGTTTTCAGCATCGCTAATATAAAAAGTTCTTGATCTAACTTGTTCAGCCTCAGAAGAGTTTTCCGATGCCCCAGAAAACAGTGATTTACAACAACAAAAAACTACCGCTACTTCTTCTGCTAAACGAATCATTGAGCCTTCCATGGTAGTCCACACTGTTATTTTTTTTTAAATTGTCCATATTTATGCTGGGATGCCGCAACCTGGGACATCAAAGAAGAGACCGCTGTACCGACAAACCGATTACATTTTGTTCAAGCTGCGGAAAACTTAATGTTTCCAAAGTCCAAAGATTGCCAATGTAGAAGGGTTATCGCTTTGAATTCTTTTGCAACTTCTTATTGTTCTCCAAAATTAGCTCCACATACTTCCGTTCCGTCTCCGTCCGCGTCTAGTAGATCCATTCCACTGACGTATTTCCGATATCAGCAAGCCACAACTATAGTACCGACTACCGATTCTGTAGTATCCACTGAGATCCAATGCGATCTACCAAATATTAAAGCAACTTCCGATAAAAATATTCAGTGTTGCGTACACCAATATTCCCCCTGCACGTCCTGCGGATGTCCAGAAGCTTTTTATAAGCAACACCGAGCATAACCGTTCCGTTTTTTTACCAGACGAGCCGCTAACCAGGAGGTACTGCAGGTTTGACAAAGTGGTTATAGAACTAGAAATTTTTTTTTTTCCTGATTACTTTTAGATGGAATTTTTTTTTTATATAAAAATGACAATAAGCTGACCCTTACTGCATTTTTCCGAAGTAAGGGGGGAATGTAACGAAGTTACTATTTTTTTTATTATATTACGTTAGTTCAGGCAGATTTTTTCTTTATTTTGTAAGTAAATTTTAAGAAATGGGACAAATACCTACTTAGCTGATTGACCCGAGTCTCCCCTATTTAGTAATTGTCTTAAATGCCCATATTAGGCAAATCTATCAACAGTCTATAAATGGTTCGATTGTCGCTTTAGGTCATTTATCTTTATAAATACATATATGATGAATACGTCTAGGTATTAACTTCCATATATGGTCAACCCGTGTATATTTAATTCAGCGCTAACACCAGTTATGGCGATTCATATAAGTATTACTTGATTTCCTAATTTGGTAATCAGCTAAGTAGTGGTAAAAACTTTGAATATTTTATTACTATAAATGGATATATAATAATTTTAATACCATATATGGTGAATTATTTAAGGAAGTTCATGCACAAATGCGATACCATATATAAATAGTTTTTTTTATTCTTGATAAAACCTTTGTTTATTTTATTACTAAAAATGGCTCGAGAATAAATTTTATACCATATAAGGTAAATTATTTTCTTATCTTGCATTTTTTGCGCCAATTTTTAATTTAATATAAAAGGAGGTACAGGATTTTCGGAGGCCCTTTTCACCTGTTAGCAGTCGTCGCCGATAGTTTTCAGAAGTTTTCCAAAGTTTTATTTTCCGGTGTGTGAATCCGAAATCACCAGGTAAGCACCAGTCCGTATTATTTTTTTTTAATTTATTTTAAGAACTATTGCTCTAGTTGCTTTATTTAATTTACTGCTTTTCAAAATGATAAATTAATTTTATAACAACAATAATGCACACTGTTTTTATTAGCTTTGGCTCCGGCAACTTGGCTAAAAATAGTGCTTTTAAATAAATCACTGTTTTAAAAAATTCATAAAACAAAATGAATCCAACAGACAAACGTAAAAAAAAGGGATTTCTTGTATTTACGATTCATTTTACCTGTTCTGAATTTGTTAGTTAAATTGTTTGATTTATTTTAATTTATTAACTGTTAATTAAAATTTGTTGTTTCCCGCTTTGGCTTCTGTAACTTAGCTTTATAACAACAATAATGCACACTGTTTTTACCAGCTTTGGCTCCGGCAACTTGGCTTCTAAAAATAGTCCTTTTGAATAATTCACTGTTTTAAAAAAATTCATAAAACAAAATGAATCACACAGACAAACGTAAAAAAAGGGATTTCTTGTATTTACGATTCATTTTACCTGTTCTGAATTTGTTAGTTAAATTGTTTGATTTATTTTAATTTATTAACTGTTAATTAAAATTTGTTGTTTCCCGCTTTGGCTTCTGTAACTTAGCTTTATAACAACAATAATGCACACTGTTTTTACCAGCTTTGGCTCCAGCAACTTGGCTTCTAAAAATAGTCCTTTTGAATAAATCACGGTTTTAAAAGAATTCATAAAACAAAATGAATCAAACAGACAAACGTAAAAAAGGGATTTCTTGTATTTACGATTCATTTTACCTGTTCTGAATTTGTTAGGTAAATTGTTTGATGTATTTTAATTTATTAACTGTTAATTAAAATTTGTTGTTTCCCGCTTTGGCTTCTGCAACTTAGCTTTATAACAACAATAATGCACACTGTTTTTACCAGCTTTGGCTCCGGCAACTTGGCTTCTAAAAATAGTCCTTTTGAATAAATCACTGTTTTAAAAGAATTCATAAAACAAAATGAATCAAACAGACAAACGTAAAAAAGGGATTTCTTGTATTTACGATTCATTTTACCTGTTCTGAATTTGTTAGTTAAATTGTTTGATTTATTTTAATTTATTAACTGTTAATTAAAATTTGTTGTTTCCCGCTTTGGCTTCTGCAACTTAGCTTTATAACAACAATAATGCACACTGTTTTTACCAGCTTTGGCTCCGGCAACTTGGCTTCTAAAAATAGTCCTTTTGAATAAATCACTGTTTTAAAAAATTCATAAAACCAAATGAATCCAACAAACAAACGTAAAAAAAAAGGGGACTTCTTGTATTCACGATTTATTTTACCTGTTCTGAGTTTGTTAGTTAAATTGTTTGATTTATTTTAATTTATTAACTGTTAATTAAAATTTGTTGTTTCCCGCTTTGGCTTCTGTAACTTAGCTTTATAACAACAATTATGCACACTGTTTTTACCAGCTTTGGCTCCGGCAACTTGGCTTCTAAAAATAGTGCTTTTGAATAAATCACTGTTTTAAAAGAATTCATAAAACAAAATGAATCAAACAGACAAATGTAAAAAAGGGATGGGATTTCTTGTATTCACGATTCATTTTACCTGTTCGGAATTTGTTAGTTAAATTGTTTGATTTATTTTAATTTATTAACTGTAAATTAAAATTTATTGTTTCCCGCTTTGGCTTCGGCAACTTAGCTTTATAACAATAATAATTTAAATTGCTTTTACCAGCTTTGACTTTGGCAACTTAGCTGTTAAAAACGACGTTTTACCAAAGTCTGTATTTTACTATTTTGCTAATCCAAAGTAACTAAAATAATGCTGTTTATATTTTAGTTTCCGACTGTCTTAAATTGGTTTAACCTTTTTGTATATATTTAAACTAGAGCAACAGTTTTCCAATTCCGCTAAATACTGGTGCTATGCTTTCTGGCTTAGGGTTTTTTTTCCTGCGCTTTGTGCATTGATTTTTGCTACATGTCAGTTCTCGCTTTTTCATAAACTAATCTCACCGCTTTCCGTTTTAACCTAATATATATTTACGCATCATTGCCTGTGCTAAATTAAAGTTAAAATTTCCTCGTTACATTCTTTTTAGAATATCATTGTTTTTTTTTTAATTTGATTTGTAAGCTGATGAATTTAGTTTTGGTAAATCATTTTTGTTAATTAGGCTTTATTAAAAGATATGAAGTGAAAAATAATGTTCCTTTGAAAAATAATAAAAATTATATTTTTGACTTCAATTATAGTATTTTTATTTTTATTTTAATTATTTTATTTATTTCTTTTTGCCTGGATTTCTCCACTGTCTAAAAGCTACCCGAGAGGCACAGGAGACTCTAAGCTCCATTATTTCTTAGAGTGGCGCCCGAGGTTCTTCATTTCAAGTTTTCTGTAGGATACCGCTAAGGAAAATTTGATATGAACCCTGTGACGTCAAACTATAGGGGTAATTGTGCTATTTGAAGAGATCTTTGAAATGGAAACTTAAGCCCAAGTGGCAATGACCATTCGCAACTCTCGATAGTACAAAACTCTCTTATACTACCCTAGCTGATACCGCAAACTGGCAATTGGTTTTCTAAAGTGGGTATCCACATTTCATTTTTCCTTTTCAGATTTTGTCACCTTTTCATTAATTTTGGTTGGTTTTTTGTACCGTACTGAGGATGTGTCAGGAGACTGTAACATCGATGTATACGGCTACCACTCCCTTGTTTTGAGGACCAGCCCGTAAATTAACTTATTTAGTCTATGACCAAACCTCAAAAAATTCCTTTCACATTTAATATCGAACGTTACGTAATTTAGGGATCGCCCCATATTTGTAAAGAAGAGGGTTTTTTTTAATGCCTCTCACATAACTTTGTCAAAAAAATATCATACTTTGCAGTAATCTGATTTATTCTGAATTACAAATATCAGTAAAGCAGATATTTATTAAAAGTATCAAATTTCATAAATCATACAATGTTGCTAAAAACATAAATCATAAAAAAGCATTCCATGTAAAAAGAAACGAAGTACGCGAGAATGGTAGTCCATAAACAGAATGAAGATGAAGATAAAAGTATAGCCAAGTTCTCCAATAGAAATTTCAAAATTAAAGGTTCTTACTAGTTTGAAAATGTTCTTTAAACTTTGCTATTACTACTTTACTGCTTTATAGAAGTCCATGTAGGGATTTATAGATCTATTAAGGTCTGCGAGTGTGCAAAGTTTGAGTTTCGTATCTCAATCCAAAGTAGAGTTATAGATAGGTCAAATATGGGCTGAAATGTTTCAAGAAAAGATGGCACAGCGGTTTTCGCAAACTTGACGGGGCACTGCCGTGCCCCCAGATAGAACTTCCACATTTTTTTTATTAAACATTACGCCCGTCACCATGTAATCACTGTAAATAAAGTTTAATCAAAATAACTAATTAGCCTTCTTGGCTATAAACAAAAAAAGCTTAAATATATTTTTTTTAAAGCGTCTACTTATTCTAAACAAAAGCTTTATTTAAGTTTTAAGAACAAAAATTTTAGGAAACTATCAGAAATACTAACAAAAAACGAAAATTACCTTTGTCCATACTCGAGGAGCTGACATACTCCGACGTAAGCCGCATTATGTGAAGTGACAAGGGATTGATGCACTGAGGTAGTTTGTCCTCCGCTACGCTAAGTGGTATTCTTTCACCTGTCAAATACATAAGTAAGGCAAATATTCCCAAGAAGTTTGGAAAATAT
The DNA here is from genome assembly GCA_963576565.1 of Aspidapion aeneum. Classification (NCBI taxonomy): domain Eukaryota; kingdom Metazoa; phylum Arthropoda; class Insecta; order Coleoptera; family Brentidae; genus Aspidapion; species Aspidapion aeneum. Next base: position 32,332,369 of record OY755047.1, on the reverse strand, counting down.
TTAAAAATGCATCAACAAGTGAACAGGTGTGAAAGCGTCATTTATTAAAAAACATTGATGGTGTTCTATAAAATTCAGAACATTTAGCAGCTTTTTTTATTTTGGTGCAGAATCTTTGGCCGATACAAAGATCACATCTAAAGTACATTTTTTTAAATCATTTAAAAGTGCTTTTTTCACAAATTCGAACTTTAAGATTTTATGACTGCTAGACGCTCTGATAATTCTACAATAGGTACTATTAATTTGCGTGGGTGTTGAAAAATTGGTGAGAACGAACAAACATTAACATTTTTATCTATTTTTTACAAACAACTTTGACTGTTTACCAATTTTAAAATATTTATTTAACTTCCAACCAAATATCCTTTATTCATTCTCACTCGGACTTTTAAAACGTAGCGTCATCTCTTAGATGTAGTTTGAAAATTGAATATTAAGCTTGCGCAGTTTGTAACTAGGCTATGGCGCTTTAATATGCTTTCAAAAGCTGCAAGTAACTCTCTGAAAACACACACACACACACAAGACTATAATAGTATTGGTATTTTAGGTTAGTTTATTTTAGTTAGGCGGTTAAGAAAGGTGAAAAGAAAGAAATGTCAATAACTAACCGTCAACTAGTTAGAACCGGAACAGTTCTTGCTAGAGGTCCTCAATACATTTTGACAGTTGTTTCACAGCAGAGGTGAGCAAATCTCTTTGATTGATGGAAAATTTGTTTTAAATAAAATATTATTGACACTTGCAGATTGGCATACGGCATTAATACTTTTAATCAAAATGTTGTTACTCTGCCGCAAGCTCCACAGTATACCCGCCACCTTTAACTCAACTCTTGAGCTATGCCATGACGCTGTAAATTCGGACATAGAAAACAAACTAAAAGTATAATTGTATACAAGGAGTAGAGCGCCAAGAATAGTTTAACTCACTAGTTACATGGCGCTGTTTCAAGGTCATGAATTGTATTAAGAGCTTAAAGTCTCATCTACTAATTTTCGGGGTTAGTAAAATGTTTGGTTTGTTAAAAATTTGTAAGTATTTCCTAACCCAAAATAACAAAAACGTAAAAAAGATGTCTAGGGAACGACGGAGAGAGTTATATCTATATATATATCTAGAAATCGGTTTAACATGTAAAACTAGATGGTGCTAGAAAAAGAGGGCAATAAGAGTTACTGACATCTGGGAAAACACATCAGTCAAAGGTATCCAGGGCCTCTAGCTCTTACCAAATTAGGTTTAATTTATGTTAGGAACTTTAACGCATCGTTATAAGGAATAATTTGTGGCGCTAGTGTCATTTAAATACATACGACCACTAAATAAACATAAACAATGGGATGAACACTTGATACGTATTACGTGGTTAGAGAAAGTAAATGTTTACTATATTTCAGAGGATTTATACTAAGCCCAAAGGGGTTAATCGGACGTTAACTAAAAATATATTGACGCATGCAAACAACTTCATGGGGCAATGGTTGTATTAAAAAGCGAAGCCTTTAGGGCAAAACTAACTAGATGGTGTCCCCTAGTTAACTATTTTTTTTCTTTAAATGTTAACATTAAATTAACAAGAAAAAACAAAAGCCAAAATAAACTAAGGTTAAATTTAGGCCACTACATTCAATTATTGTGCTGGATCACACATAAATAACTACCTTCAACGCCAACCAAAGAAGCTAAAATCAAAAAGGATCATTTTGAAAGTAAAGTCATGTTTTGCACAATTTTACACTTGTTTTAATACAAGATGTATTCCAGTGCGTGATTGCTTCTACTTAAGCATTATTTATAGACAGACAGGCAATTGTCTTCAGTTTTTGTCTACCTTGAATGCATCCTTGGGACTTGTTCTTCTTTTTTACGAGAAATAAACCCAAATCAAAACTTTACAAATATATCGATTGTCTGCGCGAAAACTTAAAACTTAATTTTCGCGGTACCTAGTTAACAAATTTAATTTGAAAAATTAAAATTTGAGTGGATCCTACAGGGTGTTTCCCAACTATTCCGACAAACTATATATATTATATGTGTGCATTTTGTGTCCTATTATAGAATCAGGTAGGTATTCGTGGGTAGAGGACAGACCAAAAAGAAACTAAGCTTCCTTTGGCAACGTTTCGGATTTAATTAATCCTTTTTCAAGCCTCAGATAGAAATGTCTCTTGGGTCCATAAGTACAGCGAACAGGGGTGAGTGTTGATCGAAGAACATTTTACTTTAAAATTTTATAAACAAAATTTTTTTTGTTTATAAATTTTTTTGTTGAGGCTTGAAAAAGGATTAATTAAATCCGAAACGTTGCCAAAGGGAGCTTTGTTTCTTTTTGGTCTGTCCTCTACCCACGAATACCTACCTGATTATATATATTATATGTTCTGGTTTATAAAAGAAGTGGATTTATGGAAAAAGTAATAAAATTCGAAAAGAAAAGTCGATAAAAAATTTAAAAGTTAAAAAAACCTACTTATTTTTTCTATTTAACATTGTCTCCAATGACATTAAAACAAGTTTGGATGCTTTTAATTTAATTTTGAACAGCTTTTCATTAAAAAAGTATGAAAATCTTAAACACAAAAAAAAATTTTTTAAAACATTTTTACCTTCCTTGTCCGCGCAGGAATCGATAAAGGTATTGTTTTTGGTCAAAAACATCAAATGAAAGTGTGTTATTTATGTCTATTTGGACATATCTTAGCAGTCTCGCCGTGACGTCTGTCCGTGTGTGTTGTGTATCTCTCCGGCCCACGATAGCTTCGGAATCGCTGGACAAATTTTCATAAGATTTTCATGAAAAATAGTGTTCGACACTGTAACGAGCTGATTAGATTTTGCAGTTCTTGGTCATCTCCAATTTGGATCAATCCAAAGAAAATGGACGCCTCTGGAAAGCAAAAATGGAGAATTGTCGTGGACTACCGCAAAATCAACGAAAAAACAATTACAGATCGATATCCAATTCCTAATATTTCAGATTTACTCGATAAATTAGTTAGAGCCCAATACTTTACAACTTTAGACGTCGCTAGTGGATTCCATTTGGACTCAAAAATGCAGCCTCTACTTTCCAACGAGCCATGGATGAAGTCCTTAAGACCTCTAAAATAAAATATGCATGATATGTATGATTGTATTTGTTTCAAAATCCATTCATGCTAATGAATTTCTTGACAGTTAAAAAATTGAAAAAATGATTACTTTTTAACTGAGCATCGCATTAATATGCGGTTTTTGGAATATAGTAACAACATATCCTAAAACTTCGTAGGAGCTTTTTCTGAGTTTCTGAGATATTTACAACAAAGTATTTTCAAGGCTGATATAGCATGGAGTTCACTTGAAATGTGCTAATGGGCTAGGAAGGTATCAGGTATGCCTGGGATCCATTTTTCCTTTCATTAATCTACTTTTTATGTAACCCAGAACTTGTGGTTAAAAGTATATCGGAGCAATTTCAGTCCAGTCCCTTTTTAGTTCGTAAATTTTTAGGTAAAGGCTGAGGCCGATTAAGAGGGGTGTACTAAAAGGTCACATGATGTACAAATGCGAACTATACTATACATTTAAAGGGAGAACGCAGTATATTATTTTCAAATTTAATATTTTGAGTTAAAAATAATGATTTATTCTAGCTGTTCTTAAAAAAAATACCTTTGAAATTTGCAGTAATTAAAAAATCTACATCTTTGCAGAGATCGAACGCAGTAAGTCCTGTTATCACTGAGAAAAGTGCAGTAACTCACTGCTTATTAAAATTAAATTATGTTTGTCGCTAAACTGAGAACGGTATTAGGAAGATAGATTTACTGCGCTTTACTTAAGGAAGAACAACTTAATGAGATTTAGATCTAATTGTTACTAATAAACTTATAAAAAAGTTAAACGCAGTATTCGAAATAAAATATCAAAATTTCATTCATAAATCTAAAGTTGTTTTGAAACGATATCTAAAATAAAATTCGTGAGTTAAGGTTAAAAAAAATTGTCAGTAATTTCAAAAATCTCTCAACATTATTATGCAACACTGCGATGCGCACTTGAATGGACCTGTGACGGCTAATTTATCAAAAGCCTACAATAGTATGTTTAATTTATTGGGTAGATCTGATCCGCCGCTTCCCTTTTGCGCTTTAGGGGTTTGAGAAAAACGCAAGCTATCCACGGTATTCTGATGAGTTCAAAACGGGACAAATAATCTATCTTTACTACGCAGTATATTCAGTCTAATGTCGCTTAATTTCTTTCTTTTGCCCTTAGAGCGGGAGAGCTGTATATTATTTCTTATATCGTTCTTTATCCTGCCTGCAATGGGTAGTGTTTCCATCTTCGTTGCTGATCCAAAAGACATATCACATATCACGGAAGATTAGATCTTATATCAGCTTCTTCTCTCACATTCCGTATCTAGCCCTACACGTCAACGGTTACTTTTAGTGTTGAACTCAAAAAAATAACATAATATTCATACAAAAAAAAATACTAGAACCTGCTCAAATTTTAATATTTCAAGTTTAATTGCAACAAGAAAATTAAGTGTTAAATTTTTGCGCGGATGCAATTTTTTATCTAATTTAGGTAAAAATATTAGCATTTACTACTTTTTTGTCGGTTTATATACAATGTATATTTAGTAAATGCTAACAAAAATAATGTTAAAATAAATAATGTGACGGCACGTCCTATTTACACTGAAATCTTTAAGGCCTTCATACAGAAACCTGCATATGCCGTAGCATACCGGTCTAACCAATCAGCAGGATGCCAAATGGATCTTCGATTGGTTAGAACGCCACAGCATGCGTTATGCGAACGCAGTGCAGTCTAAAGCCGTCCTCACACGGTCAGTATTACCGACAGTATTTTAATGTATGTCTTTGTCCTGCGAAAGTTATAAACAAAGACATAAATAAAAAATACCGACAGTGATACTGATCGTGTGAGGGCGGCTTTATGCGAGTTTATGTGTCACAATCCTTACCTGTATCTAAATTCAAAACGGTGACCTGTTCCAAAATTTCCATATCTGACAGTTGTTTACCGGAGTCGGTGTGCGTGCGCACTTTTAAGTTGAGGTCGTACAGGAAGTTCTCGTCACCTGCCGATTTTCTGCGATCGCGTGAGTGACTTTTGCCAACGCTTTGGTGAGTACCCCTAGAAGAAAATCGACTAGTTAATATTTAGTGCAATGTTCATTTAGCTTAGGTCAAATCTAAGGGTTGTTGGTTGGTCATAGCGTAGGCTAAGATACCTACATTATCATTACGGGCCAATTAATCAAATTTAACAATAGCTACAAGTTTGCTAAACTATTTTTACGTTTAAATAAGAGAAATTTAGATTGAAAAAGGTAAAAGGTTGAAAAGTTGTGTCTCAAAAAGTACACCATCGATTTCAACGATTTCTTTTTTGTTTTGTTAAGCAAGAAACCGGCTTTTTACCAGCCCGGCAATTTACTATTTTAATAGGCAATATCAAAAATAATTATAGTGAATTATGACGTTATTTTAACTTGTCCGCCATCTTGAATTGTGGTAATAGTTATATTTTTTATCTTCTTAAAAATATGGTTATCTAACTATGCAGCGACGTTTTTTTTTAAATTAAATTCAATTATGTGGTAAAAAAAGTTATTAACAACATTTATCCCAAAACTTTGCTGGCCACCCGGTATATATTTTACAGCTTATGGAAGTTCTAAAAACTTTTTGATCAATAATGGAGCAAAACGTTTTTCGATAAAACAAAAAATTAATTTTTAGTGAACATAAAAAAAATATTTAAATAATTAATATCTCGTAGATTCTCACAAGTATTTGGTATGTTTAATCATGTAAGCCCTCGTTACATACTAGGCCTAAACTTAATCTAAGCTATTTTCCAAATTTAAGCTAAATATCTCAAAAACTGCAGGAACTATAAAGACAAACTAAAAATTTTTGAAAACTTATTCAACTCTTTCGCTGGATTTACCTCCCAAAACTCCATAACCCGGTTACAGTCAGAGATATTAGAACAGCTAGAGATTGGATTTGACAACCAACCAAAATAGAAAGAGTGGGTACACCATGCGTTTGACATTACAATTGAAAACGTGATAAAAATAGTTGGACACTAGTAGGCAGCCTAACCAAGACCACTTATGCTTTGATTTTATCACGGCCTTGTCAAAATGGCGGAGACTGTCAGTTGTTGTTTTTATTGTGTTTTTGTTGAAAAATAAAGAAATTCCCGGAATTTTTTTATTCTAATGGAAAAAAAAACTGTTTTGAGACCATGAACAGTTTCTAACAGTTAGATTTCATCCCAAATTTAATTTAAAAAAAACTACTTGACATTTCTAAACCAGAGAACGAAATGTCAATGGTTAAAAATGTCAGGACGGCGACCATTTTTGATTTGTTGCTTTTACTTTGGTCAAATCCAATCTGTCAATATTCGATTATCTGTGGTCACAGTCACAGTCTGAGACCCGGTATACCTAGAAACGACTATTTATAGATATAGAAAAATAGATAGCGTTTAGACTACTGCGCAACTCCAATAGAGGCGACGGAACGTTGGCTGCCATTTTTTCACATATTTTAAGTACAAGCGGATACCCTGAGATGTCGTTATGGTGAAGAAGCATATACCGTCACTGGATCACGAAAACTGCAGCGCCAGGCTTCAGAACACAGTGACCTTACAAGCGTAGTATAAGCCACGACCCCTAGAGGTCGCCATGGAAAATAAGCAGTGACGCTGATATTTTTTGGCCTTGCTCAATGTGTGACAGATTTTAATATCTTCTATCTATTTGTCTATTTTTATAGGCCTATTTGGTCAATATAAGTAAAGTATAATTTAATACTAGTGCTTACCTATGGGGTCCTAAACTATAATGACCGACACCACTTCTACTTGAAAGCCGTCTCATTCCACTACTACTTGGGCCTTGTGAGCTTCTATTGGCAGTGACCATATCTTGCAGGATATTTCTACGTTCACCTCTTTCTTTGGAAGAAGACTGTTCTAGTATAATTGGTTTAATTATACCTATCAAACAACAAAATCCTAAATCTCAAAAATTCAAATAAAAAAGGCTTTTGCCAGATTTTCTATTTAATATAGTGGAAGTTAGTTTGGGGCTACAAGCGAGTTGAAATAGACTAAATAAATTAATTTACGACTGGTCCTCAAAACAAGGTAGTGGTAGCCGTATACATCGATGTTACAGTCTCCCTAGACATTTTCAGTATGGCATAAAATGAATGGAAACCACACCATCTATGTAAGGTATAGTACGAGTACAGAATCACAATCTTATTTACAGTCACATTCATACTACATGATGACTGACGAAAACCCACTACCCTCTGGTTACACAGCAAACGCTCGTACACTGAGTTCTCAGGGCTGCTGCAGACAAAAAAATCCAACATTTTGATATAGAGCACTGTTAAACGTTATTTACCAAAGTTAATATTTTAAGCTTTCAAACTCTCGCTATTAACAGGTTTAACTAGAGACTCTGTATGTATGACATATCTTAAAGGAATAGAGACGCGACCAAGGTCTTTATACTTTATTTAACAGAATTTGAAAGGTCATTGAACCTGTATCCTGATAAAAAAATCTACATCACTGGTTGCCTTAAACCATTTGTTTTATGTAACAGCTACAGTCGTCCTGTTAAATACACATGACTGGTCAAATTCTGTAGGCAACCTGTGTAAAAGTATAAAGACGTTGAGACGCGACAAACTTATTAAAGTCAAATTCATTCATACTCTAGCATTGTTTAAAGCACTGAGAAAACCGTATCTTCCGTCCTTTTTAATTTATAGGCATCGGAAAATAAAAATAAATGATTTTTTATCAAACATACATATGTTGCATGACGATTGATTCAGATTCAGATTTAAAAGTAACTTTATTGTCATAGATACTGTGAACATTGACAAAGCCATGCTTATCTAATATATATATATATATATATATATATATATATATATATATATATATATATATAGATCCTTATATCATTATTGCTTCCATTTAAAACGCATCGTTATTGCGTCTCCAAGAAAACGTCTGTTTTTTAAAGGTTTTAATAATATATATTTCAGTTTTTCAAATTTCTGGATTAGTCGTCTATTTTTCGTAATTTTTGGGCTAAAAATAGCAATATACGAAAAACTGTACAAACAAACATTATTGCTTCCAATTATTTGCCATTCAATGTTGCGTCCCTTGTATAATTTTTGACACTTTCTTATCATAATTGCGTCCACATCGTATAATTTTCGCTTAGCTTAGTATCATTGTTGCGTCAGCGCGCTTGCCAAATTTTATGTTAATAAGAAAACAAAGGAAATTGTGTGAGTCAACGCAACAAATCAGTTTTAGTTTTGTTAGTTCTAGAAATTCGAGCTACGTAGATTTCAATTCAATCAATTTTTGCTTTCAAATGTTTTAATTTAAAGCTAAAATTTCAAATAACAACAAAGAATTCCAGGTTATAATCGACATTTTCGTTTCAAATGCTTAAGTATTATTTTAAAAATATTAATTTCCTTGTTTGATAAGCACCTTGTTGACAAATAATAAAATTATTACCTACCCTGTTGTTTCTTCTTCATCCCTCTTTTCATTTATCGATATTTTCTTGCCCGATATTGAATTCGTATATTGACAAAGGCTCAAAACACAGGTGTGACAAAATTGTTAAAACTTGCAGAGCTCCCATATCTTTTTTACATTTCCTTTTAATGGCTTAAATTAACAGTCAGCTAAACAAAGTTAATTATTTCTTTGGTCAATTTGTCTTTAGTTTAAGAAATATGATTATTTTTCTTTGAACTTGTTTGAACCGAGCCAAAGAACCGTGCCAATTTCTTATGGATCGTGGGCACCCGTTTAAATTCTTTAAATTTTAATATCGGTCTTGAATAAAAGTAATACTACTTGGTGTGCAGTCAGGTGTGATGGCCTGCCCCCTTTTTATCCTAAGGCGCTTGTTTTCCTTAAGGAGTGGTTTCCATATGTACACTTGTTGACTACTTATGTACACATGTTGACTGAAAACTTCTTAATTCTGCATTATAAACGCAGCTTCAATAACTTCCATTTTCGCCAATGCGACTCCTTATGCAAAACTTTACCGTCAGGCCATTGAATCCTGTGATCATTTGACCATGCATGATCCGGTAAACAGGATTTTTCAATATCTCCTAATTGGGTACTTTTTAAACGTTCATTTACTCTAACCTGAAGATGGCGTTTCGTTTCACCTACATATGATTTACCACACTCACACGGGAGTTGGTAAATACATTTCTTATTATTTGAGGGATTTTCTGGTTGTGTTTTAGTTACAAAACTTTTAATCGCAGTGGCGAAGCGTACGGGTAGACCAGGTAGACAGTGCCTACCAAAAATTTTGGATATTATTATTACATAATAATATTCCTTAATGCTATTTATTGTTTGTATATTATTTATTATTTTTATTATTTAACAACTAAAAACCAACAATAATGACAATCCTGGTCCCGCCGCACGGCCCGCACCTCTCAACTAAAGTGCGCTTCGAAAAAAACACGGTGTAGATGATGTAGACGTATTAAAAATTGTATTCTAAAATCACTGCTATAGAGTACAGTTCAACGCAAAAGCGCGACAATTTGGCGGGGGAGAGAGCGAGTGGAAAAGACATTCGGCTATTTGTCTACTGTAGTCGGCCAGCTAGATAGTGCGTGCATTTCGCATATAATTAATTTATATCGAAGCGCAATATTTTGCTGAGCGTAAGTATACTCGACTCTGCGTGTATATTTTGTTTTGATTTAAATCGACGTCTTTTTTTTATTACAAGCTTTTATTTAGCTTCAGATGTTCTGTCTAACTATCTAACAAATCTTGTGAAGCGTTTTTGACACACTTCCCATTATTCGATTTGGATGAAATTTGGTACACACATAGTGGTCCCAAGACAATACAACATTAAGAAAAAAAATCCTCCCATCCCTACCCCCACCCCTTCTATAGAAAAATGTGTTTTTGACACACTTCCCGTTATCCGATTTGGATAAAATTTGGTATACACATAGTGGTCCGATGAAAATACAACAATAAGAAAAAAATATCCGACCACCCCTACCCCCACGCCATTCCATAGAAAAATTTGTTTTTGACACACTTCCCATTATCCGATTTGGATGAAATTTGGTATACATATAGTGATCCGACGACAATACAATATTAAGGAAAAAATATCCTTCCACCCCTACCCCCACCCCCTTTCATAGAAAAATGAGTTTTTAGCACACTTCCCATTATCCGATTTGGATAAAATTTGGTATTAACATAGTGGTCCGATGACAATACAACATTTAAAAAAATATCCTCTCACCCCTACCCCCACCCCCTTCCATAGAAAATGCGTTTTTTACACCCTTTCCATTATCCGATTTGGATGAAATTTGGTATACATATAGTGGTTGGTATCTCTGCATTTTTCTGCTAGATTGATTCTTGCAAATAGTGATATTTAATTGATACGGATATCTTATCGTGCTAACATCGTCAAAATTTCCATCAGTCGGCCATCGCTTTTATTATTATGATAATATTAGAATGTTAGAAAATTATTTTTTAATTTTTAGTGCATTTTATAAAAGCTTGTGACTTAAAAAAAATTTTTACCAATTTATTTTGCAGTTAGGGTTTCCATCATATACATAAAATTCAACCACGATAATTGCCAATTCATGATGCAAACATGAGTCCTTGCGGTCCTTAAGCAAAAATGACCTGATTGGTTGCTTTCAATTATATATGCATATTATTTCCTTATAGTACGTATTATGATGGTACTACCTTACCTACGGTACCTTATGATGCATAATGCAAACATATTTGAAATAGCAATGTCAGTGGGTATAAGTCTATCCTTTTTCCGGTCCTTAAGATAAAATGTCCTAATTGGTTATACTTTTACGAATACATATTTTATTCTTGTATTCGTCACGTCAAATTATCGGCTTAGAGTTGACAAAAACTCTATCTATGTAAATTTGGTGTCTGTGCATTTTTTGTATCTTTATTTCTGAATGTTTGCATCAAATGCCAGCCATTGTGTAAATGGGTAACAGGGAGTATGGAAATACTACATATATGGTTTCCATACGTATGTGTCGGTGTCGACGCCAGACAAAATTAATTGTTTAATTTTTCCATTTTTGTGTACATAAAATTTCTAATGTCCAAATTTTAAGGAAAGTGTTATTGACCATTTTACTACTAGTAAAATACGCAGACTATTATTTTTAAGACAGTTTGAGAGTTACTGTACACTATTAATATAAATATTTGTTGTACTTTTTATGCAAAATAAAAATATATTTTTTTTTGTATTTTTTTTTTATTTCTTCTGTCAACCTTAAAAAAATCCTTACGCCTCGCCACTGCCTTATCAGATTTCCCGATGAAAAAACTGTTTTTATATTATAGTGTTTGGCTTTCGTCTTATGTTTTCTGAAATCCCTTGAAAATATGGAATGTTAATAACACCCAACGATTCGATTATTATTTTGAGAATTTCCCACATTTGGTTTGTTCTTAAATTTAGAGATCGTTGAGTTTATTAATTTCTCGGAATAACCATTCTGTTTTAAGTTCTTTTAAATGTTCTAGATTTCTGTGGTTAATTCTTCATTATTACTACAAATATTCACGACTCTTAAATACAAACTTCTTATAACTCCTTGTTTTGTAGCAACAGACTGGTTAGACTTAAAATTTAGGTACTGTCCCGTGTGTGTATGTTTCCTATATACAGTGTGTATATTTATTGAATTTATTTTGTTTTTTTTTTTTTAATTTGGCTTAAAGGCACTATTTATATGGATGGGAAAAATGGTTTCCATGAAATTTGTTAAAATTTCGATATAAAAGTTGTAAAATAATTTGACGAATATTAAGTTTATACATCTTGACAAACACTATTAGCCAAAACTGACATTTAATAACATACTAGAACGTTTTTCTACGTTGTCCGACGCCTATTCTACACCTCCTTCGATCCTGACAATATGTCAGGTTCTTTTGACTCATTGATCTTTGGATTGACTGTTGCCATTCCAGTTTAGGACGCCCTCCTTTTCTGCGCCCTATTGGTTGCCATTCTAGAACCTGCTTTGGTAGTCTTTCGTCATTCATCCGTTGTACATTGCCGTACCATATCAGTTGTCTTTCAGTGATGTCATCTTCTCTCGATTCCCATTCTTTTATGGTCTCATTTCTTATATGATCTGTTCTAGATATTTTCATTTATCGTCTTATTGCATCCATTTCGGCACTTTCCATTTTTGTTTTGTATTTTTCTGTTACGCGTCAAGTCTCTATTCCATACAGCAGCATGCTTTTCACCATTGTTTCATGTATGTAAAATTTTACTACTACTATGTCGGTTTAGAACGTTTTTCTACGTTGTCCGACGCCTATTCTCCACCTCCTTCGATCAATGTAAAATTTTACAATATTTTTTATCTTTCTGCTATAGTCTGGTTTTAACTCACTTGATTCGTTTCTAATACATAAATACTGAGTCTTGTCTACGTTCACGGTCAACCCACACTTTTGTTATTTTTCCGTTAACTTTCTCATCATATACTCCATGTCTTCTTTATCATTAGCCACAATTACTTGGTCGTCAGCAAACTGTAGTGTGTATATGGTAAATTGGTCGTTAAGTGGTATTCCCATACCGTGTACTTTACGTTTCCAGTTTTTTAGAGCTACTACTACTACTACTTGAACCTTTCGTTACCAGGAATTCTTTTGAAGTTGATTTCTAATTTTTTTTTGATTTTGACCCTTTATATAGTTCTTTTATTGCTTTTATGTATGTATGATTGATATTAGTTTGCTCTTACACTGTCCATAATTTTTCCACTGGAACGGTATCATATGCTTTTTGTAGGTTCACAAAGGTAACATGAGTCTCTATGTTTCTGGCACTTCTTTTCCCAATTACCTGTGTAAGACAAAAACATTTATCACTACAAGATCTGCCTGCACGAAACCCACTTTGCTCTTCTTCTTGTTCATGAAAAGCATTCTCTGTTAGATTCTTAAGAACCCTACCCTACAATCTATTTAGTATAATGGTTACGGAAATTTATCTGTAATTGTTGCAATCCAGCTTGTTTCCTTTTTTATGTATTGAGGATATGAATGCAATTTTCCAATCAGTGTGAGATATAGCGTATATTCCCGCGAGTCCGCTAGCTTTTCCGGATTTAAGCTTTTTAATACTATTCTTTATCATTTCTTTTTTGATGATTACTTCCTCTCCATGTACTTCTATGTCTCTCATCGGGAAGGCTGACAGATATTTGGGTCTCGTTTCCTGCAGCAGTCTCTTGTAGTGTTCTGTCCATTGTTCTGATTTGATGATCTGATTTACTTTTTCTTTGGTTGGGTTTTTTACCGTAGAAATTAATTTCCATACTTTGCCTACCTCCTACGTGTGTATTTGTATCGTGGCATTTTTTCCATGCGTATCAAATTTATTAGCTGTCTTCTGATTTCCCTGTAGATTCCTAGGTCTCTTTGGTCTTTAGTATTGCTATTTCTTTAATCTTGGTACACAACAGCTTCTTTGCTTGTTTCTATTAAGCTTTTTACTATGTTTGTATATATCAAATAAGTGTTCTGTATTTATTAATTTTTTATCTAATCGCTTCTGATACAATATTTGCGTACGAGTTCGATTTCTAGACTTCTAAAGTTACCCCTTTGGCTGCTCTCCTTTATTTTGGGACTCCAGTAAATATGTGAACAAAGTTACCGACACTACTTGTACATGTTCCTTTCTTTTTTGTCTCTGTGAGTGCAATAATGTCTATTTTACTATTCTGCACTTCGGTTGCAATAATGTCCAACTTTTGGTTCACTTCCTGTACGTTCCATTTAGCTATGTTCAGAGTCCTTTGGTTTTACTTTTTTCTCTTCGAGAATTTCAGGCCATCGCTCCGAGGCTTTGTTTGGGGTTTTATTTATTTTATTTAATAACAACTTTAAGTTATTTACTAATTTTGTTTCCAATGGCAACTTTTTATTTAAAAACTTCAGAAGGTTCATTGTAATTAGATATGTTTTAAAGAAAAAACTAAGTTGAGTCCTATCTTCTTTATTTTTTTATTACTACATCATGAAGGCTGATTTTTCAAACATTCGAGGACTCTGGATTTTTTAACCCTTGAAGAAGAAATTGGAGTTTATGTTTCTGCTGAGTCCAGAAACAAAACCCAAAAATTGACAAATTTTCATGAAAAACTCGGAAAAACGACCCTGCAAACAGAGAAAGACCCTCAATGTACACAACAGCTTCTTTGCTTGCTTCTATTAAGCTTTTTACTATGTTTGTATATGTTTCTTCAAATGAGTGTTCTGTAGTTATTAATTTTTCATCTAATCGCTTCTAATACAATATTTGCATACGAGTTCGATTTCTAGAGTTCTAAAGTTGTATTTTTGATTTTCTTTACTCTTACTACTCTCACCTCTATTTTTTCTGAAAGGGAATAATATTTTTGCTTTTACCGAATGGTCGTCAGATCCACAGGTATCACCACGAAGTAACCGCACATCATACCACTTTCATTCCGAGTGTTGTCCACCTATAGCATAATTAGATTTTAGATTTGTTGATGCCTGCATCCAGGTCTATAGATGAATATCCATATATTTAAACAAACCATTATTTATTTTTAAGTTGTGGGTTTACACAATTGGGTTTGTCTATCAGTTCGACTAATAAAATATATTATTATAATTATTTCCCTGGTATTGCCGATTTTGGTGATAGTCTCATCAAGTTGGTCGAAGAACATTTGTTTTGTAGCTAATCTTTCGTCATCTTATATTATGTCCAAGCATCTTCAGCATTAATGCACTCGTAGTCTGTAGTCTTATTTTTGAGATTTTTCTTGATTAATAAAGATTTTGGCTTCTCTCCTTTATTTTGTAAACAAAGTTACCGACACTACCTGTACATGTTCCTTTCTTTTTTATCTCTGTGAGTGCCATAATGTCTATCTTACTATTCTGCACTTCGGTTGCAATAATGTCTAACCTTTGGTTCACTCCCTGTACATTATATCATTATATTTTTTCCCACCATTTTACACCATTAATAATTGATATAGGAATATAAAAGAAATTGTGTTTAATTCGAACACAATTTCTTTTATATTCCTATATCAATTATTAATGGTGTAAAAGGGTGGGAAAACTATAATGAGACACCCTGTACGTTCCATTTAGCTATATTTAGCTATAGTCCTTTGGTTTTACTTTTTTGTCTTCGAGAATATCAGGCCATTGCTCCGAGGCTTTGTTTGGGGTTTTATTTATTTTATTTAATAACATACTTTGAGTTATTTACTAATTTTGTTTCCAATGGCAACTTAAGTTGAGTTCTATTTTATTATCTAATTAATCCTAGGCTGTCTACGATAAATAACTTAGACAAACGTCATTAGTTCTTAAATTAGTTCTTTCTTATTCAGAAAGGTAGATCGTTTCCACATTGCAATTTTTTTTAATTGAGTTAGCACATTGAGTTGTATAACGCCCTAAAAGGGCGTTAGAGACGGAAAGACAAGGCATTTTTTATTGACCCTATCCAATTTGGTTCCTATGGTCGGGTATTTCTTTTACAATAAAAACAGAGATAGACATTATTGAACATGTGAAACGGACAAAGATAGGGTGATTTTGCATGCTAATAATACCCTAGATAATATAAGGGTACTTTTATCTCTTTCACACTGACGGCATAAGTGCGACAGAAAAGCAGCTGGCTACCTTTAATCCACCTGCCGTATTTTGAGTGATTCTACCTGTTAGTCCGTGTATACAGGGAAAACTGATAGACAATGTTGTCTAAGTACGGAAATGATTTTTTTTTGAATTTTGTGCGGGAATATTACAAAAAGAAATCTTAAAACCTTTAAAAACAAGTTTAGAAGTAACTATTTGAGTTTAAACATGGTCCAAAATTGTTTTTTGTGCAAAAGAAGAAAAAAAATCCATAAAAAAACAACATTTCATGGGTAAGTCGTCTTGACAGATAGTTTTTCCTAAAACACGAGAAAGTTCAGTAGCGTCACGATAGATAGTTTTTTCTGCGACCGTGCGATTTTACCCTCACACATTTTGATTCAGAAAGTGTCACTTCCCCGCACTTTTTTTTGCATTGCATGAAAATTAACAAAAAGTATTTGATTTTCTTAAAAATGATTTCTTTTTAAATTCTTACATACCGATTTTTAACCAGTTGTTTTTGTTTTTTCCAACCAAACTTTTGACATGTCACGGTCGAGTTTCATACATCTTGATGAATTGTTACACACACTGATCTATGTTTTTATAAATTTCGATAAATTTAATGTTTTTTTGCGGACTTTACAGTAATTTTAAGTTAAATTTTGGTCTTTCATCGCGAAAGTATATATTTATTATTATATGACCACCGCGACCGGTCTACAGGCCGGTATCATATGTTTATGTCCTTCTAATGTCATTTGACTATCATGCTGTCTTACTTAATAAGGTCACTTAGTTTAATTAATAATTTTGTCCTACATAATATAAAAGAAGAATAGAAACCAACAAAAAATTTGTGACACTTCGATTACCCATTTTCTTTGATTGCGATGGATTAGGGTGACCAGATCACGGTTTATTAGGGTGCCCAGAGTGCGCAAAAAAAGATTTTGAAAAATTTCCCTAAAAAAATTGAAGACCAAACACTCACTCGCCACTCAATGTTTATGGTCGCATACACTAATCTTAACTCGATTTCCGACGATTATGGACAATGGTTACCCCCTGGATATAAACCTAACAACTTTTACTATATTTATTAACAATAGGTATGTTAGGTTTGGTTAGGTTGGGTTAGGTTGGGTTAGGTTGGGTTAGGTTGGGTTAGGTTGGGCTGGGTTGGGTTAGGTTGGGTTAGGTTGGGTTAGGTTGGGTTAGGTTGGGTTAGGTTGGGTTAGGTTGGGTTAGGTTGGGTTAGGTTGGGTTAGGTTGGGTTAGGTTGGGTTAGGTTGGGTTAGGTTGGGTTAGGTTGGGTTAGGTTGGGTTAGGTTGGGTTAGGTTGGGTTAGGTTGGGTTAGGTTGGGTTAGGTTGGGTTAGGTTGGGTTAGGTTGGGTTAGGTTGGGTTAGGTTGGGTTAGGTTGGGTTAGGTTATGTTAGGTTGGGTTAGGTTGGGTTAGGTTGGGTTAGGTTGGGTTAGGTTGGGTTAGGTTGGGTTAGGTTGGGTTAGGTTGGGTTAGGTTGGGTTAGGTTGGGTTAGGTTGGGTTAGGTTGGGTTAGGTTGGGTTAGGTTGGGTTAGGTTGGGTTAGGTTGGGTTAGGTTGGGTTAGGTTGGGTTAGGTTGGGTTAGGTTGGGTTAGGTTGGGTTAGGTTGGGTTAGGTTGGGTTAGGTTGGGTTAGGTTGGGTTAGGTTGGGTTAGGTTGGGTTAGGTTGGGTTAGGTTGGGTTAGGTTGGGTTAGGTTGGGTTAGGTTGGGTTAGGTTGGGTTAGGTTGGGTTAGGTTGGGTTAGGTTGGGTTAGGTTGGGTTAGGTTGGGTTAGGTTGGGTTAGGTTGGGTTAGGTTGGGTTAGGTTGGGTTAGGTTGGGTTAGGTTGGGTTAGGTTGGGTTAGGTTGGGTTAGGTTGGGTTAGGTTATGTTAGGTTGGGTTAGGTTGGGTTAGGTTGGGTTAGGTTGGGTTAGGTTGGGTTAGGTTGGGCTGGGTTGGGTTAGGTTGGGATAGTTTGGGTTAGGTTGGGTTAGGTTGGGTTAGGTTGGGTTAGGTTGGGTTAGGTTGGGTTAGGTTGGGTTAGGTTGGGTTAGGTTGGGTTAGGTTGGGTTAGGTTGGGTTAGGTTGGGTTAGGTTGGGTTAGGTTGGGTTAGGTTGGGTTAGGTTGGGTTAGGTTGGGTTAGGTTGGGTTAGGTTGGGTTAGGTTGGGTTAGGTTGGGTTAGGTTGGGTTGGGTTAGGTTGAGTTAGGTTGGGTTAGGTTGGGTTAGGTTGGGTTAGGTTGGGTTAGGTTGGGTTAGGTTGGGTTAGGTTGGGTTAGGTTGGGTTAGGTTTGGTTAGGTTGGGTTAGGTTGGGTTAGGTTGGGTTAGGTTGGGTTAGGTTGGGTTAGGTTGGGTTAGGTTGGGTTAGGTTGGGTTAGGTTGGGTTAGGTTGGGTTAGGTTGGGTTAGGTTGGGTTAGGTTGGGTTAGGTTGGGTTAGGTTGGGTTAGGTTGGGTTAGGTTGGGTTAGGTTGGGTTAGGTTGGGTTAGGTTGGGTTAGGTTGGGTTAGGTTGGGTTAGGTTGGGTTAGGTTATGTTAGGTTGGGTTAGGTTGGGTTAGGTTGGGTTAGGTTGGGTTAGGTTGGGTTAGGTTGGGTTAGGTTGGGTTAGGTTGGGTTAGGTTGGGTTAGGTTGGGTTAGGTTGGGTTAGGTTGGGTTAGGTTGGGTTAGGTTGGGTTAGGTTGGGTTAGGTTGGGTTAGGTTGGGTTAGGTTGGGTTAGGTTGGGTTAGGTTGGGTTAGGTTGGGTTAGGTTGGGTTAGGTTGAGTAAGGTTGGTTCAGTTTGAGTATGTTCGGTTAGGTTCCGCTAGGATTGTTTAGGTTAGGTTTAGCTATATTCGGTTAGGTTCGGTTCAGTTTAAGCAAATCGAACCGAACCAAACCGAACCGTTAGATTCGGTTTGATTTGGTTCATTTCGATACGGATGGGTTCAGTTTGTTTTTGTTCAGTTAGACCTTCGATAAATTTTAAAAAAGTAAATAATTATTAATTTTTAGTATTTTAAGGAATAAAAATTGATATAATGTTCAATTAAACTAATTTTTATTTGTAAAAATGTAGGAATCATAATTTTCTTGATTTTGTTTTGAATTTCATGCTTTTTTAAAAATTGTGCATTTTCATAAAAGGACCAAAAAAACTGACCCGATTTGGATCAGTGACCTTAGTTATTTCAAGTTTTTGTTGACAGCTGATAGACGTCAGGGACCGTTTTGTTTCAGTTTGAAATGAGAAAATGCTTCTTTTGTAGCAATTTGTATGGGTTTTAATGGGGTTTTAAGAATGTTTCAATTTCAATTTTTTTAACAAAATCAACGATAGTCCGCATTTTTTTTTTAGAAATCACTATAAAATGGTCTAAAATTATCATTTTTCAAAAAACTTCGTAGTTTTAAGAAAGGTGGTAAAACGTACCAGACCCCTGAAATGTGTTGCAGTCTAGGACAACTGGGCGCCGCCAACTCGGCGCCACCAACTGGGCGGCAGGCCAACTGGGCGCCGGGCCAACTTGACGCCGAGCCAACTGGGCGCCGGATAAAATATTTTTTCTTGATAAAATGTGCAGATGAAAAACAACCTTAAAAAAATTAAAGTGGCGGATCCAAAATGGCGGACTTTCTTATTTATGCATCGATATGTATCGAATATGGAACTTGGCGGTGTTTCAAGTCGCAGAACACTACACCTACCAAATTTCAACACTCGACTTAATAGATGTTGAAAGTTTTGTATAAATAACATATTTATTTTGTTTTTATCTGCACATTTTATCGAAAAAAAAATAGTCCGGCGCTGAGTTGGCCCGGCGCCCATTAGGCCCGGCGTGGCGCCCTGTTGGCGGCGCCGAGTTGGCCCGGCGCCCGGTTGTCCCATTTCGAATTGAAATTTTTAGTTCCGAAATTTCATCTGACTCGAGCATAACTTGTAGTCCACCCAAGAAAAGAAGAGTTGAAGAAGACCCTTGTTCAAAGAAAGAAAATATTTTACCTGGAAGGTACAACATTTGTAAAGTTCTAAGATGAAAACAATAATTTTAATACATCCACTGCACTTAGCATGCTTAGAAATTCTTTTTACTCTTTTTTTTTACTGAAGAGAATTTTGTAAACACACACAAGTAAGTATTCATGAATTATTTATTATTCAAACAGAAAATTGTTGATAAAAAAATTCTAGTGGAATTCAAAATTTTTATTTTGCGCCGCCACTGCCCTTTTTTATCCAAGACAAGCAAATATAATATTTTTGCGATGTTGCATGTTTCCGGACTCACCAAACCGAAATTCTATTTTCATCCCTATTTTGCTCATTAAATTCTTACTTGTATTTGGTCAATTGCGATAAAAGCTTGATATAATGGCAATTTGGGCCCATGCCGAGTCTACCCGTAGGGTATAGAAGTCAATGAGTTAGCATTACGACTTATTAAAAATCGCTTGATTTGCCTTCCATTCCACAAGTTGTCAATCCCATGATCGCGACAGTTTATTGCGGAAACAGGAAGAGGATTGTCTTTATGTATAGGTATGCATTTTCTAAGCACACGATGACACAGACAGTTTCATGCTGTGACAGGTAATCCTCCACCAGTTTACCATCTTCACTGGGTCGTCTCTATCCATCAGTATGTAGACACTTTGAACTCACACATCCGACTGATTATTTTGGCGCAAAATAACTGTATATATCCAAGAAATGGCGCAAAAATAATGCTGGCCAATCCGGTATCAAAAATATACCGAGAAAATATATAGATAGAAAACTCAAAGTTTAAACATTAAACATAAATCTTTTGTATATTGGCGTTAAATGAAAATAAGAAAACAATTAATATATATATATATATATATATATATATATATATATATATATATATATATATATATATATATATATATATGTCTTAAAAAAACACTAAATAGTAAAAAAAAAATATACTTAAATTTAGAAAAAAGCTTGTGCCTAGTTAACCCGCGAGTGGTGATGTCACTCACTATATTTATTTTATATTATACACAAACGAACGTCCATAAACTTCTCCCTCATCGAGGAAATAGTTGTCATTATTGTGTCCGTCCATCCTTGATTTAATATTGTCATATGTGCGGCCTTACAAACCTTCAGGGCACAAATTCCCCGTCGCCTTCTAAAACCGTACTAGCTTATTTATTAAGCTCCTGACGACTTTCAACGCCCGGATTGTGTCAACAGAGTTAGCACAAGCCGCAAGGGTTCCCGGGTCCTTCGGGATCGTTCCCTTAAGAGTGACAGATCCAGGGAAGAAAGGTTGTAACAGAGAAAACAGGATATTGGTTTGGGTTAAAAATTGCTATAATGAATACTTTGGGTTCTGATTTACACAAGGCGTAATACAGGTATAATTTACTTACATTTAATCGTATAACCAGCACTGCACTCCACTGCTTTTCGTAGAAATTACACTTATTTCCGCTCTGTTTACTCGGCTATCATCCTTTCATCTCCCTCCGGATTCCCTGGCCTGGGCCAATGAGGTGCTTAATTTTCAAAGCCCCAAAACCGAATGCCAGGACCCCCACCACCTTCACTGTTCTGCTGGGTCAGCGTTAATCTAGTTTTATGCCTAGGAACCCAAGGCAACGAACTCACTAAGATGTTTGTGTAATTTTTTAGACTAAATTGCGTCAACCAAAAATTCCACTTGCAATTTATAAGTTTGAATATAATAATCGACAATATTTTGTATTAGGATTGTCATATGCGACAGAGAGCGCCTGATATCGCGATACCTAAGCCACCAAATATTAAAAACTAAACATTTGTCAAAGAAAACTTTAAAACCAAACTTACCTGTGTTAACCGGAACACTCTGAGCTTTCAAACTCTCGGTATCATAGGGTTTAACAACAAACTGTCCCTTTGTCGCCTGGGTAATATCCAATGAATTTCCAGATCTCAAAGTCGAACTTCTTGAATCGTCAGAATGTCTGTCCGCTTGCAAATACTTGTCATTTTTGTGATTGCCCGTTGTTGGTTTGACATTTTGCTTGTAGCCAGCATCCGACTGAACAGACACGCGTTTGTGTTCGCTCTTGGGCTTGGGGTTCTCGAATTTAACACTAGGCGAGTCATATTTGGCAGTTGACGTTTTTGCAGCTGACGGGATACAGTCCAAAGAACGCTCGATATCGCGAGTGAGGGATTCTATGGTACTAGCGGGACTAGCGAGTTCGCCTGAGGTTATGAAGGCAGCGCTTGAAGCGGATTTCTGAAACCGAAAAAAAATACAAACTACGGGTAGTAAACCGTTTCCTTGTAATAGACATTAAGTTTGTTGGGAACTAATTGAATTACAAAGAAAAATTTTAAACAAACTAAAAGTATAAGAATATACCAGGGTTCTTTTTTAAGTTTTGCATATACAGCTGGAATAAAACGGTAGATAACTGTTAAATACTTTTTTCTCGAAGAATTCGCCACGAAAACTACATTTCCATGCGCTCAAACCAGTTGTCAAAGATGTAATTCCACTCGTTTGTTAGTACTGTCAAACATGCATTCTTGAAGGCGTCGACTGCTTCTTCTGGCGACTGATATCTTTGACCACGCAGTCCATTCCTAATTTTCGGAAAAGTATAGAAATCGTTGGGACTTAGGTCGGGCCTGTATGGAGGATGGTCCAACAATTCGACGTTTTGTTGTAAAAATTCAATGGTGTTTTGTGCTTTGTGCGAACATGCATTGTCTTGGTGGAGGATGATTCGTCGTTCGGGGTTAGCTCAGCGATGACGTTCGGCAAACAAATGGTTATTTACCAATCGGCAGTAACAGTCCTATGATCTTCCAAAGGAATCGTTGCTACATGATCTGCTTTTGAAAAAATGTCGCAACCATCTTGTTTAATACACATCGAGAACGGATGACTTTTTCTTCATCTTGGAACACCCAAACAGACGACTTACGTTTATTTTTGGGTTCAAATGAGTAAATCCATGACTCATCACCACTGACAATGCTGTACAGGTTTTCTGACACCAGAAACGGTTAACAGATGCGGTATCCAGCGGGAATCTAATTTTCTTACCCCTAATCCTTCATGGAAATTTTTTTGAATTGAGGTCTTTGAAATCCTTAATAGAGCCTCAATCTCGCTATATGTCACATGTCGATCTTCCGTGATGAGCATGCGCACAGCATCGATGTTTTTCTGGGTGACACTCGTTTTCGGAGCACCTGGCCTTGGATCGTCGTTAACGTTAATCCGTCCATGTTTGAATTCTCCATACCAAGGAAAAACTGTCGACTGATGTGGTGCTTCATTACCGAAAAGAGAAATCAACTCGACAAGGCATTCTTGTTAAGATAATTTCCTTCGAAAGTTGTAAAAAATTATAGCTCAAAGATGTTCTGGTTTTAATTCCACTTTTCGGCTGATTTCGATCATTGTCGCCCTCTATGTTCCTACATGCAACATATAAAAGACAGCCCTCGTACAACGCGCAGCGCGCTAGAAACAGTTTAGCTTGCGAGCTACGCGATAGATGGCTGTGCTTAACTGTCATGAATTGTTTAAAGACTGTTTGACTTCTACGTGTCCCATATAGTTATGTGGTTAGTAATCTGTTTTGTTTTTGTAGTTAAATTTGAATTACTCCTGATTTATAAGTTGCCGTTCGTTAAAGTTGGGCAAAGTTCCGCCTTACCGTTCGCAAAAGTTGGAGATAATTCATCTTTCACCGTTCGAGATTCGTAGTCGGCCACGTACGTCATCCTAGACGGTCAACGAAAAAAAATGTCTACGACTTTTTGACCAATGAGCGGCCTCGACATCACGACATCTGTCAAAAGTGTTTGGGTTGGTGGCTTGGCTTGGTGTTTTGTTTTTTGATTTGAGAGTGTTTTGCGATTATATTGAGTTTTTAAACAGTTTTTAAGCATGAGTGATCTAGAAGAGGTGCAAGATGGTAAGTATTTTTAAAATTGGTCAAATCACTAATCAACTTTTACACAAATTTTTGCATCTTATAATACATCTCCTCTCCCATTTTCCCTATCCTTGATCAGGCCTTGATAAGCTGTGATATAATTTCTGGTTCTTGTCAACCTGGACTTGAAAGGGAAACATTTTTGTATCAAGATTTCACTTGCAAATACCAATTAAAACATTTTTAAGCCTTTTTAGGTGCATACAAAATGTTAATTTAGTAAAAAACAAAACTTGTGAGGATGTAGAATCTTGTACAGATTAATGTCTTTGTGTGTCTGTAAAGTCAATGGGCCCCCAAACCCCTTTTATCTTACTGACATAGGTACCAATATATTTTATACATTTCTTTTAGAAAATGTCGAAATTGCATTGCACTCGAAGGGTACCGAGTTTGGCTTGTTGATAGAGCTCGTCCAAAGGCATAAATTCCTCTATAATTTATCTCACAAAGATTACAAAAATGTGAAGCTAAAAGACTAGGGATGGAAAGATATTGCTGGAATTATGAAGACAAGTGGTAAGTTGTGTGTCAAAAATTTTCAAAAACTAAGTAAACATGTAATTTAACCCTATTAGTTTGCAAAATTTATTTTGACTATTCTTTATTTTTTAAGATTGTAATTTCCAACGTTTCATTCTTTTAACGGAGACCTGTAAAAAAACCTGGCGTAACCTCAGAGATAGATTCGTCAAAGAGAAAAACAAGTACAAATCTGGATCTGAGGCTCCAGATCCTGACCTAGTATGGGTGTATTTTAAGGATATGTTGTTTTATAGCAAACATATAAAACCAAGGGGGTAAGTAAAAAGAGTTTTAAGTGCAAGTTAAATTTAAGCAGGAGACAGAGTGTTGTATTAATAATTTATTACTATTCTCTTTGTTTGATTAATTATTTATGCTTATGGAATTGTATGAGTTGCTAAACAATAATTAAATTTTTTAGGACATATACAGTTACATAAAAACAAGTAGCCAAACCATCAACCGCTACTCAGGCTTCTGGGTCAGGCCTCATGTTCAGGAGGGTGGAGGACAATATGTTGTTTTCCCCTCCAACAACCGACGATGAAAGGAGTTTAACTCCCTCTAAGGAGACACCAAAGGGGCAAAGAGGTAATTTTCAATATTTTGTTAAATGATAAAATGAAATAAATTAAAAACATGGATAAATCAAAGAATTCTTTTTTTTTTAGTAGCCTAAAGGAAAAATGAAGATGAGGTGAGCGATTTAATAAAAGTTGCTCGTGAAATTGCAAACAGTCAAAGTACGATAAACAAAACCTTTGGAGAATATGTGGGGGCCGCCCTTGATGAGCTGCCTTCAGATGAAGCAAAGAAAAAGCGGTCAAAAATTTTAAAAATTTTAGAAAACTTACGTTAGTTTATATTTTATGAGTTTCTTTAATAAAATATTTTTAGCTCACACATATACTATACTATAGTAGTGTGAGCTATAGTGATCCTAATTTTTTCGAGAAAAAAAAAGTTGCTCTGGTTTCAAAATTTTTTATATATCTTTGCGTTTCAGATGATTGAAACTTTTTTGTTGCGCCGTCTGTCTGTCTGTCTGTAACGACCAACTATATAACTCAAAAACGACTTGCCCGATTTCAATGAAATTTAGTAGTAGTGTGAGCTAAAATTGAAAAATATATTTTTTGACATTTTAATTGACATGTAAAATAATTATTCCATTGTTTATCTTTTTTTATAAGCATTCATATGAGGTACTGCAAGTGGGGTCATTCCATGTGAAAAATATTGTTAGAGGAAAGGTGCCTATTATCGGATACTTTTTTCTTTTGGCCTATAAAAAAATTTTTTCAGCTATATATCAGAAGTACGTGTTGGCAAACAATTACATAACCTATATTTTTCAATATTATGATATGCCAAATGTCAAACTTAATTCTTTTCTGAGACAGATAAAAATATATTTTGGAATACAAAAATCACCATTTTAAAAATGGTGTCCTAATATCGGATAGGAAGTAGTCTCAATATCGCAAATGTCCGATATTTGAAACCCATAGTAAAGTTAGTGCTTTTTTAGTGTACTTTTAAATCAGTTAAAGCCATACACTAGCATAATATTTTTGCAATACAAAAATAATTTGTCAACACTTAAAACTAAAAACAAAATTGGGAAACCCATAGTGTCCGATATTAGGGCATACATTATATGTGAGGTTATCAACCTTTTCGAAAAGACAAAACTGCACTAAACCTAATAAATTATACATCAAATAAAACCTTACAATATGCTTAATCAAATGATGTATATCAAATTAAGAATTTGTCTTACCTTCTAAGAATAGATTGTCTATAATCAGCAGCGGTAAAATTTTTGTGCACTATGATTTCATGTAAACAACTAAACAGCAAATAAAAACTTGCCACAGAAATCTGTAATTTATGTAGAATCTGTACAGCTTGGAGAAGCATCGGTACATGCACACGCAGGTAGATCGGACCAGTAGTTTAGGAAATACTTGACTATCCGATATTAGGAACCTATGCGATAATAGGTACTTTTCCCATAAATGTGAGCAGACATTTTTTGGGGGTCAGACCAAAATTTTTTGCATTAACAAAAAGCAGTAAATAAGTTAGTTAACAAGTTTTGGGTTTTTTTCCAAAAAAACTTGGGTTTTTTTCCAAAAAAACACATTTTACCTGCTGAAGGCAGTGTTCCATTTAAAGTTGCTACCCTATATATAATATAAGACCGACTTAATTAAATACTACCTTAACAAAAAACAAGTTACTTTTTGGCTGCTCAGTCTTAAAACGTATTTAAAACTAAAAAAGTTGAAACCTTAGTCATTTATGAGTCTTCCTCTATTAATAGTATTATTTTGCCATGGAACTTGACCACTGTCTGAGGTAAAGTATTCAGGTATTTTTTCTCGGATCCTGTAAACCTTTTGCTTTGCAACATTCGGTGAGAGCCTGCCCCCTGATTCCAATGGTGTTGCCTCATTTCTCCAATCCCCATCTTCTTTATCATCAGAATCTACATACCCTGCTGGGCAATACATATTTTGGTGTAGTTCTGTTTGGCAATAGTTATGCAAAACAATTATTGCTTTGACAATTGTATCAACATTTTCTACTTTAGCATTAATTGTTGTCCTTAGTATTCTCCATCTGGCTACCTTTATCCCAAAAGTATTTTCTATGACCTGCCTTGCTCGAGATAAGCGATAATTAAAAATTCTCTGGGTAAAAGATAAGTTTCTTCCGGGGAAAGGCCTCATGATATTTTCCTTGAGGGGAAAAGCCTCGTCAGCAACAAAAAAGTATGGCATAGTTGTATTGGTTCCATCAAGTGGCCTTTCATATGGGATTTGTAATTCCTGATCTTCTAGGAATTGTCCAAAGACACTATTCTTAAAAATTCCATTACTCTGGGATCCATAGGCTCCTATATCAACATGTGTAAATCTGTATTTGCTGTCACATGCTGCTAATAAAACAATACTGAAAGCTTTCTTATAGTTAAAGTATAAGGAACCACTGTGTGCTGGTGCTTGAATATTGATATGTTTCCCATCAATGGCCCCCAGGCAATGTGGAAAATTCCACCTCGTTAAGAGACCAATTGCTATTTCTAACCAGCTTGATTTGGTTGATAGTGGTTTTAAATAATCTTCAGAAAGATTATCCCATATAGCTGAACAGGTTTCATAAATAATCTTGTGGACAGTAGCATGCCCTATATGAAATTTCCAAGCAAGAACTTGCATTGATGTGCCCTGAGATAGATTTTAAAAAAAATAATGACTAAATAAGTAAAGTAAAACAAAGTGCAACAGAAGTTAAAACAATATGAATACATATATCTACTAAAATTAGCCAGGGCAGTAGAACACCCAGAAACATGTCGAGAGAGGGGGCAGACCCCTAATGCTCTATTTTATTCATGAAATATTTTAAAAAATCTTATGATTGACAAAGGGGTGACACAATGAATTCTTGTTGGAGACTTAGTAGTGATTGAAACTGGTTTTATGTAAACTAATAAATTTACAAAAACTATACCTATTATGAAAATGTATTAAGAAAATACCTACTGTAGTGCAACAACCAATCTTTGCTCTGCAGTTATTCCATCAGTACACCTATTCTTTTGGATCTGAAGTTCAACTCTTTTTAAAAGTTTTTTAATTACTGGTAAAGTCATTCGAGTATATTTGAAAAACTGAGCCTGATCCACAGCTTTAATTTTTTTGTAATATGCAAAACCACCACCTCTCCTATCTCTATTTAATTCCCTCACTTTACAACTTCTTTTTCTACTTTTATTTTCACTGTCATTTTTTTTCTTTTTAGCAAAAGCTAAGAGCAAAAGAACTGCAGAAAAAGTTAAAGGCTGCATTGGAAACAAAAACTTGTCAAAAACTAATTTTTAAGGTTATGTTAAAACTGCTAATCATTATCAGCTGATCACGAACGGCAACCTATAAAAATGCTAAAATCCGTCTACGAACTGTGAACCGTGAACGTCAACCGTGAACGGCAACTTATAAATCAGGAGTTATTTTCCAAGCTAAAATATTAAAAACGCCAACATAATGTCCAGGGATACAACACAGCCCAAGAAAAAAAATCGATTTTACATGTAAAACTGGATTATGCCAGAAAGGGACAATATGACTTGCCCACCTCTGGGGAAACACGTCCGTCAAACGTATCCAGAGACTCTATGGAGGATGTGATAACAACGTCAACGTAGTGTCAATCAAATATGCTTTACTGTCCAGATTACCAAAAAAAAATCGTTAAAATTGAGCGCTACAAACAGCGGCTGATTAAATGCCTAGGAAAGCAAAGAAAAACTACCACAACTCTACTTCTTTTTCAGGATATCAGTTTAATGAAGATTTTTTTTTAATTAACCAAGATTCGTGTTTTTTTTTCTATGTACAGCTAATTTCAAAAAAATCTAATACAACCATTGACTTCTATACCCTAGGGCCTTATACAACTTAATGAATACAACTGGAAAAACTCGCACTGTAAGAGCGAAAAATTGTAACGAAAACTTACCGTCAGAGCGATTGAAGCACCATTAGCACCTCGGTTCTTTTTCTTGCGCCTAGGTGGCGCCACTGGCCAATTCGAAGCTTTGGTACTGGCGATGACGTCGGGTTCTTGCAATGTGGTTGGCGAAGGCTTTTCTTGACTACTAGTTTGAACTCCTAATAACATTCAAGGTAAAATATACTAATAAAAAAAATCTATACAGTCCCATCATTTATGCACGTACAGCTAGAGCGCTTATTTTGAGCTATACAATTTTAAAACAAAAAACCGACAAGATAAGATTGTCAAAAGATTCTTTGGGTCCAAGATAATTTTTCTAATGTCAAAAATTAACCAGCTATTTTTCATGTCCTTTATTTTCGTAACCAGTTTTCAGTGACAGAACATTGTAATACTGTCGCCACTCTATACAGTATGTTTCAACGAAAACTTAACAGAGGTTTTTTTGGGCAATTCTTGATGGAATTTGGAAAAAATTCGAGTGGTGAACATCACAACTATATTTTGAATAGGGAAAGCATTTCGAGTGATACCTTGTGCTAAAGGTCTCTTGAATGTCTTTACAACTGTGTAAAAACTTCTAGAATCTATCGATTCGTGTTTGAGATATTTCCGTCCTAAGTTCCAAATTAACCATGGAGCGATCATATTTTATAAATACCATCAGTTGTCACTAAAATTTTAAATGTAAAAGTTACTATAATTTATAAATAATATAACTAAATAAGCTACTCTAAACAGAAACTTGCATTGAAATTTAAATTAAAAATGAATTAAACAAAAGAAAATTTGGTCATACCTCTTGCACAAGGTAAAGTCCCGAGGAACGATGCTGCATTGCAACTTTGAACAGATGATTTATATTTTATTCATTTACCATTTTTCTTATCATACTTTTTTATCGCTCCATGGTAAATTTGGAAATTTGGGGGCAAATATCTCAAAAACGAATCGATCGATTTTTTACACTTGTAAAAACAATCAAGTGACCTTCAAAACAAGATATCACTCGACCCACCTTCCCTATTAAAAATATAGGGGTAAAGTTTACACCTAAAAGAAGGTGCGTGCTACGAAAGTTTCAAGCAAGTCAAAAAAATTTGCACAGAATTGACGGGTCCGAGAGTTTTTCCAAATTCAATAAAAAATACCAAAAGGGCCTTTGTTCTGGAAAACACTGAACTGACTTAATTTGTTTATAATAAATTTACCTGATAAAGTAAAAGTACTGGGAAATTTTTTCGTTGAGCTTTGCGTTGATTCCGAATCCAAGGAGCTTGAGCTTAAGGCTGACACAGATGCAGTTTTCTTTGCTGTATCTAATTTAAAAAAAAATAAAAATTAGAAGTCAAATTTTATTTGACCTTTGAAATTCTGTAGGTAACTTGAGCCCTGCTAAGATCAAAGCATTTTTTTTTGCTGGCCATCAACATTACCTGGATTTGTGTTGATCAATCGTAACAACCGACCAACAGAGTTGATGCTTTGGAGACTGATGGTGTCTTGTTCGACCACTCGGAATTTGTGTTGTGATGGGCGATTGCTCGTCGCCGCAAACACTCCTTCCACCGATGATGTGCGACTGTTGCCAGGCGGGCTAACGTTGCCAGATCTATGCACAAAATAACATTATTGATGTTTTAAAACAGTCTAAACACTGATAAGATATTTAAAGAAACGGTAAAGCAATACATTTCAAATGGCTCTGCTACAGAATAGCGCCTTACAAAATGGCGCTGCTACAAAATGGCGCTGCCACAAAATAGCGCTGCTACCAAATAGTGCTACTACAAAATAGCGCTGCTACAAAATAGCGTGCATCAAAATAGCGCCTTACAAAATAGCGATGCTACAAAATCGCGTGCATCAAAATAGCGCTGCTACAAAATAGCGCGCATCAAAATAGCGCCTTTCAAGAAAGCGCTGCTACAAAATAGCGTCTTATGACTTGCCACTCCCAGTAACCTCTTTCTAACATATATTTTCAAAAAAAAAAATTCCCTGATTCTTTCCTGGGATTCTGGGTGTGAAACCAAGCCGAACCGAACCTAACCGAACCGACATCCTAGAGGTTGTGAAACCAAACCGAACTAAACCGATACTTCGATTCGGTTCAGTTTGGTTCGGATCCCGCAAAAGAAGTCAGGAAAGTTTTTTTTTTGAAAAAATATGTTAATCAATAGTTGCTGTTTTAAATGATGTTTTTTTAATTTTGCTGTTATTAATTTCGCTGTTTTTGATGGGCGCTATTTTGTAGCAGCGCTATTTTGATGCGCGCTATTTTGTAAGGCGCTATTTTGATGCACGCTATTTTGATACACGCTATTTTGTAGCAGCGCTATTTTGTGGCAGCGCCATTTGGTAGCAGCGCTATTTTGTAAGGCGCTAATCTGTAGCAGCGCTAGTTTGTAAGTCGCTATTTTGATGCACGCTATTTTGTAAGCGCCATTTTGAAGCAGCGCTATTTTGTAGCAGCGCTATTTTGTGGCAGCGCCAATTTGTAGGGCGTTATTCTGTAGCAGAGTCATTTCAAAGAATAGGTTTACACAATCGATTAGTATATGCAAACCACCAAGAACCTAAAAAGCTTTCCTAATTTCTATTTTATTATGAAAAATTTGAAACCGGAGTGTAATTTAAATGACGCACTAAACTTTAAGCAGTGGTAAAAAAGGTCAGTAGTCAAAAAGTTTTTTTTTTTTTAAGTTTGAACAGTGAGTGAAAACTGTAAGTTTTAAAAATGATAAATTTGGTGTTTAAAAAATTTTTCTTGTTATTAAAATTATAGGTTAAGGTAATAAAGTGTGCCCAAATAACCTTTGCAATGGATATCAGTTTGTCATTTTCTTAATTTTTTTATACGCTAATAAATTAATAAAAAAATCTGAGATAGGGTTTTGTATATATATATATATATATATATATATATATATATATACGCTAATAAATTAATAAAAAAATTTGAGATAGGGTTTTGTACATATCTACAGCCTCGCTAATAATTACAGAAAATAGTATTATTGGCATTACATTTAATTTTCTTTTTATGATTACTTTCCTAGCCTGCGCAGCAATGGCTAGAGAAGATATTGTTTTTGACAAAACAATTTTTTTTTTAAATAACACCTAAAATGTGTTATATGGGTGTATTTGTATCTTAGCAATATCGGTCTGACGCTTGTCTGTGTGTGTGTGTGTGTATATCTGTCCGTAAGACGATAGCTAATAAACTGCTGAAGCCATTTTTATGAAATTTTCAGGTCAAAATCCATTTTGCTAATGACTAATAAAAAATTTTTTAAAGGAACATTGCATCCATATGCGGTTTTCGAGGTCTACGATAGTAGATTTTTTTTCCAAATATTTTGTTTTAACCAAAAACTTCATAGAAGCTTTCGTTTCTAAGATATTTACAAAAAATTGTTTTTAATGATATGGATATAGCATGGAGTTTACTTGGAGTGGGCTAGGGCTTTTTTTAAATAATTTTATTGTTATGTATAATTCCACAAAGTTTCAGTTTTATTTTGTAATTTTTACAAAAACTCAACAAAAATATTCATAATTGTATCTAAAAAATCAAAGAGGATTAATGCAAAATGTAATGATTTTTTTTTATTCTTTTGACCATTCATACCTCCCCTTAAAGTTTGGTTCATAATTAAAATTACAACCGGTATTTTGGTGAATAAAGAAACTACCCACTATGTAGGATATATTATAATAGTTTTCCGCTAATATCGAGACTACATAGGCTAGATATAAAGTATGTGATATTGCTGGATTCAGAAAAAAATACATATTATCGATTTAGAAAATGTACAGGATTGTCAAATGTCATACACAGTCAATGAACTTACAAGTTCATTGTACACAGTAAAGGCTGAGACAACCTGAACAATAATAAAATAATTGATTAATTGATCAACTCACCCTTCCTCATCATCATTCTGCAACTTCTGCCGCAGTTCTTTAAACTTTTGTCTGGCACTGGCATACTGTACTGTGCTTGTACTGCTAGTTGTATCAGTACTATATTTGTCAGAATCCACTGATTCTAGTAAAAAAAAAAGTTACAATTAAAAGCCTCGATTTTCAAGATAAGCTTAAAGGTGAAAACCGCATCCTAATATAGCAAGCCATTTTTAAGCTACATCTACAGCAATATTTTAAAAATTCTGAATTGCGCGAGGTCTTACTTTTTTAATTATGTAAATTTATTTTTGTTGTAAATTACCTTTTCTATAAAAAATTATAAAAATAATTTAGGGTTAAAATAAATTTTATCTCTAACTTTTAGTTTTTTAAGATATTCACACAATTTATTTAATTTAATTTTTATTTAAACCGGTCATTCCATAAGCAAATTACCAACTAGACGTAATATCTCAAAAATTAAAAGCAAGACATAAAATTTACTTTAACACTTGATAGACCGAAAGCCAGCATAGAGTGACCCTCTCCCCTAAGGGGGAACTTTCGACACATATTTTTTGTAGCTATTGGAATCTAGTTTCAGGTTTTAATTGTTTGCCACTTGTCAACTACAGCAAATTGGTAAGGGTTGAAGGGGGAGGTTCACATTACGAAAACTTTTCTTTAAAAAAATGGGTCTTATGAGATTTTTGAAAAAATAAACGCTTATGAACCAATTTTTATAAAAGTGGCATTTTTAAAAGAAAAAATAATGTTCTGAAAGTTGCAGTAATGAGTATTTTACTTTGACCACTTGTGTCTAGATGATCCTCCTCTCTCTCTCCCCTGGGTATATGCTGTATAGAGGGGCAAAAATATTGGAATATTTGTCATTTTAGGCACTTTTAAAATGTAAGATCTAGACTATCGTTTGTACAATTGTGAAATTTTCTTTTCCTATAACATATAACTCCACACAAAAGTTCTTTCAGTTTTTTTTTTATACATGACAAAATGATTTTTTTTTATCGAAAATCGCCGAAATGCGTGATCTAAGAACTAGATTGAAGTTTTCATATATATCGTTTGTTATTTGATATTTGGGACAGGATCAGATTTATATACAATTTTAGGTCCGTTCTCCACTTTTGGCCGGTACCGCTGATGTCATCTTAAAGGTGCCAGTCCAACATAGAGCTTTTTATCCGCGCGGATTTAGACCGGATTTACGTTGGTTTTGACGACAGAAATCATTTATACAAATGTCAATATTTTAAGTCAGTAACTCGAGCCGTAAAATGCTTACCGGCGTAAATCAGCTCTTATTTTTTTCTTCTAATTGGCTGGTTTAAATATTTCAATAAATTTTAAGAATGACAAAAAAAAAGTCTGCGCTAATTATAGTCTCTATGGACCAGCAGACCTTAATACCATAGCAATTAATTAAAAAATACATTATATAGACCAAGGTAGGTTTTCTAAGGAGAAAATAAAAAAAATAGTACAGATAAATAGGTATTGTCTGGTTAGAATAAAATGAGGCGCAGAAGAGATGGCTTCAATTAGCGCTATCTTTCTCTGTCCAATGGCATGCTATAATTTTTTAATTTATCATTATTTTTATACTTTACTCCTCCTAAGCTTTTTTTCCTGGAAAACTCCATACCTTATTTTTTTTAAGAAATCTTTTTTCAAAACTTTTATACTCATTATATTATATAGGTACCTACCCATTTCGTTAGGTAGATGCGTACGAATCTAGAAACCTAAAAAAATATCAATTGACTTTCTAAAAATTGCAAAAATCCAAAACCATTCATTATATCTTTAAAATTGGAAAAATACAGTTTTATTAAAAAATTAAAAGAGTAAATAATATGCCACTGTTTCTTTTTTTTTGGTATAGAATGTGTATGAAACGTGCCTAGTCATCTTGTTTGAGCCCAGTAATAATAATATGCCACTGTTTCTTTTTTTTTGGTATAGAATGTGTATGAAACGTGCCTAGTCATCTTGTTTGAGCCCAGTAATAATAATAGAAGCCAAATAAAAGGGTGTGCATTGTGAACAGGCTGGATTCGAGTTGAGCCAGCGGTAACAATAGAAACCCAATATTAGTGTGTGAATTATGAACAGGCTGGAGTCGATTTCGTTAAACGTACCACACGAGTACCGTTTTTTCTTGTAATATTAAAATTTTGTTCATGGTAAATTTGTTAAAAATGACCACCCAGTAAGACAAGTCCTGTAAACAGAAGGAGATAGATTGAGCCATCTCTTTTGCGCCTCATTTTATTATGTTATTGAGTAATATGCTAAAATTGAAGGAGAACAATATATCCTAAACCTCTTAACTTTTGAGTTACAAGGTATTAAAAAAAAATTAATTTAAAATTTTAAAAAAATTTCCTCTAGATATTTTGGTGAAATTTGGTAAAGACTTTTTATTCATCAAGAGGCATTTTTAGACGCAAAACATGTTTTTTTTTTACCAATGGCGTTCGTGCGAGAATTGATTTCGGCATTTTAAATAAGTTGTTTTTTCTCATAAGAGGTCTACTGAGATCAAAATGAATGATGAATTTTTTATTAAAAGTTGTAAGTCATTTGCTTAGCAAATAACAGGAATTTCAAAAATAATTTTTATTAAAATATAAGTGAGGTCAATACACGCACGAACGCCACTGGTCAAAATAAAAAAACATTTCTTCATCAAAAAATGTCTTGATGAATAAAAGAGCATACCAAATTTTACAAAAATATCTACAGGTCTATATCTTAAAAGTAATTTTTTTTAATTAAAATTGATGCAAGAACCTCCTTCATTATTAGTATCTTATTCAATAATACCCTGTAGTACACACAAAGTCACATTTTTTGTGGCCAACATAGCACCGTATGCATATTAAGCAAAAATTTAATATAAGTATGGCACCTATATCCCCCTCCTAGCTATATGCGAACAGACCCTTAAAATACCGGACTATCCGTTGAAAAAAACGGATGTACGACAACCCTACTATATCTGAGCTGAAATCAGTACTTACCAAATTTATCACTCTTGTGATCTAAGCTAAGAGTGGCTGGTTGATGTTTTAATTTATTGTCCTTGGATGCTAAAACACTGGGCTCAGAGTTTGATCTGCGTCGCAAGCTGTCACTTGAAGCTTTTCGTGGTTTTCTATAACAGAGAAACATGGAATGATTTTATTAGATTACATGATACACCAACCCAACAAACACGTTTGTCTTTCCGATTTTAATGATTTTTATACATTCATTCCAATGGTATAGAAGATAATAAATCTTTAATTAAAAATTTTTTCTGATTTTTTTGTTTCAAGTATTTGTCTCAAACATGTACTAAAATCAATAAAGATATCTTAAGAATTACCTACATCAGGGTCTTGATATAGAAGTAATTTAAGTAACAAGGTATCACATGATATAATTTTTTTAAAAATGAAATTTTTGATTTTTTTTTTATTTTTTCAAAAAAACATTTTTTAATAAAAAATTAATGGATCCATGACGGATCTGACACCTTCCTAGCTAGCCTATTATTACACTTCAAGTGAAGCCATGATAATATATTAGCCTTGAAAAAAGATTTTTTGTAAATATCTCAGAAACTAAAGCTCCTATGAAGTATTTGGTTATAACACGAATTCTTGAGCAAAACATTCCAGAAACAGTGTATTGATACAAGACTCCGTTAAAAAGTTAGCATTTTTTAAAGTTTTTAATTGTCAAAAAACTGCTATTAGCATTAATGGATTTTGACCAAAATCTAATTAGCTCGTGAGAGTGTCGAACACTATATTACCTGAAAATTTTATAAAAATCGGTTTAGCGGTTTAGGAGCTATCGTGTTACTGACAGAAATAATATACATACACACACACACACAGACAGACATCACGATGATATTGCTAGGATAGGTCAAAATACATCCAAATAATACATACATCAAAAAATTTCTTTTTGTCTAAAATAATATCAGGTGTTTTATGAACATTGAAACAGAGCCCTTTTTGGGTATAGTCCTTGCAATAAGTCCCTTTGCTATCCTTTTTTATTTTTCTGCTATAAAGAAGACAGAAAATAGCATCGAAAATCATTGTTGGCCCCAGATTGCAGTTGGCAGTTGCAAGCCTGTCTGTCTATCAGAGTTCAAATTGACAATGAAAGTAAACTTTCAAAACAAAAAATTTTGTAGTAAAAATATTTTGTAAAGTAAATATTTAGAAGTATTAACATACCTAGTCTCAGAAAAATAGTCTGGCTTGCAAGCTTTTTTCGATCTTCAGTCCCATCCGAATAACTACAGAGCAAAATTCAAGAAACACAATAATTGGTAATGACAAAAAGTATGAAGACTTTCGGATGCCCTTCAAAACAATGCCTTTAAAAAACTAATTCAAAAAGTTTGTAAAACTACTGTTTAAAAAGATAAAACGCATTGTTAGAATTAATGATGCATTGCGACAAACTAATTTTGGAGACTAAAAAAATGAAACAGCTACTTGATGTCGTTCCTCTCGTCAAAACTGGCAATTTATGAGATTACTTTTTTTTGGACAATGAGAATAAATTATTTTTGCGTAGTTCGTTTTTTAGTTAGATTTTAGATTTTCGGTTTTTTGGTTGGTTTTATTTTATTTTAAGAAAATAGGTTTGCAAAACCATACAAATAAAGCCTAATATAATTATTTTCATGTTTTGATTTGAACATAATCCTATGGGTGTGCTGTGTCTATATGTCTCAATACTGTTTTTATTGAAATTCCCAAAGCCTTTGCAGTTAAATCAGTTTGGAACTTTTTTATCCTTTTTAAAAGATCCATGTGTCGATCATAAAAAATATGAGATTTTCGTATGAACATCTTTTTAATTAAAAATCATAATAAACGTCGGTTTTAATTTACCCTAAACAAAAAATATAAATGCTTCTTATATACTTATTATAACAAAGAAATGAGAATGTACTACATTAATATGAGTCAAGCTAAATTTTATTAAGTCTTTATGCTCAGGTAATCATATTAAAAATAATATAATATAAATATAAAATAAATACCAAAACAAAAAGCAAAGCTTAGCATAACTCCAGCTCGAAATACATTGTAGAGAATAACATTTGTGAAAAAATTAAATAATTAATTTATCGTATGATCATGGTTTGTAGCTCTACGGTCAGTCGCACTCAAAATCTTGCGGATACTTTGGGGGCAGGGACCCAAATTGTTCATAAATTTTTCACTACATAAAATCATATTGGGACAGAAACTTTTCTCAAAAAACTATTCATAATCAGAATATATATAATAATCTATAATCTTTGATCAGAATCAGAATTTAAATAAAAAATAAGTGATAATCTTTTAAAGTCAAAAATTTCAAAACATTTGACAGTTTAAACACTGATCCACCACCCTTATTATAAAGGGTGGTGACTGATTATATTAACCTTAAGGTAACTAATAATAATTTGAATTACATGTGCGTTTTGTTACCAGAATTACGGGGTGATTGAACAAAAGGACTAGCCTTATTGCAAAGACTTTATTTACAGTGTGAATTTGCAGAAACGCTCGGACCCGTCGATTTTGTTTGTGAGGGGAACTCTTTTGGCTATCTTGAAATTTCTGCTGTAGCATGAACCCTTTATTTTGAATAGGAAAAATGGGTCTAGTGATACCATGTTTTGAAGCTCTCTGGAATATCTTTACAACCTTGTAAAAATTTTGAAAATCCATCACTGTTTGAGATATTCAAATTTAACATGGAATGATAAAATAAAAACCTTGATAAAAACTAAATCCGAAAAATATAATATTCTTATTAAATTTGTATTTTATCATGTTAAATTTGAAAGTTTGAAGGCAATTATTTCAAAAACTAATGGATAGATTTTTGAAATTTTTACACAGTTGTAAGGACATTCAGAAGGCCTTCAAAACAATCACTAGACACACTTTCCCTATTCAAAATATAGGGGGTTTGTGCTACAAAAATTTCAAGATAGCCAAAAGGGAACTCTCACAAACAAAATTGACGGGTCCAAGCGTTTCTGCAAATTCACACTCTAAATACCCAAAAAGGCCTGTTTTGATGTTTCTGAAACACCCTGCCTACTATAATACAGTGTCCTGAACAAAAAATCGCCTTGGTGGTATTTAAGCCTAAATTGGCATATACATTTGTTAAAAAATAACAATAGATAATACCAGTATACATATTATTAATGTTTATTAATCTAATTTTTATTGGTCACTTGACCAGTCAAATACAAATACCCAACCTTATTAAGATGTTAATTGCAATTGAAAAATGGTTAAACTGCAAATACTTAAATAACTTGTAAAGAATATACCTATGTTTCAAGGTTTATAAATGGAATGGCATACTATAGGTACTCTTGACTATACTATAGGGTTTTCTCTTCATCTTCAATCAATCAATCAATCAATCAAAATAAGCTTTATTGTCCAAATTTAAAAAAATCATTGACAAAGCAAAAACAAAATATCACTTACATGTCTATATACCTGATAATATACAACTATAATATTTTGACTCAATGTAGTGATAAAAATCTGTTAAAATAATGAATTTGAGTCATAATGACATAAGTTTAAAAATGAATACATATATAAAATAAAAAATCTAGGAGATTCTACTAACTAGGTACTTGTAACTATTAATTATCAATCACATGTTAACATAAATAGATATCTAAACAAATAAATAAAGGCAAAACAGAGTAAAAATAAAAACAAGTAATAAAATTAAATTTTGGGATAAAATTAAGGTATCACAGTCAGGGTCAGGTTAATATTTTTAAATTTAATGTCTAAAGTTTAAAAATTGTTAAAAATAAAATATACAAGAAAACAAACATTTCGTTTACAAAAATTTAAGAAATAAATGTACAAGTACAACTAGCACAAAATAAAACAATTTAAGCATAGGTAAAAAATAAATAAAAAAAATATATATAAAATAAAAAACAAATATAGGTAAATAAAACGACAATAAGGAACAAACATGATCCTTTACAGGGCACAATGATACACACAATATGAAAAGCCAAGTCACCTTTACGAGTTTTAAAACAAACAAAAAAAGACAATATATATTATATATAAAACTTATAAAGTAAAATAAAAAAACCTATCTAGCCGTAAAATTCTTGCAGGCTATAAAATGCCTTGTTCAATAAAAATTGTTTTAGTTCCATACGAAAATTTGGGTAATTTGTGATATTTTTAATTTGAGCTGGTAACTTGTTAAAAATTTTGACACTCTCATAAATTACAGAATTTTTTGTGAGTGCAAGTCTAGGTATAGGCAAAGGTAGGTTGATCTCTCGTAAATCATAATGTGACTCAGTTTCAAATCCTTGAAATTTCTTGTGCATTAGACATGCCGTTTCTTAGATGTTCCCCTTGTCCAAGGCAGTAATCACTGCTAACCCTTCCTCTGAGCCTTCCTCCAACAAGTCAATGGCTTTTGACTGGTGTAAATTGGGGAAGAATTATTATTAATGCCGGGAATGTCCGCAAGAAGTGGGTCTAATGGGTTTCCTCATCAATTAATATACCTTATCTCCTCTTTACCAGATTGCAATAAGAAAACTGGGAAAATAGCTATATGATATGAGGTAGCATGAAGTACACTTACATTAATGGCTTAGTTAACGCATTCAGAACTAGAAAAATTGCTTGAAGAATGTACATATAAGTACAATGTGTAATAATTATTTTTATACCTTGCACTTTGACTGGGTGTTTCTTCCTCAGCATCATAAAATTCACACTCAGAATCACTGCTACTGCTGCTGGTGCTGCTTGACATCGCTGACACAAGGGCGCATATTGTTACCCTCACCACATAATCTCCGAATTTTTTTAAAATAAATTATCAAGTGAATTTGAAAAATATTATTTTTGTATTATTTTTTTTTGGAAAACAATTATTTTTCAGGTGGTGGCCCCATAGATAAACGACTTCGGTTCAGTCCGGTTAGTTTGGTGGCCCTTTAGTTTAATCGCACACTAGCGTATTCCATTGGGTACATGAGGGCAGCTTTGGTTCACAACTGCTTGTGTGTTTCTATTCCATGCCGTACACTTTTTCGGTTTTCATGTTCCACTAATACCTATGCCATATTCCATTGAGAAAATGAGTGCAGCACTGGTGGTGCCCTGACACTGAAACGGTGCTGTCAAATATTTGCACGGAGTGCAGTTTCAATGGAACACGCGGAAAATGAAAAATCGCACTCGTGTGGTATAAGGTCACCTTGGTGTGGTATGTCATTATGAGCTGTAGAACTTCTTTTTTATTCTTGCTTTAAGCAACGTTAATATAACATTTTCTTGCAAATAATTTTTTATAGTATATCCATTATGCATAGGGCAAATTGATTATGCAAAAATCTCATTTTTGAAAAAAATGTCACACAACCTGTAGTTTTATCAGGCCAACGACGATATCCATTTTTATTTGTTTCAAAGTTACACGCCGATAAATGTTATCCTAAGATAAATAAAATTCGTCAAATAAATAAATAATGATTTTATTTAAATAAAGTTAATAAGAATATTTTTAAAATGCCCACCTCCTTGTTGAATGCAGGCTTGTGCTCGTATACCAACCAGATAGAGTAGTTATCTATATTTCGCGCTTGTTTTTCAAAAAACCCTAACAGAAGTGTACTTTATGCTCCCAAAATTTGAACATAAGTATTCGAAACACCTTGTATACATACATAATATTTCACAAGTTTCTTTCAACTAAACCTAACTTTCCTGCCTTGTGGAATTTGGTCAAAAACATGTTGTTCAAAAGCTATTTGTTCGAAAGTAATATTAATACTTCAATAACATTTTCTTGAAAAGGAAAATTATTTAAAAACCTTTCCTTCAAACAAAAAATTGTTTGAAAACATTTTATTAAAATTTTTTTGTTCAAAAACATTTTCTTTGAAAGTCATTTTTTTTCATAAGGAAAATTGTTCAAAAAAGTTTTTGAAGAAAATATTTTTGAACAAATTTCTATTCAACAAGAACATAACCTAACCTAACAGCTAAGCGTAAGGGTGTTTTAACATACCATAAAAATGGTAAGACATGTGCCTCAGCGCTAATGGGGTTTCATCCCCCTTGTTCTTTTTTTGGACAAAATTGAGGCTACTTGAATTTATTTATGAGAAATTCTGCAGTGCTCATCTCGAGCCGAATGTGTTTCTTGAACTAAAAAATACATTTATTTTTACTTATAATCATAGCTGCCAGAAAACCCCAACTGTCGGAAAATTAGTCCCAGGGCCCCAGTCAACCAAATCCATACAAATCTACTTACCTGTTTGTTGTTAAATCGGTAAACCACATTTTCAATAAAGTTTTTTTATTTTTGGGGTTTCCGTTCTCATTGTTTTTATTGCACAGAACTGTTCTGTTCTACTACTTAGCAGCGAAGAAAATAATAAAAAATCGCTAACAACTTTATTGTCACTCATTTTTATGTCCCACGACAATAATAAGCGTTTAACATTAATGGCGGGAAAAAGTTTTCGGTGCGGCACGAGCCCTCAGAGCCGGTGTCAAAAAAGCCGCACTCAGTGCAAAACTGAATTCATAAGTTCCTCAATGGAATACGAAAACTGAAAAAGTGCATGTCAATGGAATGCAAACACCGAGCCAGATGTGCACTAGTGCTGCACTCATTTCCCCAATGGAATACGGCACTAGAGACCCTGTATGTATGACATATTTTAAAGATATAATATGTCATATAGTCTTTGCAATAAGGCTAAACCTTTTGTTTAATCACCCCGTAATTCTGGTAACAAAACGCACGTGTATTCTTAATTCAGTTTTAAACCACTGGTTCCTAAGGTAACTGATAATGGATGCTGCGAAACTAATTATCAGTTACCTTAATGTTAATATAATCGGTCACCATCCTTTATAATAAGGGTGGTGGATTGGTGTTTAAACTGCCATTATTTTAAAATTTCTGACTTTGAAAGATTATCGCTTATTTTTTATTTAAATTCTGATTTGGAATAGTTTTTTGAGAAAAGGTTCTGTCCCAAAATGATTTTATGTAGTGAAAAATTTATGAACAATTGGGGTGCTCTTCCGTCAAAGTTTCTACATTGGAAGATTTAGAGCGACTGACCGTAGAGCCACAAACCATGAACAAACCATAAATTAATGATTATTTAATTTTTTCAAAAATGTTATTTTCTACAATGTATTTCGAGCTCGAGTTAAGCTAAGCTGTGCAATTTGCTTTGGTAAAAATTATTATTCAAATAAGATTAGGCCCTATTTATATTATATTTTTTGTAAACAGAAGTTTTTAATATTATTACCTAGCATAAACGCCTAATAAAAATTAAATTAATATTATTTGTAGTTTCCACAAATAAACTCTCGACTTATATTAATGTAGTACATACTCATTTCTTTGTTACAATAAGTATATAAGCATTTTTGCTTAGGGTAAATTAAAACAGTATTTTATTATAATTTTTAATAAATAAACATTTCTTATGGTCGACACATGGGACACATTTAAAAAGTATAAAAAGGCTTTGGGAATTTCAACAAAAACAGTATTGTACAGACCATATACATAATATTCCAATAACCACGGTAGCGGCCCATTCATGATGCAA
Organism: Aspidapion aeneum; assembly: GCA_963576565.1. Taxonomy (NCBI): domain Eukaryota; kingdom Metazoa; phylum Arthropoda; class Insecta; order Coleoptera; family Brentidae; genus Aspidapion; species Aspidapion aeneum. The sequence continues at coordinate 32,288,894 of OY755047.1, read as the reverse complement.
ACATGAGGGCCTTGGGGTCTTTAAGCCAAAAAGACCTGATTGGTTGCTTTTAAAGACATATGCATATTATTTCCATGTAGTACGTATTATTGCAATACCTACGATACCTTACGATGCAGAATGCAAATATATTTGAAATAGCAATATCAATGGGAATAAGTCGATCCTCTTTGCGGTCCTTAAGATAAAATGTCCTGATTGGTTATACTTTTATGCATGAATGTTATTTTATTCTTGTATTCCTTACGTCAAATCATCGGCGTACAGTTGACAAAAACTCTATCAATGTAAATTTGGTATGTGTGCATTTTTCGTACCTTTATTTCTGAATGTTTGCATCAAACGCCAACCATTGTGTAAATAGGTAACAGGGAGTATTGGAATATTACGTATATGGGACAGACTCTTTCTGACTGAATTAAAAAAAATATTTCAGACACAATATTTAAACTAGAAATAGCTATAACGAGGCTATTACTAATTACTAAGTTTAAAATGTTGCAGTAGAACAGTAGAACAGCTCATAGGATTAAGTTCAAATCAAAACATGAAAATTATTATATTAAGCTTTATTTGTATAGTTTTGTAAACCTATTTTCTTAAAATAAAATAAAACCAACCAAAAAACTGAATATCTAAAATCTAACTAAAAAACAAACTATGCAAAAATAATTTATTCTCATCGTCCAAAATACTTCATCTCATAAACTGCCATCGTCAGTTATGATGAGAAGGGCCACATCAATAGCTGTTTCATTTTCTCAGTCTTCCAAAATTAGTTTTTCGCAATGCATCATGTAATTTTAAAAATTTCATGGACTTCCATAAATTAGTGAAGTAGCCACGAAATTTCGGAAAACGTTGAAATTGCCACTCACTCATGTATAGATCAATCTACAAAGCTGAAATTTGGCAGACTGATAGAAATTATGACCAAACCCTTGGAAAAAATCAAAAAAACCCAAAATTCTAATTTACTGACCTCCCCTATATGTACATGTAATGTTTTGTAAAAGTAACATTGCCCACTTCCAGAAGCGCTAGAGAGCTGAGCTTTGGCAGACTGATAGGAAATATGATAAAACGATGGAAAAAAAATTAAAAACCTCAAATATTTAATTTGCTTCCCTCCCCTATAAATGCAAAATTACATAAAAGTAACATTGCCCACTTCCAGAAACGCTAGAGAGCTGAGCTTTGGAAGGCCGAGAGGAACTATGATTAAACCATAGACAAAAATTCAAAAGCCCCAATATTTTAATTAACTTCCCTCCCCTATAACTGTAAAATTATGTAGAAGTAACACTGCCCACTTCCAGAAACGCTGCAGAGCTGGGCTTTGGAAGACTGATAGGAACTATGATAAAACTATAGGAAAAAATTTAAAAACAACAACATTTCTAATAAGACATTGCAAAAGTTTTAAACAATATTCCGCATATTTTACTTACTTACTTTAAAACTTAAATATTATCCAAAACCTTTAAAAAAGGAGTTAAATCGTAACAAAAATATGTCATAATAAAAAAAGCCAAATTCTCAAAAATAGTATTCCGTAAATAGAATTGAGATAAAACTAAAGCCAAGTTCTCTAACATAAATTTCAAAATGAAAGGTTCTTACTAGTTTGGAAATGTTTTCCTAAACTTTACTATTGCGGCTGCAAATGACTCTTAGGCACAGTGCTAAATTAAACATAAAGAAGTTTGCCTGTAATAGCAAAATTTGTGTTAGAGAAATTGGCTTTACTTTTATCTCAATTCTTTTTACGGAATACCATTTTCGCGTACTTGGCTTTTTTACATGAAATGTTTTTGTTAGGATTAAGAATATTCAGAACCCAAACATAATCCTGAACCTAATTTAGCCTGACATGCCGTACACCGAATATACCCCAAAGATTTTAGATTATAATATATATTATTCTATAACCTATAGGTAACCAGAACTGACATAACTTGACTTGACAAAAAAAAAATATGTAGTTTTTTTTTAAACATAACACAAATACAAAATATCAAATTCATATGTCTGTAGGAAATATTACAGATATATACATTGCAGACATAAATAGACCTCTCTTCTAAGTTTTGAACAAAAAGAGATCGATTTCTGGTAAAAAGTTTTTTAATTAGACTTTTTTTAAGGACATTTGAGCTAAGTGACAATTATGTCAAACTGACCTTATGTCAAAAATTTGACATAACATCAAAATTTTTAAATCGAAAGGTATATCGGGAGTAGCCGTGGTGGCTCAGTGCGTTCGCGCATTGAACACAAGTGCGTTAAGGAAATATCGCTTGCTACAGTGGCGGATTCGATCCCCGTCGGTTGCCGAGGTCGGGTGCGGCAGACATTTATAGGATTCCTGGAACACATTTATCATTTTTAGAATCGGTTTATCTGTATTATAAAATATTTATTTATTTTTATATATCCATTTTCGGTAAAAATGCCAGTTACGAAGTACTGTACTTTAGCCCTCGATGTCACTTTCTTTAAAGGATATGCCGATGGTCGGCTATAACCTTTGTGCAACTGACTTTGCAAAAACTATACCTACTTATTATTTTTTTCATTGTTAAATAAAATCCATTTCTAAGGGTGATTGTTATAACCCAAAAATTGATTGCAATTTATTTAAAAACGAAAAGTAAATTTCGGCACTGGTATCTAAATAACCCTATTTTTTAGATCATTTATAAAATATATTTTGTTCCTTATTTTTAACTATAAGCGAGACGATATAAATATATGTTTTTCTATTTAACTCATTTTAAATGTTAAATAAAAAAAGTTATTTTTCAAAATACTATCAGCATTAAGTAATGTGTTAAAAAATAAAACTGGCAAATAAAACTGGCAAAAAAAAATTATTTTTTAAACGAAAATGATATTTTGTTCAAATTGCATTGAAAAAATATTCGGTTTAAAAGACAATTTGATTTGACATTTTGTTCAAAAATTACTTGTTTAAATTACATTTTGTTCAAATGGCGTTTTAGTTGAAAACATCTTGTTCAAACATCCACCTGATAAAAAAACTTTTGGTTTGTTGAAAAATTAGTTTTTCGAATGACATTTTGTCGAATGGGGTTTTCTTCTGAAAACATTTTTTTAAAAACATATTATTTTCGAATGACTCTTTTCTCAAACATTTTGTTTGAATGTCAATCTGATTGCAAACATTTTGTTAAAAAATATCTTTTCTACATGACATTTTGTTCGAAAGCAGTGGGTTTGTATGACATTTTGTTCAAATGGCAGAAAGCATTGAGTTTAAATAATATAATGTTCAAATTTTTTATTTTCAAAAATATTTTGTTCCAGTGACGATCTGTACACTTTTTATGAAAATATCTTTTTTATATTATATTTTTTTGAAAAACATTTTGTTCAATGACATTTTGTTCAACATTTTTAAATGAGAATCTGTTCAAAAACATGTTCAACTGTGTTTTTAATACATTTTGTTCAAATGATAATCTGATCGAAACCATTTTGTTCAAAAACATATTTTTTAAGTGACATTTTGTTCGAGTTGCATTTTTTTCGAAAACATTTTGTTTGAGATCTGATGACATTTTGTCAAATTGTTTTGTTCAAAAATATCTTTTTTAAATTTTGTTTGAAAGCAGTGTGATTGATTGGCATTTTTTTCGGAAACATTGTGATCGATATTATGTTCAAATGATCTCTTTTTTGAAAACATTTTTAATTTCTTGAAATGGATACGTTTGCGATCAATTGATTGGAGTTCAGTGTGGTTAGGTTAACAGGTTAGGATCAAGTGATAAAGCTACCACCGATTGCGACCTCCCAAAAAGACACACAGGAGCTAGTTTTTCGAAGAGTTTTCTGTTTGAAGAAAATGTTTTTGAACCAAACGTTATTCAAACAAAATGTCATTCAAAAAAGATGTTTTTAAACAAATTGTTTAAAAAAAATGTCAGTTGAACAAAACATCATTCGAAAAAGACGTTTTTGAAAAAACTATAATAAAGCAATTACCACAGAACAGAAATTGATATGTTGCACTTTTTTCCAGTTTCTTTTCTAATGAAACTGCTGATGAAAACCGAGATGGTAGTACGACGGAATAAGTGTCGCATTAACTTTTCTCAAAATAACTCGCTTTAAAAAAGAGTTGTTTTTAGGTACATATTTTTTGTAGGTTTTTGTAGCCTTTAATCTTACTAAAAGGGACAAAACGACCGTCGTAGGAGGCAGTAAATACAAATATATTTGCAAGAAATTTTAAATTCAGGGAAAATTGAAAAATGTAGAGTAGCATAACCAAAAAAACTATTTTAGTTCTGGCCATGGTTACTATCCTAATTAAAACAAATGGGTAAAAGTAACCCCACTAATGGGGTGCATCTTAATAAATCCTCAAAGTAAGCAAATTGTCTCCCCATCAAGGCAATAAATCGAGGGCTTTTTCAAAAAAAGTCCAAAATATCCTTATCCAAATAGAGCTCTGTTACTTTTTTACAATATTACTACCAATTTTTTATAAAAAAAGGAACTAAAATTATATTTACTTTTTTATATACAAAAGAAAAGTAGGCACTACACATAGTATCTCGCTTTAAAATTGTAATAATGGGGGTGATCTAATTGTCGCTAGGAAAAAGAGAACCTTTAATACCGTTTTCGGATGCTGGAGACGACTTCACAATTCTCGGTGAGTGCCCCGGTTCGAAAATCAAGTGGGCTCTCAAGTTTTTATTAGAGCCTGACTCCTATTTTTAATGTTCGACTTCTGTATTTGAGAACATAATCTCAACAATGATATTAATGTAAATTTTTATTGTCAATGGGTATCTATTCAGCTGTAAACTAAATTAAATTGCTTGTTTTAATAAGTTAGGTATTTACTTTTAATAAATAAATATTTTGCGGCCGTCACTGGTAAATCGATCGACCATAAAGAATAAACATACGTCTGCTGTGTGTCGCACAGCGTTGCCATCGTCTTTCCAAAAAATATTTCTATTCTTTTCCAACTTATTAAAGCATCTAGGGGTCAAATCGAATTGTTTTGATGAATGAATTTTTGCCGCGGTTCCTGGTCTCCTCCGGTTAATACGTTAATGGTTAAGAACAATATTTGTGCTTTTCCTTTTTTAAATAAATCAATAAATTTTTCGTCTATATTTCGGTTTTTAATTATTATTAATTATTATTATCGCAAAATAATTTCTTTACATACTTTTAAAACAATTGGACAAATTATATAGGTACTACGACATTATGTGTAGTTTTTTTTTTCACTTTAAGTATTTGAATTTAATTTATTTAACAGATATTTCAATTATAAAATCATTTACCATCCTTTTATTTAATGTAAAGACAATATTTTTAAATGTACAATGCCTCAATTTTGCATAAAATTTAATTTGCATAAAGAAAATAACTTTAAAAGCACATAAAATCCAATATAACAATAGGCGCGCTTTCTGCCCAGCACAAGTGGTGACGTAACATCGAGTTTGACCTTGAACATCGATTGCAGACAGATTCGGCGAACTGAGCAATCCTGTCTAGTGTCTAATCGTTGGGTGAGATGGACCCTTAATACCCTGTTTCCACCCAAGGAATGTACAGTCCTTGGTTTCCACCAATGCATGCCCACCCCGATTCCAAAAACGCATCACGTGATGGCACATGGATTTGCACCGGTTTTAAATGCAGCGTCACCTGATGTGGTTTTTGAATCGGGGTGGGCATGCATAGGTGGAAACCGGGTGTAAGAAAAAAATATAAAAACTCACTTTTTTTTAGGTATAGCTAAAAATAGTTTTTGCTTATGCAGTTATAATTATAATATTTTTAGATGGTACGTAATAACTACATATGAAAAAAATCGTTATGTTTTAAAATAAAAGGAAAACCACAAACAGTCGAACTTCTATAACTCGAACTTAACGGGACAACCAAAACAGTTTGAGTTATGGAGAGTTCCAGTTATATGAAAATCGAGTTAAAGAGGTTAAAATACATATAAAAAGTGCACAGACCACTTAAAAGGTTCGAGTTATAGATGTTCGAGTTGAGAGGTTCGACTGTACTGCATTTTTAACGAATATAACATTAGTCATGCACCAGTGCTGCACTTTTTTCCTAAAGGAATTTGATACCGATTCACCAAGTATTCTATTACCAGCCGTTCTGTGACATACCAAATGTCAAACAAGGCGACAGCTGTCATTCGCGCGAATAGAAAGAAAAGAACATGGAGGAGCTTGCAGTAGAAGTTGTCGGCGAAAATGGGGCTCTTTATAAGGTCTGTATGCCCTAAAGTATACCTTTAATCCTTTTAATTTCGGTGTAGATTTTTGGCGTTCGTGTCCAGTCTTTATAGCATGCAAAAAATGCAATTTTTTATGCAAATTTGTCTAGAAAATTGCGAATTTTCCCAAGTCAGTAGCGCGGTTTTTCGTTGACGCCATGGCCAACACTGACAGGGCGTGTGTGATAGCCCCATGTGTCTCTGGAATTTGGGTCTTTTTAGGGCAATTTTTAAGCAACAAAGGAGTCCTTCTATACAGTAAATGTACATCAAATTGTTTGTAAAGTGAATCATAAATTAATTTGCTAGGTTAGGTTGTATTTTGTAGTGGTGTCAAATTACCTCAATAAAGCCCCATAATACCTACTCTCTACTTGCAGATCTGCTAAGCACCTTTACTTCATAATAAAAAAACAAATACTGCTTTGATACACCCTGTCAAAACCATTTCTTTTACATGGTTATTGGGGAATCCCACAATGCAGGGAGGGGCAAGCAACTGAGTTTTTCTTAAGCTGGGTTTATACAGAAACAGCATGACATATTATAACATTAGAAAAGGAAAACAACAACAAAAAATATAACATGACATAACATAAAAGCTTGGACCAATCACAGTTTGGAACTTTCAGCTGAATTGATTAAACTGGTGCAGGGCTTCCCTGCTCTGTACAAAAAAAAAAGACAAGGATCTAAAAGAAATAAATAACACCAACTATGAAAGTAACCAAAGGCCCATCACCACATGTATTAGGGCTGAGCCCCAATTAACTGCAATATTAACAAACAGGCAACCTACTATATGTACCTAAATATGTGTAATAATTTTTTTTTACCAATAAAAATATCAAAACCATCTAAACACAATAAAAGCATAGGGTTATGGTAAAAAATTGTAAATAATGACATTGCAGAAAAGATGACAAAAGATATAAGTTGGACATCTTTTTGTGTCTCATGTTATGTTATGTTATGCCATACTATTTTTCTGTATAAACACCAACAGGGTTTGTCATACTATGTTTCTTTATAAACCCTGCTTTAATCAGCATATATCTGCCCTGGAAGACCATGTTTTGATTTATTTAAAGCTGGGTTTATACAAAAACATAGCATAACATAATAGGATGACAACATTACAGAAGGAAAATGGCTGTTTATACAAAAAATATAACATGACATAAATGCTTCATCCAATCACAGTTTGACTTTTGTGTACGAGATTTTGGAACTTGCAGCTGAATTGATTGAATAGGTCTAACAAAAAAGACAAGGGTTCTTCATCCAACTAATAAATAAATAACATATGAATCTTTTCTGGGGACAAAGTAAAGACTTTGAAAGAATATTAATTTTACAAAAGAGAATTTTGAGGACCATTTTTCGAATAAATCCCTTAGAATCGTGTAGACCAGTGTTTAAAGAAAACAATATTTTGACAGCACCTGACATTTTAATTTATGAAGCTGCAAACTTTGTAAGAAGAAATATATGCAAATTTCCTTCAGTCAGTAGCTCTCATAACAACTACACAAGATCCAGTTCAAATATAAAAATTCCCTCATATAATCTAGCACTCTTCACTAAAAGTCCCTACTGCTTTTGTTCCACTGTTTACAATTCTCTGCCAAAGGCTGTTAAAGACACTGATGGTTTTAAGAAATTTAAGACAGAACTAAGGAAATATTTAGTGTCAAAAAGCCACTCTTCTGTAAAAGAATTTTTTAACTCAAGAGGTGGTTAGCTCCAGGTATGTTGATGTAGATTACTGTACCTATGATTTTAGTTAATTCCTTTAGGTTTTGGAATAAATTTATATTATCAACAAATAATATTAATATTTTTACTTTGCAATTTTAGTTTTGGGGCACTCAGTGTGATTTTCATACTTTGTAGCACTTTATATTCAAACTTTTCTTATGTGACAATGTCAATATTTACTATGTAAATCAAATGGCAATAAAGAAAACTTGAAACCTGAAACCAAAGGGGCATCACCACATGTATTAGGATGAGCCCCAATTAACTGCAACATTAATGAACAGCCCACCTACTAAGTATATGTACATAAATATCAAAAAAAGTAGGGTTATGGTGAAAAATCATAAATAATGATGTCACAGTCATGCACATAATGATAATGATAAAAGTTAGGCATCTTTTTATGTCTCATGCTCGGTCTCATGTTATGTTTTGTCATGTTATTTTTCTGTATAAACACTAAGAGGGTTTGTTATAAGCTCAATTCTGTTGTTATGTCATGCTATGTCTTATGTCATGCTATGTTTCTGTATAAAGCCAGCTAAAAGTCCCTCAATTATTTATTTTTAAAACTGAAGTTGGGAAAGGTATTTTTATATCAAACCAACCAAAGGCTTGGCAGATCATGTTACTGATTTTGAACTAATTACTAGTACTTACACAGGATAGTGATAGGTATAGAAATTATTTGAAAGGTCTTTCACATACCTTTAGAATAAGTTATTGATGATCAAACCACTATTGATATTTTGAAAATAAATGTTTTAAATTTATCCAAAAAGTAATTTTTAATTAAAAAAAAATAATAAAAATATGTTTCCCTAAATGCTAGCAAAATATCAAATTTCAAAATGAAGAAATGGTGACTTCATGTTAAAAAAAGTTTACCTTTTTTTTTATAAAATTACATGGAAAAAAAGTACAAAAATGATAATTTTATTGATAAAATACACATAACACACATTTTAGAGAAAAAACAATAGTGCTAATATATAGGTACTTAATTAAAAAACAATTACTTTTGTATGTTTTGATGCTTTTATCTTGGCTTTCATTTTGGCCAATATGCAGTTATTGAATAATTGAAATAATTCAGTTATTTTTCCTTTAAATTGTCTGTTTTTTATATTTTATCAAGAAATTGACCATTTATCTATAATTTGTGTGAGTATTTTTATGAATAACTCTTTATTTCTCCAGCCTGAAGTTTTGGGAGGAACTCTAGAACAAGAAGGAAAATACATATTTAAAATAAAAATTAAATATACCTACTTCGAGAAATAAAAATACTCTGCCAATATATGGGCCCCTAAGCTCACACTAGGTACTATATATATAACTCCAGACTAAATTACCTTTCATATCTGTCTGTCTGTATGTCTGTCTGTAATGACCACGCGCATAACTCAAAAACCGCTTGACCGATTTTAATGAAATTTGGTACCTAGGCTGGGTCTTGGGTCGAGATGGTCCCATTTAAAAATAAACAAAATCCACCGAACACAAGCCAAATAAAAGAATGGGGGTAGATTTCAAAAATTAGAGTTTATGTGAAAATATAGCGTGTGTGATATCAATGAAAGGTAATTGAGTTTGGAGTTAAACAAAATACATTTCAGATTTTTTTTTAAAAGGGTGGGGGTAGATTTCAAAAATTTGAGTCAAAACATGGCTTGTGTGGTATTAAACGAAAGGTAATTTAGTCTGGAGTTGAATAAAATATATTTCAGTTTTTAGTTATATTAGCTCGAATGTACACTATAAATATAGTACCTAGTGTGAGCTTAGGGGCCCATATATTGGCAGAGTATTTTCCTCTTGACCAGTGGAATGAATGTACCATTAAAATTGGTCTAACAAACCTGTTTTTTTTGGTTAATTTCATATAACAAAAGGGCAGTTTTCTTTTATTTTATACTTATATGGAAAATATAATATTTGAAACAGGTTTGGTTAGCACTACTCTTGGCACTACCTAATATTAAGTTCAAATTTTTATGGCCAAACAAAATTTAATAGACTCCTACCTGACCTGATTAACCTCATCTGATTTTGAAATCAGGTTTAGGTCCCAATTTTCCAAAGATTTATAAAATCAATGTTTATGTAGAAGGTATTGCATAAGCATAATTAAATGTCATTATAATATGTTTTTGTAGGTGAATTTGTGTATGATTTTACAATAAATCATTCGTTTATAACTAAACATAGGTGTGTAAACAGTTTATTATCTACAGGGTGTTAAATTTGTTCCCATCAACCTGAACCTTAAACTGAAACAATGAGTGATAGATATTCAGTGTCTAGTATTGCTGTATTTAGAAAAAAAATATCTACTATTATTTTAGAAACTTTACAGAATGAGTAAAAAATAAAAAAGTTAATGTACTGGGTCATTGATTATACAGTAGATTCGCGATATAGTGAAAATTCTTTATAGTGAACTACTCCAAATAGTGAAAAGGGATTTTTTTGTTCAATGTATTTTGTAGAGTAAACAAACTGCCTCTCAAAGTAGTGAACCTAATTGCTTTAAGTAAAACAAACATGTTAAAATAGGAAAACGATTTTATGGGAATAGGTAGGAAACATTTAAGCTTAAGTGACAAAGCCAAGACATTGGAGGACTTAAAAAATGGTGTTTGAGTCCTGAAGTCAACATTGACACTACTGATGCACATAACCAGAACAACATGTTTTACTGGACAAAGAAAATGAAGACCCAAGCGAAAGTGACGGCAATGTTCAAAAGAAAACGTTGATATAGCATGTCACAACATATTCTGTAATTAAATCGATTAAAATGGGCCGAAGAAAATAAAGTAGATATTTCCAGTTTACTTGTTCTACATAACCTGAGAAATGTGATGGATGAAACATGCTGCAGAAAACAAAAAATTCAAGCAAAAATAACTTTTTTAAAAAAAAACATACTTTTTGATTAGCATTTTTATGTTTTAAGATTTTTTTCATTACTAACAAAGCTATTTTACTAAAGAAAATCATTGTTTTAATTGATTTTTTTAAACATTCGATATAGTGAACAAATCGATATAGTGTACAGGCTGTGCCTTAATTAGTTCACTATATCGCGAGTATACTGTATTTGTGTGGCCTGTTTCAGTGGTTAATGTAGGTGATAAAAAAAAGCTTTAATTACAATAGTTGAATAATTTTTTTCCATATTATCTTTTGGACTATGTCAGAAGTCACAGATGTCATTCCTTATATCAAAATTTGATAGCAACTTTCTTAACTTAAAGAGTCCTGTACATTAATGGTCAAGAATAAATATATATTTGCTCTGATTTCAAAAATATATAGGTAGCTGATATTTGGATAGGCCATTTTTGAGTTATATTAGTTTTAAATTACTGTTTAAGTGCACTAATGATAATCCACTTGGCCCAAGATTCTATATACTTTAATGGAAATAACTTAAAAACGGCTTAACTAGATATTAACACACCATATGTTTTTAAAATCAGAGAAAATATTGCTCTCTTTGCCAAAATTTGACATAGGGACTGACATCTGCTACTTCTGACAGCCCAAAAGATAATATGAAAAAAATTATGCAACTTTTGTATTTAAAGTTTTTTTCTATCAGCTACATTAACACCTAATAAAGGCACACCCAAATATAACCAATCACCCTGTACATTTTTGACATTTGTAAATGAAAAATTTTAAATTGTTACATTAAATTTATTTATTTTTATCAACATATATTTTTTTTTGCAATATTGATTTTTAATAACTTTTTTAGCACCCCTTTGTGAAACCTTTTATGTCTAAGAAATTTAAAATCACCAAAATATATGCAGATTTATTTCCTACTAATAATAAATTAACACTTTGCTTTTCTGTATAAAATGAGTAGTAAAGGTGGTTGAGTAAATACTTCTGTACTTATTAAAAAAATGAATTAGTAAAAATATTATAACACTTTTAATAGTTCAAGCCCTACTGGTTCAGATACTGTGTATGCATAAAACTGTCAAAAAGTACGTTTAAGGGAGGGGCACCACCCTCCTGCTAGGGGGTGGGGGATGGTTCCCTCTCGTAAAATGTTCGGAGGAGTCTCATGTCTATCTATATCAAGTGTGTTGCTTCTCTCATTAAATGCATTATATCATTGAAATCTCACAGGGCTATAAGGGTATTTTTCTAAAAAACTTTTGATTTTAAACATTTTACAAATGCAGAATGGAACCAATTAAGTTAATTATGTATTTTAATTTTTGCTAAAGCTTTTTTGCTTTTAAACAATTGCATATCTTTTTTTCTTTGATGTTTTGCCTTTGCCGTCCAACTTGTTTTTCAGTCACCCAGCAACATTTGTTTTTTTGGCTTGGACGAGGCTTTATTCTTTTATTTTTTTCTGGGGGAGAAAAACACTGACCCCCCACTTGCAAGGTTTCATTTTCACTAGAAGTTTAAAGTTAAAAACCGCATCTTGATTTAGCAAGTCATTTTAAAGCTAGTTTTTAAAAGTCTGCATTTTAGAAGGGGGTCTATAACTTATATATGAAATTTAAAAATTGCTTTTTTATAGTTTTTTAATAATGAGCGAAGCTGTCAAATTGATTATTTTTTGTCACTTAGTTTTTGAGATATTACATTAAATTGTAATATCCTTATGGAATGACCCTTTTATTTCTTTATATTGTTTGTTTTTATTTTATATTTTAATTTTGCTACTGGGTTTAAAACCCCGCTCGACGAATCATCCTCCACCACAATGCAAGTTCGCACAAAGTACAAAAAACCATTGAATTTTTAACCCAACAAAACGTCGAATTGTTGGATCATCCTCCATGCAGTCCCGACCTAAGTCCTAGTGATTTCTATACTTTTCCGAAAATCAAGAATCAAAGATTTCAGTCTCCAGAGGAAGCAGTCGACACCTTCAAGAATGCAATTTTGACAGGACCAACAAACCAGTGGAATTACAGCTTTGACAACTGGTTTGAGTGGATTAATTTTTGTGGAGAATACTTAGAGAAACAATACTACTACTACTATGTCGGTTTAGAACGTTTTTCTACGTTGTCCGACGCCTATTCTCCACCTCCTTCGATCCTGACAATCATCTTCTGTCAGATTCTTTTGAGTCATTGATCTTTGGATTGACTGTTGCCATTCTAGTTTAGGACATCCTCTTTTTCTGCGCCCTACTGGTTGCCACTCTAGGACCTGTTTTGGTAATCTTTCGTCGTTCATCCGTTGTACATGGCCGTACCATATCAATTGCCTTTTAGTGATGTCATCCGTTATGCTACCCATTCTTTCTTTTATGACCTCATTCCTTATGTGATCTAATCTAGATATTCTCATTGATCTTCTTATTGCATCCATTTCGACACTTTCCATTTTTGTTTTGTATTTTTCTGTTACGCGACAAGTCTCTATTCCATACAACAGCATGCTTTTTACCATTGTTTCATATATGTTAAATTTAACATTCTTTCTTATCTCTCTGCTCCATAAAATACTGTTAAGACATCCAATAACCTTTTTTGCTTTTACTATTCTTTTTTCCAATTCTTTACAGTCTGTTCCTGTCTTATCAAATGTGACACCCAAGTATACATACTCATTGCATGGAGATATTGTTTGTCCATTGTCTAGTTCTAACTCACTGGATTCGTTTCCAATACATAAGTACTGTGTCTTGTCCACATTCACTGTTAGTCCCCACTTTTGGTATTCTTCCGTTAACTTTCTCATCATATACTCCATGTCTTCTTTATCATTAGCTACAATTACTTGGTCGTCAGCAAACTGTAGTGTGTATATAGTAAATCGGTCGTTAAGTTGTATTCCCATGCCGTGCACATTACGTTTCCAGTTCTTTAGAGCCACTGCGATATATATTTTAAAAAGAGTTGGAGAGATACAACATCCCTGGCTTAAGCCTTGTGTTACCAGGAATTCTTTTGAAAGTCGATTTCCAATTTTAATTTTAGATTTTGACCCTTTGTATAGTTCTTTTATCGCTTTTATGTATGTATGATTGATATTAGTTTGTTCCAACACCTTCCATAATTTTTCTACTGGAACGGTATCATATGCTTTTTGTAGGTCCACAAAGGTAACATGAGTCTCTATATTTCTGGCGCTTCTTTTCTCAATTACTTGTTTAAGACAAAAAACATTATCACTACAAGATCTGCCTGCACGAAACCCACTTTGCTCTTTTTCGTCTTGTTCATGAAAATCATTCTCTATTAGATCTCTAAGAATCCTACCGTACAATCTACTTAGAGTGCTGGTGACTGAAATTCCTCTGTAATTGTTACAATCCAGCTTGTTTCCTTTTTTATGTATTGAGGATATGAATGCAATTTTCCAATCATTAGGTACTGGATGTCCGTTTATGAATTGATTGATAATATATGTGAGATTTTCGAGTAGTTTCGCTGATCCATATTTGAGCATTTCAGCATATATTCGGGTCTCGTCTCCTGCAGCAGTCCTTTGTAGTGTTCTGTCCATTGTTCTGGTTTGATGATCTAGATGTCTACTTTTTCTTTTGTTGGGTTTTTTACTGTAGAAATGAATTTTCATACTTCTGAGCTCTGCCTACCTCCTACGTGTGTATTTATATCATGGCATTTGCGCTCAAACATTTCATTTTTTTCTGTGTGTATCAAACTTCTTAGCTGTCTTCTGGTTTCCCTGTATATTTCTAGGTCTGTTTGCTCTTTAGTACTGAGCCATTTCAAGTATGTGCGTTTTTTCTCTTTGATCATTTCCTGTATTTTCTCAGTCCACCACATCTTCCTGTTATTTCTATTATCTTGGTATCCAACAGCTTCGTTGCTTGCTTCCTTCAAGCTTTTTATTATGTTTGTATATATCTCTTCAAATGAGTGATTTGTGTTAATTAATTTTTGATCTAATCGGTTCTGATACAATCTTTGAGTACTTTCGATTTCTAGACTTCTAAAGTTGTATTTTTGATTGTCTTCGATGCACTCTAGGTTTTCATTTTCTCTAATACTTTCGTCCTTTTGTTTTTCTTAAAGGGAATAATATTTTTGCTTTTACCAGATGGTGGTCAGATCCACAGGTAACACCACGAAGTGCTCGCACATCATACCACTTTAATTGCGAGTGTTGTCCACCTATAGCATAATCATTGATTGATTTAAGATTTCTTGTTGGCTGAATCCAGGTATATCGATGAATATCCTTATGTTTAAAAAAACCATTATTTATTTTTAGGTTTGGGTTTCACACAATTGCATCAGTCTTAAGCCATTATCATTTGTTACTTCCTCTCCAAATGGTCCTATCACTTTGCTCTGGGTTTGTCTACCAGTTCGGCTATTAAAATCGCCAAGCATAATTATTTCTCTGGTATTACCGATTTTAGTGATAGTCTCATCCAGTTGGTCAAAGAACATTTGTTTTGTAGCTACTCTTTCGTCATCTGATGGTGCGTAGACGCTATTATGCTTATATTATGTCCAAGCATCTTCATGTTCACTCGAAGTATGTTTTCACTAATCATAGTCTGTAATTTTATTCTTTAGATTTTTCTTTATTAACAAGGATACCCCTCTGGCTGCTCTGCTTTCTTTTGGGACTCCAGTGAATATATGGACAAAATTGCCGACACTATTCGTACCTGTTCCTTTCTTTTTTGTCTCTGTGAGGGCAATAATATCGATCTTACAATTCTGCACTTCAGTTGCAATAATGTCCAACTTTTGATTCACTCCCTGTACGTTCCATGTAGCTATATTCATAGTAGCTTTTTTCGTCTTCGAGAGTTTCCATCCATTGCTCCGAGGCTTTGTTTAGGCTTTTTGGTAATTGCTTTGTTTTACAAGTATTAGAGAACCAGTCTAATGCCTCAACCCCCTACTTAAAGGGCCAGGATTTTTAATCAAGGTTTTTCTCATCTAGCCTTTGACGAGCCAACGCCATACTGTAAGGCAACAGCTGTGATCTTTTATACTATCACTAAAAGAAAGGGTTGCCACCTACGCTATGATCACCGTACCGAGGTCCATTCTCTCCGCCTTTCATATCGATGTGGTCTTCTCCCGTAACCCTGGGAAAGGGACCCTATACAGGTGCTAACTCTCCGGGTCGGAGAGTACCTGGAATCTACGGAGGGCAGGGGTCGATTCATTTCCCCTGATAGACATCTGACGAGGTCTACCCGTACCTATAGAGAACAATAAAGTCTTTAAAAGTTATCTACTATTTTATTTTAGCTGTTTATGCAAAATTTAAAAGACAACCCTCGTAATAAGAGAAATTCATGATTGTCTGTTTCTGTTCTGTTCGAAAGTATTGGCTTTGGCCTTATAGGGCAGTTAGCCAGATCGATACCGTGGGCTTCAAGAAAGGCTGGTTTTGTAACCACTTGAGGCCCTTACTTTATACTTCTGTATATCTTGTTTCTATCTATCTTCCAATTCTCTCTCTCTTTTTAAATCTCTGTAGATCCGTTTTTTCGTTTGTGACTCATGATTGTCAAAATTATGACAATAAACTTTGACATTAGTTGTCAAATAGCTGATATATAGATGTTCCGAACCCAACCTGTGTGCAATTAACGCTGTAATTTTGCTACTGTGCAATTAATGCTCTAATTTTTCGAAAAGATTGCTCCTCATATGGGACTTTGAACACATGAGGAAAATATTTGGTAAAAGTAACATTTTTGCAAAAAATAAATGTAAACTTCTGACTCAGAAATACATACTTATACCCAGTGTAGTACCTGGATAAACATTCTAGTTTTTACTTTTGTCTAATACTGAGTTTATACGGGATCGAAAACTAGCTAGTGTAAACTCAGCATAACTTGCCATTTGCATATTTAGTATGTCTGATTTAAGGTAGCTAGTGATTTAATTGTTCTTCGATTGGGCTGTAAGTGGTGTAATCTTGTCAGTGTCATATTTAGTAAGTACTTAGAGTGTGTTTTATTGTTTCAGGGCTTCATTCTTGATGTACAAGATGATGGTGTTCTCGTCCACTTCGAGGATGAGTAAGTTGCATTTACTATTTTCTTTTATTCAGTCATTCTAGCAACAAGCAGAAATAAATTAAGTATGTAAAATCAGCACGGCACTGTAAAGACAATTTCATAGTGCCTCTTTCTTAAGCCACATTAAGTAAATAACAAAATCGTCCAAGATCATAAATGAAAATGGTATAACAGTCCAATGGCAAAAACGGAATTCTTAATAACTGGAGATTATACAAAAACGTCATTTATCAAAATGAGGACAGGACAAAATCATACAAAAGAGCGGGGCCTAGCATGAGCAACTCTTTCCTTTCTTTTCATGTATATTGGCTCCGTCTCTCTTCCTCTCATACAAATCGGTCTGATGGAAGTTTGGCAGTAAATTTAAATTGGGAACAAATAATATTGTTGTTTTTGGATCCAAAAATACATACAAAAATAAAAATATCTGTTTTTTCCCTTTAATTAGCTCCCCTCTCTTTTGAGAGGTTGAAATCGGTGTTAACCGAACCGAACCTCTTGGTCAATTAATTTCAAATGAATCCTAACCTAGGGTCCAACACCTGACCTATTGTAAGAATAGGTCTTGCTTAATGAAAATGCCGTATGTGTTATGACATTCCCTATGCAGATACCGCGTTTTAATTAGACATGACAGTAAAGATATTGCAGTGAAGGACGCTTCAATGGCATAGCAATATCAGAACCGCTGTTCTTTAGGTGTACGTCAGAAGCTAGGCCGACCCCTTTTTATGATTTTGTCTGATGTTGATAAAATATTATACATAACTTCGATTTTGCTCTTGCCTTGTTTTGAAGAATGACGTTTTTGAGAATGTCCGGTTATAAATAATTCCGTTTTTAACATAGGACTATTATGCCATTTTCCTTTATGGTCTTAGACGATTTTTTATTCCTTCATGATAAACTATGGGGGCCCTAATCCTGGATCTAGTGCTAACTCAAAGAACCATTTTTTTACACTTTAAGGTCTGGTAACTTTAATAATAATTTTTGACAAACATTTCTAGGCGCTTTTTATCCCAAGAAAAATCAAATATTTTTAAACAGATAGGTCATTTTTTGTAAAATTAGTACTTACCGGCAATTACTTATGTGTAAAAAAGTTCATTAACTTTGGCTTTTTTTTATTTTGTTTTTATCTACACTGTAATAAATAAGCAACCTAAAATTATTCTTATACATGTATTATTTTAATCTTATGTAAAGACTCATTCATTATTATTGTGTGGCCTTTTTTAAGTGAATATAGGTGATAGAAAAAAACAATTAAATACAAAAGTTGCATAATTTTCTCCATATTATCTTTTGGACTTTGTCAGTAGTGTCAGATGTCATTCCTTATGTAAAATTTTGACAGAAACGTTTTTAAGTCGGTACAAAAGACGTATTTCCCCTGATTTTAAAAACATATTTTGCCAATATCTAGTTAAGCTTTTTTTGAGTTATTTAAGTTAAAAATTTACATTGAAGTATACAGAACCCTGGGTCAAGTAGTAATGGATTTTAAAATTAATTTAAAACTAATATAACGTAGAAACGGCCAATCCAAATGTAAACAATCAGGGCTATCTGTGTGTGTTCCCTTTAACTTAAGAAAGTTGCTGTCAACATTTGACAAATATCTTTCCTTATGTTCCTGATCTGTTCAAAAGTTAATATGGATATAATTATGCAACTTTTGTATTGGCAATTATTGATTGAAGTCGTTAGTAGGCAAAATGAACAAACACCATTTTTAGGTCTTCTTCAGAAGGCAATTTTTTTAATAATGTTTGTTTTTTGTACGTACATTACAAATTACATTTTTTAGCAATAAAAGTAATGAAACAAGATGACTTGAAGTACTAGTTTTTAAAAATTGGGCTTGAACTCAATACTGCTCAGAAGTATCAAATCGACATATGTTACTAGGATTAGTTTTTCTATCTCAAACATTTTGTAAAAACGGGGTGAACCTATAGGTATCGTATACCTGTCAAACCTGCGAGGACTGGGGGAATGGGAAGAAAAATTATATTCGCCATTTTAACCGCAGTTAGTTAAATAAAGCCCCGGTTTAAAAGGCGTCAACATTTAAACCTTTGATCTCAATTATAAAGAACAATTCGATTTTAAACTGTTGGCAAATGCGCGAGAGATTCGGCGTCAGTATACTGCTTTTTCACTCCGACCTACACGGGGGGCGGGGTGTACTATGCTTGTTTACCACACGAAAGGGACATCTAGGGGCTTGTACTATAAATATTTTAAAAATTGGCTGTCAATGTTCCGCCGCCTCTATTTGAGGCTGCGCAATAATCATACCAAGATCTATTGTTTTTCCTATATCTATGGGTCAACCACCCTTGCGCAACACCCACTACACGAGTTCTCCTTCCTAGGTGGCAACCTGATTCCAAATTTCCTTATGAACAAGTGCGTTTACCCCCTGCGCCTACGCCGCCGGGTGAATCTAAAATCGAATTCACAGAGAACATGGAAGTCGAAGTTTTCTCTAGGTCTAATAATCAAGAAGGCTATGGATGGTGGAAGGCAAGAATTAAGGTAAGATTCACCTGATGTTTTTTTCCAGTGGCGGCTTTTTTACCTTAAGTTAGTATTAGTCTGCTTTGTCGAAAGTTTTACTGACAATAAAGTACTTGTGAAGGTCAAAATAAGGAATTTTTTTTCCTATTACATTTTGCATCAAACCTTTTTTAGATACATGCTCGGATACATGGGTGTCAAATATAAAAAAGAAAATCAATTTTAATGTTTAACTTTACTTTATACTCATAGTGCGATTGATTATAAGACGCGTTTTTATTTGAGACATAATTCGCATGCCCCGTATCCATGCTGAGGTGAATACGCGCCTTGAGACGAACAAAATCCATATTCAACTGAGTGTTCGTTTGAAGTACCCACCTCGGTACCTACTCCGATCGGATGTCGATAGCTGTTGGCCGCGGCTCCGAGGCACGTACACATCAGCCAAATCCATTCTCGTCAGGCCTCGCAACATGCGAATTTTGCCTCAAATAAATGAATGAATATATTTTTTTACTATTTTGTCAGATGATGAAAGGCGACTTCTATGTACTTGAATACCTTGGTTGGGATAACACGTACACAGAAATCGTCAGCAACGATCGTCTCCGAATTAAGAACTCCAATCCGCCCATCGACAAAACTATGTTCACCAAGTTTGAGATTGAAGTGCCTGAGGACGTCCGAGATTAGTAAGTCATAATTTTGTCTATTTTAGTTATTATTTCTTTTCTCAATAATATAACTAATTTTGTTATAGACCCGCAGTTGCTAAAATTAGGTTTTTGGTCAGCACGATAACTTTTTGTCGCAAAAAACATACATTACAAAATAACGGCGTTACAGGTCGCTACTGCGTCGTCTCAGAATAATCAGAACTACGATTTTGGCAACAAAAACACTATTATTTGAATTATTAACTTTTTCTACAAAAAGCTATATCTTTATTTGCATTCAAACTATTTTGTGGCTTTATAAAAATGCAGTATACCCGCAAAAATCAAATACATGCGTAAATATTTATTAGGCAGTGTTTAAATATAAAGTAAATATAACTTTTTCGCATTTGTTCACTGTATGAATACGCATCTTAATGTAACTTCTTTAATGTTTCTTGTAGCTGCAAAAAAGATTCGCACAAAGAATTACAGAAAGCAATAGGAGCCGGCCGTATTTTTTACAACCCCGAGAAAGCTTGCTTAGTCGTTATTTCCAAGTAAGTATGCTTATTCTGTTTGTGGAAAAGAATAATCTTTATTTGTACCTATATTTATAAAATGCAATCAAAACTAATTGGGAACTCCTTTCAATCCTTGTGAACCATCAGTTATGCAATAAGTTTTTGACAAGTCGCCTCATCTCATTTTATTAAACTTAAAACCATTGTTGTAACTAACCTGAAAAAATTTAAATAATTTCTTACGCCTTTAAGGGTGTCTGACTACTACCACTACCCATTCTAAAAACACTTCATCTCATCTTATTCAAATTGAAACCAGTGTTGTCACTAACCTAAAGAAAAGTAATATTTCTTACGCCTTTAAGCGTGTCTGACTTCTAGCACTACCCATTCTGAAAACATTTTCTTCCGACGGAAAATCCTTTACAACTGGTTCTCTGGGATTGAGGAGTAACCAGGAACAATCTATGGAATTGAAATTGATTGATACCCAATTTATGTAATTTAGGTGTGAAAGTAGTCGTAAGAGGGCATCATTGTTGCAAGATATGCACTTTAGAAGCTTATCCCAGAAGGTTTTGCTGATGAAACGAACCGAGGAGGCTGCGCGCCAGTTAGAAAGCACTAAGTTGGCCACTATAGGAGGGTAAGTAAGATGTATTTTTTTGTTTATTTTATTTTTATTTCAGCGATTTTGGAATTTTCAAACAGCTTTAATAATTATAATTAAAAAGTGAATTTTTGGTCGCCCAGTCATTTCGCAAGTTATGAAAGAAACAAGGTGCATTTGTAAAGAGTTTGCCTTGGGGTTTGCCCTATTTTTTCTCCCAATTTAATTTTCTTAAATGTATTTTTAGAACAGAGCTCATTACTCTTTGTTATGTTATATACTCTTTTTTCTTACA
Organism: Aspidapion aeneum; assembly: GCA_963576565.1. NCBI lineage: Eukaryota > Metazoa > Arthropoda > Insecta > Coleoptera > Brentidae > Aspidapion > Aspidapion aeneum. The sequence continues at coordinate 32,267,202 of OY755047.1, read as the reverse complement.
GTTACTCGGATGAGTTTCAAGTCAAAGATGACCTGATGGGTCTGGCAATCGGCGCACATGGCGTCAACATTCAACAGGCCCGGAAAGTAGACGGCATTACCAATATTGAACTTGAGGAGAACACGTGCACCTTCAAGATTTATGGAGAGAGTGAGGAGGCTGTCAAAAAGGCTAGGTGAGTGTTTTTTTCTATTTTATTTTATATGTACTTGATTTCTGAAAACTTCTTTGACAATTCCTTTTTATCTAATGCATAAAAATTCTACTTAAGACCTGTCAGAATCTGGAGCATAGTAGTACCAAAGGGAATTCTTGTGTAAGTAAAGAACCCAAATGGTTTGATAAATCTTGTTGAACTTTCAGGCTAATTTGCCAATTTGTTTTGTTGCCAAAAATCATTCAGTTAAGTTTGGTTAAGAATCGCACAAGGTACTAACTAACGTTCTGTCATGCTTATGAAGTTGAGTATAATCAACACATACGTATGATGAAAATTACCCAAAACTTATTCATATTATTGTTTTGCCAGTGATTTTTCTGACTTGATTATACAGTGACATTACATTTAAGTATTATCCATTCCAAAAACATAATTTAAGTAAAATACACTGATTTGTTGTGTTATGTACTTGTCCTCTCGTTTTTTTTTCAAGAAAACCTGTTTATTTTCTAAAATGATACTACAAACACCCCCCTTAACTTTTTTCTGTCCAAGTACTATCTATTCCAAAAACATAATTTCATTTTTGTTTTTTTATAAAACCAGTTTATATTGTAAAGTGTAATTTGATAAGGTCACTAGATAACGAAGTTATATTTTAAAACCCTGGAAAGCTTTAATATTTTTTTTATACAGGTCGATGTTGGAATACAGTGAAGAATCGCTTCAAGTGCCAAGGACTTTGGTGGGCAAGGTGATCGGAAAGAACGGCCGAATTATCCAGGAGATCGTGGATAAAAGCGGCGTGGTGCGGGTTAAAATCGAAGGTGATAATGAACCCCAACCGACGATCCCGCGAGAGGAGGGGCAGGTTCCCTTTGTTTTTGTGGGCACCGTCGAGAGCATTTCCAATGCCAAGGTGTTGTTGCAGTACCATTTGGCCCATCTAAAGGTTTGTATATCAAGTAATTAAATAAGTAGATTTTATGTCTAATACTTTTTGTGTCAATTTCTTTTTCATGTAAATAATTTGTCTTTCCTAAAAATGGGCCTCTTTCCAACTTAAGTACCAATTTCATATTTTATAAAGACTCTGGTAACCTTAATAATAGCAATTAAAACTCTAATTTAATTTGGAACTGGAGAATTTGTTTTCATGACTTCTTTTTAAGGCCTTTTAAGTCCGCCATAAAGATAATTTTATGGTTTTTTTAATGGTTGCCAAAACGTTTTTATAATTAAATAAAAGAGAATACTTTAAACGGATTTGGCAAATGCAAAACCTATACTTAATAATTTTATGCACATTTGTATAGACAAACAACATTTATTTGAGACTTTCTTGAATCTAGGGATAAATGTTTAGTGCCATTGAGTTTTCGATTCATAAAACTTGATTTTACTTTTTAAGTTTTTTAAGCAATTGTTATAGTTAAACTTAGGTTATCCAAATTATTCAAAATCCCAAAAAGTAAAACTAATTATTATTAATTTTGTTTTCGTTTGTCAATAAATGTTAAAATATATAAAAGGTATAGCAACACCACATTAAACTGCAAGAAAAGAGCCACTAAAAAGGCTTAATAGCACAGCATGTTATAAAATCTTTTATAAGGAAGAAATTCAAGAGGTTTGTCCCATCATGTTATAAAACTAAAGCTTGCAGTTTAAGACAGGAAGTGGAGAAATTGTATAAAAATAGTAATAACAAATATCTGACGACTTTTATAATATATGTTTAAATCCAATAGTTTGTTTATAAAAATTTAATGACTTCGCTATAAATATAAAAAACTGTTATAAATCTTTAAGAATAGGTCGAAATTATAAAGCTTTTTGACCACCTATAATAATATAGTATTGTTTTCGCCAAACATAAATGCGATATATAACGTTCTATGACGATAGCTCCCAAACTGACACTGTTTGTTATAAAATTTTTGTAGTTAACTCGGTTTTTGAAAATTCAGCTAGCTTCAGTGCAGTTTTTACCTTCCTGGCCCGCTGGCTAGAGAAGGTATTGTTTTCGACGATTTTTTTTTCGACATAACGCCGAAAATGTGTTATCTGGGTGGATTTTTAGCTATCTTAGCAATACCGTCCTGACGTCTGTGTGTGTATGTATGTCCGTAACACAATAGCTAAATCGCTGACCGATTTTCATAAAATTTTCAGGTAAAATAGTGATAACATTTTTCTCAATAATTTGCGTTATAACCAAAAACTTCGTATGAGCTGTCGCTTCTGAGATATTTACAAAAAAACTGTTTTCAAGGCTGATATATCATGAAGTTGGAGCCCTTAGAGTGTGTTAATGGGTTAGCTAGGAAGATGTCAGATCCGTCATGGATCCATTTCTTTGAAGTTCTAAAAAGTGCTAACTTTTAATGAAGTGTATTCCTAATAATTTATATTAACCAGGAGCGTGCCTAGATTTTAGTTATAGGGAAAATTTAACAGCCTGTATCCTACAAGTGTATATCAATTTTGTAATTTATAATTTTCCTCCTTTATTCAAATTTAATTTAAGGATTTAAGTAATTACAAAAATAATATTTTTCACGCTTTATATTATTTACCATCTTTAAAAAAATACCTAATTAAATAAGTAACTTGTCATCTTCGAATTTCAGGAAGTGGAACAACTTCGGCAAGAGAAACTGGAAATCGACCAGCAATTGCGCAGCATCCACCACGGCTCGATGATCGGGTCCATGCAGAGCCTGAGCATGCGCGACCACCGACGCAGCGACCGCGGCTACAACTCGGACATGGATGGACGCAGTTCGGGCCGAGGCGGCTCGATGCGTGGCGGCGGCAGAGGAGGCGGACGCGGTCGAGGTGGCCCGAGGCCGAACGATCGCTATAATTCCGGTACGCATAACGATTTCAATAACATTGACGCCAAGCACACTAGTAGTAACCACATTCCCCGCGATGGCCCCCGAAAGCCGATCACACCCGGCAACCATCGAGGGGGCAGTGGAGGGGGTAATTACCAGCACGCCAATGGCCGTCCGCCACGAAGCAGCACAGGCGTACCTCGACCCAGTAATCGAGGCAGACCCGGGGTAGATTCTGCTGGCGATCGTAAATGATGGGGGCCGCCAAAATTTCACATCCCAAGCAAATTTTTGTCGCCCGATGTCATACCGTCCTTCGCCCCCAAAGGGTGATGACGTGTCCCAATTGACTTTCGGGTGAATTTCGGAACTTTGGCGTTGTGCGTTTAGGGTGTTTTTCTAAGGTTCCATTGGGGTTGCTTGGTGGTCGTAACTTATTTTTTTTTATTGAGTAGGTATTTGTGCCAAAATTAGAATACAGTTCTTTTTTTTTTAAATTAACTTTAGGGTTACTAGGAATAAAAAAGTCACTATTTGCCATTAAAAAAAAGTTGAACCTTAAAATTTTTCCCAGCTTTAAAGACACCATCTATTGATGTTATGTATTTCATGCAGAACATTTTTAAATGGGCACCCTTTACACTTTCGGCATCATAAAAGTGGTATACAATACGTTTTTTTGTAATAAATTGTACATTTTTGAAAAATATGTCATTCTGTATTGCATTCTGACAACTGAATAAAGAACACTTTAAAATATAATACATCTATAATAATAATACCTATAATAATAAGTTTATCATGTGGCGCTTTTATCATGCCGATAGTGTACATTTCATAATCATGTAACTTTGAAGGAACTGAGACATGCACTTCAGGATCAGTTCGTTTTATCCGCTCCAAGTGTAACAGGACTAAACTCACATGATCACAGGTACTCATTGCTGTTAGCTAACCACGTGATACATACTTACCCTTATTTACGGCCAACAAGCAACCTTCTGTAACCTTTTTTAAAGACTATGGTCATACCTAAAGTATTTGAAACATAGTCTTCTTTAGCAGTCACTTTATACAAACTTCGATTAATCAATTAATGCAAAGCATATCTCTTTTTTAAATTAAACAAAAATGATGCTTGACAGCAGAAACTTACATAGATATAGAATAATAAATAGATAGGGGGCGCCAATAGGGGCGTCGGATTTCTTGTACAAGTGGATACCCCTAGAGGTCGCTATGGTGATTAAGCATAAGGGGTCAATGGATCACGAAAATTGCGTCGCCAGGCTTCAGAACGCAGTGACCTTACAACCGTAGTATAAGCCACTACCACTAGAGGTCCCTGTGGAAAATAAGCAATGATGCTATGTCAAATATCTTTACTTGAGATCAGTGGGTCCATATGATGCTTTACCACGAGTTTATTTCAATTCCGCAACCTTTCAAACAGTGCCTGTCAAAGTTGGCCTTGCTCAATCTGCGAAAAAAATGGCGGATTTCAATATCTATTTCTTCCAGTCTGCGCAGGTTCGACAAGCATTCTTTTTATTTTTCTATTTCTATAGAAATTTATTAATTTTAAAAGTTTTTATAAATTAACTCTGAAGTGTCGTCAACCCAAGTGAAGACGCACAACGCCGCCCACTCAATTTTTTGTGTAAAAAATACAAAAAAAAGAAACGTCACTTTCCCCAACGATTTCGCATATAGACTGACCCGGCCGACGACATTTTTTACGCTAGATATTGGTGATACGATTAAAAAATAATGACGTTTGATCATATGTTTTGTTAGTATACAAGGTGATTCGATATAACAATATAAAACTTAGTACGTTACAGTTAGTTGTATATGTCATCTAAAGTTATTGTACAACAAGGAATCAAATTTTGACGCCGATATATCTCGTCCAGAACACGATAGACTGATAGATGGTACGTCAACAACGCTGATCAAAACGCGCATTTGCCGCGCATTACGTCATGTAGTTGACTAAATAACGAAATTGGCATGCATGTAATGTTTTATGTGCAACTATGCGCTTGAGTATGCTTAAAAATCATAGTAAAATTGGGCCAGACCAGAAACATGAAAGAGTCTAATTTTAAACTCCTCATGTTAGGCCCTATTTTCATCAATGTGTGTTCGATAACCATTCAGTCACTTCTTCATATTAATATTTAGTTTTTGGGTTTTGAGGATTTTTCGAAAAATATGCAAATTTTTTAAACTTGGTTTAAATCTATTGGATAGTTCTAAAAGTAATGACTTGAAACTTTGTTAAAATTGGGGCAACCACGTAGGTTCACAAAAGTCACAAAATGAGTTACTTGCATTTTTTTGATGATATATCATATAAGTTGATATGTTAAATTTTTTCATCGCATTATTATTTCCAACATTTAAAAAAGATAAGAAAAGCTTAAAACGCCTTGCCTTAACATTCAAAACTACTGTAATATTGTTATGCATTAAGCATAAGTTCTCTTGTACGCATTTTTTAAACTCTTGATTATTCAGGTTTTTGTGTTCAATAAAATTATCTTGCCTATTTTGACACAGCCAATTTACATCATTATTTTTGATGTTAAAAACAGATTGATTTCCACTAAATAGTCGTACAGTTCTTTATCATAAGAAAACATGAGTTCACCTTGTATACTAACTTGGTGCATCCTTTTCTTTTTTGAAAAGTCGTTGCACTTAACTTAGAATTTTCACTATAATATGAAAAAAAAACAAAAATGTTTTATCACAGTTATTAAGAACTAAATTTACCTTTCAGCGTTTGTAAATTGCTGAGAGGTGCTTTGGTTTGTTTGAATTTGAATAAAAGGGTTTGTAAAATATTTCGCAAAATTTAAATATCGCCCATCAGCAATTTTTTCAGCCATATCTCAGTAGCCATTGAGTAACTTTTGAATCCGTTTAAATGATACACGCATGCAGCAATTTAATAATAAATAATATTTCCTTTAAAACTTGCCAACTTCAAGTTTTTACAGATGACAAAAATCTAAACTATACTGGTAGATTTCTTTAATTGTTTGTGAGCATTTTACTAGGTGGCGCCATTTAAATATGTTTATAGGCTGTTTGTGGCTTTGCAGAAAAACCGGTTGGGCGATATGTACCTAAAGAATTTTATCCAACACTGCCTTTTTAAGTGCTGATGCCGTTAAAAGTTTGCGAGTTAAATGTGCTCAGCATTTATAAGTTATTTAAAAAAGCTAAAAAGTTAATTTATTGGCGATGACGTATTAGTAAAGTTTCTTGGCTACACAACTCTCTTCCGATTCCTTACACTCTTCAGTCTGTAATTATTTGGTGGTCTTTTTGTTACTTATTCTAGGGACGTGACCAAGCCAACTAAACGTTGTGTTTTTATGAATCTTAATATTCTTTTGTGAAATTTTCCTCTTGAGTTTCTTTAGATCTTTCTTAACTTAGTTCATGACGCCTGTGCACCAAACTTTTGTCAATCTGCATTTTGTATTTTTGTAACCTAGTATCTTAGAACACGGTTACTCAATCGTTTCCTAATTATTTTACTTGGGTTTTTTTCTGACGCAATGCTTATCTGATCAGCTTTCTTAGGTTTGATGTTATTTTCATTAAAGTAATCTTAATAATTTAATTTATATATATTTTACAAATCAACTATAAATTTGCGAACTACCTTTTTTTAAATAACTTATATTTGCTGTGTATGTGGAAGCACAATCCAAAAAAAAAATTCGCAGTCTTGGACGAAATTTAACTTGGCTTTTGACTAGTGGAAAAGTTTTATGCGTACATATTATATAAGCTCTATATACTGGTTGAGACGCCTATAGTTTGCTTATGAGGAATCGTATATAACATGAGATAGGAATGGCCATCAAGTAAAGCGGAATAGAGACTATCGACAACTGCATAAAATCGAAGCAAGGTTATAGGTACCTTACCCTGTATAAATATTGGGGATTATTATTACAAGGTTCCATATCATGATGTTGGCCTTCTTGGACTAGTTTTGAGTGACACAGAACTTTGTAATAATAAGCCCGTGATATGGTGCTAAACTATAACATTCGCCTGGTTTTTTAATTGTTCTGGGTCTATGACCTTATAGGTCGACACAAAAATAAGTAACTCTAGAAAATAATAGGCTCATGCGCACAACAAATAATACAATTTTGATTATGTTACCTTTGGAAATAATTTGCATGTTTTTTGTCAAACTACATCTCTATCATTTGCACTTTGCACAGAGACTTTACTTATTGAAAATCGCGGCAATGGAAATAAAATAATAACGTTTACCTCTACAGGGTTGACAGATCGAAATGCCATTCTTTTTAGACTTTTGATTGTATACTGGCTGTTATTTAGACCATTGGTTTTATAATTGCTATTATAAAACTGTTAGTTTTATAATGGTTGTTATTTAGACCTTTAGTTTTATAATGGCTATTATGAAGACCCGTGCTTTTATAATTGCTATTATTTAGACCGTGTCTTCAGTGCCAGATCTATCCCTATTGTTTCGATATGAAATTCAATGTGTGAATGTCAGTTAGGATTTTTAGGTAAATGCAGTTCAATTTTTGTCAAATTTTGAAGTTTGTCTTAGAGGATAGAATGGTTTATAGGTTAACTTGTCACTGTCTATCCTTGTTCAACTTACGTTGGTTTCTGCATTTGTAGCGATACTAGATAGGGCTGGATGGTTTTGTTTGCGCGCCAATTTTTTTCTTTTGTTACTTATGCGACTTAAAATCCACTAGTCTGGCCACCGAAAACAACTTTTTATTCTCAAGCTAACCTAGTTAGCTGCTAAGAATCTTTCAAGTTTCGATTTGGATCGTTTTTTAGTTACAAATTATATTATATAGAGCAGATTTTATAGGAGAGTCGCGGTAGATGCAAAAATCACATTTTTCAACTTTTAAATTAAAAAATAACACTTTGCGATTCTTGCGGAACATCATTTTGAAAAGGATAATTTTTAATTTTTCTCAAAAATAATTGTGTGCTACTTTTCAAAGTAGTAGTATCATTTGTACATACTGCATTTTTAAGTTTTGACTTTTTTAATAGCTGAACCATTTCTTACTAACAAACTTTGAGCGCCACATAGTTTTTGGATTTCTCAGAAACATTTAACCTATTTTATTAGGTTTTTAAATACACAAATGCACACATTTGTTTCATGTGCCAGTTTTTAATTAATTTATTATAATTAGTAGTAGTACTAAACATATGAAATTTCTACTTTTTATAAAAAATAATAGAATACAATATGTTCCAAAAGTGTTGAGTCGCCGATTTAAAAAAAAAGCTTGGATACATCGATTTTAGTTTAAAAAAGCGAGTCATACAGTGAAATGTCAAACTTAAAGCCTTGCTTTTACTTGTTCCTATCAATTAAGTGTATGTTATCTAAGTGGCACATGAAACAAGATCTGTGCAAATTGGTGTTTCTTCTTATAATCAATGATTTGTTTCTTCCTTTTTTTTTTTTAATTACCAAACAACGGTCAGCTGTTTTATTTTTTTTTCTTGAAAAGCTAATGCTTATTTTAAGTTTGTTTGCTATGTACTAATTACGTGTAGCATATTAATATCTATTATTATTGTTGACCTTGAATTAGAGGAGTGGACGTTACCCTAAGATTTTAGCGTGGTTGCCAATTGCACCCATTAATCTGAGTTTCCATTAATATGTATGAAACCACTGGTAACTTTATATAACACTAATGGGAAGAGAAAAATATATGAAATCTTTATGGTCTTTTTGTCCGAATTAACAAAGTAAGTCACTATTCTTCTAATTCACGGTCAAGAAATATTACTTAATAAGA